>OY998269.1:41137128-41765974 GCA_963922045.1 Persicaria maculosa
TCGGATATCCAGGTATTACTCAAACAACTTAATCCAATCAAGATATCACATATTCCCCGTATTGGTAACCGTGTAGCAGATAAGGTTGCACACCTTAGCTACACGACCAGGGGGTCAGATTTATATCTTCACTCCGGCCTTCTTGGCCTCATCCGACAGGATGCCTTCGGATAAGGATACACTCCTACCCGAATTCTTACCTAATAAAAAAAAAAACAAAAATTTCGTATAGTTGAGAAACTAATTTTAACTGAAAGTTGGTAAAATTTTAATTATGTAAGAGGATTCTTCCGATTTTCTGCTTGAACTATATACAGATGAAAATAGTATTTTAATAAGAATTAGTAATACTTGAGAAAGATAAAATAAAAATTTATGTGATTTTTCAATCTTAACTATTAAATTGAGATTGAATGATTTCCCTATTTTAAACTTTAGTTACCCATAGAATTGATTTTCAACTTATGTTAACATTATTACAATTTTTCTATATACGTACTCATAGGATTTAGAATAAAAGCTCTAAATTGGAAATATTTTTAAAATGTTATAGGAAATCTTTCCTTATTTAAATCCTTATCATATATCATTAGAGTATAGAAAACACTGTGTTACAAGGTAAAAGCAATATTTTGAGAAAGAAAATCGTATATAAAATATATAATAATCCTCAATATATAGGTAATTAATTCTATCAAGTAATATAAGTTTTATAATTCACGTAAAAATATGTATTAAATGCGTATTCAAAAGTCAATAATGTATACACAGTCTTGGTTCATACTTGTGAAAATTTCAAATTACTTGTAGTAAAATTTCAATTATTCTCTAATATAATCGATCAACGTACTTGTTGACATTTTTATTTTATTTTTTAGTACTGTTATTTCGTATTTTCATATTAATATAGTTTCGACTATGACTCATGAGCACTAAATATATGGTATGAGAAAGGATCAAGCTCATGATGCTCATCTCATATTTCGTCCTGATTATTACATATATCTTCTTTTCGATTATAAACATGGAATCGTCCATTGCGATATATAAAAAAGATATAAGTTTATAAATGGAAATGAGACTGAGTTATAACTTATAAGTGAAAATTACCATTTTAATATTTATTCTGTAGTATAAATGTTCATCACACATATCTCCACGTTATCAAAAAAAAAATCTACACATCTCCATCACTCAACTCTTCACCCACGATCAAACATTAAATAAAATATTTTGAGTTAAAAAATACATGAATAAAAAAATATTTTGAGTTCTAATTCAACAATACAAGGAAAAACATATACGGAGTATCATAAAAAAAAATTTGAAGGGAATATCTTCAACAAAAGAGACCGAGATGAGATCCAATTCGTTATTTTTTTATGATTCTTATAAGGGGTAGAAAAGTTAAATCATATATTTAATTGAATTATTAAATACATATTGGGTTATTATTTTTTATTGAGTTAATGAGACGGTCATATCCGCCCCATTACCCAATTCATCCATTACTTGTATCACCCATCACTTGCTTTTTGCATATTTTCACATACAAAAATAATGTAGGTGGGACAGGTAAATTGGATATTCGTCTCCCGGCCATTTCTAGCCTTGTGTATAATGGAATAATGAGGTATATCCCATCAAAACACAATTAATATTGAAAATTATGAAAAATGATTTGAAAAAAAATGACTTATACTGAGTTGTAAATAACTCGTGGCTATTTGATCCAACAGCTTCACCCGCATTAAATTTGTAGGTAAAAATCCTACAAAAGTGGGTGATGGGTGGTGCGGGTTCACGTGAAGCGGGTGATGGATGAATTATGTGTGAATATTTTTCATCTATTCTCCGTCTCAATAGTCCACTCATTAACCCATCTCACTATACTCGCATAAAAACCCTAAAATATATGTATATTTTTACTATTTTACCCTTTACATGCCAAGTTCGAAAACCCTAATCTTGACCATCGTCTCCCTCCATTTAGGTATTCACTCTCCACATACTCTTCACATTCCACTTTGCTTTACTGCCATTTTGTTTTACCGATATCTTGGTAATGAGTATCCACATTCTACTTTTCAATTTTCAGTTTTTCACCATCATTTTATTTCACTTATTGATCACCCACTCTACCCACATCACCTACACGGGTCAATGAAGGCGAACATGTTCAGAGGCGGAGCTAGGGGGTCATGGGGAGTCATGTGACCCCCCCCCCCCTCATTCGACAAATTACTTAGGTGTATTCTCCTCGTCGATAGCTTCATTTTTATATATAATACGCCCTAATCCGACATCTGAGTGAAAAGTTATGAATGTTTGAAAATTATAGGTGTATTAATCACTTTAATTTTATTTCAATATACTATAATACTTTTATATTTTACTTAAATTGACATTCGCATATTATAATTCATCTCGAGAGTTTCGAAACCATATGTTATATCACTTATTTTGAGAATTTGGTAATAAGTTACGCAATTTTAAATTTTTTATATCTAGTTATATATTATTACATGTTAAGAATACAATATGTTTATTTACTGTGTTTTATATCCTTATTTTCGTTTTATATCCTTATTTTTGTTTAATTTCTTTGTAGTAGTTTGTAATATCGTTTGACACTAGTTTGCATTATTGAACACGTTGTGTGTTTTACGAATTTTTTCTCGATATTGTCTACTACTATGGTGGTGATGTACGTATAAAACAGGTGAAGCTATTTACCTCATGATGCAGGTGATGGAATGACTTTATTCATCCATAACTCGCTCTATTTTCACCGTTACTTATACACATGTATATATACCTCCATCAATATGAAAAATATATGAAAGGATGCATACATTCAAGCACGCAGACATATATGGTGTATACTACTCCGTAATTCATAGATAGGAAGACCTTCTTTCTCTGGATTTCTAAAGAGAGAAACTCCCCTAATCCCACAAATTAGAAGGGTCACAACAAACAACGTACCCTCCACCACCACCGTTGAATTCGACCACCACCACTGTAACTGTACTATCATCACTTGATCTCCGCTGCCACCCATTTGATGACTGCCTGTTGTGCCCCCGCCGCCGGGAGCATCTCTTCAACCTTAGCTAATCAATCGTCGTTGCCACCAGCCCGACTACGACACAGGCTGCCACCCTCTGTTTTAGTATATTATACACTCCCTCCTTGAATTTGGTAAATAAAGAGCAGTCATATGGGGTTCGAACAGGGAACCTTTGGGTACTACACCCACAAGTCCTTTTCGGTTGAACCATTCCGGAATGGTTATATTATACATATATTATATACTCCCTCCGTTTATAAATAAGTGTCATTTGACTTTTTATCATATTTTTTAAGTAGTTGAAAACTATATAAAATATTAACTTTTTAATTAATTTTTTATATAATTTTATACTTATTAGTTATAAATTTTTAAAAAAATTTAAAAAAATATATTGTATTTTATATATTTTTAGCTCTTTAAAAAACGTGTTGAAAAGTCAAACACTTATTTATGAACGGACGGAATAGATTTTAAAATAAATGTTACTTCTCTAAACAAAAAAATTAATGTATACACAATGAAATTAAAAATAAAATGAAAGATAATGTACACAGTACATGTGACAGAGTGAGAGTGCGCGTTGCGTGTGTTACACCACATTAGAACGGCGCGTGAAGGGTGGATTCCATTTCCACTTTAGCTGTCTCTGGTTAGGCTGGGATAAAATAACCGGGCTGTCACCCAACCCAAGGATGCTATTTTCATCCCATCTGGATAAACCGTCATTTGAAAGAAACACGGCTGCATGATTTCATAATTCATAGGGCCAGATAGGATTGTTTTTAAATTTTTTTTTTTTTGAGAGAGATAAAAGCATTATTGGAATAATGTAGATTATTTTTGGATTACGAGGGTTCAGAAGTCAGAACATGAAAATTATTTTATAAAAATAATCACAATTATATTTGGCGGAATGAAGATTATTGTTTAATAGGTAAGGAAAAAAAAAAAGACAGTTATGCTCCATCACAATTCCCTCAATCTCAAAAAATAAGATTGTCCGACAATCTCCTTAATCCTTCATTTAAAATCACATTAATCTCATGACATACACCACTATACGCAACCCAATGCATTTTCTAAAATCTCCCTAGTCCCCACAATCCTTAGCCAAACACGCCTCCTATCTTGCCAAAAACATGGTCGCCATCACCGATATCGAAAGTCGGCAACGACAAAGCGCCCACCGCTACCGATATTCAATATTGGCAAGTCTTCTATGCCCATTCAAGCTTCTATGCCTCATTTGTTGTCATTGACATTCGAAGTCGAAAAGTTTGAATCGGTGTGCTTGATTTCTTGTGGTATTTCCTTGCCTTGCCTCATTCACCATGTATTTAGTGAGATGCAACCGTGCTAATAGCAAGTTGGTTGTTTTTGGAATAAAGGTATGTTTGGCTCTCAAATAGATTTTTATTATAATTATAAGACATGAATAATGTTTGGTTAGTATTTTCTCCAATATGTTTAAAATAATGTAAATTTTAAATAAAATAAATTATAAAATGTGTTGGTGTTTAATTGACATAATTTACACCATATTTTATTTGAAACTTACATTATGTTAAACACATTGTAAAAACTACTTACCCAACCCAACACTATTCAAGTGTTTATAACTATACTTGTATTATAGTTAAAATGTATTAGATTCCAAACACACCCTTTAGTATAATGGGTGTGTGTTTGGATTCCAAATTCAAAGTATTTACACAATTATAATACACATTTCGTTTATTCAATTTGCAATAAGTTTAAAATAATATGAATTTAAGATAAAATATCTTACAAATTTTATTCTCTCAATTCGAAAAAACATGTCATTTACTATTCACATACGCTTTTTTTTTAATGGTAAAATTTGTATTAAATATCAGCTTTTTAAAAATTAAAATTTTAAAACAATTTCATACTTATTGATATTAAACATAAAATTAATATAAAAAAGTTGACATTTTATATAATTTTTAGGCGAAACTAATTAAAATAACCCAACCTTTAAGGGGGTGTTAAAAATATATCCCTACCTTTCAAATGTAAGATAAATATCCCGACCTTTTTAAGGGATGGTAATATAATATCCCAAAATTTTCTCCCCCAAAAAAATGCTTACATGACACATATGTGGCAAAAAATAATGATCATATTCACAAGCGTGCCCTTGGATCTTAATGCTCGAATTATACAAAGTATAGTCTAGATTGTCATGATAATTTTTTAAAAAAAAGTCTCTTTTGTAACCGAAAAAAAATCATTCAATTTAATACGTTTTTATAGATTATAATTAAATTTAATCAAAACAAATATAATAAAACAAGTAAATATTTAAAATATAATTTTCAATATCTTGATTGTGTAAAATATAATTCAAGTTTATTATATTAAATTAGATTGGTTTTTAAGTTTATCTTAATTTTTTTTATTTTGGATTTAAGAAAAAATAAAAAAAATAAAAAATTACATTCTTTTATATATTTTTTAATAATAATAATTTACTTCTTACATATAAATGAACACCATTGAATAATCTAAATAATTAAATTTTCATTTCAATTTCATAGTAACATAAAGTTTATAATTGGCAAAATATTCTTCATTTTTGATAAGTTAAATCACTAACTAATCATTTTTTGAAAATATGTTATTTTGCTTTACATTCTTTTTATTTGGCTTGTTATAGATATTGATTTAAAAAAAGATATAAAAATTTAGGTACAAATTAAATCTAAAACTACGAAAGTTTATTAAATAAACTTTTAAACTCATCTAATTTAATTTTATACAATATGTTTTATTTGAATTGAAAATACATGAGTAATACAATACAAAAAATAAGAGTTTTATTGGAGAGAAATCATTAGGATATATTATATAACATCATTTATAAAGGTCGGGATATTTATCTTACATTTGAAAGATTGAGATATATTTTTAACATCCCCTTAAAGGTTGGGTTATTTTAATTAGTTTCGCCTAATTTTTACCAACTTAGAAAATATATGAATAATAAATGATATAATTTGGTTAATAAAGGCAGTATCAATCAATTATTCAGAATGGGCGGTTGAAGGGTGAACTTTAAGAATTCACAATTTTGGCATAAAAATGTCGAAATATATGAATATGAATTGTTTGTGGGCTAAGCCCAATATGGTAATCAAAAGCCCATGGACGAGTTTGATTATTCTCACTGCCAGTGGATGGGCTTGTTCAGACTAATATCAATAAATTAGCCCAGCTGATTTTGACATATAAGCTGTTTTCAGCGCAATCCTTGGTGCACAACACCACATCGATTCGTATCGGGATTTAATATTTTCATCGCTAATTTTTACTGTTCACTTTTAAACACTACTTGACAATGCGGTGTCTTAAACCTCCACTAAACAAGTCCACTGTTGTATCTAGCAGTGTGTGGGGTGTATGGTGTAAACTCACCGTTGTGTGAGGTGGTGATTTGTGGGATGACGAATGTGAAATACCACCACAGGTCTATAACCCATGCGGTGGTATATAGTCTGGGGGTGGAATATATGATGGTCCGGTCGGGTTTGAATAAAACCTTCGAGTACTGTGAAACGATATGATATTAGATACCAAAGAAATCCGTACATCAGAAAAAGTAGACATTCCACAATCAAATACAAAAGTAGAGAATACATCAAAACTAATAAAGGTAAAACAATAATCCTAGTACGCGAGCGGATGCCCACCATTTCAACGTCGGTATGCTCTATATCGTGCAATCATTGATGTGAACTGTTCGTCCTAGTCGTCGACGCTTGGGTGGTGATACATCGTCCTTTTTTACACTTTTTTTACAACGCGTAATTGTGATCAAACAACCTCACACTACTTCTTTACTTCATTTGATTCATTTGATGTAGTGAACTCAAACTTAATATTTATAACCCTATTGGTTACAATCCTTCTCATATAATTCTAACCCTTTCATTTTTTTATTTCTCTATCAATAGTCAAAGCCACTTAACTTCATGCTTTTTCCTAACATTTCAACACACAAATTCTTAGATTTTGAAGGCCATATAGTAATGTTTTTTTAATCGTTCTTCTTGTGGCTTATATTGTAGCTCATGCTAACTCCATTTCCCAGTCTGTATAGAGAGATTATTTGGTTTAAATTGTTTTAATTGTTCATTCAATTCCTGTTGCATAATGTTAACTATATCTATTTATTTGTTGTTCTTGTGTCTTTATTATCCTAAATAGGTTCCAAATGAGGGCTCTCATTGATGTCATCAATGATTTGCATGCTTCTAGACAAGATTGGAAAATACGGGAAAAGATTATCATTTCCATCTTCTAGAGTTGTTGATTGAATTAACTTTGTAATTTATATCTATATACTCTATCTATATACATCTATATATCTATTCTATATACATATACTAAAATCGATGCATAATATCCTATGTGGCGCGCTGTGGTTGATCCTAGAGAAAAAAAATCTCATGTGGCGTGTTGTGGTTGATCTTAAGAAAAAAATTAATAAAATAATAACATGTTACCATTTTATAGAAAGTTATATAAGTCAATCTATCTATATATATCTATATATCTATATCTATATAAACTCTTAATTTAGAAGAGTTTATGCTGAGGTGTCAACATTAGAGAGATTTTAGGGGTTTTGACCAATTATAATTTTTTTTTCTCTTTAATCCTCTTTTTTTTAATTCTCCTTTTTTCTTCTTTTTCTTTTAATTCTCTTTTTTTCTTTAATCTTACTAACTATTGGACTTAATTCAAAACATTGAATTCAATCTAATATAACTATTGGGCTTAACTCAAATTCATTTACTAACTATCTATATCTATATACTATACAATATTAATTTATGTCACATGTCCTCTTCATGTTCAAAGTTATTTGTGGATATATTATTTACATAATATCATTTTATTATGGTAACTATATTTTCTAATATAATTTTTTTTGAAAAATATTCTAATATTAATTACCCAATATTATTTGATGTTGCATTTTTTAACCAATGGGATTAATTCAAAACTTTTATCTTTCACTATTTATATTTATTTTTCTCTTTATCTCTATAACCCAAGTGTATTTTTTTCTATTATTTTTAACACATTTACTAATCAATGGGTTTAATTAAAAATATTGAATTAAATCTAATGTCTATGATTTATCTATATCTAAATATTATTTATAAAAAAACCGCGCCATGGCGCGGGGATCGTACTAGTACTACTTTAATTTAGAAGACTTTGCTGAGGTGTCACATCCTCCTTCACTTTACCTAATTCAACCAATCAACGTTTTATCATACTTTTTTTTTATTTCTCTTTTCCCTAAATTTCATTTTTCTCCTTTTTAGCTAATTTAACCAATCCCTTATTTTCTACTTTTTAAAAAAAAAAAATTCCTTCTCCTACCTTCCCTTCTGTTCAACTAATCATTTTTTCCTTTAATTTCCCTTTTTTTATTTTTTACAATTGATTTTTATCTTTAAAATAACCATCTATATACTACTTTAATTTAGAAGACTTTGCGGAGGTGTCTCATCCTCTTTCACTTTAACTAATTCAACCAATCCCTTATTTTTTTATTTAACTAATTTAGAAGACTTTATCCTACTCTTTTTTATTTTTTTATTCTCTTTTCCCTAAATTCCATTTTTCTCTTTTTAGCTAATTCAACCAATCCCTTATTTTCTACTTAAAAAAAAAAATTCCCCTTGCCTACCTTCCCTTCCTTTCCCTTCAACTAATCATTTTTTCCCTTTAATTTTCCCTTTTTTTATTTTTTACAATTGATTTTTATCTTTAAAATAACCAATGAGTTTATTTTAAAATATTAAATTAATATAAACCTATGACTATTTGTAAATTTTCATATACTATCACAGTGGACTCCATCTTGATTGAACTTATTATATCTTTCTTTTATGATTTTGTTTGTATAAGTTTAATTCAAAATATTAATTAAACTAATATTTTATTTAATTGTATAATATAAATTTATTTCATTATTAAAATTTATTTTTTAAAAATCGCGCAATTGCGCGAGAACTATACTAGTTGTTACTTAATTGAAAAAAAAATAAATAAAAAATATTTCATAGTCATATTTACCAAAAATATTAATATATAAATATGTGATACTCCCTCTGTCAATTAAAACTTATCGTTCACTATTCATGCACGCTTTTTTAGAATGATAAAAACTATATGAAATATTAACTTTTTTATATATTTTTTTATAAATTCATACTTAATAGTAACAAGTATGAAATTATTAAAAATATATATTAAAAAAGTTAATATTTTATATAGTTTTTAACAACTCAAAAAGCGTGCATGAATAGTAAAACGTCAAGTTTTAATTAACGGAGGGAGTATTTGATAAGTGTTATTTTATTTATATATAGATTATTAATAGATAAATTTGAATTATATATATTTTAAAAGAATCTAAATAAAAATTATTTAGATTTTTTATAATCCGTTGAACTAATTATATATATATTAATATATTCTCCGTACATGGGACGGGACCTGCACTAGTATACTAATTAAAACCGATGCATAGCATCCTGTGTGACGCATTATGGTTGATTCTAGAGAAAAAATTCATATGTGGCTTGTTGTGGTTGATTCTAGGATAAAAATTCATAAAATAATATGTTTTCATAATTTATAGAAAGTTATATAAGCCCCACAATCTATCTATCTATCTATATATTTTAGTTAATTGATAAAAATATAAATAAAAAATATTTCATAGTCATACTTACCAAAACTATTAATTGATAAATATGTAGTATTTGATAAGTGCTATTGTTTTGGTAAAAAAATTATTTATATAAAAATTAATTATTTAATAATAATTATTTTATTTATATCTATATTATTTTTTGAGGCTAAAATGATTTATAAAAATATTATGTAGCTACAATCCATCCGTGCATAACTATTTTAATAAAAATATTAAAATATTTTAAAAAATTAGTTATCTATTAAATTACATGGGATTCAATTAGTGTTATATATTAGAAAAAAAATCCTTTACCTTATAAATGTGAATTTTGTTTATATTTTGAGAGAATCTAACTAAAAGATATTTATATTATATATAATCTATCGAACTAATTTTATTTATATCTATATTATTTTTTGGTGGAAAAAATGATTTATATTTAGATTATTTATATTTTTATTTATTGCAATCTATCTAAATTGTTTATAATATTGTATTAATATATTTTTCGTACAGGGGACATGACCTACACTAGTACAGTATAAAATACTTAAAGTACAAGCAATCCTTATAGAAAAGATTGCGCCATGTGTCCTACTCAGATTTTTTGTTTGATTTTCTTTTCTTTATTTTTTTGTAATGCCATGTGGATGGTCTAAGAAAATTTTACCCTTTTTATTTTTCATCAAATATTAGAATATGGGTGGTTGCATTGTAGTTAGATCATCAGTTACCTCTTCATTAATCGACGATTCTAACCTTAATTCTCATTCTCCGCGTGTACTCTATTTTAAATAAATAGTATGCATATTTATCTAAGCTTTTACTTTAAGATATTATATAGATATCATGACATCGTCTAAACAATCTAGTGGATTCCAAAGTGAAACAATACTAAATTGCTTAGTCAGCTTCTTATTAGATATATATAAATACATCATTTTTGTACATTGTTATAAAATAAAATTGCATAGATTCATTGTTTTTTATAAACTCTCATCGGTTGATCAAGAAAAAGTAAGTAGTGTGAAGTTACATTAAGTAGTGAGACATTGCTAAGTACTGATATTAAAAAGTTATGCAATTCAGTAATAAGTGGTGAAAAGTAACGAGAGCTTGTCTCCCACTTATTTATCCTTTTCTTCACTTATTTTTTACATCACATAACCTCCCAATTATGATGAAAAAACCTCTCACTACTTCTATTTTAACTGATATCCTATAGTGGACTATCGCCACTTCTCACCACTAAAAACAATTTTAAACATTGTGAATTAAACATTTTATCAAACTATGAGGTATCACATGTTGCTAATTGATACTCCCTCCGTTCGACAAAACATGTCACTTTACTATTCACGCACGCTTTTTTAGAGATAAAAACTATATAAAATATCTAGTTTTTTTTAATAATTTTTTAATAATTTCGTAGTTATTATTAATAAGTATAAACTTATTTAAAAAAATGAATATTTTATATAGTTTTTTATCATTTTAAAGAAGCGTGCATGAATAGTAAACGAAATGTTTTGCCGAACGGAGGGAGTATTAACTTTATAAAAAATACTCCATTCGTTGCAAAATATAGGTCCCTTTACTATTTGACACGTTTTTAATGAGTTAAAAACTTTATGAAATATTAATTTTTTATTAAAATTTTTTACATAGTCTTATACATATTGTTAATATGTATAATACTATGTAAAAAAATTAATATTTTATAGAGTTTTTAGCTCATTAAAGAGCATGTGAAATAGTAAAAGACCTTATATTATAGATTTATAAATATTACAAATATATTCAAATAAAATATTTTAACGTTAGTTTCACTTAAAAAAGGCCTACTAGCAAACCGCCTAACTTTCTCCCACTTGCTCCATCTATAAAGACCAGTAGATCACCCATCCTGTGGAGCCCACCAGTTAAACTTAATGGCACATATTGGGTCCCACAGATTAGCTTTCTGTCGTGGCGAGGAAGGATCATGGAAGCCACCCACTTTTGACTAATGCCTATAACACGGCAAATCGTGTTCAGATGCGTATTTATTAGGGTTTCACTGTCTCTGCTATCACAAAACAAGATTTGGGTACTCAACCTGGGAAATTGAAGATTCTCTTCTGCGATTTAACGCTCTACGCTTCGATTTCTGGCGATTCCGATTTCGCTTTCGCTTTCGTGTCTTCTTTGCATCGATTCCACACGGGAGAGAGAAAGAGAAACAGAAAGAGAGAGAAGGAGCGAATCTGATTGCCTGAATGAAACAAACGTTTGGAAGAAATTGAGAAAAAGCCCGTTGTTGCGATGATCCTTGAAACTGTTGCTTTCTCATGCTTTGATTGCCTGGAGGTATAATTTTCTATCGATATCGTCGGGATTTGCCGCGGCTGCCGAGATTCTGATTGGATTGAAAAAAAGGTAATGAAACCCTAGCTTTTTGATTTGTACGCTTTTTGTATGCTCGGTTGTTTTCTCTTCACGGAGGGTTGAGGGAGATTATATCTTTGGTTCCGAGACCAACCCCACAGATGAATTTGTTTTACGATTGATTCTTGTCGATGCTGAAGGCAATTGGTCAGATCGGCCTATTCCGACTCTGAAATCGTTGACTTCGTTCTTGCCTATCTAGAAATAATTTTGAGATTGTTCGGAAGGTGTGGTTGAAGACTGGATTCAGCGCATAAGTTCCTTTTGAATTTGTTTGGCACTCCCTGGCAGCTGCTGGTACAGATCAGCTATCCTCCGGATTAATGCGTAGCTAATAACAAGCTTGCTCTCTTCTCATTGAAGTGAAGGGTCGCCTAGAACTGGACATTTGGGTGGAATTTAGTGCATCCTTTGATTGATGAGGGCCCGAATGCAATGTTTTGCACAAAACCCAAGGTTAAATATGCTATTTCAAGAGTCCTAATCTCTTTGATGGAGTGTTAAAAAAAACACAATCTCAGCTATATCTTTCCACCTGTTGTTTTAGATATACAAGTAGATTTTTACAAGGAATACCGGTTTGATATTTTTCATGAAATGAAGCCCTCTGGAAAGATGGAGTTCCAAGAAACGTGAATCCCGGCTGCAGTGGATCCTTAATTCCTCTTGTACCATCTGATTGGTTCGTTGGTCATTCTTTGTTAAAGATATGGCACATACATATCCTTGTTCCTGCTCGTGGTACTTCAATAGGCTGGGTCTAAACCCGAACTCCAATTTCTGCAAAATGATGAGCTCTTCTGTAAGACTTAATGGTTAGGAAGTTTTTAGGAATACTAGCACAAACCTTTTTATCAACATCATACAAGGGTCGTCTGGGGACACAAGGTTTTGGTGTCAATTCTTTTGGCATCTATGATTGGTGATTGTTTGGTTGTTCTTCCGTCCTCACATTGTACACTATTGAGCAAGCATGCTTAGGAGAAAGTTACTTAATAGCTACCATTTTGATTGTTAGAATCAAATTGATGGGAATGGAACCATCATCTCTATTCTATTTTAAATGTTTTCAATGTTACTTGCAACTTGCTTGGTAATTCTGGGATTCCCATGCTTGTGGAATCCATCAAGTTAAAGGTACATATGTGAACAAGTGGGTTATCTTGCAGGAATAAAGTGGTTCACAGTCTGCGCCAAGGTAAAAACCTATGGTGGCATATACTGGTAGCTTGTCATTAGCTGTTTGTCTTTGATAGTGATGTCATACAGTCACAATTAGGTTTGATATCCATTCGAGATTATGAAAATCATACACTAAATCAGTATTTATTATCTTTGCTGGTTAGATTGGTAGTCGTAACTAGGGTGTCAACAAGGGTGCTTAAGGACATTTATTTTAAGCAACTACTCGTTTATGTAACCCCTTCCTTTTCATTTGTAGCTACTACCTTGCTTGATCTCTTATTGCAAGATAATGCTGTGTAAAATTCAGAACAGTATTTTTTGAGTTGTGATATTTTTGTGGGTCCACGGTAACAACTATATTAGCAGTGTGTTAATTGAAGACATTAAATTTTATAATGCGTTGTGTCCTTTATCCTTGCAGTATCAAGATTTAAAACTAGAATGTGGTGACTAATCATGTTGAATATGTGGATACTGGATAGCAATACAATCAATTAAATTTGTTCATCCACTTTGGCTTATAATTTCCTAATAGTGTGTTGTAATGTGGATGTTTGTCCTATATATATATTTAATTATGTTTTATGTATATTGATAATTTTATCTGATAGTAGATTATGCCCAATATCACAGATCTGCATGAGCCCTGGTTTTGGTTCTTGACTTCCAATTGTGGTGTCTGAAGTAAGCAGGAAGACTGTTTGGCAAGACTGCAACCGGAAGCCTCTAGTTGATGGAATAGGGTCTTCCCTTGAAAGTATGAGCACAGCTGGTTTAGAATTTTCAAGTTTTATCAATCCTAACTTGACTTGGAAGACAGTTTCAAAAGGTAGAAACACTTCGAGGCGCTCAAGAAGACCTGCCATGAAGGATTCAAAAATGGGGCATAAGCAGAACCATAGCCCCCCAAAAGTGGATTCACAAGTCTCTGAATCTGCAAAGGTTAGTTATTCTTTCCTCTAAGCAGCGTTAATTGGTAGAGCCTTTGACTTTTGTTTACTGCTAGCTATTAGATTGCTCACTTTGTTACTGTTTCCATAAATTACATACTCAGGTAAGTGGTATTGCACGGCGGTTTGGTGATAGCATGGAGCATATACCAATCAAGAAAAGAAGATTTTTTTTTCGATCTCCATCGCCACCACCTCAATCTCCTCATGATGAGTCTGGGGAGCTTGAGAAAAGTTCCTGTGTCGATCAGCTAACAATGGAAGTGCCAATGAAAATGAAAAATGATTCTTCCAATGTAGAGACATCAGCACGAGATGCTGACGACTCCATGAGGGATGGAAAAAAACTGAAAGCTACAGATGAGGTATGTGGTTGTGGTGATGACTTCTCTGGCATAGCAATACTTGCTGCAGCTGCCTGCATTGATATGCTTGATAAGCCTTCTGCTAATACTATGAGTGCATTCGAAGAATCTGTAACAAAAGAGCAGATCAACTCACCTAAAGAAGAGCGTGCATCTTTAAGTGTTACTAGTCAAACCTCAGAGCAGACAAAGACTTCTCCTGCATCACGTGATGATAGGTTGCACTGGGACTTGAACGCTCCTATGGATGAGTGGGGTGATCCACTTGATGATACGAATCAAACAACTGTTGATTCTGCTATGAAACTGCAAACTGAAACTGTGGATGGTTTAGTAAAGAAGGAACAAGAAAATGTGTGCACCGCAAAGGAACCTACTCTTCAGCCTAGTATAGATAAACTTAATATTAGTGAGGCACTCTCAAAAATGACATCCACTGTTTCTGCAACAGAGTTTGCACAAAAAGTGGACTTTCATACTGAAAACTCTGGACTCATTACAGGTGAGGCATCGTCGGAGTTGACTCACAATGTTTCAAATATTAGTCAAGTTCAGGTGGTTGATGGGGTTGGAACTTTCCAGCAGCATTGTATTGGCTCATCTTCTTGCATGAAGGACGAAATAATTCCTTCTGGCAGTAGTCATGTTCATGTGGTTGATAGGGTTGGAATAGTTGATCATTGTCTCCGTTTGGGATCAAATGATTCTAAAACATCATTATCTCAGGGGAAGAGCACGCTTACTGTCGGTGATCACCAGGATGTTGCAAAGGAAGGTTCCATGTCTGCGATGCAAGTTGAGAATATGGAGAAGAGGGAAATGGATTTGATACTCAAACCGGTTTCTATGGAGGTTGACTTTGACATTGATAATGCTCCTTGTGAAGTTATGAAGAACTCGACTAAAACTCTGAAATCAGATGAAATAAAGAATGAGCTGCCTGAACTTCCCTTCCATTCATTTCAGCATTACCCCATGCCTCCTGAGAAGCAAGTACTTGCTTTGCCAACTGTGGGGGCTTCTGTGTTAGAAGCGCCCCATACAGGGTCCAATAATGTTAGTAAAGACCTGGCAGAAATGTCTGAGTTTAGTGAGATTAAGGCGGAAATTAATGCTATGGATCAACCTTCAGATGCCAATCAACTTGATGCAAGGAAATGTGAAACCCAGTCCATGCAAACATCACATTTGGAGAAGGAAGCTTGTAGCATACACGTGTCAAGCTATGAAGATGTTGCGATACCTGAGAAGAAAAATGATTTAGGTTGCACTTCTGGTAGTTTTGGTGATGTTGCTCAACCAGTTGACAAACCTTGTCCAGTTGATAGTCAGGGTGCCATTATTGGCTTAAAACAAGCTGATATTTCCTGTCATTCTAACCAATCTGAGGACGGGGTTGCATCATCATCAAATGATGGGAAATCTGCCAAGACTGCTCGTGGAGTGGAAACAAAGAATGAGTCTGGAATAGTTGTTGGATATGAGGCCCAAATTCAGATGAAAATGGAGAACACTTCATCTGTTAAGGTTGATGACAATCAAGATATTGCTCCTTCAAGCCGTTTGAAGGAAGTTCGTTGTGAAGTCTCTTCTGAAGGTACCCTTGCGTTGCAAGTCCCTAATGCGGAATGTAGTCAGGTTGTATCTACTGGTTTAGAAGGTGGGTATGATTCTTACTTAGAAGATGGTGAGCTACGAGAGCATCATTGGGTGGACAATGATGGAAAGAATAGGGAAAGTGAACATGTTGGCTATCACTTTGATCAAAGAGATGACCATAAATTTACTGATGCTGGTTATGGACCTCATGCAGAAAAAGTTGTAGCAGTAGTGTGTGAAAAACAGGGCAATAAGTTACATGAACATCTGCTATGTGATGATCAACTTCCAGCTGTAGAGAAGAACATTGAAGAGGACCATTCTTGTGCTCATCACGCTAGCTTCTTGGCAGGTGGTTATGCAGGAGAAGAATGCCTCAGGGCAAATCCATCCACCTCAAACTCAATTTTCATGAATCAGCTTAGTGCAATGGACAACCCTGAAGTAGTTGATATGGATCTCGATGATGGGAAGAAATCAAGTATTGTCTCTGAAGATCACAAGGAGGACCAGATTGATTGTTTCAAAGATATTGGTGATGTGTACATTGAAGATGCAGGAATGAAGGATCCCAGGAGAGAAATGCAGTCTCAGCTTGAAGGACCATTATCATCCTATCGGAGAGGTACTCATTTTGCTCCCAGAAGCAGGTAATTTACTTCTATGTGAACCTCTTATCTTATTCTCTTCTCTCTTGGAGGGCTGGCTAACTTTTTATTCATCACATACTGAAAATGGTGTTTGTTTGCATTTAATTGTAGATACAATTTCAATCGCTCCTACTACAGGGATGAAAGGCAGATTGGTGTGGATGAATCCCTCGGTAGGGGTAGATCCTTGCACCAGGATTATGGGGGACGCCTAGGCAGTCGCTATTGGAATCGTGGATTAAGAAGCATTGTTTCAGATCCTGTTACTGAAGGTGCTGAGGATAAATTTGTTGGTCCTTCAATTGATGAATCTCTAGGAGGCCATCAAGGTATGTTTCCTGGCTCCAGAGGTGGATACACCCATCTTGCAAGGAAAGGATCACCAGCTGGAAGGGCTGAAGAGTATGATATGGGTCTTGTGAAGGGACGAGATGTGAATTTAGAGAGTGGCCAAAGGAACAGGTATGATAGAAATCTCACAGGATTGAGTAGAGGTCCTAGAGAGGGATACCGTGGACCCATTTATGAACCTCCAAATTCTTCTAGCTCTATGTCTAACCATTTCATGAAGAGAGAGCGAAGCTTCTCTCCAGGTGGTAGTAGAATAGATGCACATCCTCCCAGGAGTCATCGAAGATCCCGTTCAAGGTCCAGAACACATTCACCAGATTTGAGGCCTGATGATAGAATGGGGAGAATGAGGGTTCCATACCAAAATGCTGATTATTTCAGGGAAAGGCGGACACCTTTTAGGGTATTTGGTCAGGGTCAAAGATTTGATGCTTCTTCAGGAAGATTGAGATCTGAAAATTGCGTTAGACCCGGGACCCGGCCTGTTAGGTTCCTAGATGGACCTCCATCCGGGAGACCTCATGAGTATGAGAATGATGATGATTGTAAAAGAAAGAATTATGCTCCTCGAAGCTTTAGGAGATCCCGTTCAAAGTCCAGAAGCTGCTCGCCTGAATTCAGGAATGAGGCTAGAATGGGAAGGATGAGGCTGCCTTATGCGGAAACTAGTCATACCAGAGATCAGATGACCGATAGGAGATCACCTTCAAGGTTGTTTCATTCAGGAAAGAGGTTTGATGCTGTTGGTTCATCGCCTACCAGGCCGAGGTCTGGTGACTACATGAGACCCATTGCGCGACCGATAAGATTCCAGGATAATGCTCAACCTAGCAGAGGAAACGAATATGAAGGCGATGATTACAGGAGAAAACCTCGAACAATATTTGACAGAATCCGTCCTACGAGGAATTATGATATGGAGGGTGATGGTAGGCGGTTTGAGTACGATGGAGAAGATGGCAGTGCGACTCAAACTTTCCACAGGGGTGATGCCTATGTGAGGGGTGCTGATAGAAGACCAGCTGATGTGGTTAGGGGTGCCAGGGAGGAGGCGAGTAACACAAGGTACAACTCGGAGAGAATATATTCTACTGGCCCGAAACCATTTGGAAATCGAGAGTACAATGATGATGCATTGCCTCGGCGTATGCGGCCTGAATGAGTCTGTCACAAGAATCTTCTCTTGGAATGTTTACTCAAAATCCTGGGTTTGTTTTGAATTCATTGGAGAAGGTTCTTTCTATGGGCAATTTCTAATCTGTCACTTTCCAGTGACTGGGTCTACTGTGTGATCCTAGTTTCCTTTTTCTTTTCCCCTCCTTGCTTCTCTTAATAAACATTCCTCCTGTTTAACTAATTTATTTTGCTGTAACTTGTTTATGAGGTTAAAAATGTTTAATCATGTGGCACCTTTGCTTTTTAGATGAAATAAGGTATCTCAAGGGCTCCTTGTTAAATGAAGTAAAATAATTGAACAGTTCATTTCTGATTAGGACATTGATGAAGTGTGATGCCACTAACTGATGAAGCTTTGTGCTGAAACCCTGTTTTCTTTTCATGAGGGAGGTTTAAATTATATTAAAAGGAAGGTTAAGTTAAAACTTGAAAAGTAGTTTACTGAGAGAATGATCTGTTCTTTTTCCATTGCAAGTCTTGGTCAAAAGTCCATTGCAGGAAATTGGTAACAGACAAAGCCTTATTGTTGTTACTCTAGTGCATTTCTTCAACAATAGCATCAGATTGTTGAAATGGTTGGTGGAACTTGTAGCTGCTCTCAGGTACGTACGATCCTTTTTGTTCGTTCTCGAGCTTGGGTTGGCTCTTTTCTTCAAGAAGCATCAGGCCCTGAAGTTTGTGTGGATGCTGTCAGATAATATCTGTTTGCCTCTGAAGATTTTGGTTTGTTTCCGCAACAGCTCAAGATGCATCAGGCTGATAAAATTGTTGTGGCTCCTGTCTGTTAATCACCCGTTTTGCTGTAAGATTGTGAGTTTCTGCAACAAGAAGCAAGAGGATGCTGAGATTGTTCACTGCAATCAGAACATTTGCATCTTTGTCGAGGGCCTTGCTCTAACGCGATTAACTTCCATTAATAAATAAGCTGTTTTGTATAGTCTTGGATCATTGGATGTGTGCTTCTTTCATCTGTTGTTAGATTATTGTACAATTCAAAACAATCTCCAGGGTTCAATATTGTTATTTGGGAACATATAGTTTGTCTACAGTCTACACTGGCAATGTTGAATTATGTTTCTGGGTCGAGATCGAAAACAACCAGCTTTGGAATCCTCAGTTTATTGTTAAATTGTAACATCTCATCTGTAGAAGAAACTTGGAAAATTGTTGGGTAAAACCTTAGGCAGGTGTGTATATCAAGAACCTGACCAAATCACATGAAATTTGCTCACCTAAAACTCAAAATAAACAAATGTTTGCATCAACTTTGCTCAACCATTTGCACAATCAAATACAATCTGAATAAACAAATAGCAATCAAAACAGACAAAATCCACCCACCCCTCCATGGCCCTACTCAGCCAAGAGATAAGCTCAATCTTCTGCTAACTTTGCGCGTAAGAATTTTTTACACCTACCTCTAAATGTTGGTTTTGCTTGCCTGCACGATGGATTTTTTTTAATCCTTTCTTTTCTTGTGTAACAACTACAAATTATATTTCATACTTGATACTCTTCCGTTCACTTTTATTTGTCGTTTACTATTTACGCATATTTTCTTAGGATGATAAAAACTATATAAAATATTAAATTTTTATTAAATTTTTTAATAGTTTCATACTTTTTAGTAACAAGTATGATATTGTTAAAAAAATTATTAAAAAATAAATATTTTATATAATTTTCATCTCCTTAAAAAATGTGTATAAATAGTAAAAAGTCAATTAAAAATGAACGGAAGGAGTAAATACTAACGATAAAATATGCTTCCTTATATATATGATAAATTATTAAGCTCGTCAAAATTAGGTTTTTTTTTGCTTTTTGATACTAAAAAAAAGATAAAACTTATAGTGTTCTTAAATTTAATTTTCATGTTATTTGATATGTAGTTTTTCTTTGCATTAATTTTCCATTCATTCTTCAGAATCAGTCGTGATCTTACAAATTCTACCGATAGTGTGGACGAATCCCTTACTTCATCCAAATGTGTAAAAGACCCTAGCCGCACTTAAAAGCCGAGATTAGTTGGTTAAACAGACTCGTACTTAGAAAGAAAGAAGATGCTTCCTCAACAACTGTCTTTAGAATGTCCTCTCTCTTCAACGTTTTAAAACGAGCTAGAAGGTAGAGCTCTCCATTATTAGTAAGCTTGGATTGAGAACTTATCTTTCTAATACAATAAGAGAATGACATAAATTGAGATGGCTCGCTATTATTAGTAAGCTTGGATTGAGTACTTAGTAAGCTGTTCTTGTTGCGTTGCATGCTTCTTGTGAGCGGTGGTTGATTTGTCATGTTCGATGACGTCGTGAAAGTGCGATCGACATTTGATGACTCGTTTGAGTCACAATCTGAGATGTTTGCTATTTATCCCCGGAGTTCTCTGTGTGCGTCATCCTTTTGACCAATCGATTCGTGTGTCCAATTGGCTTGTGATTTACAGCGTAGGATGACTTTTACGCTTCGTTTTGCAATTTTATTTATGTCATTTGCTTATGTAATTTTTTTTTCTGTCATCGGCTTTTGT
Organism: Persicaria maculosa; assembly: GCA_963922045.1. Classification (NCBI taxonomy): domain Eukaryota; kingdom Viridiplantae; phylum Streptophyta; class Magnoliopsida; order Caryophyllales; family Polygonaceae; genus Persicaria; species Persicaria maculosa. The sequence goes on from OY998269.1 coordinate 41,158,180, forward strand.
TTCTGTCACTTGCTTCTGTAAGTGCTTCTGATTGCACATAATGGTTAGCCCATATACCGACTTATCCGGTTTCTCGGTTCTTCTAAACTTGTTTAGATAATAATTTTTTTTTCTAATATCCAAAAAAAATCCGTATGTAGTTTTTCTTTTCACCTTTTTTCAAATGTTTCAGTTCTATTAAAAAAATCACTTTAAATAATATATAGTATTATTTTTTAACAAAAATAATAAATACTTTAAAAAATTATAAATTCATATACTGCTCACATCAACACCAACTAAAAAAAATGTTTCCCAAATTTCCAAATTTCTTATAGAGGTAGAATTCATTCACACATCTTTTTCTCCAGGCAACGCACCCACCAAAACAGACACGAATCCATTGCTTCCGCATGGCTTCCAAATTCCATGAATTTAAAAAATTCCATCAAAAATCAAAATCAATCATTCTCTCTGCTGAGTGATGGTTGCCTTCAACCTTCTATCTCTCCAAATTCAACAAACGCACTCTGTGAAACAATCTTGCTGTCTTCCACTGACCTCTTTTAGTGCACACTGCACACTATCTAAAGTCAAAAAGCTCCAACTCACCTTCACAGTCCCAAATTCGGCTATGGCTTCCACATTCGCAGCAACAACGATGAAACCCCTCAGCTTCTACCCCTGAAATCATCTTTCATCCCAAAAATCCCCACCCAAAAATGAACCCCGAATTGGGTTTCCTTCTTGCCCTATTCCTGATTGCTTCTTCTTCCTTAACCTCCACTTCATTTTCCCCAACTGACAACTACCTCATAAGCTGCGGCTCCAACGCTAATGCCAGTTCATACGGGCGTACCTTTGTGGGCGACTCATCGGGCTTGAAATTCCTCTCCATTTCCATGGGGAGATCGGTTTCTGTCATGTATAAGAACCCGCCTTCAAAGACGCCGCCTTTGTACACCACGGCTAGGGTTTTCACCGCGGTTTCCGCTTATCAATTCACTGTCAAGGGAACTGGTATGCACTTGCTACGTTTCCATTTCTCGCCCTTCGATTCCGGAAAATATAATCTTAGCTCATCTGTTTTCGGTGTTTCTGTTAATGGCTATTCAATTTTCCGCCATTTTAGCGCTTCTAGTTTTTTCTTGAGGGAGTTCATGGTGAAACTGGATAGTGGTAGGGTTGAAATCCAGTTTACCCCTCAAGGTGGAGTGGGTTTTGCTTTTGTGAATGCAATTGAGTTGATTTCAGCTCCACAGGAGCTGATCCCTGACTTTGGAGCCCAGTTGATTGCCAGTGATGGACCTCATGAGTACAATAATTTGACCTCTAGGGTTTTGGAGACTATTCATAGGGTTAATGTGGGTGGCCAGGAATTGACCCCTTTTAATGATACTCTTTGGAGGAGTTGGGTGACTGATGATGCTTATTTGGTCCTGAAATCAGCTGCCAAGAAGGTGAGCACCGTGCAAACCCCGAATTATCAGGAGGGTGGCGCGACTAGTGAAATCGCGCCTGATAGTGTTTACATGACAGCCCAGGAGATGAATTTTGATAACAATACAGTTTATGCTATGTTCAATATAACTTGGGATTTCCCGGTGCAAGATGGTCTCGAGTACCTTGTTCGTTTGCATTTTTGTGATTTTGTCAGTATCGGGCTTAACCAGCTGTACTTCAATGTGTTCGTCAATGGGTTGGTGGCAGCAAAGGATCTAGATTTGTCTACATTGACGTTCCACAATCTGAATGCTCCGTACTTTGCTGACTTTGTTGCGGATGTGGATAAATCGGGGGCTGTTCAAGTTAGCGTTGGACCGTCTTCTTTGAGTAATAATATAAGGAAGAATGCTATTCTGAATGGGGTAGAGATCATGAAGATAGTCAATAGTCAGACAACTTCAGCTGCGACGAAGAGAAAGAACATGTGGCTCGTGGTCGGTTCAGTTCTTGGGAGCAGTCTTGTTTTGTGCTTGGCGGTGGTTGCGGTTGTTCTGGTACTGAACTGCAAGAGGAGGAAGGCAAAGCCGAAGCCTGCAGAAAGCGCAGGTTGGACACCATTGCGTGCTGTAGGTTCGTACAGTAGAATGACTGAACGAACTCAGAGCGCCTCACCGGGTGCAAATGGGTTTAATGGCTTGAAAATTCCTTTCGAGGAAATTCAGTTCGCGACAAATGATTTTGATAGGTCTCTCGTTGTTGGTTCTGGCGGGTTTGGTATGGTTTACAAAGGGGTTCTTAGTGACCAGACAGCAGTGGCTGTGAAGCGAGGCGTGCCTGGATCTAGACAGGGCCTTCCAGAGTTCCACACTGAGATTTCTATACTGTCAAAAATTCGCCATCGCCACCTTGTATCACTGGTTGGATATTGCGAAGAACAGTCGGAGATGATACTGGTTTACGAATACATGGAGAAAGGCCCATTGAAGAAGCACCTATACAGTAGAGAAGTGTTTACACCACTATCTTGGAAGCAAAGGCTGGAAATCTGCATCGGTTCAGCTAGAGGTCTTCACTATCTGCATACGGGCTTCACTCAAGGAATCATACATCGAGATATTAAATCCACCAACATTCTCCTCGACGAGAACTATGTTGCCAAAGTTGCCGATTTTGGTCTCTCAAGGTCCGGACCATGTCTAGACGAGACCCATGTGAGCACAGGTGTCAAAGGCAGTTTTGGTTATCTTGATCCAGAGTACTTCCGGAGGCAACAGCTTACCGACAAATCAGACGTGTATTCCTTTGGTGTCGTGCTGTTCGAGGTCCTTTGTGCAAGACCTGCTGTCGACCCCTTGCTCGCAAGGGAGCAAGTCAATCTAGCCGAATGGGCCTTGGAATGGCAAAGGAAAGGCATGATTGAGGAGATAATTGACCCCCACCTCAGGGGCCAAATAAAGCCGAGGTCTCTGAAGAAATTCGGAGACACAGCCGAGAAGTGCTTAGCAGACTACGGTGTTGATAGACCTACGATGGGCGATGTTCTGTGGAACTTGGAATATGCCCTGCAGTTGCAAGAAAATGAAGACCAACAAGAGTTGGACGACGACAGCAGCACTCACACGTCGGATCTTTCATCGAGTAGGGCTGTCACAGTGGCTCCTAGCATTCCTAGAACCTGGGCAGACAGTAGTGAGGACAATCTAGACATATCAACAAGCCGGGTTTTCTCCCAATTGATGACTAATCAAGGAAGATAACCTTTCGGATCATTTCCTCGTCTTCCAGTTGATGATTTATCAAAGAAAGATACGTCGCACACCTTTGCATTTGTATGCTAGTATATTACTGGAGGAGGTATATATCCATCTCTCTCTCAATTTTCGTGTTCAGCAGCATCATTTTGGAAATCAGTTTCATACTTTCAGCCATTTTTTGTATCTGTACTGTCCTTTACTTCAACCACATAGGAAATGACTACTCATGAATTAATCCAAAGCTGTGCTGTGCTCTGCTTAACTTTGTAAAAGAAGAGTTCTTTTTTCTTTTTTTTTTTACCGGGATTTTCTCATTAAAGGCGGAATGATGATTGATGATGCTCGTACTCGTAGCTAGTGAATCAGCTCTCTAGAATCGGATTAGACAACGACTCTGCAATAGAGTTTCGTTTGGATAATAAGGCATCATCATGGGTGCCACGCAATTCCTGCTCGCGGTCATGTAGAGGAGCTAACTTTGTGTGATGTGCGACGATGACCCAAGAATTCAGTCATGTGTCCTGTGAGCAATCGGCAATGATATTGAGGCGATAGCTTAAGCCGATCAACCATGTTTGTAAAAATCAAATAGTTCCATAGGCAATCCTTTTGATCGACGAACAAACCGACTAGACTGTGTCCAGTGCTGCACCTTTCTCGTCGACGAGCCATTGGAACCGACATTTAATATACATATTTACCTTATCGATCATTTTTCCCCCAAAACAAGGAATCGACAAACCCTAGATATGTACGTGAAACAATAACAATGATAACACTGATCAAATACAACCATACAAGAACATTAAACCAAAACAATATGTTTACATGATCCATCTCTTTTCACCATTGTACTTCCTTTTGTCATCCTTCAATGGCTTCCTCAACAAGTCATACCCTCCCCAATGTGGCTGAATCGATCAAGGCATTTATCATCATTCAATTCCCGAATGACGTGAAATCAAACCCTACCAACTATATTTCATGGAAATCTCAAATCAATGCCATGCTTATAGGGTACGAGTTGTTCAAAACCGTCGAAATCAATGAAGAATAGGCGTCGAATCCGACGTTTGCAACTTGGATCCGCCAGGATCAATTGATTTATGGGGCTTTCGTTGGCACCTTGACCACCTCGGTGGCTTTGCTGGTGCCACGAGCCGAAACCTCCCATCAAGCATGGAAAACCTTGGAAGATACGTATGCGAATTCTTCGAGAGCTCGTGTCAAGGAGAAACTGCATCATCATGGCCGCCTTAGCCTTGTTCTTGGGAGAGCGAAAGTGCATTATCATGGTCATGGCTGGGGTGGTGGGACTAGGTGTCCCGACATAGCTCCTTGTTGAGCAACTACTCATGAAGCTCGTCGAACACGGCCATGGAAACCATCAATCGCCGACTGCACGTACGCCACCTTTTACCTGTTTGGGTGCCCTTGCTCAGTGTCACGTTTCTCCTCTAAGGAGATTGACATGAGCTCTCTCAAAAGGATCCGCATATACATCCTCCAAGGTCTTCCATGCTTGATGGGTGGTTTACTCCAATGAAGCCACCGAGGTGGTCAACGTGCCAACAAGCAACCCATAAATTGATAGACCCCGCCGGATCCAGGTTGCAAACGCCAGATTCGGCGTTTCCTCAGCTTCATTGATTTTGATGGTTTTGGTAGGGTGGCATCGGTTCGGTCCAAGATTTGAACAATCCGAACCACCCTATCCGCATAGGCTTGGTGGGTTCGGCCACATCGGAGAGGGTACAGTCGTGGAAAGGGAGAGGTCCTGGTTTTGGTTTAGGTTTAGGTTTTGGTTTAATCTTGTTCTGTACTTGTATTTGATCAGTGTTACAATGGGACTATGGGAGTATTTAACGTACAGAGGTAGGAACAAGCTGTTAATCTGTTATGCAGTAACACCACGTGATTTTCACTTGAATTTAAAGGAATAAAATGCATGCACTGCACACAGGTGGTAAAAAAAACAATTGTTTTTTTATATATATATAATATAAACATACTATACAATATTACAATACATCCATGGCAGGTTCTTTCCCTTATTAGATTCCCCATGTTAATGAAAAGAAGTAGATAGATGGAGTCATGGAGATCGATCAAGTGCATATAGGGCTGTTGGGATGCACTGCACTCAATCATTCCATCTCTCTCAATAGGGATGAATACGTTCTCTCGGTTTCTCGATCTCTTCCGAAGGGCCAGCTTTCTCTCAATCTCTTAGAGAGAGAAGCGGACAACTGGCTTTCAGCAGAAAATTTGAAGATGGATGGACTGAATCCTCTTCGTCGAACTTGAAAAAGTTATTGCAGACCCCGGAGGCCTAGGGTAGGCTTTGTTGGTTTTTGTTCAAGGAGATCTTCCCGGGTTTTTTCATCCCGATTTTGTCGAATGTCGAGATTGGCTTTACAAGGATCACCGACGAGGCTCCGCTTTTTGATTTCCAGTGAGAGCTAGAGCATGGAAAGCTACATGAAATACAGAGACAATGATATTAGGAATTCTATAGTGGTCGTCTTACTCTCAAAATATAATTTAATACAGTAAATTTTACTGTCTATTACAGTGGTTTGCCTCTATATTTTAGCATAATGCATATTTTATCTGTGCCAGATTTTCCAAAAAAAAGTGACACTATACTGTAGATTTATTATGAAGTTCAATGTATCATGTCGAATTTTCAATCATAAAAGAAAGTATTTTAAGCACACTTTACCTCTTGACAGGAGCTTCACCACGAAGGCAACCTACTCCCTGGATTCAATCAACATGAGCTGATGAGAAACGGAAATCACACTACAGCACTAGTTACCCATGAACCCATGCCCATAAAATTTAAAAGTGCTGAACAACTCGATAAAGAGAAAAAAGGAAGAGGAAACTGAAGCCATGCTACCACGGTACCACCATGTCTTTAACTTTAGGTTTATTTACTTACAACTAGTTTCTCTGCGAAAAATTATAAAACAACTAAGAATGTAAGCAAACAGAAACAGAGATGATAAAGCCGAATGAGTTAACATGCAATAGGAATTACTACTCAATAAGATATTTGAAGTAAACCATTCCAGATAACCTAATCAATAAGAAGGAAAAATTACAGGGAATGGCAAGGAATCTCAGGAGACTGGTATCATGTGATGCGAGGTTTTGCTTCTGCATCATTGTTTACCACAATTATTCAGAATGCAGCTCTATAAGCCCTAGGCCACAAGCATTAAATCAAAATGACTGATCCTATACATTTTCCCTCAGTCCTACTGATCATTGTGCTGCATAAAAAGAATAATTGCATGAAATCAAAAGTTGGATTGTTTAAAAGTGTAGCATTTCTCGACAAATATATTTGATCCTGCTCTCCCATAAAAATCTTTCCAATCAACAAATGAGTGAAGCTCTGTACACTGAAGATATTAGCTTCTAACTGTAGTCACAATCATAATTCAGATATGAAGTTGTGAAATCACATTAACATTGGGATTGTCCTTGTCCCATTCAATCTGTCTTTTTTTTTTGAGAAAAATCTCAGTCAAACTTTATATTTCTGGGGTTTGGAGAAAGATTAGAAATGGAATAATACTGCTGCAATTCTAGGCTTTAAAGTTCGAACAGAAAGATAAATGTCTTATCTACTTCACAACAGGCACCGCGTAATTAGCCAAATAAGTGAAGCATCAGCTAAATTCAATGGTTCACAAACATCATAATCTTCAGCAGGGGGCTTCCAGGTTTGAACTTTGAAGCACCATAATTGCTGATGATAACACAGAAAGCAGCATTATATATTCTCCAACTGGATAGCCATCCATCAAATAGAAACCATTAAAAACTGCAGTTGAACTAATATATCGAGCAAGGAGAAGTTTCTCACAGACAGTTCACAGTTGTTAAACTACAAACTTTTTCAAAGTTAGAACTACAAACTACCAAGTCCAATTATATAATTATATAATTCAAGTAACAGAAATTATATAATTCAAGTAACAGAGACTGCATAAAATCATATTCCATCAATAAGGCCCTGATTTCCTTACTGAAATATACAAGAAATTCAAGCACCAGCAGGGCAAAAAGTGCTCATGATTCTCCATGCATTTCAAATAGAAATGATATGTAATAACCCAATAACAAGAAACACCAATGAAGTGCCAAATCAAATGAAGCACAATAACAAGCAAAAGATTCAAGCTAATAAATATATGGAAGAGAAATATATGCTAGTTTATACAGATATTATGTCCTCAGTCTTCAACCATCAGTAACACAATAGAATCATACGTTACAACAACTAAAGGATTGGGCTAATATACATGTTGATTCATATCAAAATCAAGTCCAGCATAAATGTTCGCATGAAACACAAGATTGAATACGGAAACATCAAAGAGATCAAGAAAAGCTACAGATGAAAGAGCTTTCCTAGTTATTTCAACATGCAATAATGAGTGTCACATAAGAAAACACCATGGTTCCCCCAAAACAGGATAATCTGCGGGAATAGAGCACACAGCAACAAAAAATTGTTCAGCATAAATTGGCACCTAATAAACAGAAGGCACCTAAATGAGCAACCAACTCAGAGCTTATCATCAACAAGTGCACAGTTTCCTGCACAATTTTATAAAAACCCATTGTAGTTACAGGTCAAGCAGCTTCCTTAATTCATGAACATGAAATAATGGATGACAGATAAGAAAACGTCATGATTGCCACACAAATTCGGGGTAAATCCCCTAAAGTTGTTTTATATGGCAACAGATAAGCAAAGTATCAATCTACAACCATTTAAAGAGACCCACGCCAATAATTGAGCACATTAATCAATGTCGAAAACTCGAAACACCCAATGAAATAATGCTCAACTCCAAAATCATCAGACCCTGACCGCTGCCGATTGAAGAGCATCCTTTGACACTCGAACATGCAATAATAGGGAACAAGAAAGAAAACCCCATGAATATCACAGAAGCAGGATGATATAGCTCTCAACTCAAGCCCATCACAACAAATGAACTACTCTTGAATTAGCATTTCAAATACAAAGAGAACCAATTAGAATTCCAAACCAACATCAAATTGAATTGTAATCAAGAATAAAAACACAACAAGAGCATCAAATCATCCCCAAGAACACAAGAAGGAAGAACAAAAAATAGAAGAATGTGAATCTTACTTCATTGATCAATGGCAGCACAGCATCCTCCTTACCCTTCCCATTCTTGAACAAGCTGCCAGGGGGCGAATCGGAAACCCTAACAATCTTCTTCTTCTTTTTCCTCTTCCTCCTCTCTTCACCATCGCCACTATCGTCGTCGTCGTCTTCATCATCATCTTTGTCACTGGAATCGGATTTCGCCAATTTCCTCTTCCTCCTCGCCGTCACCAAGCTCCTGGACCGGTTCTTCTTCTCTCGAACCTTCCACACACTCTTGCTCTTCCTTTTCCTAAACACAAACATTTCAACCTTCCACCCCTGAATGCTCGAGTCTATAACCGTCACCTCACTCTTCGAATAACCCTTCAGATCCGCCTCTTCCTCCTCCACATCGAGCCCCAACTCTCCAGGATCCTTCGAATCCCGCTCCTTGCGATGTTGATTCAAACTATTATCTCCGCTCGAAGCCAATCCATTGTTATTGCAATTAGGATTAGCATCATTATTTTTCTTATTATTCCGTCTCCTCAAATCGTCAGAAGAGCCGCCATTGGAGCTCTTCTTTGACGATCCCGTTCCATCCCAAAACCTAGGGTTTTGCTGCTTCCGGGAACCCTTCCTCCTATTACACGCACAATTCGAACTTTCTCCTCTTCCACCTCCAACTCGTCCCATGGCGAACAGCTCGCAGAGAATGTCGCTCAAGTCCTCCCCCTTCTCCTCCCTCAACCGCCGGCCGTTCCGAACGCCTCTGCTCTCATCGACGGCATGAAGGTTTAACCATCTTGGCGGATCGGCGGCGGCGGCGGCGGAATCTGAGCCCTGAGCAGCGAGGAAGTGATCCAGGTCGCCGGCGTCGGCCGGCGGGAAGCCTCTGGAGGAGCGGAGGCGGTCGAGCCAGGTGGAACCGGAAACCTTGGAAGTAGCGGCAGAGGGTGGGGCCGCAGGGCAGATCATTGTGCGTGGTTTTGGGAGAGAAATTGATGAATCAGATTCAGAGCTGCTTTTTCTGGATTTGTTGGAGGATGGAGAGAGGAGGAGACATTTGAGGTGAGAGAGAAAGAGAGGGTTTATGAAATGGAGCTGCTCATCATCACTACAGGAGTACAAGTGTGCAGTGAAAACAACGTCTACAGTCTACTGCACCAATCAGTGAGAGCTGAAGGAAGCAAATCACATCCCATCATCTCCTTCAAACTCCAAATTCATTCGAGCTTTAATCGAAACAATTAGACAATCGAGTATTCAATTCATTTTAGTTTTTTTTTAAACAAGAATGAAATAATCGATATCTGTCTTAAGAGTAGCCTAATAAAAATCTGAATTATACTCTGCATAACTTAAGATCAGTTAATGAGAGGTATATTATTCTCAAAAAAATGAGAAGTCTATAATGTATATATATATACTTAAATAACTACGAATTTTTGCTAAATTAAAACCATTATTTTATATTGTTTCTCTTGTTTACTCGTTACATTATGATTTTTGTAAAAGCGGATATTTTTTTTTATCTTGGTCCAGTTCGATCTACTCAGTGACTCTACATCTGAATCGGATACTGTGTGACCTATTTAAGGGATTGACCCTCCCATTTACAAGCGACTTCATGCTTCCAAGAGGATTCGAATTTCAAAACTCTTGGCATACGATATAGTCCCACAACCACTACACCAACTTGTAAAAAAATAATGAAGAATTCCTTATGATGATGAACATTTCCAAATTGGGTATTGTTAGATAGATCGAAAATTCACGTCATAACACATCATTAATTTATGTCCAATTAAATGTTGCTCTACATCAAATTAGATGTGGATAACATTCAATTAGTTGTTGCTATTGTAGGGTGTGGATGTTATGAAAATGAGAGTTAAAAGTAGAGGTTTCGGTAGGATCGAGCCAAAAGCACCGTCTGATTTGACATTGCTAATCATGTTTGGGGTACCATATACCAATGTCCATTTGACCTTGGATTTATTATGAAATATCTTAAATGATGTTATATATTCCATTTGGGTATCATTTCCATCAACATTCCATATCTCTTGTGGTAAACATAAAATATTATTGTATTTATTTTATATAATTAGTAATATTATATAATTAAACTTAAAAAATATATAGATATGTGAAATAAAACATTACAGATATTTCCATAAATGTTGTAAAATTTTTATTATATATATATATTGTGACGTAAGACAACATAGTACTAAGACTACTAAACATGGTGTAATGGATTGGAATCTCGTGTCGGTTTGACACCATTGAAGAATGGCTAGAGTGGTTCGCTTAAGAACCGGTGAAGGTCAGGAAGTCACAACTATACTAAGCAAAACTCATGGTATTTGAAGCCACGATTTACTTCACATGGATCCATAGAAACAAAATTATTTTTAGTAGTGAGCAATTCCTCCCTAGGACTTGCGCAGGACATATTGTATGTTGTTGTCGCTCCCGCCTTTCCGCTAAGTGGAAGAACAAATCACTAGTGAAAAGGTTGGAGCGAAAGCTTAGTTGGCAAACATAGGGTGTAAGAGTAGGTAGATGCACATGAGTAGATGGAGAGTTAGAGACTAGAGAGGTATAGAGGATATGGATTTGGTATGGGGATTTGTTTTTGGTAGGTAGTGAGAAATCCTTTTGTTTTGAATGATTCCTTCATTTTGCATAAGACCCGTTTGTTTGGTCTTATAGGGTTGTAATTGAGTTAAACACCTTATCTATATATTTACCATTTCAAGGATGATCCTCTAGAACTTGCAATGCTTTAAACTTATCAAATTGTGTCTGGAAAACAACATCATCCCATCCATTGATGCTCGAGTGATGGTATGTTGTTCATTCATGTGCTGGGAGTGGCAAAGGAGCATTGGGCTGCAATCATTCTTGAAATAAATATGAGTAAATAATATCATTAATTTTGACAATGACATACAACAAAAGGGAGAGTAAAACACATCAAACCTACCATAGTGTTGAGAGATGTGAATAAGACCGTAAAGAGTCCCACATCGAAAGTTGAACATAACGAGCCTTAGTATATAAAGTATGTGGGCTACTTCTTCTAACGCCAATTGGTTTTAGAATGGAACCTCATTCGGCTTGTGTGCTAGGCTACTAGCGCATGTGCGCTCGTGCACACGACCCCTAATAATCGGTCCGAGTCGGACTTTTATACGGTATCAGAGCGGTTACCCTAACGACCCGTCTTTCGATCCTGGTCCAAGTGTCAACTAGATGAATCATTCCTAGTTGCACTTGCGGAGGCGTGTTGAGAGATGTGAATAAGACCGTAAACAGTCCCATATAGAAAGTTGAACATAACGAGCCTTAATATATAAATTCGGTAGGCTACTCCTTCTAACGCCAATTGATTTTAGAATGGAACCTCACTCGGCTTGTGTGCTAGGCTACTAGCGCATGTGTGCTCGTGCACAAGACCCCCAGTTATCGGTCCGAGTCGGACTTTGATACACGGTGAAATGATCTTAGTTTTCAATGCAGGCCAAGACAAAGTGTGGCCTCTTGAGTGGTCATATCTGGTTGATGAGTGTACATATGGAGACACGTAAAGGGCCGATGTCAAGCTAAGACAACAAGGGGTACTTGATGGATCGTTGTGAACACAAGACCTATGTTCGATAACTCTTATCCATTATTTTCGATCAACTTTTATATATTCGCCCCGTGTAACTCCAGAAGTTGACGAACTCTTATAATTACGAATAGCTTCCCATGTAAAAACCCACATATAGTTCGTCATTTCATTCCAAAGGGTTGCACAACAACCCTTTTATATTAGTGAACATTGACTATTTGTGCGGTAAGGCCAGTTGTGCCATAACTCGATATCTGCAGTGACTATTTCCTATGGTGTTCACAGCCGCTCTAGCATACTTGAACATGAAAGGATCCACATCATTCTGACCTCAATTGAAATCTCCGGGCATATTACTATCTCTTAGGCGGGATAATCGAGCCCTAGCATAGCCACGACTTGCTTTACCTTCGTTTCTCTCAAAACTCACCCTAAGTTCCTCGCAACGCAGTGGGCTTGTCATGTAGGGGTTTCTCATCCCTCGAGGTCTATCCTTCAAATGCACGCTACTAGGTGCATATCAGAATCACAAACTTCATTTGAGGTAGTATACGAAGATGACAAGGAGTATATTAAGGTAGTATTTCTAGACCCGTCTCATGTCAGATCTACCTAGAATGGGTCGATGTTGTCTGTTCTGATTGGAGTTTCATCAGTGATGTAACACTGAAGATCGAGCACACAAGGTACCCTATAGTAGATTCTCCAATTTTAGTACGTAAAATCTAGGGGTACTTTTGTAAAGGCTCGGAATTTTAAAATATTTTCTTTTCTAAATTAAGATTTAATTTTCGATTTAATATTGATTTAGTTTCGATTTAATTTCCAAGGATTCGGAAAATTTTGAAAACCACCATTCGTGCAATAATTTGAATTTAATCTCTTCGAAGCGAGTTCCGATATAAACTTGAAATTTGTTTAAAAACGAATTCATTCCGCTCTATTACTCCGGGACTTGAAAATATTTTGGATTTTTGCTATTTAATTTAGATTCGAATATTTATTTTAATTTATTTTATTATTATTACTTCGTCGGGTTAAGGTTGGAAAGCGGATTTCGAAATCTAGTTCGAGGTACTTAATTTGACTTTCTCCCCCAATTAATACCTTTCACATCTAAGCCACCCTACACACTAACCCCTACAAACCTCCCCTACCCCCGTCACCCTGTAGCCCCATCTCCCTCACCCCTATATTTCTGAATGCAGAACCCTCCCATTCCCTCCTAAAGGTCTTTAAAACTCAGCCTACACCAATCACCCCACACCCATCTCTCCTTCTTCATCCCTCTGTTGCACCCAAACAAAACCACCCCTTCATTCATCTGTCATTCACCATCCCTGCCCCTCCATTTCCTTTTCATTCCCCCTGCCTCCCCGCTCCTTCTTTATCACCATCATCTTCCATCATCGCCGCGGGCGACATCCTCAACACCACCACCATACACCTTCATCCCGACTCCTCCTTGTCGATCATCTTCGCAGCCAGCAACCCCACGTCGCCGCCGTCCTCGCCAAGAAGCACCAGCAGCTCCCCTGTTCATCACGAGGAACCTAGCGCCTACATTCGAGCCTCGATCCTTCTCGTTCCGATGAAGCCCAACCTCCCTTCCTTTCGAGCAAGCAACGACAATAGCTAGAAGCTCCACCATAGCCCAGAAGATCCTTATATTCCGGGCCTTTACAGAAGTGGTATCAGAGCCTAGGTTGCTCAATCCGAGTACACATAAGTTGCAAAATAATTCCAAAACCGCCCACCGATTTCCTATTTTGAAGAAGTTTTAAAATCACTTCAAAAAGGGCAAAGCGGATTTCAGAATAAAACCAGTAGGATCTTTTAGTTGAGAGATAGGATCGCTGGGGTAGAACGAGGTGATAGCTCATCCCTTATGGATGTAGACTTGGGAAATGGGTAGGCGAAATATAGCTTATACTTTACAGATGGGCCTAGAAGACTCCAAGGAGTTTACACCGTGGTGGTTGGAGTAGCAGGGTTACGGTATAGAGGCCGAGAGGTAGTTGCCCCTCCGGTTAGTTGCCCCTCGAAGGGCAGCTTTTAGGTAGCTTTGGTGAACTTGTATGATCTAAGCTCGAGGGCGATCCCCCTTGAAGGGGATCAGATTAAACCGCGATGATCGCTTATGTGATATGTGATTAAGGCTCGCCCTTCTCTTGTCCAGTAGTTATGGTTGACACGCGTCACGGAGCAGTTGGGCGTGGGGGCCCAGTACGTCGGGGTAGGGGACGACCCCCTCGCCGGGTAGTCGCTGACGAGGCTACTGCTGGAGTTCAGACACATGAGACAGACCAGGTCGAGATACCAATACCACCACCACAGATGCCTACGGGCAGAGTAGGCCTTGAGGAGATGATTACCGCTATGATTTGAGGAGTTCTTCAGGAGGCGTCAGGACGTCAGATTCCAGAGGGTCCACAGAGAGTTGTTGCAACAGAGGATCAGGTTCAGCAGCCGATGCCCACAGATCAGGCCGGACTCGAGCAGATGGTGCGCGAGTTGCTTCAGAGGACCCGACAGGTGACGCTAGAGACCCCTACTCAGCAACCGATGCCTACAGACAGGGCCGGATTCGAGCAGGCGATACTAGAGATGATTCAGAGGCAGAGGGGACAACGGCAGGCACCACAACCAGTGGCAGATGCGACCGCAGTCGGGATTCGAGCAGAGAGGCGCATTGATTGGGTGAAGAGGTTTTCACAGAGCAACCCGCCTCTATTTACTGGAGATCCGACGGCAGACATCGAGCTATGGTTTAGAGTCATCGATGGACTCTTTGAGCTGATCGAGGCACCACTAGGGGAGCACCAGAGATTGGCGGCCGGTCAGCTACGAGACGATGCTTTCGACAGATGGTCCGTATACAAGGCGGAACGAGCAGATTGGACGTAAGATGAGTTCAAATCCTTGATGCTTCGCGAGTACAGCCCGCCTGGACTGCAGACTGCTAGAGAGGTCGCCTTCTACAGGGGGAGTTATGATGAGACGCTATCAGTTGCTGAGGTTGTTCGCCAGTTCAAGAAGGAGCTGGTATATTGTGGGCATTTATGCCAGACAGACGCGAGTCGTATTCGACTGCTATCTATGAGGCTCTCCCCAGCCGTGCTTCTACATGCTTCCAGCTTGGGCAACGTCCCTTTTGATAGATTCTTAGAGGTTATCTTGCGTTATGATACACAACGTCTTCTGTCAGCTGCGACCTACAAGTATTCTCATCCTCCTCGAGGTGAAAAGAGGCCGAGAGCTATAGAGTCTAGCCGGGATATGGTTGATAGAGGAGACCATTTCAGAGGAGCGTTCAGGAGAGATACACGTCGGGCACCAGCAGTACCCCTCCAGGAGATACGAGTTCAGAGCATTACATGCCAGGGATGTTATGAGGATGGACACTCCACAGAGAGATGCCCGAGGAGACAGATGGTGTGTTACACTTGTGGAGTTAGAGGACACCGAGCAGCTTATTGTCCCCAGGATGGAGGGTCTATAGATGCATCAGCACCTCAACTTCAGGAGCCGCCTAGACCAGCCCAGCTGACATACCCCCAGGGACAGGGGAGAGGGGCACCGGCCGGCAGAGGCCGAGGAGATGGAGGAACTAGAGGCGGCCGAGGTAGCGGTCGAGGAGGCCGAGGATCTACTGTAGGGCTTGCGCATTTATCAATTGAGTCATTTAGGTTAGCTTGTGAGGGAGGACAGACGTTAGGAGGTATAGATCTTGGCTTGCCCCCACCGCCCCGCGTCTACCACATGGGAGCTTCAAGATGCTCCGACCCTTATACATCAGGTATTATGACATGAGGTGTTTATCTCGATGCTTACGTGCGCGTACATGGTTGATGATGATGTGTTCCATGCCTTGTTATTGCTGTTTGATATGCTTGACATGACATGTGTGATGACTTGCTAATAGGACGCCAGTACGATGTTATCCTTGATGTGCTTTTGATGAGTTATATGGCTTATGATTCATGATATGACTTGAGATTGATATAATTGAAACTGATTTCTGAAAGATGAACCTAGGAAGAGAATATGGGATTAGCCCTTAGAGGTGGATGACTCCACCTCTTGAGTTCTGAAATTGCTTGACTAACGTCGGATTTGAAGAATTTTGAACGGTGTTAAAAAGGAATAACTTGGATTTTGAAAGACCAAACGCGATCGAGAATTTCATCGGTTTTGAGGCAAATCTTTTACAATTGCGAAACCCTTCCAAGCCCGAGTAAATATATGATACTTCACGAAGTGGATACAAGCATTTTATGGGGGCGCTTGTAGGGTGCTTGCTAAGACCTAGTGATGATATTATAGAACTTTTAGAGTTGTGGTACTTCTGAAAAGTCGAAGCGAGGATGTGATAGGGGCGCTTATTGCATACTTGTCAAGACCAATTGGAGATATCACGACCTTGACTAGGATGTTGTGAGAATCACGGAAGACGCAACTGAGATGATCGCAAGATCCCTGGACATGGTCCTTGGACTCACATCTTAAAACTTCCTCCTCTTATTTTGAAGTAATTTTAGTCTCGGGGACGAGACTTGTTTTTAGAGGTGGATGATGTAAAGGCTCGGAATTTTAAAATATTTTTTTTCTAAATTAAGATTTAATTTTCGATTTAATATTGATTTAGTTTCGATTTAATTTCCAAGGATTCGGAAAATTTTGAAAACCACCATTCGTGCAATAATTTGAATTTAATCTCTTCGAAGCGAGTTCCGATATAAACTTGAAATTTGTTTAAAAACGAATTCATTCCGCTCTATTACTCCGGGACTTGAAAATATTTTGGATTTTTGCTATTTAATTTAGATTCGAATATTTATTTTAATTTATTTTATTATTATTACTTCGTCGGGTTAAGGTGGGAAAGCGGATTTCGAAATCTAGTTCGAGGTACTTAATTTGACTTTCACCCCCAATTAATACCTTTCACATCTAAGCCACCCTACACACTAACCCCTACAAACCCCCCTACCCCCGTCACCCTGTAGCCCCATCTCCCTCACCCCTATATTTCTGAATGCAGAACCCTCCCATTTCCTCTTAAAGGTCTTTAAAACTCAGCCTACACCAATCACCCCACACCCATCTCTCCTTCTTCATCCCTCTGTTGCACCCAAACAAAACCACCCCTTCATTCATCTGTCATTCACCATCCCTGCCCCTCCATTTCCTTTTCATTACCCCTGCCTCCCCGCTCCTTCTTTATCACCATCATCTTCCATCATCGCCGCGGGCGACATCCTCAACACCACCACCATACACCTTCATCCCGACTCCTCCTTGTCGATCATCTTCGCAGCCAGCAACCCCACGTCGCCGCCGTCCTCGCCAAGAAGCACCAGCAGCTCCCCTGTTCATCACGAGGAACCTAGCGCCTACATTCGAGCCTCGATCCTTCTCGTTCCGATGAAGCCCAACCTCCCTTCCTTTCGAGCAAGCAACGACAATAGCTAGAAGCTCCACCATAGCCCAGAAGATCCTTATATTCCGGGCCGTTATAACTTTCTCATCCACAACCTTTCTCCAATTATTGTAGAGATAACCGAAACACTTCTTTGACACCAACAACTTGACTGACCTCATCGAGTAAGGGCACCATTTAAAACAATTTATCTCTAGGGCAAACTGCAGATCGTGCATCTGATATTCATTAACTCAGTGGGTGTCATCAGCCACAACGTGGAATTCATATGTGGATGAGTGCAATAATGCTTCCTTCAGGAATTTGTGATTGCCCTCAACCTTGCACATATCACAAAAGGTTATGTGAATGAGTGAAAAGATACATGTTCAAAGGATAAAAACTTAGTTATATATGCATGTTTGTTATCCTCGCTCCAAAGTTGAGAACATAGTTGGCATAACATAGCTTGACCTCATTGAATATGGGGATATATTGTGCGTTAGTTGGCCATTTGAAATGATCTATCTCTAGGGTAGTTTGCAGATCATATGCACCTGATATTTATTAATTCGGCTGATGGCATCAACCACAATGCATAAGTCACTCATGAACGAGTGCACTGCTTCCTTAATGACTTTTTGTTGGCCTTCAACCTTACACATTCACAAGACCACATAATACCTATTTCGGTAGAAGTAGCAAATCACGTTTTCGTACCTCGTTTCGAATCAATTTACCCAAAATTGAGACCAAAAACCCTTAAATTAGTATATATGAGAAATAATTTTTTGAAAATTTTTAAAAATTTATAATTTAAAACGTTATTTTTTGTTATAGAAATAAAATGGGGCCAGATGGGATTTGACCTCTTGCAGTAAAAATATCTCATCTACTAAATAAGTGCGCGCGTATGTGCGTGCGTATGTGGATTTGAACCCTTTGTCTTAACGAGACTTGAAATTTGTGTCCTCTTTGGTCGGTTTTTCTTGGTGCTTAATTACTTTACAGGGATTTGAACCCCTCGTCTAGCGAAACTTGAAATCCGTGTCCTCTTTGGGCGGGTTTTCTTGGTGCTCAATTACTTTGCATAGATTTGAACCCCTCCTCTAACGAGACTTGAAATTCGTGTCCTCTTTGGTCGGTTTTTCTTGGTGCAGTTTGCTCAGGTAGTGTGTGGCTCTGCTTTTGGTGTTTTTAGGGGATCTTCAACTTGGTTAGGTTTGTAGCGTCCAGAGTTGGGACTAATAATTGAGGTCTTGGTGGTGTGCTCAGGGTGACTCCGTTTTCGAGAATGAGCGTCATCGGAGTTTCGTATTTAGTACTCACGGGAGATAGAGTCCTGAAGTACCGCTAGCCAGCAGTGCTATTTCTTCATGGTGGTGCTTAGCTTCATTTTTCATCGGCTTCCTCAACTTGATAATTTTAATTTGTGCTGGTTGGTTGCGCCTTTTTTTTTTCATGGCTTGTTGTATATTTGACCGTTTATCCGTCTGCTGACTCATCGACATATCAAGAATCAAGTCAGAATTTTTTTCAAATCCAACCCAAAAAAAAAAAAAAAATAGAAATGGCTAACCACCCAAAGCGCTAGGTCGAACCTAGAAACCAAACTTGAACCTCCACATGTCTACCAAGCCACTTATTAAAACAAGAAAAAAAAAACTGCGGCCGTCCACGGCCCACTAAGAAAGGACACCACACACCTCAACCGGCCCCCACCGTCTCCAAACGCCGTCCACTTTACCCGCGCCTTACCCTGACTGATCCCATTCATCGCCACATACCCTCCCCCTCATGATGAACGGGCCGGCCCTACGTTGGCCCACCCTCTTCCTCATTCCTATAACGTCCTTTATTATTACTTGAGATGTTCAACGTACTCTTGCAGGAATACATGTATACTTCACTCGTACTTGAATCACAATTCTTCAAATATATCCTCACTCAGTGACTCGGGTCAAGGTGAGCTCTTTAATTAGTACACCCAATGGTCCTATCGAGTACTGTTATTAATCTCCTTGATCGAGCAGTTGAGCTACACACAAACCTATCCGGAGTAATAATATATATATGGCTCGAGATCAATCCACTTAATTTACAACCTAAAGTGTCAAAAGGTTCAATCTTTGCTCGATCTGCTACTATATATGGTCGACAATCACTCAGTCACAACTTAGGTATTATGGCTTTATTTATGTCCCTTTTTCTCGTTGATACAGTAAGATCTTATGATCATAAGTGTTGATTCTATGTTCCGATCTGTGTATCCCTTCTAATTCCATCAAAAAATCAACTTTGATTTTAAGTGATTGTAAGTAAATATTGTTATACTCCGTATTAAATAACTATAAGGGGTAGTTTGGTATTTATATCTAGATATTAGATATCGGATATCAACCCCGATATCTGATATCTGGTGTTTGATATAGGTAGATATCGATATCACTTAATCTGATATCTGTGTTTGGTATAGATCGATATCGATATCACTTGATATCCAAATATCAGATTTGGACATATTTGATATATTGATTTTATGGAGATATCACTTGATATCAAGATATCACCCGATATCGATATCTTAATACCAATACTGATACCGATACTGATATCGATACCAAATGATCTCTAATAATGTTTTTTTTTTAAAAAAAAATTATGATGAAACTAGGGGTATAAGGTAATCATTCGTGAACAACGATTCCTGATATACCGCTGACTAGTGGTGCTATTTCACGATGTTGCTATTTATGTTATATGTTTGAAGGTTTTTTGTCTGCCGACTTATTGGTCTATCGAGTTTCGGGCATATCTGAGCTCGAATTATTACATTATTAAAAAAAACGGTGAACAAACATTTTCAATGTCCAAACCAACCAAATTGAAATTAACTATGCAGGTCAAAACCAACCAAATCCAAGAAGATTATAATGATGTGAAATTCTGTGACAAAACACATTCAAACTTAAAATCGAAAATCGGCTGGACCAAACAAAGTTCCTGAGGTCATAATACGACTTCACTTTAGAAAGTCCTTATCGAAGCGTGGAAATATATATATGAAAGAACAACAAAATGAAGAATAAAGTTGTTGCCTACAACTGAAATTGATTAATTGCGTCGAACTATCATATTCAGTCATTCAGAGGCACCGATGGGGACTCGGGTTGCTAAAACTACCCTAGAAAAAAAAAAAATTTGTGTGTGTTTTATTAAGGGTAAACGGCACAAACCACCTCTTAAATAGGACATATTGTTCAAAACCACCCTTTATATTCAGTAATGCAGAAAACCACCCTTTATATAGCTTTTGTTTGCTGAAGATCACCCCACTTCTATGTGTTGTTAGAGTTTCGTTAAATTTCTTTTAAAAAACCAAAATTACCCGTATATATATTATTTTCTTGTCACCGCTCACTCTTCGCCTATCTTTCTGCACATATGTACAACTCTACACACACTTTGTTAATTGAAATTATTCAACAACTTTTACGGTCCTATACTAGACCCCCTTCAATCCATGTCAAAATCTCTTCACAACTTTTATGTGAGACCCCCTTCAATATCACATCTCCATATGATAAGAGTATTTTGGTAATTTATCAATTTTTTCCTCTAAAACTTAACGAAATCAGAGATAGGGTGGGCTTTGGCAAACAAAAGCTATATAAATGGTGGTTTTCTGCAATATTGAATTGAAGGGGTGGTTTTGAGCAATATGCCCTATTTCAGGGGTAGTTTTCTATAGTTTACCCTTTTATTAATTTCAAGACTAAAATAGTATTAAAAAAATGATAATAATAAAGATAACTTAATATTTAAATCTTGAAGTTAAGAGTTCAAAACCTTAATGTACTTTCAATTTTTCTTCATTTTTCAGTAAATAACTATTTAAATCATAAATTTATGTTTTAAAAATATATATTTAAGCAAAATTTTATATGTAGAGATTTCTTCTTTTAATTTAGCAGATTTTTTTAAATGCATATTTTTTTATAACTTTATTTAAAAAATCTATCAATCAATTAGAATACTTAAAAAAATATATTATATCACATGTTACATGTAATCTCAATCTCATCAACATTACTCTCTCCATCTCATATTATTTGTTATTTTACCTTTTTGGGATGCTTTTGAATAAATTAAAAACTTTATAAAATACTAATTTTTTTATTAATTTTTTAAAAATAATTTCATACTTATTATTTTTCCAGAAGAGATACTTATTATTTTTTCCTATGTTCAATAAAAACATGTTTACTATTCACCTTTTTTAAGGAAGGAAAAAATATATACAAACATCAACTTTTTAATTAATTATTTAAAATAATTTCAAATTTATTACTACAAAATGTGATCAACTGATTTAAAAAAAATAAATAAAAATTTGATATTTTTTTATAGTTTTTATATAAAAAAACTATAAAAAATACTCCCTCCATTTGAAAATAACTGTCGTTTGACTTTTGTGCACGTTGTTTAAGGAGCTAAAAAATCTATAAAATATTATTTTTTAATCAATTTTTTTTATAAATTGATACTTATTACCAATAAGTATCAATTTATAAAAAAAATTGATTAGAAAATACTCCCTCCGTTAATTAAAACTTGACGTTTTACTATTCACGCACGCTTTTTGAGGTGTTAAAAACTATATAAAATATTAACTTTTTTAATATATTTTTTTAATAATTTCATACTTGTTACTATTAAGTATGAATTTATAAAAACAAAATTTAAAAAAAAGTTAATATTTCATATAGTTTTTATCATTATAAAAAAGAGTGCATAAATAGTAAAAGACAAGTTTTAATTAACAGATGGAGTAATATTTTATAGAGTTTTTAGCTTTTTAAACAACGCGTGCACAAAAGTCAAACGACAATTATTTTCAAATAGGGAGTAATTTAATAAATTTTTAACTTTGAAAAAATCAAACGACAAATATTATGTATGAGAATATATTAATTGCATCGACTGAAAAAGTATGCACATGTTTTTTTGTAAAAAAAAAAACTTATATGATCACACACATGTGATATCAATCAATCGTATATATAAACATTTTAATTTCCGGCTGGCCCAAAGTAAAAGATTGGAATCATAATTAATGCACGTGTGCAGTACAGTACTACGAGTAGTTCTTAATCCAAGTCAAAATACTACTCCGGGTATATTGTAGGCGCCCCTCGTGAGTTTCGTGGTGCCTAATTTGCATACTCTCAAAATTCGACAAGACTGATGATCAAGGATTGTGCATAAACGTCGCATATAAGGTCAATCTACTGTAAGAACATTACTTTTATTGGCCTGGAGGGGATCAGGATGTGTAATGGATGGGATGGTGAATTTTTTCGTCAAATGTATAGCCTCTCCATCGATACCCTAGTCGAAGTCGGTAAACATAGCACACAACACAAAACACAACATATCCCCCATCCACCAACACATAGTGTAGGCGTAGGTAGTCCAACAACAACCCCTCGACCACTGAAGTGTTATGTCCCGGTCATAATCGGACTGAGATTCAGATTGATACCAGTCCTCGACCATTATGACAGAACACTCAGCACAAAGATCCCAATTTGTGGTTTTAGGTCAAAAAAATGTCGAATTTGAGATGAAATTTGCGGAATTGGGAACCAAAACTGGCTCTAGATACCAATTTGTTATGTCCCAGCCATAATCAGATTGAGTTTCAGATTGATAGGGAAAGAAAAGGCTTAAGAAAGGAGAGATTAAGGAGAAGAAAATTAAGGATTAAGAGTTGAAGGAGGAGGAAGGTACGAGTAAAGGAAAAGGGATTAGTAAAGGGATAGGAAGAGAGAGTAAAGGTAAGGAGAAAAGGGTAATTTGACATTTGATTCATTGTTTGATGCCATCTCTAATACAAGATATATGTATTTATACTAATTCATACTGTAATACCTTACACATAATCTTTATACATAAAATGAAGCATTTCTTTTCCTCTCACAACAACCTTTTGTCGACTCGAGATGTCCATATCGACTGGCACGACCGTGTATTTAGTGAGATATCGTTGTGTGGATAGCAAAACCATGTCTTTATAACCCGTTGAAAATTTAAAAAAAAAAATGAGTCATTAAACTAATCACATTATACCATATCAAAGTTTGATATGACTAAGGCTCTGTTTAGCATAATAATAGCTGATGAGGTAGATGAAGCTAATGGATTATTTGTGTTAAATAAATGTTAATAAGTTAGTATAATGTTTGGTAAACCTAGCAGTTAGAATAACCGATGAAAACTTGTGAATAGAAAATCATAAGCTCCGAAAAGCTTCGATGAGTAGCTGATGAAATACTCTCCTTCCAAAAGCTAATTAAACTAAGGCGATTTTGCATAACTAGACCATTTTTTTTGAAAGTTTGCAAAAATGTCATGATTTGGTAAAATTTGCAAAAGTGACTTAGTAGGCTAGTTTTGCAAATAAATTTGGTGACTTACAATACCGGTTGCTGGTCACATGCCAAAAATTTTCCCGCCAAAATTAAAAAATTTCCCGCTAAAAAAATCAAGAATAAAGAATAGTCCTAAAGACTTGTATAGTGTTTTAAATTCTTAAACGTCCCGTGTCACTTGAAGGATTTTGCGTGTCACCTGCTACTTTTTTCTTGTCACACGTTTGGATTCTCTTGACACTTGTTCAAATACGAGTTTTTTTCTTGTTACATATGTTAAGATGTTAATAGTCTATGTAGGATTCGAACCTACATCTATGTGTATTTAACACATTGCTCTACCTTGAGCTAATAGACTTTAAATAGTTAATAATATAATAATATAATCACTTATTTTGTAAATCGTATATGTCAACAATATGAATTATGCATGTCACCTGTTTGTATGGTCGTGTCTCTTGAAGGATTTACCGTGTCACTTGTTTGATTTTGAAGTTTCACATTTCCGAGTGTCTGCCAATTTGTTAAGGAAATCACCTTTGTCACCTGTTTGTATGGCTGTGTCACTTGAAGAATTTACCGTGTCACTTGTTTGATTTTGAAGTTTCACATTTCTGAATGTCTGCCAATTTGTTAAGGAAATCACCCCTGTCACCTGTTTGTATGGCCATGCCACTTGAAGGAATTACCGTGTCACAGTTCAAAGTTTCACATTAATTAATACTGATATAACAATATAATCACTTATTTTGTAAATCGTATATTTCAGCAATATAAATTATGCATGTCACCTGTTTGTATGGTCTTGTCCCTTGAAGGATTTACCGTATCACTTGTTTGATTTTGAAGTTTCACATTACTGAGTGTCTGCCAATTTGCTAAGAAAATCACACCTGTCACCTGTTTGTATGGTCGTGTCACCTGAAGGAATTACAATGTCATAGTTTAGAGTTTCACATTCAATTTGTTTTCGAAATGAACCATGTCACCTGTTTGTATAGCCGTGTCACTTCAAGGATTTAACGTGTTTGTATTTCCACCGAAACAATTGAAAACCAACTACGTCAGGCGCTAGCTGAGCGGTACAGGCAGCGTAGAACTCCGGGGAATACATGACGATCTTCTTGCTCGGCTCGCTGGAAGCAAGTTGCTCGACGTGGGCGATCTTCTTAGAGGAGAGAGGAGGTAAATCTGGAGAGAGATGGAGGGAGCTTGGAGGAGAGAGAGGAGGTAGATTTGGTTTCTAGGGTTTTTAATGGGATTCTCTCATAAGCTTTCCTTTTATACTTATTTTTTTTTAACAAATACCTTGCTTTTCTTTTTCTTTTTTTTTACCCCATTTATCTCCTAAAACCGGTGGAGGCAACCAGTTATTTTTGCAATTTTTGGTCAATCCGGGTTAGTTTTGCAAAATTTCAAGGGTTAGAGTTAATTTTGTACACTTTCCAACTTTGTGGGTTAGTTACCTCAATTCTCTCTTAAACTAATATCTTATATTTATTTCATTTATAAATATAGAATATCAAGATAAAAAGGTTAATAAGCTAGCTGATGAAATTTTTTTTTTGTCAAACGGAGCCTAATTAATTTTTTTTGGGGAAGACTAATTATAATAATTATGGGTCATGTATATGCACATATAAACTAAAGTCCATGAAATAACCCTAGTAAATTTATTCATTTCGATCCAAATTACATGTCATTTGACTTTTTAACACGTATTTTAAGAAGCTAAAAACTATATAAATTAAATATCAACTTTTTTTAATTATTTTTTTACAGCTTAATATTTGTTGGTAATACGTATTGAATTGTACAAAAATAATAAAAAGGTTAATATATTATATAGTTTTTAGCTCTTAAAATACGTGTTGAAAAGTCCAATGACATGTATTTTGGATTGGAGGGAGTATTATATCGGGTTGGCTATATGCACCCATTACAAGTGCTATATGTTTTCGTTAGGACGGATTCTACACCCACCCGTTGCAAGTTTTTTTGAAAAAAATACAATGACGGATCTTGATCCGTCCGTTATAAAAAAATACAAAAATTACATAGGACGAATACTTGATTCGTCCTAACAAGTTAAAAAGAAAGAAAAGAAAAAAGTTACAAAGGAAAAAAGCTACAAAAAAAAGTAGTAGCTTTTTTTCTTTTTAAAACCTTCGCTTTCTCTCTCTTTTTTTCCTCAACTTCCTCTCTCTTCTCTTGCACCTTTCAACCTTTTTGTCTCACTCTCTCTTCTTTTATATTTTTTTAACAACTTGCAGCAAGCGGATCTATAATCCGTCTTAAGGAGTGCATATAGCACATGTCTCGGGTATATATAGCACTATCCTATTATATTTAACCTCTTCAACTTTTTATGTAATCAATGTAAAATACACATCTCAATGTATGCTTACCAAATTGGTTCAACTACTTCATTTAAATTCTGATAGCATCTCAATATGCTCCTTTAAAAGTTCTCTATTAGGACATCTCCCCCCGTAGGCCATAATGGCTAGGAGAAATAGCTTCTCAAAAGAGAATATTCTATATAATATTCTCTTTTGACTTATTATATGATTTTGTCGTTCCCTTTGTAGGTCAATTTTGGCAGGCTAAACTTCCTATAAATATAATGTAATCATGAACTATCACATCTCATTTCCGTCACTCGATCCTATCTTTATCATTTCGATTTGAAACAACAATGAATTTATTTCAAATATCATCATCATCTCACTCTTCAAATGAAATAATTGAGTTTTCTAATTTTATCTTTGATTAATTTGAACAGGATCAAACTGAGTTATTTTGTATGTATGCCAAAAACAATCTACTCATGATGGAACATATCAACAATGAAGAACATGATGTTCAATCAAGACGAAGAGGTGGCGTTCCTGGTCACATCACGATTTATATATATATATATAGAGGTTGGGTCAAGTGTACACACCCCTTACGGTGTTAAATGTTAACAGATCTAGACCATTGATTGATTAAAAATGGATGGGTGAGATTAATTGAGAATTTTCCTTTTTATTTAAAGAAAAAAAGTAAGCCCCACCACTTTTATAGCCAACTTGCTGAAGCAAAGCGCGTGTTTTTTTTGGAGGAAACGTTTTGTTTTTGCGGGGAGGGAGAGATTTTGATTGCACTGTGTGTTTGATGAATAATGATGAACAAATTACCGAATAATTCCAGATTATCAACGAATAATGACTCTGAACTTCCAGATTTGACTTGCACTTTGTGGCGTAACGTTTTTTTTGGTGGGGTAGCATTGTTTTTTTTTTTGTGTGTGGTGCACTGTTTG
Organism: Persicaria maculosa; assembly: GCA_963922045.1. Lineage (NCBI taxonomy): Eukaryota > Viridiplantae > Streptophyta > Magnoliopsida > Caryophyllales > Polygonaceae > Persicaria > Persicaria maculosa. The sequence continues at coordinate 41,185,290 of OY998269.1, forward strand.
AACTATTCGATAAGGTGATATTAATTATTCGCTGACTTATAGTTATTATTCGTGTATAAAGAGGAGTTATCGTTTAGATAATAGCAAAAGAGTTGGTCAATTTTGCAACTATTCACTAGGTTAATAGTAATTATTCGCTGAATTGAAAGGGTTGGTCAATTTTTCAACTATTCGCTAGGTTGATAGTAATTATTCGCTATGTTGAAAGAGTATGTAAATGTAATTCTTGATTTCTCACGTCCAATTAACAACATACATATGAATAATACTTTTTTTGTCAATTTTATTAACCAATCGATCATGTCCAGATGTATATACATTACTAGATAAAGCATATTTACAATATTTACATAATTGAGAGGACAGTCAGAAGCAATTCACCACATCCTTCAAATAAGAAGATTGAATGTTGAAAGCATTTACCAAACTCATCTCAACATACAGACCGATACAATCCTCATTGGGACCTTCTCCCTTCCGTGATCAACAAACCCTGCCGCTGCCAACCTCACAACCTTCTTAAAGGTGAAATGGAGGCAATTGGAGAAAACAAGCAAGCAGACAACCTCATAGACGAAATCAAACGCCGGATCTGCTGGAGACGAAGACGAATTGTCCCAGCCAAACACTCCGAACCCGTCATAATTCCATCCGCCACCGACGCTACTTCCACCGATCGGACCGTCATCCCCACCGCTGCCTTCGCCGTCAAACAAACCGTCCTCATCACTGTCGTCGGAGGAGTGACGACGCCTCCTGGTGCGACAGAGGCGGCGCTTGCGGATAGAATTTTTACATGGACGCAATTGAATTGGTCCTTAACATTGGCCAATCGAGGACGAAAAAGTGAGATCAAGGGAGCAGATGTGAGGGAGATGGAGGGATGCGATGTCGAGGGAGGAGCAGCCATGAAGCAATTTTCAGATCCGAAAAGGATGAGGGTTGGATGTGAGGGAGACGGAGGGTTGGGTGGTTTTTATTCACTGGGTTAGGGTTTTGTTAAAAAAAATTGCATCAACGCACTTGTTCAGTTGCTCCTTACTATTGAGCCACCCCATTAGGAACAAATTAAGATTTATAGTAACTTATGAATATGGTAACATTAGATGTGATTATGATTCAATAGTTGGTTCATTTTGTACTTGTTTTTTCTTCGTTAGTACTTTAAGCAACTTAATATTTATTTTTATTATAATTTTGATGAATCTATAATAAAAAAGATTAATGACATTTTCTAAAACTATTATTTATGCAATAATAATTCAAATATATCAAATATTATAGTCATATTGAAGAACTCTTAAATATATTTACAATACTACAACATTTATTTTTAATTAAAAATCATAATTATATAATATATATAGATTTATAATTGTATTATTTATATATTTATATAAATATTAAATGATGAGCGCCTCCCAAAAAGTTGTATAAGGGGGTCCACTTTCGGTGGGTCCCCGGGGGTTTAGACGCGAGTGATTGTTCCTCGTAAACACGGGCTTACCTGACACGCGAATCAATTTATTCGCTATTCAACCTGGGCCGCGCTTTGGTCGCGTACATAAATTCTACCGTAACCCCACATCTCTTATGGGAGATCATCGATTTGTTTTAATGATTTAAGGGTTCATACCTGTCCGCGGAGATTCACCTGAAGTGTTTGCTTCGTCGCTTCGTACAGGATGAGATGTCCTTTCCTGTATTCAGACTTACTTAATCCACCACGGATTATATGCAGATTCTGCAGTCGACTTTTAGGATTATCTAAATCTCTTTCTTCTTTTCTTTCCTTCTTCCGCTTATCCAAAAATTCTCCTCTTTCTTTTCTATTCATTTCCCCTTTTATAGGGATTGGCCAGAGGCCCCCATCATGACACTTGTCATTCTTGAGTTGACACGTGTGGTCATCGTGGGTGGTGGGCATGATGGACATGTGTCATTGTTTTATGTCCGCGTCCTCCCTATTTTCTGGGTCTCCTTTGGTGTTGTTTCACTATGTCCGCGTCCGAATCTTCGTCTAATCATTTTCGCATGGTTTCATCACAACTCCTCGGGTCGGGTTGAGCTCTATGAGAGCTTGAGACGATTCGATCTTTATCCGCGGAAATGTGTTCCTCTTTTCATCTCTAGGGGGGTAATTTCGTATTTCCTGTCTTAATCAGGGTTTGTGGGCCTGGTTGAGGATTTCCTCCGGCCCATTAAGGTTTTACCATGGCCCATATTGTCTTGAGGGGAACTGAAGAGTCGGTAATTTTCTTATAAATTACCCCGTTCCGTTTTCACTTTTTCACTTCCCATTGTTTGTCTGCTTGTGGCGCTTGCTTAGCTTTTCGCTTTTTCAGAGTTTTCCGTTGGTCTTCTAGCTTTCCGGTTGTGTTTTCCGGCAGTTTCTTCGTTCTTCCAAGGTAATTCTTTGTTTTTGTTCTTGAGTTCTTAATTTCTCCGTGAAGTGTTCTTGATTGTTCTTTCTAAAATTTTTATTTCTTGTCAAAAACTTTTGCTTTCTCCCTCTTAGATCTGTTCGGGTCTTCCCCTTTTATCCCAGTTTTGTTTCTTTGGGTTTTTTTATTTTTCGGTCCGCGTACGGGTTTCTTTTCATATCAACTTTTAAATTCCTTCAAGGATGGCTAACTTTGAGGGGAACCCGGACGCGCTGGACGAGTTTGAAAGAGAGGAAGGATGGAGAGAGGGTTTACCCTCTGTTTCAGGAGGGAATCCTCCCGTGGTTGTTTTGGATTCTTCTTCTTCATCCTCCAGCAGGAGTACCGCGTCTGATTCAGAAAGTTCTTCCGATTCTTCCTCTTCTTCCAGCATCTCTTCTCCGGACCGCGTGGGTCCTTTCGGTAGCCCTATTAAGGTGAGGAGACGACGGAACCGCTCTGACCCTGATTATTATTCCTCTCCTTTTTTAACTTCTTCTTCTTCGAAGGGGGGTTACGCTCATGTAAAGGACGTGGAGACTCAAGCTCACCCCGATGCGCGTGCTTCCCTTAGCCCGCGTCTGTCAACCAGTGGTTTGGAATCCGAGTTGTCATGGGTCCCTTACGCCGAGTCTCCCGTTGGGTTTGCAGAGAAGTGTGCAAGGGTCCGCTCGAAGGACGTTCTTAGTGATCTTGATTTCCCGTCTTATTCCCTTGACGACCTAGCCTCTTGTTCCTTCCGGGGAGATTTCTCCCTCCGTGATCCTCAACCTTGTCCTCCAGTCATCTCAGAGAGAGTTCATCCACGTCGTTCGCCTAATCAAGAAGTGTGGGGATGCACGACACTGCTCGATCATTCAAGCGTCGAGGCCACAGCTCGAATATTTCCGTGGCCCGCGGGCGTGGAATTGTGCCTTCCCTCAGAAGGTGGAGGGTGTCTGGATGCTTATGAAGATTGCCTGGTTGTGTATGCAACGAGTTTATCCCAAGGATTTCGCTTGCCTCTTCACCCTTTGTTTATTGCTTTCTTGTCCGAGTACAATTTGAGCCCCGCGCAAGTTGTGCCGAATTGTTGGATGTTCTTTGCCAGCTTTGTGATGTGGTGCTTGGACATTGGAGTGCCTCCGACGAAAGAACTGATGCTCAACATCTTTTCACTGAAGAGAGGGCCCCAAGATCCTCGGTTTTATCAGTGCAACTCTAGTTGTAGTTATATTGAGAGACTTTCTAGTAAACGAAACTGGAAGCACAAGTGGTTTCTTGTTCGCGACAAGGCCGGCGTTTGTCTTGAGTTTAAGACCGTACCCGGATGGTTCAGCGCGGTCAAAAAGTCGTGGGTTGCGCGACTTGACAAGTTCAAAGATTCTTTTGTTCATGAGCCTAAGTTGCCATGACGGTCGATGGTTTCAGCTCTTCGACTCGAGATGGCGGGATTGAGTCTGCCTCATCCGCGATTAGGTGTCTGCTTTAGTCTTTACCATATTTTATTTTTGTGATTTCTTTATAGTGTCACTCTTTTTAGTACCTCGTCTCTCCCCTTTTTTCTTTTTCCCTTTTTTTTTAGAAAAATAGGGTGTTCGTTAGCGGCGTCTAATGTCTTCACTTTTTGTTTTATCTTTGGCAGACCTAATGGATTTGAGTTCTTTGGCCGATCGACACCATGTTCAAGAGAGTAGCAAGTCGAGGAAGAAAAAGTCCGCCAAGCGTGTTCCTCGTCCTCTTGTTGCCTCTCAAGGTGCGGCTGTGGAGGAAGTGGAAAGAGCCAGTGAACCTGTCGCGGAGGCTGAAGTTATGGTTTCTAATGCTCGTGAGAAGCGTCCTAGTCCTTCGGACGCGGGCACTTCTCGTCCTCAAAAAAGGAAGAAAGTGGCGGGCTCATCTCGAGCTTCCGAGGCTGGGGAAGAGGAGGCTCTTTCTTCAGGGGGATGATGCTCTGCCTGCTTTCCGCATCCCCGGCTTTGGAGTTGACAAGCTTGTTCGCCTTCGCTGCCCTGATAAATTCGCACGGAACGAACGAGCGTGGTTGTGTCGCTTAGAGTGGGATGAGTTTTCTCTTCAGTTCGAGCGTGCAGCCGAGTGGGTGAGTTGTCGTTGGGATTTTTATTTTTGCTTACGCCGTTGTTCAATTCCCGTTTCTTCACTTTTGCCTTTGTTCTTGCTTCTTCAAGTTAGGAGTTTCCAAGTCGAGTCGGAGAGGCGGCTGTCCTCCTATGTTGAGGAGCTCTCTAAGAAAGCCACGGAGATGAAGGTGTTGAATCACAAGTTGAGGACACCGGGCAATACTGTTGGTGATCCCTCTTCGGTGGAAAAGTTTAAGAAATGATCTGCGGAGCTTCATGAGAAATTGCAGGCCGCCAGCGAACAGATCTCTACTTTGAAGGAGCAAAACTCTTCTTTGACTACAGAGCGTGACGCGGCACTTTCAAGTTCGGACGCTCTACGCCGCCAAGGAGAGGAACTTCAACAGTCTGCAGTGCATCTGAGGGAGAAACTGGAGACGACCGAAGCACGCTTCAAAGATCTTCAAATCGAACACTCCATTGTTGAAGAGGATCGTGCTTTAGTGAAGCAAGAATTGGAGAAGCGTCAGTCTCAGTCTCCTCAGGAGGTTGCGCTTCAGTGGTTGGAATCTTCCGCGGGTCTTAAGTTCTTGACTTCTGAATGGTTCAAAACCGACGCGGGTGTTTCCTTCCTCTCTTCAATAGCTAAGCCATGCCTTCGATCTCCAGAGGGAGTAGAGCTTTTAAAGGATAAGTGCTTCAGCTATTTTCGAAAGGGGATGTCCGCTGGCATCAACTAGAGCGTCGCCCGCTCGCAGGCCAATCCGGGTGTTCCTTTAGAGAAGTTTGAGGCGAGCTTGACGGTGGCGGATTGGGGACTGAATCCGGAAGAGCTGGCGGGAGAGGAGGACTCAGGCGAAGAGGATTCCGACGATGAAGAGGTTGATACCGCTGTTGATCCTTAAGGCTTTTGAAGGATTTGTTCTTTTTATCTTTTCTCGAAACATTTTATTGGCGCGGGCCAGTTTTGTAATTAACTTTTGTTGAAACCGGACAATTTCGCGTCCTTTAATGTTCAGACAATGGTTTTTACCGCCTCGCTTAAGGGGCTGTATTTTTGTATACTATCAACCTTTTGTAGCGAATATCACCTCTACTTCTTATTCTTGTGTCCATCATTTACTGGCTCAGCCACTTGTGGTGCAGTTTTTGATTCTGATTCAAAAAAGTTCTTGCCACTTGTCCACCATGCTTGAGTACGCCTTTTTCCTCTCCCCTTTTTTTAAAAACTCTTGGTTTGGGATTTTTTATTTATTCCGCTTATAGTTGCTTGTCTGCGTTTGATAAGGATTTATGGCGCCCGGGAATTCTAACCCTTGGGCGTTTTTCAAAACTTTGGAATGCATCGACCAACTCTCTTTACTTGTATGATTTTCTTGATACTCTTGATTCCAACTGTTTCTCTTTCCCCCTCTTTTTTAACTTTGAGTCTTTATTTCGTGTCCCTTTTTGGCAGCCCCTTCCGCCTCAGTTTGAGGTGGAGTTCAGATCCTCTCTTCCGCGGAAGGTTCTCCTGTGTTCTTACGCCATCAAGAACCTCCAGGTAGAGGTGAGTAGAGAACTTGACGGTCGCTTATACTTTCGTCGCGGATGGGATAGATTTGTTGCTCATCATGGGTTTGTTATGGGGTCATCGATGACTTTTTTCTACATGGATCGCGCTCGTTTTAAAGTTTTTCCGCGACGTGACTTGGAATGTGCCGAAACCGAGTGTTGTACCTCGACTGTTTCTTCCAGCGGCTCATGCTGAACCACGTTTATAAATCAAGAAAATCTATTTGTTGTATAAGTCTGGCTTGCGAATAAAGGAAACGTTTCGCTTTTGAAGTTTTTAATGTAGAGACTTGCTCTTTTTATTTTAAAAACGACAGCATTACATGATCCCTAGATTTTACCTTATTAGCTGGAATGTTATTTCATTCTCTTACATCTTAAAGAGCAGTGGGATTACAAGGCTCTCATCCTTGTAGTCGTTCTTTACCCGTGTCCTTCAACTCCATTGTAGTCGCAGTCAGGATTTGCGACATAGACTTCGAAGATTGAGTCTCCCTGGTACACAAAGATCAGAGCGACTCCAACACTTATCCTGTTGGCTTCCACAAATCCTGGCCATCCGTTTGTGAACCAGTAGATCCTGTCCGCGTCCACTTCGACCTTGACCTCATGCTCGCGATTGGATCGGGACCACAAATGCACCAGGCGATGGGCATCCTCTTCTAAAAGGACGTACATCAGTGGAAGCCGTAGAGATTGAAGTTGTTCCTCTGTAATGATCACTCTATAAAAAGCTTTGGGGGGATTTTCAAATTCCATCTCTTTGTTTTGTGTATGATACTTTCTTTAAGATTTCACGGGGTTTTTATATTTGCTCAAACTTGCCGCGTGTTTAGTTCCTTGTTCTGGAGTTTCTCCACGGGGCGTTTTTTAGGCCGCGTGTTTTGCTTAGGCCTGAACCTGGCCCGTATTGAAAATTTTTTGATAGTTGTTTTCTGATCGTCAAGTCGTTTCACTGAGCCTGCTTTTGCAGTTCTTGTGACTATACTTCTATCTTAGTTGATGAGCCTCCTTCATCTCTTTAGAGGAACCTTATGCCAGATGGCGTTCATGCGTGTCGCTGCCCCAGCTTTTATAGAGGGTATTTTTCTTCCCTTTTTTGTTATTCCGCAACTGTTTACTTCATACTTTAATCGTGTTCATGGCTGTTTCTAGCGCAAGTAGATGGGCTTTCTTTCAACCGATTGACCGTGTTGATCAAATATCCCGTTTGGTAAGCCCCTATTGGAATGCTGGTTTTGTTTGACAACTTTCATTCTTTACATTCGAGCCTTTGTCTTATTTCCACTTTCAGCTTTTGCCTATGCGTTTTGAGGGGGAGTATGTGGATGCCGTTCCAGAGCAAGTCTTCCTTTTATCCCATCTCTTACATGACTTTCCAGTCCGTGTTTATAAGGGTGATTATGGAATGTACTGGCTTCGTCAAGGATGGAAAGATTTCATCGAGTCTCATGGACTCGCGGTCGGATCTTCTATGGTTTTTATCCACAAGGGAAATGCCCATTTTGAAATCCAAATCATGGGTTTGGAGGACGGGGATGAGATCGTTGGCCGCCTTCCTTACGAGGACGCGGGTCTTTCGACTAACGACTCGTACCCGTGATTAGTTTTTTCTTATGACGCATTCGTTTGTAAGCAGAGGGGATTACTTCTGCCTATATGTGGTTTTCTTTTCCGCGGGCAATGAATAAAAGTGGTGTCTGTCATCCTTTCTAATTTAATATTGAGGTTGTGTTCAGGATTCTTCTCGGTTTTTGTGTGATACAAGCCTGTCTTCTCAGGTCATATCTTTTGTAAGTTTTTGGCCGTACTGGTTCTGCTCTTCTTTTGAGGATTCTGAAGGAATCTTTCAAAAGCACGCTCCGTGATCAACACCTCGTGGAGCCCTATATAAGCGAGGCTTAGTTTAGTTTTTCTCTCCAGCTTTTTCTACTTCAATATGGATGCACCAAATGAGACTCCCTGGGCTTTTTATTTAGCCCTTGATTTTGAGGATCAACTGCAAGAACAAGTGAGTTAATTTCTTCTTGCTTCGTGTTTTAAAGATTACTCTTTTTCTTATATCTCATTTGTTTTTATCCTCTTTCAGTCGCTCCCCGCTCTTTTTGAGTATGAAACGGGCGTTACAGATCCGACTCAAGTCTTTCTGTCCCTGGGCTCAGCCGTAGATTCTCCAATTCAGATAGTCAAACGAGACTATGGGATATTTTGGCTAGTCGGTGGTTGGAGTGATTTTGTTGCATCCCAAGGGCTAGGAATGGGGACCGTCATGGTTTTCCGCCACCGTGGTGGAGTTCACTTCGACGTTCGTGTGCTTGATGAGGGATCCATTTGTGTGGAGAATGGTTATGCCATGTCGCCTCCAAGGCCGGTCATCCTTCCAGATGTGTGATTTCTTTGTTTTTGAACGATGATCCCTCTTATGTTTTAACTCATGTCATTGTACCAGAAAACTTCTATGTAGTTTCTGTAACATTTGCCCGTGTCTTTGGTGTTTTTTACGCGTTTATGCTTGTTGTGGGATCAATCGATCGAATGTTTCCCCTGTGATGCCATTCGTAGTAATATCCCCCGGAGTTTTTGATTATGTTCATATTATTAAATTCTGTCGCTAGTTGATCTGATCTTGAGAAATCGTGCATTTTGGTCAAGGGAGGGGCACGGTGAAGACTCTAGCATCAACAGACTCTGGTGTTTGTTGGGTCGATTTTGAGAGATCAAGAGTCTCAATCAAGGGAGCGACGCGGAGAAAGCTCTAGCGTTGGTAGATTCTGACGTCCGTTGGCTCGACCTTGAGAGATCAAGAGTCTCAATTAAGGGAGTGACGCGGAGAAAGCTCCAGCGTCAGTAGACTCTGGCGTTCGTTGGCTCGACCTTGAGAGATCAAGAGTCTCAATCAAGGGAGTGACGCGGAGAAAGCTCCAGCGTCAGTAGACTCTGGCGTTCGTTGGCTTGACCTTGAGAGATCATGAGTCTCAATCAAAGGAGTGATGCGGAGAAAGCTCCAGCGTCAGTAGACTCCGGCGTTCGTTGGCTTGACCTTGAGAGATCAAGAGTCTCAATCAAGGGAGTGACGCGGAGAAAGCTCCAGCGTCAGTAGACTCTGGCGTTCGTTGGCTTGACCTTGAGAGATCATGAGTCTCAATCAAAGGAGTGATACGGAGAAAGCTCCAGCGTCAGTAGACTCCGGCGTTCGTTGGCTTGACCTTGAGAGATCAAGAGTCTCAATCAAGGGAGTGACGCGGAGAAAGCTCTAGCGTCAGTAGACTTCGGTGTTCGTTGGCTCGACCTTGAGAGATCAAGATTCTCAATCAAAGGAGTAACGCGGAGAAAGCTCCAGCGTCAGTAGACTCCGGCGTTCGTTGGCTCGACCTTGAGAGATCAAGAGTCTCAATCAAGGGAGTGACACGGAGAAAGCTCCAGCATCAGTAGACTCCGGCGTTCGTTGGCTCGACCTTGAGAGATCAAGAGTCTCAATCAAGGGAGCGACGCGGAGAAAGCTCCAGCGTCAGTAGACTCCGGCGTTCGTTGGCTCGACCTTGAGAGATCAAGAGTCTCAATCAAGGGAGTGAAGCGGAGAAAGCTCCAGCGTCAGTAGACTCCGGCGTTCGTTGGCTTCAACCTTGAGAGATCAAGAGTCTCAATCAAGGGAGTGACGCGGAGTAAGCTCCAGCGTCAGTAGACTCCGGCGTTCGTTGCCTCGACCTTGAGAGATCAAGAGTCTCAATCAAGGGAGTGACGCGGAGAAAGCTCCAGCGTCAGTAGACTCCGGCGTTCGTTGGCTCGACCTTGAGAGATCAAGAGTCTCAATCAAGGGAGTGATGCGGAGAAAGCTCCAGCGTCAGTTGACTCTGGCGTTCGTTGGCTCGACCTTGAGAGATCAAGAGTTTCAATCAAGGGAGTGACGCGGAGAAAGCTCCAGCATCTTTTTAGGGGAATTTGACATCCCTCGTCATTCGTTACTTACAGAAAACGCCCGCTAACCGCTCATTCAACTTCCTGCGGGGGCGAATATATAATTAAGAAAAGTGTTTCAAAATTACACAAAGTACTTCTTCAGACAGTTAGCATTCCAAGTCTTGTTCAACGTTTCTCCGTTTTCGTTCTTCAACTTGTATGCGCCGGTTTGGACGGTGTCAACTACCACGTACGGACCCTCCCAGTTGGGATCCAGCTTTCCTCCGGTCTGCACTCGTCGCAAGACTAGGTCTCCTTTCTGGAATTGTCGCGGCCGAACTTGTTGATTGTGGTACCTGGCAGCCCGTCTTTTGTACTCCTCCGCCTTCAAAGCTGCCATCATCCTGCGTTCTTCCCTCAAATGCATCTCTACTTCGAGCGCTTCTTCGTTGGACTGTGGTTTGAATCCGACAACGCGGGCCGATGGAATCATTCGCTCAATCGGAATGACCGCATCCATGCCGTAAACCAAAGAGAAAGGTGTCTCACCTGTCGGTGTCTTCGCGGTCGTCCTGTGAGACCACAGTACTAGGGGAAGGAGTTCCACCCATCGTCCCTTGGCCATGGCTCCCAATTTCTTCCGTATCCCTTCTAATATTTGCCGATTGGTGACCTCTGCTTGTCCATTTGTCTGAGGATGTGCTACGGACGAGAATTTGAGGTTGATATGGAGGTCTTCACAGAAATTGCGGATGGTTTCGCAGTCGAATTGGGGACCGTGATCTGTGATGATTGACTCCGGGACCCCGAAGTGGCACACCAGGTTCTTCCACAGGAATTTCTTCACTTTCTCAGCGGTGATGAGTCCCATCGCTTCTGCTTCTACCCACTTAGTGAAGTAGTCCACAATCACGATTACATATTTCAATTGGCCTGGCGCGATCGGAAATGGTCCCAAGATGTCCATCCCCAGAGAGAAAATGGGCATGCACCATAAATTCCCTTCATCATTTCCGCGGGCTGATGGATAGCATTCCCATGTTTTTGACACGCGTCACACTTCTTGATGAATCCTTGAATGTCCTGCTTCATCGTTGGCCAGTAGTATCATGTCCTCATGATCTTGACTGTCAGCGCTCTCCAGCCTTGGTGATGTGCACATATTCCAGAGTGAAGTTCCTGTACAATTACCATCCCTTCTTCAGTGGTAACACATGTCAAATTAGGCTGCGTGAAACCTCTCTTGTAAAGTTTTCCATAGCGGACAGTGAATCTCACCGCTCTTATCTTGATCTGCTTGGCCTCGAGCTTTTCTGTGGGGAGAATTCCCCTCTCCAGATACTCGGCTATAGGTGTCCTCCAGTCGTTTTCTCCGTCTGTCTCAATGAAGAAAACTTCTTTTACAAGTCCACGACTTTCTCTTCTTTCGAACATGAATTCCGCGCCAACCTCGGATGGCATTGCCGCGCCTACCCGTGCCAATGCGTCTACCTGTTGATTTTCTTCCCTCGGGACAACCGTTACTGTGAAGTTTAAAAAGGCTCTTCGTAAAGCTTGAACTTTCCTCAGGTAATCTGGCATCAAACCTGTTCTGGCCTCGTATTCCCCTTCTATTTGCATCGCCAAGACTTCAAAGTCTGTGTAGGCGGTTACTCCTCTTGCTCCACGTGACAGGGCTATTTCTAGCCCTGCTATGAGGGCCTCATACTCAGCTTCGTTGTTAGTTGCTTGAAAGGTGAGTTTATAGGCATAATTAGCTATCTGCCCTTCGGGGGATATCAAGGCAATCCCATCTCCACAACCAGCTTGATTGACTGCTCCATCAACCTTCAAGACCCAACTCCCGTCTTCGGATGATGCTCGTTCTTCAAAACTCGTCTCACAGATAAAATCAGCCAGGGTTTGTGCTAGTGTGGCCTTCCGCGGTTTGTATTCGATCTCAAATTCTGACAATTCTACTGCCCACTTTGTCATTCGTCCTGAAAGGCAAGGGGAGTGTAGGATCTGCCTTAAAGGAAGGCTAGTCAAGACTTGAACTGGGTGGTCTTGGAAGTAAGGCCGTAATCTTCTTGCCGCGAATACTAGGCACAGAATCATTTTCTCGATTGGTTCATATCTCGTTTTAGCATCCTGCAGTACCCTGCTAATGTAGTAAACCGGATACTTTTCTTCGCGGGTGAGCACTGCACTGATGGTTGTGCTTCTGACGGCCAAGTAGAGGTGTAGAACTTCAAGTCTTTCCGGCCGGTGTAGAGTTGGCAACTTCATCAAGTAATCTTTCATCCCTTCGAAAGCTTGTTGCAGGTCTGGCGTCAACTGGATGGGCCCTCTCTTTTTTAATAAAGTAAAGAATGGCAAAGATCTATCCGCGAGACAAGAGCAGAATCGGCTGAGATAGTTGATAGCACCGTTGAGAGCCTGGACTTCCTTGATCGTTCTGGGTGGTTGCATGCTTTGAATTGCTGCAATCTTCTTAGGATTTACATCTATTCCTCGCTGGCTAACCAAGAATCCCAAGAACTTTCCGGAGTCAACACCGAAAACACATTTTTCCGCGTTCAGATTCAATCCTCCGCGCCTCAGAGAGTCAAAGGTCTCTTGTAGATCAACCGCGTGATCTTCTGCCCTCAAGCTTTTCACTACGATATCATCCACGTAGATAGATACGTTTCTTCCAATTTGGGCACGAAAAATCTTGTCAACAGTTCTTTGGAATGTGGCCCCTGCATTTCTCAACCCGAATGGCATGACCTGATAGCAGAAAATCCCTTGATTTGTAATGAAGGTAGTAGCCTTTTTATCAAGTGGGTCCATGCGGATTTGGTTGTACCCTGAATACGCGTCCAGAAAACTGAGGACGGCATTCCCGGCGGTCTCATCAACTAATTCATCGATTGATGGGAGCGGGTAGCTATCCTTGGGGCAAGATTTGTTGAGATCAGAAAAATCAACACACATACGCCACTTTCCATTAGACTTTCTGACCAGAACCACATTAGACAACCATTCAGAGTCTTCTACCTCCTTGATGAAGCCTGCGTCTAGTAATTTCTCTGTCTCTTCTTTTGCGGCGAGGGCCTTTTCGGGTGCCATTTTTCTCTTCTTCTGAGCGACCGATCTGGCAACATGTTTTATCCTGAGTGTGTGCAAGGCGATTGACGGGAGAACTCCCAGCAGATCCCTTGGCGACCATGCAAAGACGTCTCTTGATCTTGCTATAATATCAATGACGCGTTCCTTCTCTTCGGGTCCTAACGCTTGCCCCAAATACACCTTTTCCTCAGGATTGGGGAATGGAAGGTGAGCCTGCTTCTCGTCAGTGGTTGGAACCTCCCTGGCCGCGGGCCTTACCTCCAGTTCTGCTTCAGTGCGGGTACTTTCTGGATCGGTCTCTTCTACAAGCTCTTCCCGTGGGCACTCTCTTTTCCTTTCGGTCGTGCTTGCGGCATATTCCTCAATCTGCATCACTTCTTTTTTCTTCCTCAGGGAGGTTAGATAACAACTTCTACTTTTTGGTTGCTATCCGCAGACCTCGCCAACTTCTCCTACCGTTACAGGGAACTTGGCCAAAAAGTGGTAGATAGAGACCACCATCTGGAATTTGTAGAGAGATACCCTCCCTAGCAAGGCATTGTATACCGTTGGGACTCGGACGACGGTGAAGACTATGTTCTCCATCCTTCGTTTTGGCGCAGTCCCAAGCACCACCGTCAGCTCAATGGTTCATGCGACTGGTATCTCATCTCCGGAAAAAGCAACCAGCGTTCCTGAATATGGCTTGAGTGCTGTTGCTGAGACTCCAAGTTGCGAGAAGGCCTCCCATGCAAGTATATCAACAGATGACCCAGTGTCAATGAAGACCCTCTTGACAGTTTTGGTTGCTATCTGAGCATGTATAACCAGTGGGTCAGAATGAGGCATCCTCACATCTTCCGCGTCACCTGCTGAGAATATCATTTCCGCGTGAGGTGTGTGGGCAATTCGCCTGCTCGTTGGAGAGGGTGGTTGCTTCCCTTCTCGTTAGTAATTCTTTCTCTCTTGATTGCTGGCTCCTGAAAGAGAGGGTCCTCCTTCTAGAGTGTCGATGTATCCTTTGGGTTCTGGGATTCATTCGACCGCGGACCTCAGCCTTCCTTCTTGCCCTCGGGGAGCCTGATTTACTGATCCCTGAGGGGGTGGGGGGCCATTATGGCGTCCTCGTCGCCATCTTCGCCCCCGGCCCCTCCCTCGATTCGGCTGAGGGGCTTCTTCGCGTTCCCTGTACTGGTTGTGATTCCTGCTCTGATGATGGGGATAATCCTCATCTTGCGTGTGACGCTCGACTGGGTGTCGATCGTCCCTTCTGTTCTGGTGGTGCTCTCGAGGATGGTGGTCCCGATCATGATAATCATCCCTCCGCGGCTGATGTGTTCTGTTTTGGTCATTTCCCTCTCTCCGATCATCTCTTTGATGACGATGTTCCTCCCTCCTGTCTGAATTAAGGTGGACCTCGTCATTTTGTCGGTGGTGTCCTGTCGATGGTTGTTTGGGTGGCTTTGCTGCTCCCTTATCCTTTCTGAATTTCCCAGCAAGCTTGCTGAAAAAGCCTTGATGCCCGCCATTTGCTCTTGAGCTTGACGCGGCTGCTTCCTCTGCATCTATTTATCGCGACACTAGATCTCTTAATTGATCATAATCCCTGGGCTTCTTTCTAAACAGGTAAGTCTTGAAATCCCCTTCCGCTAGACTTCCCATGAGGATGATGGTCGTGGATTCATGATTGAAGTTCGGGATTTGAACAACTACATTGGTGAATCGGGCAAAGAAATGCCCCAAAGTTTCATCTCCCCCTTGCTTGATGGAGTTTAAATCTAACATGGTCTTTTTTCTCGACCGTGCACTCCCAAAGTGGGGCTGGAAGATCCGATTTAACTCAAAGAAGCTGCTAACCGAATTCTTTGGTAGGTTAGTGAACCAAGTTAAGGCAATCTTCGTGAGGGTTGACGGGAAAGTCCTACATAGCATGGCATCATTATACTCATTGATGCCCATCGCGGTCATGAAGTGACACAGATGATCTTCTGGGTCCGTGGTCCCATCGTACTTCATAAGATTCACATCCCTCCATCGCTTGGGTACCGGTGCTCGGCAAATGTCCTGAGTGAAAACAGAGGGCAAAGCATCAGGGACGTCGATCTTCATTTGTGTCAAGCCAGACTTGGTGGAAGTGGATACGTCAGTCGAGTGCTCCCCTCGTCGATGTTTGTTGGGCCGCATGTCAACCCCTTGCGCACCTTGATGCAAAGGATCGAATCCGTGGCCTGACGCTCCAGGTGCTGGGTTCCCGTACTGATTAAGATTGACTGCATCTACAGCGTTCGGCTGTCTATACGCGTCATATTGCTGATTGTGAAAGTAGGTTCTGTGTTGGCCTTGGTACGGGTTTTCATAACCATGGTAGTGTCGCGGCTCATTCATCGGTTGGTACTGGTGTTGAGGATCCGGTACTGGCTGATAATAGTATTGCGGCGCGGGGGCCGGTTGATAGAAAGGTTGAGGCTCAGGTGCGTGCTGAAAGTAATGATGCGGCTCTTGCGGTACTCCATGTGGCATGTATACTGGTGGTATGTACTCTGGCGTGTACGCCGGGTAATAAGGGGGTACATATGGTGACGCCCACATGCTTTGTTGTTCCTCCGACTGAAGGACGGATGGGTTGTACATGCTGGTGGCCTCTTGCTCTGGTATTGTACTTTGGCTCATTTCATCTGAGTCTTCGTTGTTGTACATCGTTCCTGTCTGTCGAGAGTCACTGACAGCTTTGTTAGTAAAAAGATTTGGCAGGAAATTTGCTATTTCAGATCTTTAGATGAACTTTCTCATATCCCTCTCTTTGTGGGAGGGTTTTCCCGGAGACCCGTGTGTTCCCAGCAGATCTGATGGCTGCCTGACGGGACCGCGGGTATGAGGTGTCCATGACCTAAAACATATGCAATTCATTTGCTAATAAATAAAAAATTTAAAGTTGAACCCCTCAGGGTGAGTGGGTTCCCACAGACGGCGCCAGTGATGAGCGCCTCCCAAAAAGTTGTATAAGGGGGCCCACTTTCGGTGGGTCCCCGGGGGTTTAGACGCGAGTGATTGTTCCTACGTTACACGGGCTTACCTGACACGCGAATCAATTTCTTCGCTATTCAACCCGGGCCGCGCTTTGGTCGCGTACATAAATTCTACCGTAACCCCACATCTCTTATGGGAGATCATCGATTTGTTTTAATGATTTAAGGGTTCATACCTGTCCGCGGAGATTCACCTGAAGTGTTTGCTTCGTCGCTTCGTACAGGATGAGATGTCCTTTCCTGTACTCAGACTTACTTAATCCACCGCGGATTATATACAGATTCTGCAGTCGACTTTTAGGATTATCTAAATCTCTTTCTTCTTTTCTTTCCTTCTTCCGCTTATCCAAAAATCCTCCTCTTGAGTTCCCATCATGACACTTGTCATTCTTGAGTTGACACGTGTGGTCATCGTGGGTGGTGGGCATGATGGACATGTGTCATTGTTTTATGTCCGCGTCCTCCCTATTTTCTGGGTCTCCTTTGGTGTTGTTTCACTATGTCCGCGTCCGAATCTTCGTCTAATCATTTTCGCATGGTTTCATCATTAAATAATTAAAATAAATAAATAAATAAATAATAACATTTGACTTTCCAAAAGAGGTAGCCAAATTTGGTCTTTCTTTTGAAAATAGGTCAAAAACAAAAAGGCTAAATTGGGATTTGCCTGGGGGGAGCAAAATTATGCGAAAACTCAATTTTTAGTGTACCATGGGAGATGGCCTTATAGAAAAACAAATATCAAAATCTCTATAATTTTTATACTCCGACTTCAACAACTTCTCTATTTTATACATTTTTTCATTTATTAATACTATAAATATTCTGCATTTATTACTTATGGAAAATATGTGGAAGACATACAATAGAGTTTTGGGTTCACTATTATGTTACAATCTTTGTTATATAATATTATGTTATGTTTTATTTCACTTAACTTATGAGATTAATAATATAGAATAAGTGAATGGCATATGTTGTAATTGTCCATGAAATTCAATAAAAATGACATTAATCGATATATATATATATATATATATATATATATATATATATATATATATATATATTGATAATGACATTATAAATAAAGTATGAAATCCATAAAAAAATAAAAAAAAAAATAAACGGTGATAAAAATCACTCATATAATCATATTACAAATTCACAATTGAAGTTGAAAGAAAGATCAATCCTTTGGTGGCGTATCTGTTGAACGACCCCAATTTGAAGGATGAAGTGAATAATTACATTTTTATTGTGAAAAATTAAATTTTAGGGATATTTAACACTCCTTTAAATATAGAGATTTTTTTGGGAGGTGTAAGCAAAGTGTCCATATTTTGTGCCTTAATTCTGTCCACACTCCTGATTTAATTAGCAAAATGTCCACCCTCATGTGCCCTCTGCCATACGTGTGCCCCTTGCCTCCCTTCCCGAGTCATTTTTTTTCCGCGACATCGGTTTTTTTTTTCGCGTACCACTTTTTTTGTTGTGCAAATATAATAATTTTTTTTGCGTCAACACTTTCAACACTTTTTGTTGTGCAAATATATATAACTTTATGTTGTCCACATATAACATTATATTGTGCAAAGAATGTTAATTAAGTTGCTTTAATTTTGAGATATGCAAGAAAAAAGTATTTCAACCATAATATCAACAATATTTATATATCTGTTAATTGATATCTACTTAAAAACATCTCTTAATTAAGATAATAATCGATTTATTAGTGATATAGTTTTTTCTACCGCTATATTGGGCGGAACTATTATTTTAAAATGAAATTGAAATTGAAATTATAAATATATATTGTAATTTCAATCTCACCACCTATTTGAATAGAGTTCGTTTGGATAACAATTGAAAAACCCAGGAAGTGAAAAAACCTAGGAAGTAGGATAAGTACATTAGTCTTTTTTAAAATTTTACTAAAACATTAGTCCTTTTTAAAATTAGTTTGTTTTTCCTATTTTACTTTTTTTTCTTATAAAAAATGACAAATGAAGGATTTTCAATCATGGTGTAGGAATTTAATTAGGTGGATGTAGACCTGTCAAACGGGTCATTCGGGTCGGGTTACTTCGGGTCCCGAGTAATACGGGTTTCGGATATTTTCGGGTTGAATCATATCGAACCCGGGTTTGACCGGGTTTCGGGTCATTTCGGGTCGATTTCGAGTTGGTCAATTTTTTCTTTTTTAAATTAAAAAAATCATAATTTGATAATTTTGCGATAAATTTAAAAATATAAAATTAAAGACATTGTTCATAAGTTCTAGTGCTTGTAATTATATACTATATCTGATCTACAATATTTGATTTTTATTATTTCTCGTATTTTTTAATAAAATGTAATAATATATAAATATCAAAATTTTAAATAATTTTTTAAAAATAATTTTATTAAAATTTGATATTCTATATATTATTACATTTTATTAAAAAACATTTGATTTTTTTATTATTTCTCATAATTTTTTAAAAAATGTAATAATATACTATAAAATATCAAATTTTCAAATAATTTTTTAAAAATAATTTCATGCAATTAGTAATAAGCATAGAATTTTTTTAATATTTTAATATTTTTTAGAATTTTTATCTTCTTAAAAAAGTCTATTGAAAAACAAAAAATCAAATACTATCGATCGGACGGAGAATTACACAATACAAATAAATATAAAAGTTGATTTGAAAATGAAAGATCAAGTGATTGTAATTATAAAATGTAATAAATTGGAATCTCCATACAAAATTTAATCATATATAATTATAAATTAACCGGGTCAATCAGGTCACCGGGTCAATTGGGTAAATCGGGTCAAAATTACCGGGTCAATCGGGTCACCAGGTCGAAACCCAGATTACCCAGAAAATTTTCGGGTGTTCGGGTTCGGGTCAGAAAAAAATTCCGGGTCAAAATTTCCGGGTTCAGGTCGGAAATTTTCTGGGCGTTCGGGTCGGGTCGACCGGGTCGGGTTGTGTTTTGACAGGTTTAGGTGGATGTGTATATATCACGTACCCTCCTCCTTGATTAGTCAAAATGAAATTATTTTATAACTTTTTCAAGTAGAGGTTAGCATATTTTATTATATTTTAATTTATCAGCATTTAACTATAAGTGGATTAGTAAATAGACTATGGTACTGGACTAAAAGATACTCCGTAGATCCGATTGTTAGTGGGGATGTGAAAAAAGAGATGGTAATAATTGAGGCTATACAAGCCTTAATATTACTGATAAATTAAGATGGAACGAGTTCATCTCCTCCTATTATTGTCTTTTTACCTATGAATAAAAAAAATGATGGTATAAATAAATATTTAATTATTTTCTTAAAAAGTGTGAAAAGTTGTTGAAAAACAAGTATTGAGAAATGGAATGGATATTATTTTTTTATTATTAAATAAAAATTCAAAATATCAAACAACACCTCTATTTGATAAATCGAGAGTTAAACGCAGGCTAACCAATAAACCTCATGATACAATTAACAATCACTCACACTAACGTACAAATTAAAAGATATTACTTTTATCTTTTAATTTGTACGTTAAATGAGGTCTCGGTTCGATCTCTACTTCCGCCGTTTTCCTTAGGTGAAAATCTAAGTTTTACCTTGCTCTCTACCAGTGGATCAAGCCAGTCAGCGCAAGCTGGTTGACCTAGTACGTGTCTCCTTCCGGCTAAGTCATGTGTTCGGGGTTTACCACCGAAGGTGGGTTCATCGTCATAAAAAATGATTAAAGGATAGTATGTTTATTGATCTTTTTTAATGATGATCCGAGTTTTTTGACACATCAATTAATGATGATCAAATATATATAAAAGCCACGTTATACAATTTATCCACGTGTTATCCTATGTGACCATCTCATATCTTAAGTGGTTAAAAAATCTATCTTTTTTATTAGGTAAGAATTTGAGCTCGGACAAGCCTGAAACTTAAGAGGTTGACGAATCAGCAGACGGGCTAACCGTCAACATACAACATACTAAACACACAAAAAATTTATCATTTTATCATGAGTTATTTTATAAATATTGTTTTATCTTTAGTCATTAAGATTGATTATTTTAGTTAATGATAAGATTTTATTATTCACTAATTATATATTGAATAATAAAATCTTATCATTAAAATATTTATATTAATTCTTAATCTTGTATCTTAAGTCATTAGAAAAGCTATTATTTTATAATTACTTTAAAATATTATTAAAATTTGTTAAATAAACTATTTTAATCTTTACATCAAATTACAGAAAATGCAGATATATCTAACAAATAATAGTTGTGAATATTCTCATATAGTCATATATATATATATAATACTAAAACAGAGGCCTGAAACGGGCTCTGGTGCGATCTCGCGTCCACGGAATTTTCTGAATTAAAGCGGGATTATTTTTGCTTACGTGACATTTTCTGGATTAAAGTGGTATTATATTTCTGGCCCACATCAATTAATAAATGAATATAGTTAGCTAAAAACTTATCTTTTTAAATCAATAATCTATCCAATATAACTTGAATTAGTTGTTATACATATTTATTATTTTCATGCTTTTGTTAATAAACTATATTATTTATTATTTTAAAAGATGAAGAAGGAATATTTGGTGCGTTATTCTACATTTTAGATCAAATTGAATATAATATATTTATATATAGTTTTATTTTTGTGAGCCACGTCAATTTGATTTTATTTTTTTAAGCCACGTCAATTAATTATCTAATATAATATTTTAATATAATTAATATAATAAAATATAATTTATTAACAAAACGCGCAACCGCGCGGGTAACGAATACTAGTATGTATATATATATATATCACCTACCCGTTTTTAACTTTTTACGATGTTAATTAAGGAGATCGATCTCTCCGGCCAGCCGCCAGCGTTTTCTCCAAAACGTATATAAAAGTTGGTAGCTATTACTACGTATTAATTATTTTATATTATGACACGTCTAGGACTAGGCCTTTTATTGTTAAAAAATGGTCACCGTCCATATAATAAACATCCGAGTATGAAGCTAGCACATATATTAATCTTTATTAATGGTGCTGACTAGATTTTATTTCATTTACCTTTTAGGATTAATTACCACTAGATTCATTCCTATAACATCAAGTGATAAGAACTTAAGCCATTTTTTGTAAGTTTAATCTTTAATAGTGTTGAATAGATTTTATTTCATTTACCTTTTTAGGGTTACTTGTGTACCAAACAAAACTACTAGCCCTTGTAGAGTGGACTTTTGGGGAGTTGATTAATGTGCTAATTAAGAGCATTAGATAACTATCTAGTGTAAGTTTTATTCTTTGCAAAGAAATATAACAATATCATATTTTAAAATTATATTAATATATTTTTTATATTAAAAATATTATAATGAATTAACGGAATAAATCTTAATTATAGTGTAAGAATTAAACTAATAATAATTAATAGATCTATTCAATAATGACATAAATATTAATGGCCATGTTTACTATATATATTGACATTTTATTTATCATATGATTAATATCATATAAATTTTTTTTATATTTAATTAATTTTTTATTTGAATAATATATTAGTCACGGAACCATAATTTTTATGGGGCATTTGCTAAAATAACCCTATTATCCGGAATGTTTGCATGAGTGACCCAATCCGAAAAAAAAATTTGCATAAAAGTGGATATCCGGTGGCAAGGTTCAGCCGGTTGTAGGTAACCCAATGGGGGACAGCTGGACACGGATAGAAAAGCAGGAAAAGTGAGAGAGAGAGAGAGAGAGAGAGAGAGAGAGAGAGAGAGAGAGAGAGAGAGAGAGAGAGCTTTACTGAAAAGAGAAGACTAGTCAAAAAGAGAGAGAGAGAGATGGAGGAGGGAAAAAGTACACTGAATTTGCTGTTGCAGAGGACAGAAGAGAGAGAGAGAGGTGAAAAACAAAAGTGTAGTCTGAGAGGAGAGAGAGATCAGCGACAGTGTCAGTAAGGGGGCATAAAAAGATACCGTCAATTAAATTTGAAGCTTCAGAGAAAACAATTGAAGTAGGAATGGGGCGGGGGTTTATTTGCAGAATCACGTGTAAGAAGTAAGTTTTAACTAGACGTCAATATCAACAAAACATGTCACATATTGCATTTAACTGGACAAATTTGCTCAGAGAAACAGATCAATACAGCATGCGGAATCGATTGGAGAAGATTTGTGGGAGAAGCAGATTCACTATAATGACATCTACTATGCTTTAATATTTACTCATAGTTTGATGCCATGATTTTGTTCTCTCATGTCGACACTACTATGCTTTAATGTGACTGGTCCAAGTGTAAAAGTCATAGTGAGGGTGAAATTGAGGGGGCAGAAATATACTTGTAATTAAATCTTAAGTTTCAAAGAAAAACCATCGAAGAAGAAGGTGGGTGGGAGGTAATTTGTAGGTTGACGTGTAAGCTGTTCGCTTAAACTGGACAGTCAATGTAATACGACATGTCACATATTGAGATATACTGGACATAATATATGGGAGACAGATTCATTAGCATTAAACAAATACAACATCGGAGCAAACATTTAAAAGACAGTAGCAAATAGTAGAAAAATACACGACATTGAAATCGAAAAATTACGGTAACAGGTAGCGAAAATGCGGCTGCGTGGTGAATCTGCACCCATTCCACTCGAAGTGTGGGCGCATATCACGGGCACGATGATCAGTTGTCTCCCTGCTTAGCGGGAAGTGGACCGAGAAAGTTCGGTCATTCCCATAACCGGACACACGAACGACCCTGCCGGACCAATACCCATCGTTGACATGACAGTCTACACGGTCGTCGACTGCATAGGCGTCATATGAAATACGAGGCGGACGGGGACGAATTCGTAAAACCGGTATGATTTCCTTCAGCAGGTCTCTTCTGTTGTTCCGTAGGAGGGTCACATATTCCACCAACCAGTGGCCAGGATCCACTTTGTGTACAAGGGTCACCTCGTAGAATGACCCGAGCATCCCAGCCTCACCGCCGACGATCTCTACCTTTTGATTTCGTCGGTAAGGCGGCGGCATTGGTCCTGCATAAAAAATAAAAATACGGTAGTATAATCATACAAGTAGCACAAATCTAAACCAATGAAATGTTTGACAAACCTGCAACCTCATTCCCATCGTCCGAGTTGTCGGATGATATAACGATGGGCACTGGTCGGGGAGGGAGGCCAGATGAGGAAGCAAGGTGGTGTGATGAGGATGTCATTTCGTTGAAGGGGTGTTGGAGAGGTGGTGAAATGGCAATGGGGATTTAACTTCGACGAATTTGGGTGAGTAGGGACACTGTTCAGCATGTGACCCTTAACATGGCAGTGTGTTCGTATATATACATGAGACGTGTCACTGTTGACATGCCATAAAATGGTTTTGTACTGGACATATTGTCGGTGCGTTTTATTCAATGTTTGACCTTGGTATATGAAGGTTCGATAATATAAAACAAGGTAATATAGAAATACTCTAGAAGGGGGGTTGAATAGAGTATGCCCTTTTTTCGCAGAAAGTCTCAAGACTTTTGGAGCTCGTATAAAACCCTTTGAGATTAAACCTGAATCACAAAGTTAGACAATCGAACCAAGTGCGGAAATAAGGTAAAGCAATAGATAAAGGACACGAGTAATTGTTTACGAGGTTCGGCACGAACTTGGCCTACGTCCCCGCCTAGGGTTCTTCCACAACCCTAGGATTCAAAAGGCTTTATTGATTCGCAAAGCTTAGGATCCTAATAGCTCACCGAGAAGCCTCTCTCCTATACAATTGCAATCTAGTCAACTCACGTTCCCTTGGAGTCCTAGACCAATCTAGAAGAGCCCCATCTCTCTCAGCTATCTAGTACAATCCTCTTACTCTCACAAATCAATAGCCTAGTGCTTACTTCCCGAGTTACAAACTCTCGAGTAACACTATAAATGAATATATCCTATAAGCTCACAGTGTAACTCTCAAAGGCTTTGAAATGAAATAACAAACTCTTGAGCGCTAGCAGAGAGTACACTTGGAAGACAGATCTCGCTTGAATAAATGAAAGCTTGTGTTCAACCAATATTTCCTGTCTTCTTCTTCCTTTCCTTTATATAGAAGCAACATGGCGCCTAAGGATCTTCAACAACGGCTAGTTCGGATCATGGCGCGCCCAAGGATCTTCTATTTTTGGACACTTCGAAGACATGATCTCTCCAATTTGGATCTCCTCAATATGCACCATAAGGAAAGAAGTAATTCGAATAATACTTCCTGAAAGGTTAGTTAGGCATATAATATAATGGAAGTATATAATATTAAATAATATTCGGACATAATAATGTATAGAACAGGTTTTTTATTTCATTAATACTGTTAAAGCTCCAAGACCTTTGACACAGACAAACTGTCAAGGCCTTTGAAACTTTATTCCGATTTTCATCAAGGGAGGGAGTCATCAATCTCCCCCTTGATGAAAGACAAAACCTGTGCATCCCTGCAACTTAGTCAAGCATAAATAATATAAGTGAAATCGGACTAAGTACCTGCATGGGTTAGACAAATGTTGGATCAAATTTTTAAAGCATGAAAAAGCCATCCAACCGAAAACCAAAAATCAAAAACCAAGGTCTTCCAAGACCTTCAAGCAGAAAGGTTTTCAAGTCTAAACAACCACAGATCATCTCCCCCTTTTTGTCTTTCAACAAAGGGAGGAGGTACCAGTCACCAAAAGTTTTGAAAATGTTTCCAAAAACCAGCAATGTATCAGATTTCAGGGATGGGATAGGGTAGGGTAGGGTTTAAGCTTCGTCGTCCGGAGCATCACCAGTGAGCCTCGTCCACAGACCTTGCAGCATCTTGGTTATCCCGCTCATCTCTGTCATAACCTCCTTGTGCAGCTCCTTGATATCCAGGCGAACTTCCTCCAAGCCCAACTCTAGGATGTCCATGCGTTCATCAACGGCTGAAGCAGTGGGAAGAGCTTTTGAAGGAGTGGCAAGACTCAAGGTCCCTTGGGGAGACCGAGTGATGCCAATCTTTTCAAGGCTCTTGGAGTCGAACTTACCCATATGACGCTGTTGTTCTTCATTTTTGAAATCAATTCCAGAAGCTTTGAAGAGTGGGGTCAAAAGGGTAGCAAAGGGGAGGGGGGTTCCTTTCCTGGCTTTTCTTGTGTGAGCCATGGATCCTAAAATAGTGTTGGCCAGATCAAGATCAAGGCCATTGAGGATACGGTAAAGGAGGACCATGGCATTGTCAGTAAGGAGCGAGCCAGAGTTAAGACGGGGTAAGAGGCATCGAACAATGATGTTAAATATGATTTTTGCCTCAAGGGTAAGGGATGAGTGGGTGAGTTGCTTTGAGGTGCTGTTAGATGCTTCGGGTAGGAGGTACTTGGCTCGGGCAAGGATGATGCAATTTTCTTTTGAGGGGTGTATTTCAGAGGGTGGACATGGGCTAGGTAGGCTAAGGAAATCTACAAAGTCATTGGAGTTGAAAGAGATTCTAACCCCTTTGACAACAGAATCCAAAGACCAACCATTGGCGTCGTGTTTGGCTTTTAGGTTTATGTAGAACAGGCGGGTAAGCTGGGGATAGTAAACGGTTTCAAGATTGAGAAGGGTCCAGGCTGGGGATTTTTTTAGAAGATCAATGCAGGGTAGCTTCAAAGCTTCGAAGAACTCAATATCCAAAAAATCAGAACAGCAAATCCTACGAGTTCGAAACTCATCTACCCACTTACCAGCAGTCTCAGCATTTTCAAACCAAGAGGAGGGCAAGGATTGGTTTACCTGGATGTAGGCAGGTGGATCGGCGTTCTTCCTGCGAGCAATCGTTGGAGCGGCTTTCTTGACAGACGCTTCAAGGCTTCTGAGAGTGCCCTTCCTGGTGCGCTTTGGGGATGGAGGCTTGACTGCAATTGGGGCTTTCCGCTTCTTAGGAGACGGGGGAGGAGGAGAAGGAGAGGGAGATTCTTCCTCCTCTTCCTCAGACCCCGAGTCCTCACCGGACCCCGCTTCATCTCCTTCAGCTTCCTCGTCTTCTCCAGATCCGTCTTGCTCTTCGTCTTCTTCCTCAGGCTCCTCTTCAGATGGAACCTCCTCGGCTTCGGCTTCCTTCCGAATCCTCTCAGCTTCTTCCTCGGCAAGTTTCCTTGCAAGCTCGGCTTCCTCCTCGGCCTTTTTCTTCTTCAAGGCTTCCTCTTCGACTTCCTTGGCAGCATCTCTTTCCAGAATAGCGTCGAGATCATCTTCCTCCTCTTCCTCGTCCACCTCCTCAGCTAATATCTTCTTTTTCCCTTTTTGTTTCGCACTAAGGGGCTTCTTAGCAGAGCGTTTTTGAGAGCCCTTGGTAACAATGGCCGTGCTCTCAGCGATGGTGCTCTGGACAACAGTTGGGATAATGGCTTGAGGAGTGGGTTCAGGTGTGGGAGAGGTGGTAGTGACCTGACGTCCCTTGGGGGTGGCGCCAAGTCTTTTGGGTGTGGAAGCTTTCTTTGATTTGGGAGCCATGGAGGAAATCGGTTAGGGTTTTCTTAGAACAGGTTGAGAGGTTGAAGAAGAAGAAGGTGAAAGGGTTTGGAGAGGTTCAGAGTTTGTGAGGGAATCGGGTACAGAATTGGGTTTAAGTAGAGAGAGAAGATGATGGAGTGATGGGACGGGTTTAGAGTTCCAAGGGAGGGTAATGATATCATTGCCAAATTTGAAAAATTTCCAATTCAAAATTCAAACTATTCCATTAAAATAGGACTGAATAACCGAAATATTTAGTTCCAAAATTAAGATATATCAACGGAAAGAAAATATAACATAAATAGGCAATTTTGAAATCTGATAAAAATATAATTGATTAAATATCTAGAAAGATATTAACCAAAAATATGTGATCCGATGTATGTAATCTACCATTTAGTTCACAAACCTTGACATAATTCTCAAAGGTCTTGACACTAAGTAGATATTATCTTTCGTAAAGGGAAAGCTCCCCCTACGAAAGTGCATCCTTGTTAAGCATCCCAATCTCTCGTTTTATGAAGGTGAACCTGTCCTCTGCCAAAGGCTTAGTAAAAATGTCAGCCCATTGATAATCAGTTGAAATAAACGAAATGGACACATCACCTTTTTCAACATGGTCTCTAATGAAATGATGACTTACATCAATATGTTTGGTCCTTGAATGCTGAACATGATTCTTAGTGATGGAGATGACACTTGTATTGTCACATTTAATAGGAATGCCTTTGAGGTTGATGCCAAGATCTCGCATTTGTTGAGCTATCCAAAGGATTTGGGAGCAACAGGCTCCAGCTGCAATGTATTCGGCTTCTGCAGTGGATAGAGCGACTGAGTTTTGTTTCTTTGAGTGCCAACTGATCAAGGATGCTCCTAAGAATTGGCAACATCCTGATGTGCTCTTCCTATCCACCTTATACCCTGCAAAATCTGCATCAGAATATCCAATTAATGTGAAATCCTTTTGCTTTGGGTACCATAGTCCAAGCTCCTTAGTGCCATTGAGATATCGAAAGATCCTCTTTACAGCCACGAGGTGAGATTCTTTAGGATCAGCTTGAAACCTAGCACACATGCAAACACTAAACATGATGTCAGGTCTACTAGCCGTGAGATATAATAAAGATCCAATCATTCCTCGATACTCCTTTTGATTGACACTTTTCCCAGTCTTGTCTTGATCTAGAGATAATGTTGAGCTCATGGGAGTCTTGGCTGCTTTGGATTGATCCATCTTGAACTTCTTCAAGAGATCCTTAGTGTACTTGCTTTGGTTGACAAAGATCCCTTTCTTGGATTGGTGAACTTGTAATCCCAAAAAGAAGTTGAGTTCACCCATCAAGCTCATCTCGAATTCACTGCACATGATGTTAGAAAATTCCTTGCACAAAGATGTGTTAGTAGCACCAAATAATATATCATCAACATAAATTTGAATGACCAAAATGTCCTTTCCTTTGGTCTTGATAAAAAGAGTCTTGTCGATCAACCCCCTTTTAAAATCATTTTCTAAAAAATATTTTGACAAGCGCTCATACCAAGCTCTTGGGGCTTGTTTCAAACCATAAAGCGCTTTGTCAAGTTTATAAACATGATTGGGAAATTCCAAACTTTCAAATCCTGGGGGTTGAGCCACATATACTTCTTCCTCTAAGAAACCATTAAGAAAAGCACACTTGACATCCATTTGATATAACTTTATGCTCATAAAAGATGCAAATGCTAATAAAATGCGAATGGCTTCAAGCCTGGCTACGGGAGCAAAGGTCTCCTCGTAGTCAATACCTTCCTCTTGATTGTAGCCTTGAGCAACAAGTCTTGCCTTGTTCCTCACGATCTTACCATTCTCATCTAGCTTGTTTCGAAATACCCATCGTGTGCCAATGACTGATTGATGCTTTGGCCTTGGCTTCAAGGTCCAGACTTTGTTTCTTTCAAATTCGTTAAGCTCGCTTTGCATAGCAATGATCCAGTCTGGCTCTTAAAGTGCCTCATCTACCTTCTTTGGTTCAATAAGAGAAACAAACGCGTGAAAAGCACAAAGATCTTTAAGTTTAGAACGAGTTTGAACACTAGAAGTAGGGTCAGAAATGATATCCTTTAATGAGTGTGATGAGGAGTATTTGAATTTCCTTTTGCTAGTCTCAGCTCCTTGATTCGTCACACCAGTAGGATTGACTTGTGGTACATCTGACTCCGTGGTCCTGTTAGGTTCAGTTACAGCAGTTTCTGACGTCTCAACACTGTTGGATTGGACACCAAGGGCTTTGGACAAATCTTCAACACCTTGGGCCAATTCTTCAGTGTTAAGAATATGTTCCTGCATGTTCCTCTTCTCTGTGTTCTTGGTAGCAGCATCATCACCTTCCTCGTTCTCTGCATGGATGTTAAGATCTATATCTGCAACACTTTCACTCAAAGAACCGTCATTGTATTCATCAAATATAACATGTATACTTTCTTCAACTAACTGGGTCCTTTTATTGAAGATTCTATAAGCTTTGCTACTTGTGGAGTAGCCAAGAAATATACCTTCATCACTACGCGCATCAAATTTCCCAAGGTTATCTTTTCCATTGTTATGAACAAAACAAGTACAACCAAAGGGTTTAAAATAAGATATAAGTGGTTTGCGGCCTTTGAAAAGTTCATAAGGAGTTTTCTTTAAGATGGAACGAATAAGAAAACGATTCAAAATTTAGTTAGATGTGTTAACAGCTTCAGCCCAATAGGTTTTAGGTAATGCATTTTCTAAAAGCATAGTCCTGGCCATATCCTCTAAGGTGCGGTTCTTGCATTCCACAACCCCATTTTGTTGAGGTGTCCTAGGAGCAGAAAAGTTATGGGAGATGCCATATTTAACACAAAACAAATCAAACTGAAGTTGATCAAACTCCCTACCATGATCACTCCGAATTGACACTATGGGCTCATTTCTTAAAGTTTGCAACTCCTTACAAAGTTTTGAAAACTCAAATAAGGTCTCTGATTTTTCTTTTAAAAATGCAACCCAAGTATATCTAGAGAAATCATCAACAACAACTAGCATGTACTTTTTACCATTGGGAGATTTGACTCGCATAGGACCACATAAATCCATATGTAAAAGTTCAAGGGGTCTAGAAGAACTTACAACCTTTTTGGGTTTGAAAGAGCTACGTGTTTGTTTACCTCGTGTGCATGCATTGCACATATCAATACCTTTGAAGTCCATCTCAGGTTGCCCTCTTACAAGCCCTTTGGACACAAGCTTCTGTAGTGTATGTGGACTCACATGACCGAGTCTCCTGTGCCAGAGCTTTGGATCGTCCGTCAAAGCCTTTAGACAGGTTAAGCTTCCTTGTGCCACTTGATCAGCATTTACAGCGTATATATTGTTGTAACGATATGCAGTCAATATAACTTCACCTGTATCTTCTCTGCACACTAGACATCTTTTCTTGTTAAATCTGACATAGTTGCCACTATCACATAGTTGAGAGACACTAAGCAAATTATACTTTAAACCATTAACAAGATAGACATTTTTAATACTATGGCTGGAATCACTTCCAACACTACCAATACCGACGATATCACATTTTCCTTTGTCACCAAGAGTGATTGTTCTCGTGGATTGCTCCTTTAGATCATGAAAGAGAGAACTCTTTCCACTCATATGCCTCGAGCACCCACTATCAATGATCCATTTATGTTCCTTCACCTTGGTGTTCTCCTGCAAGACAAACATCAACCTTTGTGGCTAGACCAATAAGCAAATTTGGATCCATTGTTGGGGTAAACCATGTTTGGTAAAATAGTGCCTTTTGGAACCCAAACTTGTGTTATCCGTTCTTTTCTCAAATGAACAGGAAATGTATTGCGAATAATATATGGATCCTTTCTTCTATAAGGGCAGGTCTCTTTTACATGTCCCTTTCTAGCACAGTGGTGACATATAGGAGAGGTTCTGCTTCCTTTTGCCTTTACAAAGGTGGTAATGTGCTGCTTCTTTAAAAACCTTGGATTGTAACCAATACCACTTTTGTTTAGAGAACTTTGTTGCTCGCCCAACATCCTATCAAGAGTGCCTTTGGATTTGGTAAAACTTATGAGGGCTATCTGTTGGTCTTGAATCTTATTATTCAGGGAGATCTTCTCGTTCTCTAAGTCATGATGCTCATTTCTTAGAGAGGAGAGATCTTGCTTGAGTTTAGATTTCTCTGAGTCAAGCGTCTTGACTTTAATGTCAAGACCTGAATAAGAAGCTTCAAGACTTTTAACCCTCATAGACAGATCCTCAATAGTTCTTTCCTGATCCACAGTTCTCTTAATAAGAATGTTAGTTTGGGCAATAAGTTTCTCTTCATTGGCAATCATATTGGAAAGGAATTCCGATAATACCTCTTTTGGACTTGCCATAAGTTCTCTTACAGTAGCTTCAAGCTTTTCATCGTGGGATTCATCTTCTGAGGCCATAAGACAAATATTGGCCTTCTCATCATCGGAGTCAGAATCAGAATCGCTCCAAGTTTCCACCATGGCTTTCTTCTTCCATTTGTCACCCTTGGACTGGCTCTTTGTCTTTTGAGGGCAGTCCTTCACGAGATGATCTGTTTCACCACATTCAAAACAAGACAACGGTTTAGTCTTCTTTTTATACTTGTTGTATTGAGGCTTACCTCGAAATTTTGAAGATTCTGATCCATCCGTGTTGTTGAATTGCTTCTTCATTTTGAGAATTCGAGCAAGGCCTCTTGTGATAAGAGCAAAAGGATCATCCTCATCGTCATCCTCATCTTCGGAATCAGATCCATCTTTAGGCTCATCCTTCTTAGACTTGAGTGCCAAGTTCTTAGTGCTAGCTGGAAGTTCTCCATCGTCTTCATTAAGGATCATCTCATGCGTGATCAGCTTCCCAAGAAGGTCATCAAGGGGTAGAGTGGTGAGGTCCTGTGCTTCCTCTATAGCTGTTACTTTTGGACCCCATTTTTCTTTTGGGAGGCACCTCAGTATCTTCCTCGCTTTCTCAACGTTGGTAAAGCTCTTGCCGAGAGAGTCAAGGTTGTTGGTGATTTTTGTGAATCGTGTGAACATGGCCTTGATTGACTCATCAAACTTCATTTTGAAGAGCTCATATTTTCGAAGGAAGATGCTGATCTTGGTGTCTTTCACTTGGCTCGTTCCTTCATAGGTGACGACCAGTTTGTCCCAAATCTCTTTAGCTGACCTACAAGATGAAATACGGTTAAACTCATCAGTGCTAAGACCACAATAAAGTAAGTTAATAGCCCTGTAGTTTTTGGACACGAGTTCAAGATCCGCTTGGATGTATTCAGACTCCTTCTTTGCGACTTTGGTTCCATTTGGTCCGTCTTTCTCTGGAATCTTCGGACCATTCTCTATAATGTTCCAAAGTTCCAGATCTTGATCTATAATGAACATTTTCATCAAGGATCTCCAGTGGACAAAGTTGTTTCCTACAAAGAGTGGTGGTCTGCTCGTGGACCTTCCCTGTGCAAATCCTCCGCTTGCTTCACCAGACATGATCGAAACTCACAAGATTGTTAGATAAAAAACAGTGAGTAAAGCTCTGATACCAATTGAAGGTTCGATAATATAAAACAAGGTAATATAGAAATACTCTAGAAGGGGGGTTGAATAGAGTATGCCCTTTTTTCGCAGAAAGTCTCAAGACTTTTGGAGCTCGTATAAAACCCTTTGAGATTAAACCTGAATCACAAAGTTAGACAATCGAACCAAGTGCGGAAATAAGGTAAAGCAATAGATAAAGGACACGAGTAATTGTTTACGAGGTTCGGCACGAACTTGGCCTACGTCCCCGCCTAGGGTTCTTCCACAACCCTAGGATTCAAAAGGCTTTATTGATTCGCAAAGCTTAGGATCCTAATAGCTCACCGAGAAGCCTCTCTCCTATACAATTGCAATCTAGTCAACTCACGTTCCCTTGGAGTCCTAGACCAATCTAGAAGAGCCCCATCTCTCTCAGCTATCTAGTACAATCCTCTTACTCTCACAAATCAATAGCCTAGTGCTTACTTCCCGAGTTACAAACTCTCGAGTAACACTATAAATGAATATATCCTATAAGCTCACAGTGTAACTCTCAAAGGCTTTGAAATGAAATAACAAACTCTTGAGCGCTAGCAGAGAGTACACTTGGAAGACAGATCTCGCTTGAATAAATGAAAGCTTGTGTTCAACCAATATTTCCTGTCTTCTTCTTCCTTTCCTTTATATAGAAGCAACATGGCGCCTAAGGATCTTCAACAACGGCTAGTTCGGATCATGGCGCGCCCAAGGATCTTCTATTTTTGGACACTTCGAAGACATGATCTCTCCAATTTGGATCTCCTCAATATGCACCATAAGGAAAGAAGTAATTCGAATAATACTTCCTGAAAGGTTAGTTAGGCATATAATATAATGGAAGTATATAATATTAAATAATATTCGGACATAATAATATATAGAACAGGTTTTGTATTTCATCAATACTGTTAAAGCTCCAAGACCTTTGACACAGACAAACTGTCAAGGCCTTTGAAACTTTATTCCGATTTTCATCAAGGGAGGGAGTTATCAGTATAAAACTGGGTTTTCCACTCACACTTCATACTCATTAAATGCAAATCTGTAGGAAAATGTAGCAATCAACAATATTGAAACGATAAGAAGTTCAAACCAATGAATACAATTTGACCAAAAAAAAATCAAAGAGAGGGGGATAGAAAAGCAAGGGGCGTCCTGTAGAGGAGAGAGAAACTGTCAGATAGGACAGTTGATAAGACAGGGGAGAGAGAGAGAGAGAGCGGGAGAGAGAGACCGTTTTCCGCCCAGGCAATAGCGCCAAAAGGGAATAAGAAGGAGAGGAGGGAGGATGGGGAGAGTTTAAACCCATTCAAGTGCCTGACACCTATTGGGGTTTACTGGACAACCACCGACATCTGATAGAAAATGAGTAAATATTCCTTCTTTTTAGGTTATGCGATACGTTTCTACATAAAATATATTCATCTTCCTGTAAAACTGAATGTGTCCCCCTCTACCTAATGGAACAGGGGACAAATCGTTCGTCTGTATGACTGTAGTGTTTGGAGGATGGTGGGTATGTGAACAGGGCACTTGGGTCGTGGAGGGGTCCAGGAGCGAGAAGGCTGTCCTGGTAGACGAAAGTATTGACTACGTCTCCCTGAAGAAACAGCTGATGGCCAAGTTTAATGTCGATGGGAGGAGGCATGACGTCCAGCTCACAAATGCAAAGCCGCAAAAGGAAGGGTGCAGACGTTTTTCCATTGGGGATGACGAAGACCTGCAGGCCTTCAAGTTTTTAAACGGTCTATCTGGAGAACGATCCTGGCCTATCGACCTCCATGTCTCCCTGGTACGCAAGTTTGGTGAAGAAGTGGCCACTACAGAAGGATCCACAACGACCCATTCAGTCGGGGGTGGGCCACCCGTGACCCAAGAAGATCACCCACATACGGACCCCCGCTTGGCAGGGGATGAAGAAGTGGAAGTTTTGGGAGCACAAGGTGTCGGTGGACATCGAATTGATGTCCAGTTAGAAACTCGTCTCATCTAGTTACAATATCCATATGTCCAGGTAGAATATCCACGTGTCCAGTTGGAGCCAAGTGGGAAGCATGTAATTTGTGTCAGCAGTGACGTCGATGATGTAGTCAGCCCATGGGATCACGAGGCGGAGCGAGCGGTGAGGGAAGTAGAGGAAGCATACCAACGTGGAAAAGGGAAGTCCGAAGCATTTCCGACAACTGTCAAAAGTGAACCAATAGAGTGAACGGGTGTAGATAAGATGCACTTCACTTGACATTGTGACTAACCAAGTCCACCTTTTGCAATTCAGTATGCAGCTATCCCAGTTTGTACCTTTGGTTTGGTCTGCCCTACTTTGTTCTACTTTGTCTGGTTACCCCAATTTGTACCTTTGGTTTGGTCTGCCCTACTTTGTTCTACTTTGTCTGGTTACCCCAACTTGTACCTATTGGTTTACATGACAGACAATAAACTTGGCATGACATATAATAAATTTGACATGACATCTAAGAAATTTGACATGACAGATAATACATTTGACATGACATAAGATGCACTTCACTTGACATTGTGACTAACCAAGTCCACCATTTGCAATTCAGTATGTAGCTATCCCAGTTTGTACCTTTGGTTTGGTCTGCCCTACTTTGTTCTACTTTGTCTGGTTACCCCAACTTGTACCTATTGGTTTACATGACAGACAATAAACTTGGCATGACATATAATAAATTTGACATGACAGATAATACATTTGACATGACATAAGATGCACTTCACTTGACATTGTGACTAACCAAGTCCACCATTTGCAATTCAGTATGTAGCTATCCCAGTTTGTACCTTTGGTTTGGTCTGCCCTACTTTGTTCTACTTTGTCTGGTTACCCCAACTTGTACCTATTGGTTTACATGACAGACAATAAACTTGGCATGACATATAATAAATTTGACATGACATCTAAGAAATTTGACATGACATATAATATATTTGACATGACATATAATATATTTGACATGACAACTAAGAAATTTGACATGACATTAAGACTAACTAACCTCATTAGGTTAAGTTAAACATATTTGAGTAAAACATCGTGGACTTTGTACGTTTGAAACAAATTGATCATAGATCATTATATAACTCAAAATAATTCAATTGGTACTCAACTCCATACAAAATTGACATATTCAATCCATACAATATTAAACCAAGTGTTTGATTTAACGATATGGATTTTTTTCCTTTGACATATATACATCCTCTTCTCTCTATAACATTTTTGGTTTTGAATAAAATCAAATTGTTAATAACATAAAAATAGATGAAAAGGCCATTTACACAAAACTATTTTCAAATTAAATTAAATTGATAATATATTAAAATTGGAATTTCAATCCCACTAATCCATTACCTGTTTTAAATAAAAAATTATTTACTTTTTTATTTTTTAAATACAAATGGTGGATTTTGATTGGAGGTGTAGAAATGTAGATGGTGTATATGTACATTTGTTCGACTAATCAAATTGAATAGACTCGCACATAAATTATTGAGTTCGTTGACCGCGTCGTCTATCAAGATCTTTTATGATGAATGTAGAGAAAGAGAGGAAAACTTATTGTATTTTTGTGTGTTTAGAATGTACATCGAGCTTATCTTCACATATCAAAGAACAGAGAAATACTGTTGAGAGAATGAACAATGTGAAGAGACCAAAAAGAGTCTCACATTGATAATATGAACAAACAAGTCTTAGTATATAACCTAGTGGGTTACCCCACCTAATACCAATTGGTTTTAGGTGGGGTAATCCACTAGGTTATATACTAAGACTTGTTTGTTCATATTATCAATGTGGAACTCTTTTTGGTCTCTTCACATTGTTCATTCTCTCAACAGATACAAAGAACAGAAAACAGACAGAAATCAAAAGATGAACAGAGAGAAGAAAGGACCTCAAAATCTGATATCATGTGAAGATCTAATTTCATAACGAACGAGGAAAGAACAATGAGAAAGATGATTAGAGAAAGAAAGCAAAACTAATTGTTTTTCCGTGTGTTTAAAATGTACATCTAGCTTGCCTTATATATAGAGCTAAGTGTTGTAAGAAAACAGAAAAAAAATACTCCCTCTATTCAACATAGAATATTGTTTGATTAATCGATATGTTTTTTAAGAAAACTAAAATCTTATATATACATCTGTTAAAACCGAGAGTACTAAATAGCATGAATTGTAATTGATTTTAAGAAAAAAAAAAATTCCTGCCAAAAAAAAATTTAAAATAATATGTTGTCATAACTTATAAAAAGTTTTCATAAGCCACAATATATATATTAGTTAATTGACAAAAATATAAATAAAAACTATTTTAGAGACATACTTACCAAAAACATTTATAAATAAATATTAGATAGGTGTTATTTTATTTATATCTAGATTATTTTTTGGTGAAAAGAATATTTATATCAAAATTAATTATTTGATAGTTGTTATTTTATATACATATATATATATATATATATATTGATATTGATAGAATGAATTATTTATATCTAGATTAATTTATATTTTATATTTCCTGCAAACTTTCTTCATTATTAGTTTAATTCTCACATCATTCATATTTATTGTTTTTGTTATATTTTTATTGAAATTTTTTTAATAGATAAGAGATGTAATTTTAGAATATTGCGTTAACATATTCAAACCCACGATGGAGCCTATGGACAAGTAGAAACCGGAAGATATTTGACCATATGAACACAACGGGAATACATAATATGGAAAACTTCACAAGACAGACACTAGATAATTAGGAGATCATACAAAAGTACCCGATGAAGAAGACTATAAACATCAAACCAAAAACATTGGACCAAGGAAACGAAGGGATTGAAGATGACAGAAACCGCCACAAGGCACCTTTAAAATCAATTTCGATAGGACAAAAAGCTTTGATGATTTTGCTGCTGTAAGGTTCATTATCCGTGATCACCTTCGTAAAGTGATTGCTTGTGGCAGAACCCGTGTGGGCACAATTCTACCCTGGTCGCGGAAGCAATGGGCTTCCACCTTGGGGTTTCAAAAGCCAAGGTGCTCAGAGTTTCCAAAATCCAAGGGGAGGGCAACAACCTTATCATTGTCAATGGGATCAGTTATACTTGTAGCTTCCCATGATAGATTGAGGTCATTATCTCGTACATACTCTTCTTACTACAACAATTCGAGACAATACCCATCTCGCATATTTTTCGTGAAAGGATGCTCTTTGATCCTTGGGTGATGGTCTAACAGGTTTTGACTCCACTCAAACCTTTACCGGCCCCGTAAAAAAAAAAACTAGTCCCCTACGCATAGGACATGACACACACTAATTTATAATAAAATACTACTTTTATTTTTAAAAAAAATAATAAATAAAAAATTATATATAAAAAATTAATATTTTACAGTATATAATATTTACCTGTATTGAAATGAAAAGTAAAAGTAAAACCAAGTCTCTAGAATAGTAGTGAAAGTATACAAGTTGAAAGTACGCATTCAACTAAAACACATGAGCTTTTGTTGAAGTCTATTTTGGATATGTACAGTGAGCAATACTTCCGTTACACCGTAATAATCCCGTGGAGTTGAACTCTATGGATTTGAAAGAGTACCCTATAACAATTTATCGATCCTAAAAAATAAATCAAAAAATGACTAAATTAATTTAAATCTAAACCACTTATTTAGAATTGAGTGGTTAAAATTTAGCCAACTTTATATAGAGTTATTTTAACAACTCCGTGAAATCTAAAGTGTTACAACTACGTATGTTTTGAGCTCAAAAATAATAGAGAAAAAAAACAAAAAACAATAAAAAAAAAAAACATGAGCTTTTCGTGGTCCATGAGTCGTAAAAAAACAAAAAAGGGCGCTCCGTCCTTCCCCCACCTATAAATAGGCATATTTAGCGCTCTCTCTCTCACCCACACAAAACCAGAAGAAGAAAACACAGTTAGTATATAGCCATGGTGATGATGAGCTGCACATTTGCCCAGCTTGCTTCTGCATTCGCAGCTGCTTTCATCCTCTGGAACCTTCTTTCCTCCTTCTTCTTGAAGCCTTTCCTGGCTCTCCGCAAGCTCAACTCCCATGGCTTCACCGGCCCTTCTCCCTCTTTCCCCCTCGGAAACCTCAAAGCCATGAAGAGCAACAGAAACAACAACAACAGCGAAGATGCCTGCGTCGTCAATGGCGCTTCTTCGCCACAAATCAGCCACGATATCCACCAAACTTCCCTCCCCTACTTCGCCCGTTGGCAGGAGTCCTATGGTATATATATATATATATAGAGTAAACAAAGGAATGGATTTATTACCTAGCTAGCTAGTTTGTTATTTACAACGACGTCGTTTTGATGTTTTTAGGGAAGGTATTCGTCTACTGGATGGGGACGGAGCCCTTCTTGTACGTGGCGGATCCCGAGTTTCTCAAGGAGATGGCCGGAGGTGTGACCGGGAAGAACTGGGGGAAGCCCGCGGTGTTTAGAAGCGATAGGGAAGCCATGTTTGGGAGGTTTGGTCTCAATATGATCGAAGGAAATGATTGGGTTCGCCATAGGCATATCATCACCCCTGCCTTTTCTTCTTCTACCTTGAAGGTATCTGATATATTATTTTTTCATCAAGTCTTTCTAACTTATCTGGTAAAGATGATCATAATATCTCTCATAAATTTGGCTTCTAATACATATATCATATGTGTCTATTACATGGGTGTAGGTGATGGCAAGTTCAATGGTGGAGTGCACCAACAACTTGATCAACCAATGGAAAACCCTAATGGCTAGCTCAAACAAGATGGAGATTGACATAGAGGGCGAGATCTCGTCTCTAGCAGGGAAAATCATAGCCAAGACGAACTTCGGCCTAGATAACGAAGAAGGGGACACTCTATACACGAAGCTACGAGCCATGCAAGCCGCCTTGTTCAAGCACACGCGCTATGTAGGTGTACCATTTGGCCAACTCCTTTGCATGAAGCAAATCCTAGAGGCTAAAAGGCTTGGCAAAGAGGTAGATCAGCACCTCTTATCCATCATAAACGTGCGTAGGAAGGTCATTGGGGTTGAACCCCAACGAGACCTTCTCGGCCTCTTGCTTGAAGACTCTGACATGAACCAAAACAAGTATGTCAAGAGCTTGACAACCCGAGAGCTCATCGATGAGTGCAAGACCTTCTTCTTTGGTGGAAACGAGACGGTTGCACTCTCCATGGCTTGGACCTTCATGCTTTTGGCATTGAACCCTAAATGGCAAGAAGAGCTAAGGGAAGAGATCAAGCAAGTGCTTGGAGACAAAGAGATTGACTTCACCATGGTTGCTGGTCTTAAGAAGGTAAGGTTATATCTTAAATCTTTTTTTTGTCAATTAATTTAATTATTTCACATGGTTTATATCAGTTAAAAATATATATCATGTGTTTTTCCTGGTTTTTGCAAGTAATTGAATTGGGCTAAGATATATAAAGGTGATGTGTTTATCTTCCATGGATAGAAAAAACTTGCATATAAATATGCATGTTGGAAAACAGTGCCTTGATTGAAATATCATATATGATATATTCCTAATAAACACTTACTCTGCACACTTTATACAAGAGTTTCTTGCTTCTGTTTTCTACCTATATAGATGTTTTAAGTACTTTAATAAAATTTTATAACTTCATAAAACTCGTAGATGATCAATAATATTGGTAAAACTATGATTGATTCATTTGAATTAAATAATCAATTACCAAAAATCAAAGTGATATGTTTTTTTTCATAATTTCATACTTATTGGTAAAAATTGGTATTATATATAATTTTTAACTCATTAAAAAATATGTCAAAAAATTAAGTGATATAATTTAATTAACAGATAGATGGAGTATATCATAATTCATAAGTTATGGTTATATATAATCGAATATTTTATTTTATTTTGGAAGGAGAGACAAAACTCACGTACAGATTTATTAATAATAACAGACTAAATTAATATAATTAGATCTTTAATAAATTGATATACTTTCTTCGATCTTCTTAATTTCAATGTGAACAAACAAGTAAACGAGTATGGAAAATATTCGATCATGATCAAATATATGTAACTAATCTAGTATTATATTTTGGACTGAAAGTCAACTTTAAACTTGCTAATAATGATAATTTGTGTTTTTTTGCTAGTTGAACTAAAAAATTAGTGTCCGAGGCATAAATTATAGAGAATCCTTTGTTTGTATATAAAGTGAACTCGTAATTAATTATAATAATTTGGTTAGAACTAAAGGAATATAAAATGATGTCCGTGTCTCATAATACCTGACATATTAAAGACACTTAAGTCAACTTTTACAATATATGACTGAAACTTCATTTTATACATAAATTATTGGAAAAAAAAAAAAAAAGAAGTATGTCGACACGTAATATAGTCATAGTCTTCCAATACGTTTTGGAAGAATCTCAAATTTTGCAGCAAGCAATTTGATCCTGGGTCTTTAGACGAAAAAAAAAAGGACCAGGTCAGAACTTGAATCTGTTTGGTAATACGTAACTAATGAGTAACTAAAGTTAATAGAATAGTTGAATTTGATGAATTAAGTATGTTAGATTTATGTTAAATTAGTAAGATGTTTGATAATCCTGATAGAATAGTTGATATAAACTAACTAATTAGATATGAAAAAATAAATAGATTTATAAAAAAAAATTGGAATAGTAGTGGTTGAAAATCCAATTTTAAAAATTAATTAAACTAAAATTCTTATATTTAAATTATTTAAAATTATAGAATATTAAAATGTAAAGTTCCGAAAACTACCTTTGGAGCCAAAGATAATTATATTTTTTTTTGGTCGAGAAAAGATAATTATTTATAGGAAGTAGTGTTGAAAATTAAACGATCACCTTTTACTTTTTTAAAAGTGGAAAATCAACCGTGTGATTTACGGTCCTATTTTTCAATTTTTTTTTTCAGTGCTTCCACTTAGGTAGGTAATATACCATATTTTCACATCTTTGCGTTTAATTAAACTTTTACCAATTCAACATATATTGATTTTTTGGGTCATGGTGATGGGTTGAATACTTGAATGCATCTTTAGATGGTCACTTTTAGATAGGGCTCTTCCGAAACCGATCCGGGATCGGATCGGACCGGAAATGTAATGGTTCAGTCTACGGCTCATGAAAATTGAAATTTCGGGTTCCTGTCTAAGACCGGGATCGGACTGAAATTTCCAGTTTTGGACCGGTGGACCAGAATATGTGTGTGTCTATATTTTTAAAAATAAAAAATACATTTACCAAATGGAAAACATTATAAATTATTTTTTATTTATATATTAGTAAGAATAATTTAATTAAGTCTATTTTCACTTTTAATAAATCACTTTAAAAAATATTATAAATTACTTTTTAATCCACTTAATTTAAAAACTGGTTCAACCAGTCTATGAACCAAGAAATCCAGGATCATATATTGTGGTTCTGGTCCGATTCACGGTCCAAAGATTCAAAAATTTCGGTCCATCGGTCCGAACCGGTTGGGCAACACTACTTTTAGAGTCACCATGCTTCAAAATAATCTAAATATGATATGCTCTATATTTAGAATTATGATCATTTAGTGTTTCTTTTTAATACGCTGTTTAGTTTATAGGTCGATTTTCGATCTCTTAATATATAGAACAAGTGTATTGAATCATTTTTCTTCTTCAAAAACTTATTACACCCTAACGGCCTAACCCTAATATGAAGCAGAAATGGAATAAAAAAGGCCTCACAATGGGCTATATTTGGGCCAAGAATTTAATATATGGGCCTAGGCCCAAATGGTATCTTTTACACACACAAGTATGCTAGAGAGGTCATGCTAACACATTTGAAAATGAAATGGCAGATGGGATGGGTGATGAATGAAGTGCTACGCCTCTACCCTTCGTCGCCCAACGCACAAAGGCAAGCGATGAGCGACATCCAAGTGGGCGATGCCACCATCCCCAAGGGCACCAACATATGGATCGACATCGTGAGCATGCACCACGACCAGGCCCTATGGGGAGACGACGTGCACGAGTTCAAGCCAGAGAGGTTCCAAGATGACCCTTTGTACGGTGGGTGCAAGCTCAAGATGGGATACTTGCCATTCGGTTTTGGAGGCAGGATGTGCATTGGGAGGAACTACGCGATCCTGGAGTACAAGATCGTCTTGTCTATGATACTTTCTCGGTTTTCCTTCTCCGTTTCCCCTGCTTATCGACACCTCCCTATGTACTTCTTCTCCTTTCGTCCTAGCTACGGGATACCCCTCGTCGTTCAAGAAATTGCTTCTAGCTAGGGAAGCTAATCTTTTCAGCTTCAACTATATATGTCCATAGTCGATATGTTATCGTGCCATGCTTCTCATACATAGATTACGTATGTAGAGTGATAATCGAGTCATCGATCGATCATCGTCGTTACATGTAATAAAATTTGTAGTTGCTTTATATTCATCATATATATATATATCATGTTTGAAATCTTGATGCAAGGTTCATCTTTTGGCTGCTTACATCCTTTGCTACTTTTACATTGTGAATACAAACATTACAAAGAAAAATAAGCCCCAATTCAAAATTTTTGCAAGTTCTCTTAGATTGAAAATTTCTATATAACCCGACTTTCTCAATTTACATTAAAATTACTTGTCATCTCCCTATCCGAGGTTGAGTTACCTTGGTTAGGGAGATGACTAAAGTGCTATAGGATTACATAATTTCAATGTGATTTTAGTCAAGGATTCACATATCTCATCGGATGGGACAAGGTTAACTCCACAACATCTTTGAAGAAATGCACTAATTAACTATATGTTTACTCTAATTGAGAGGCAAAGTTACCAAAATAACAAAACAAATTGAAACTATACAATACCCCATGGTAGTCAATTTTTGTGTTTGGTTAGTTTTAATTAATTGTTTCTTCAAAACAGACAAAATGTAATCAAATGGGAGAAACTCAACTTTTTTCTTCTTCTTACATATGTATATATAAATTGCATTTCTATACATGTATTTCCTTTTTCTTTGGATTTAACATAATCTATGCCTAGTAAGATACTCCGGGCATTTATAGGTGAATGTTATTATTATTATTATCGAACCAATTATTAATTTTACGCCCATTCACTTATGTCTGGCTAATTCATGGATTTTTATTTAAAAAATATATATATGGTGTTTTGGTATATATGAAGGGGAAAAAAATATGGAAATCGTTCATATCCACTAATCCACATAGATGGAGAGACATGTGGGGTGTTGGTTTGGGCACTATCATGTAGGCCCTTAGAAAGGGCTAGTATGCCAACCCTTTCTTTCTTCATAAATAAGCCTTCAATTTCTCCAATACTAAACCCATACACATATTTCACACACTTTATAAATTGTTTCGGTTAGTACTACATGACCTTACAATTTTTGACAACAACAATCTATATTAGGAACTAGTTTGTTTATTGGACGGTAACTTTTTTGTCGAATGCACGGTCCTAACACACATTGTTGGAGTTGACAAATGTTTTTACCTGAAAACAGTTTTGTTGATATTGAATTTTTGAGTCGGTAAAATGTCTTCCAACTCGGGAAGACGGTGTTAGCATTCTATTTTAAGAGACCGTGTATTTAAAGAAAAATTCACCGTGTATATAGTAGCTTCTTATTAAGAATTGTCAATCCACCTCCCAAAAGTGAATCAAATTTCCTCTTCTTCCATCCCCGACCTTCTCTAGTAGTTTTGTTTTTGAGTTAGTTTTGTGGTACTATTGAGTCGTGTAAAAACACATTATCAACATATGTGAAGAAAAAATGTGTAGTACATCGTAACTCTTTAGATTAATATTTCAAACGAAATATACTAAATTTGTTGTTGTGTTGTTGCAAAAAAAAAAAACACACAAATGAGAGCTAAATTCAAGGGAATTATCGGATGGTACACATATATAGCTGAAGAATACTCGACCAACACCATGCTTGAGTTTTGGGGATATGAACTACCAATGGGTAATTAGGAGGGGAATCCAAAGTCTTGGAAAATTGTTCAATTAAACAAATATGGGAGTCGAGTATAAGAGAAGATTC
Organism: Persicaria maculosa; assembly: GCA_963922045.1. Classification (NCBI taxonomy): domain Eukaryota; kingdom Viridiplantae; phylum Streptophyta; class Magnoliopsida; order Caryophyllales; family Polygonaceae; genus Persicaria; species Persicaria maculosa. The sequence continues at coordinate 41,229,564 of OY998269.1, forward strand.
TTTTGTTGACGCTCGATCATTAGACAAACATAAGCACCTTCATGATGCTAAAGAGGGGATAAATTGCAACACATGTACTGAATCTATGCCTAAATTACCCCCATATCAAAAGGTTATACTCTATTGTTGGTAATAATGTAATTCGAAGGGAAGGATCGGGATATAAGTATTCTTTTCAAATCAATTTTTAAAGAATTCAAGCGTTATTATTATCTATGAAGCTTAAACACAATACCTCAAATGAGCTCTTATTATTTTTAGTATATGAAAAATCTTTACTCTAATTTTTTATAATACAAATAAATTGAGAGGACGTAAAGAATGACAGACCGTCGGGTATAATACCAACAAACGAAAACAAACTAACAATCAAACATCCCCTTATTAAGTTTAGTAACGCCTGCACAAATTTTGAAGGGAAAAAGGTTTGTAATTTTTTATAAAGAATAATACGGAGTAATAATAATAATAGAAGGAAACAAACTTTTTAGCTATTTTGAATAAAAAGGAAAACCTTTATAGTTTATTCTATATTCACGCATCATATGCGTTATTTATTATCATTATTTAATTCCGAGTTTGTCCCCACTCACAACTTACAACTAAATATTACAAAGCACGAAAGAGAGAAAGGATGAGCTAACTGAATGGACAGAGAGAAGTCGCCATTTTTTCTTTCTCTCTGCTGTCTTTATTTTTTTGGATTTAAATCTTCCTTTTCGATCTGAAATTTGGATAATTTGGAATTTATGATTTTATTTTTAATTTCCTTCGGTGCTTGAATTGACGATTCGAGTGCGTTTGGATCGTGGATTTCGGATTCCAACGTTTTCGGGGGCTGCAAAAATCTACCGGCGTGTTCTTCGTCGACAGTTTCCGCTTCCAGAATCTCCAATCTTGAAAGGAGAGGATAATTTGTGCTGAGGATGAGCGACAGCGTACAGACGGTAAACGCAGCTGCGGCCGCGATCGTCGTCGCCGAGAGCAGAGTTCAGCCTTCTTCTTCGGTTCAGGTCAGATTAATAAGTTTTTAACTCCGATTCGTTTCGTTTAATTGAATCTGAAAGTATGCGGAATTGATATTTGTTTTCTATGATTTAGCTGTTTCCGATTTCTTCAAAATTTGACGATTAGGAGACTTTAATTTCCGAATTCAGTTGCGGTCCAATAATGCCTGCATGATTTCAGATCTCTTTTCGTAGAATTCTCTTTGGGACAATAATTTTGAAGTTGAAGTCGTTGTCAATTGATGCTTTTGCCTTGATATTACAGATAGATCTGAAATGGAAGTCTCCTACTTTTTTTCTTTCCTTTATCTGCTTTTAAATTATGATCCTTGACTACAGTAATTATGCAAATTCAGCTTTAATGTCTTTTAACGGCTTCAACTTATGTATCTTTTCACTTTGGTTGATTATGCCTTTGCCTTAAAAAGTCTGGATGTTGCTTTTCGGCTTCTAACTTGACAAATGATGAAAGAGTTTAGTGGTTGGAAGTTTCCTGATGATGATTTCCCCTTAAAACATGAAGGATGATTTCCCTAGGAAAAATAAAAAATAAAAAAATCATTGCTTTTCTCTATTTTTTTTTTCAAAAAAATGTGTACCTCTAAATACAGTAACAGGCCGGCTAGGCCTAGGAATATGGGTTAGGCCTTAGGGGTTGCTGCAACTTTGATAGAGATGGGAAGGACAGGCAGAATCTGATATCAAGAACAAGAACAATTGAGAGATCAATAATGGATCAATGGGTTGAGGATTGGAAACAACTGTTCCTATGTGGTTGCTTGTGCCGTTATGAGTAAGATGAACTAGTGACCCCATGACATGGTCACCCCACCCCTTCAATAGGTACCTCTAATATGTATAAATTACTTTAACCAGGTTAGGCCAGCTAGAAATGGACCCACATGTGGTCTTGATTTCTGAGAAATGAGAACCATAACAGATCTAGGTGGACGCTAGAATTAGAGAGTAGAAACTTTGTTGACACTTGACAGTGTGAACTCTTCTGCTTTGGTAATGTAAATATTTCTTGTAATTTATGGCTCAGTTCTCGCAGAAATTGAACTAACAGTACTATATGTTGTCTGTCATAATAGAGACTGTTGACTTTTGTTAGATATGGTTGCATTTACCTCCATAAACTTCACAGTTTCAAGTATGCTGCACTGCACAGTTGTACACCTGTACTACTAGCTTTCTTTCACAGGAAATGAGAGTCAAGTAAAGCCCTTATTTCTTCTCTTTTGCAAATGTTACCTTAACTCTTTAATCCATGTTGCCACTGATGTGAGAGAAATATAGATACCTCAAACGGGTCTGGGTGCTGGAATATCCTTCAGATGTAGTAGAAAATTAAGTGTAAGAAAGATACACCCGCTCAACATTTGTAATCTGTTCATCACTTCTAGAGTGTGTATGATGTTACCCCTTCTTTCCAATATCTCACGCACAAAGGACACAACGGAGCAATTAGTGGGTACCGACAGGCGACATATGGTGCTCAACGTTTACGTTGACTAGCAGTTGTGTATCTTTTACCTGCAGTTGAATAACAAGACCTCTTGCTTCTAGCTATGTTCTCTTGAATAATTAATTTCAAGGATTAGCACCTTGATACTGATCAGTTGGGAACATGGGTTTTCTGTGTTTTACAGCCTGGCCAACAGTAAAACCCGGTGCTCATTAAAAGGAACACTTGAATTGGTTTGCTGTGTGAAAATGAACTAATGATGGTATGGACTATACCCATTGGCAAGCCTACACTTCATATTACTCAATGACGGTAGTGACCCTACCAATGACACAACTAAAGAGTACATCTTTGCGTGATTCATTTCCACTGATATTGGAACTCTTCATTTCTTCAGTTGTGTTTCACAATCAATGCTTTACAAGCTACTATTTAGATTAGATTTTTATATAGAATATTATCCATATGCCTTGTCTCACTCCCAGTAATTCTTATCAAGTACTGTTGCACATTATGTCGAGCAGTAATATCTTCACAGAAACCTCTCGGTCACTTTAATGTTATTAGATTCAACTTCAGCACTCAAATTAGATGTTATGTTATCATATTTGACATTGAAATTTTAATTGATGTTGCTAGTTGTATTGGTTGCAGAAAAGGAGGTGGGGAAGTTGCTGGGGCATGCCCTCGTGCTTTGGCTATCAGAAAACCAGCAAACAGGTCGATCATGCTGTCCTTCCTCCTGAACCAATAGTCCATGGAAACACAATTCCTTCTGCTGAAAATCCAAACCATCCAACTCCCATAGCTATGCCATTCGTGGCTCCACCGTCATCTCCTGCATCTTTCCTCCAGTCTGATCCTTCCACTGCTATACACTCGCCAGGCGGACCAGTCAGCATGGCTTCATTTTCTGTCAATACTTATTCCCCTGCTGGACCTGCAAACATCTTCGCCACTGGTCCATATGCGTACGAGACTCAGTTGGTCTCACCACCGGTGTTTTCTGCCTTCACTACTGAGCCTTCAACTGCTGCTATAACCCCACCTCCAGAGCCTGTGCAATCAACTACTCCCTCATCACCTGAAGTGCCATTTGCTCAACTATTGACGTCATCTCTTAACCGTGCACGAAGGAACAATGGGCCTAATCAAAAGAATGGATTATCATACTATGAATTACATCAACTCTACTCTGGAAGCCCTGCTAGTCATCTCATATCTCCTGGCTCAGTTAATTCAACCTCTGGCACCTCTTCTCCTTACCCAGTTAGACCCCGGCTTCTTGAGTTCCGTATAGCAGATGCATCAAAGTTGTTTGACTCTAAGATGTTCACAGCTCATAAATGGGGCTCAAGGATAGGTTCAGGATCTTTGACACCAGATGGTTTGGGGGAATTGGGGCCTGCCTCTCGTGATAGTCTCCTGTTCGAGAACCAAATCTCTGATGTAGTATCACTTGCCAACTCAGAACATGGCTCAGAAAATGGGGAGGGTCTAGTTGATCACCGAGTCTCTTTCGAGTTAACTGGTGAAGATGCCCCAACCTGCCTTGAGATAAAGAAAACTTTGTCCGGCTCTCCAGAGGAAAAATGCTCTCCTTCCATGTCCCGGGATAGCAGGCTCTCTGAGAAATCCGATGTTGGAAATTATTGCGAGTTGTGCATGGAAGAGACCAAAACTGAAACGCCCGAAGGACATCCTCAAGAGGCAATGTACTGCAAGCACAAGCAGCATTCTTCTGTTTCGCTTGGATCCATCAAAGAGTTCAATTTTGACAGCATCAATAAAGGAAGTCCAAACCGATCAACCATGAGCTCGAAGTGGTGGACAGATGAAGATGTTGACATGGATGCCGGACCTTCAAACAGCTGGACCTTCTTTCCTCTGCTCCAGCCAGGAGTCAGCTGACGAGCAAGGAACACGACCTGCAGTTTTCACAGAGTTCTTCGACAATCCAAAGAAGCCTGCTTGGTTCTCAACTGATCTTCCATAAGGTTAGGAAATTTCTGCCACCTTCAGCTTTGAATCGCAACAAACGAATTAGAGGGCGGGTATAGAAACATATTTATATACTACATGCAATAAATTTCAATAACTTGATCGAGGCATCAAGTTGGAGTGATGATCCTGGATTACACAACATAGTTACACAACTTATTAAACCGTCATCTGGGATCGTTTACCTCCACTTGTTGGCCTTGTTTCCATCCCTTGTATTCTACAGAGACTACCCGTAGCCTTAGAAAGTTGAATGTCAGTCGCATTCTCGTCTTGTGTTCGTGTAAATTTTTTCATCTAACGATTGATTCCCCGTAGCCTATCTGAAATGAAGCTCACCCAACTTGTGTGAGTGGGTACGTCATTCATGTTGGCTATATACATTGCCCCCAAACCCCTCTTTGATCTCCCCCTTTATCTTTATGTATGAATGTATGATGCAGAACCAAGAGGGGGTCAACTAACAACGTTGATCTCCTGCTTCAAACTCACTTGGTTTTGTGAAACTTCAGAAAATTTCAATGAAATGAAATACTTTGATATGTTACCACATACAAATTACAAGTGTGAAATCTTAATGGTATCAAAACATATATATATACATAGTAAGTGTGACCACTATGACACCATTATAAGGGCGAGACCAATAGCAGTGACAACAATGGTGGAAGGAACACCGAAGATCAAATGCTCCCAGAAGCCGAGGTTGAACTTCAAGGGGGTGGGCGAGAGACGCGCCTGCTCGCACACTATCAAGTTTGCAGCCGATCCCAGCAGCGTAAGGTTGCCTGCCACCGTGCTCACCCACGCCAGTATCAGCCATGCTTTCTTTTCGTATTCCGGAGACACTTTTGCTGCTGATGCCGCTATCCGACTCCCCAACAACAGCACTGCCAAGCCCACACATTGGATCGGATTGATCAGATTTACGTTAGATGAGTGATGGCAGTAAGTTTGGTCAAGCTAATTCAACGCTGTTTTAGTGATGATGGGTCTTTAGAGTTTTTTCTAGTTGGGGTAAGTAATGAGTTGGGTCCTTATAACTTGACGGTGGATGCACAGCACATGTCCTATATATGACCAAGTGGAGTTAGCGTATTGAATTCCTCACTTAGCTTTCGCCCATACCCATATATGTTGAAACTGGAAACAGTTGCACCCAACAAATTTAGAGAAACACATTAATGTGGATAGGTTAGGATCAGAGCCCACACTACCGTTAGTGTGATCAGTTAAGCTAAGCCCAGTGTGACCAGTTAAGCTAAGCCCAGGCGGTATGACACTGTAACACTACGAACATCGAACGATGAGTACAGCGAAAATGAGTCTGGTTATGGGTGAAAAATGAAAATAGTTATTCCGTCAGCTGCGATCCTAACTGGATCTCGAAGTGAACTATGAAGTAAACAAGCTATAGTGATAGAAGGTAAGAATGGAGCATACCAGTAGGGACATTAGAAATGAGGTTGCAGAGGATGATGAGCACCACTGAAAGCACCACTAACCCGCTCACGGTGTTTATGTGAGCGTAAGGCTCCATCACCTCCCACAACGCCCCCGGTATCCCCGTCGCCTCGAACCCCTCTACCGCCATGAACATCCCGCAGAAGAACACCAAAACCGAATACGACACCTGCAACAATACCAAACATTACACGAAGTGAACAAATGAATGAGCTCGAGCAGAGCTTTTTTCGAACATAGTTTTGGCAATGAGCTCGAACTAGTCGTCTCATAAAACCGTGATGATGCGTATACCTTCTCGAGGCACGGCTGAGCGTCCTTGAAATCGAGAGCAACGAGAGCAAGCGCGGCACAGATGGCGCTCCATGACATGTTGAGGCCCGCCAGCATGGCAGCCAGCATTCCAGCTGTCACTAGATAGACACAGGTCCTCCACAAAACTCCCTTCCAGTTGGCATCATCATCATCATCTTCCAAGGTTTCTTGATCGGCAATCAATTCATTCATGGAAGAGTCTAGAAGGAGTGGAATTGACACAACCTCGTGATGATTAGATTCATTACCATTGACGTTGACATCAATGTCGGATTCCAAACGAGTCTGGTTCCCGCCGCGGATGGGCGCGAAGCCTTCACTACGCCAAGAAAAGCAGAGGAGGACGGCGACGTTGACGAGGACGCCGGCGACGGCGGCGGGGAGGAGGACGCGGACGAAATCAAGAAACGAAATCTTGCCGCGGAGGGCGATGACGAGGTTCTGGGGGTTGCCGATGGGGGTGGCGGAGGAGCCGACGTTGGCGCCGGAGGCGAGGGCGAGGAGGAAGGGGAGAGGGGAGACGCCGGAGAGGGAGGCGGAGCGGAGGAGGTGGCGGGTGAGGGCGACGCAGGAGGTGTCGTTGGTGAGGAGGGAGGCGGAGGCGGCGGAGACGATGGAGACGCGGGCGGCGAAGTCGCGGGGGCCGAGGGAGCGCCAGGAGAGGAGGCGGCCGAGGACGGAGAAGAGGCCGGCGCGGCCGAGGAAGACGACGAGGGCCATGGTGGCGAAGAGGAGGCCGAGGATGGGGAGGTCGATGGAGGAGTAGGCATCGTCCGGGGAGAGGACGCCTGTGGCGACCATGAGGGCGGCGGAGAGGAGGGAGCCGGCGGTGCGGCCGATGGGGAGGACGGGGAGGGAGGGGAAGACGGCGAGGAGCCAGAAGACGGCGAAGGCGAGGCAGCCTGAAACGACGACGTATGGAGTCGCCATTGGGGGATTAAGGTCGAGTGGTGGAGAGAGGGAGAGTATTATATGTACGTTAATCATTTTTGAATTGGGACCAAATTATCAGTTTTTAAAGGCAACAAATTACTCATCGGCAAAATTTGTCATTTTAGGGTGTTATTTTTGTTCAAAAAAACTGGTCATTTTAGGTATTTTGCCCTTCACTTTACAAAAATGTCTTTGATATGATTAATGGTTTGTTAGTTGTAGTTTTCGATAAAATGAAAAAAGAGGGTAAATTAGTACATTTGTTGGTTGCCTTAAAACTTGTGAAATAAGCTAAAATGATAAGTTTTGTCGAACGGAGGGAGTAAGATCTATTAAAAGTGGCTCGAATCAATTGGCACGAGTCGGTTTATCGATCTGGTATGTGATTTTTATCGGTTGAGTCATATACTTGGAGACAAAAAAAATATGGAACTTTAACTTGTACCACTTAATTGTTTGGTATGAATTTGGTTTATCTAAAAAGTATATTTTATTATAAATACTTAATCATAAATACTTATCCATTTTCATGAGAAAAAGGGTTCATAAAAATATGTAATTGCAGCGCGCCAAGTTTTGTAAATTCGTTTTAGTAAATTGCCGCCAAAAATCCATATTTCTGCCATTAACTACCATCACCCTGAAAATATGTAATATAATAATTAGTTTTGATTTCCATTGTGCCACCAAACCTAACTCAATAAGTACCAAAAATAAATGTTATTTGATTTTTTAATACATTTTTTTACAGCTAAAAATAATTGGTAGTACTAGGTAAAATATCAAATGACATTTATTGTTAACGAGATAGTGTTATCTTGTGTTACGTTGTGGGATATATTTGTGGTAGAGATGCATCGTTGATAACGTCGGAGTAGCTAGAAATGATGGGCTGAGATGAGACTTTCAAATTGGCTCACAGTAAAATGTTACTCGATTTTTTTACCTGTTAAAAAATATTAATTTTTTAATTATTTTTTTTATATAATTTTATACTTATTAGTTATAAATTTAAAATTATTCTTTAAAAAAATTAAAAAAGTTAATATTTTATATAAAAACGTGTTGAAAAGTCAAACGATGTTAAAGTCGGTTGAGCCCAGTGGGGCTAAGACAAAGCTGGAGGAAGATCGTGTGTGCGGGCCCACATATAGGAGATTCGAACAACACATAAGCACAATGAGTTCCATCTCAAAACCAACTGACAATGAGAGGAGTAGCTCTTCAACCTTATATGTTGTTCAAGCATTCTTTATATTACCGATATGGGACAACCACGTTCCAACTTCCAACACACCCCCTCAAGTGCAACAGCTTTAACCAACAAAGTTGCATTTGCCACATGCGCTTAAATGGGAACCAATGTCCGCGACATGTCAACAAAGACCAGCAACCCCACTAATCCGAAGCCTTGACCGAAACTAGCCGAACCCGGCTCTGATACTTATTTCTAAACAAAATGAGTATTTTTTAATTAATTTTTTCTTATAATTTTACAGTTATTGTTAATAAATATATAATTATTTTTTAAAAATTTAATAAAAATGTAATATTTTACTGGAGTATATTTTAACTTTTTAAAGAAGTCACACATCTATTGTCTATGCCTACTATATAGGGTTGGTTGTCCCATTAAAATATTGAATAGGTATTTAAAACAAACTATCTTAGCTATATTACCGCTTGTGTAATCGCTCATAATTCTTGTCTAAAAAAAAAACTCTCTTAGCTATATGAGTATTAAAAATTTTGGTATTTAAAAAACAAGAAATTTGGCCCAAAGGCCTTTTTACAATAGTCCATTTAGAAATTGTCCTAGGGTTTTGACTTTGCTAGCAATTGTCCAAAATTTTTTCATAATACCCATTTTACCCCTGTTTTAATTAAAACAAACCCATCGTTTCTTCTTCTCCAGCCCATGCTTTCTCTTCTCTGTGGTGATTTAGGGGCCATTGGAGGCCACGCTTGAACCTCTCCGACGCTTTCTCTGCCTTTAGCCGGCCTAGCCTCGCCGGAGCAACCTTCCTGCGTCTCTTCTATGTGGTGATTTAGGGGCGATTTTGTGGATCTCCGGTGGCGCTTCGGTTGGTCGATGCCATGGGAACGAAGAAGATGGTGCTTGCTCTCGCCGATTCAACTCGGTCTCGGCTTCAGATCGTTGTGGAGCCTCCAAGGAGATCTCCGACACCAGTGGATTAGTGGCGGACTAGGGGTGCACCGGTGCTCTCTCCGCCTCTCGTCTAGTCGTCTCTCGTGGTGATTTGGGGACGACACCTTGCTTTATTGTTCGTTCGCAACTCACAAGAGCCGCCATAGCCGAACCTGAAGTTGCCCTCTCCGTCGGCGATAATTCAAAGAGCTATCTCAATTGCCCTCCCGCGAAGAGAGACAGAGATACATCATGTCTTACGACCAAGTGGAAATCGAAGACATGGAGTGGAACGAGGAGATCCAGGCCTATACATACCCTTGCCCTTGCGGCGACTTCTTCCAGATTACGAAGGAGGAGCTCCGGATGGGAGAGGAGATCGCCAATTGTCCGAGCTGCTCATTGTTCATCACGGTCATCTACAACATGGAGGATTTCGCCGATGATTCGAAGAACAATATCCATCCTCCGAAACAGCAAGCAATCTCTGTATCTTGAGAAGCGCTAGATTTCTTTTTGCAGAATTTTGGGTGTGAGATTACTCTAATTTTCGCCTCTTGCAACCGATTTCATGAATTTGGAATCTTTTATTTGTTCTGAATTTGTTTCAAGTAGTCATGAATCTTCCTGATACATTTCTAGGGTTTCAGGTTGTTTGGATTCAAGACGATTTCGATACGATCTTTGAGATTTATACAATGATTGGATATTGTGCTTTCATTATCCAAGTAGTGATTTTGATAGCAAATTTGTCAGGAATTTGGTATCTTCTACTGTAATTGTGTGATGTTGAATTGACAAAGATGAATTGTTTGAAATGTTGAAGCTCTGCCCCTTCTTTGCCGCAGAGCAATTTGAAATTGGTTGGAAATCATAAATGGTTTAAACTTCTTTTCCTGTTAGTTTGCTAACACGCAAATAGAGATTTAATTCATTTATTTTGGTTAGGTTTATCCCCTTTAGGGTTTGTTCTTCCCTAGTCATAGGTTTTTCCTTTGGTGACAGCATTTATGTCACTGTTTTCATTTTGGTTACAGTGTCTATAACCCTGTTTTTATTTTGGTTACAACTTCTATGACCCTCTTACTCATTCATATATTAGAGAAGAACTGTCACCACATGTATTAGAGGAGAACTGTCACCACATGTATTTTTATTTTGGTTACAATGTCTATGACCCTGTTTTAATAGTGATGACAGCGTCTATGACTCTCTTACCCATTCATATATTGAAGAAGAACTGTCCACCTAATGTCTTTTGGCTTCTCATTAGCCCCTTTAGGGTTTGTACTTACCTTGTCCTAGGGTTTTCCATTTGGTGACAGCAATCATCTCTTAACGACGTACTGTACTTAACATTTTAGGGTTTAGGACCTAAAGACTGAACCCTAAACCCTAAATCATACTGTACATCAGATGTTCTTTTGACTTCTCATTAGCCCCTTTAGGGTTTGTGCTTCCCTAATCACAGGGTTTTCCTTTTGGTTACAAGTGGTGACCACTGTTAAAGAGTGGTGACAGTGACCCCGTAAAAAAAACTCTAAAAACGAAACTGTAATAAAAAAAATTTCATGTCACCACACACGTGTCACCACTGTTAAAGAGTGGTCACAGTGACCTCGTAAAAAAAACTCTTAAAACGAAACTGTAATCAAAAAAATTTCATGTCACCACACACGTGTCACCACTGTTAAAGAGTGGTGACAGTGACCCCATAAAAAAACTCTAAAAACGAAACTGTTATCAAACAAATTTCATGTCACCACACACGTGTCACCACTCTCACCACTGTTAAAGAGTGGTGACAGCAACCCCGTAAAAAAAACTCTAAAAACGAAACTGTAATAAAAAAATTTTCATGTCACCACTGTTAAAGAGTGGTGACAGTGACCCCGTAAAAAAACTATAAAAACGAAACTGTAATCACAAAATTTACATGTCACCACACATGTGTCACCAAAAGTCAATGCCTTTTAACGGTCAATGGTCAATGGTCAAATTAAAAAATGGGAATGAGGAAAATGGGAAGGAAGGGCAAGAGTGTCAATTGTGGACACTCTCCTAATTTCACATCTCTTTTGTCATAGGGCTTAATTTTTTCCCAAATTATGGACAATCACCAAATAAACCCTTTGAACAAACATCGACCCAATTTATATCCTTTTAGAATCGAAATCTAAGAATTAAAACTTGATTTTCTTAGAATTGTAGGTCTTCAAATAAAAAATATGAAAATATAAATAAATTTTTCATAGTTAATGAACAGATTAAAAAGGTAAAAAAATGTTCGATATGTATTTTTTACGAGAAAAATGTGGTTCAACAAGTACAAATACGAGAATTATTTATACTTCCGGTGAAAATTTTACCAATAATTCCAACGGTATTTTTTTAAATACTAATATAACAAAATACGGAGTAGTTTTTTGGTGATAGTGCCCATTTTAAATATTAATTTGATATTTCGGCCTATAATTTAATTCTGAATCCATTATTACAGTATTAGATTTTGGAAATGCTTGAAGGGCCACGTGAAATACAACTTGTATTGATTTTATTTTTATTTTTAGATTATGAGACCGACTCTTTTTTTTTTTAAATCAAAAGTTTAAACTAAAGTATAGAGTTTCACACCATACTTATATTTGGTACTCCCTCTGTTAATTAAAACTTGTCGTTTACTATTAATGTACGTTTTTTTAGAATGATAAAAACTATATAAAATATTAACTTTTTTTACATTTGTTTTTATAAATTCATACGTAATAGTAATAAGTATGAAACTATTAAAAAAATTATTAAAAAAGTTAATATTTTATATAGTTTTTAACACCTAAAAAATTGTGCATGAATAGTAAAACGTCAAATTTTAATTAACGGAGGGAGTATTGTTTTGCCTATACCTATCAATATGGGTAATGGATTTGTCGGTTCTTGAACACCGTCAACAGATTTTATATAAAAAAAATATTCTAAAATAGAGAAATAAATATAAAAATCTTTTTATAAAATTATGCTTAATAAACTTAAATAGTTTCTCTATTTTACACATCTGATATTTACATATTACTAATTTTGTCTATTTAAAATAAATATATATAATTTTTTTCCCCTCAATTCTATATGGTTGAATACTTGAATGTATTTGAGTCTTGTACTTACCATAGGGTTTATAGAATTTTTACCATTGTTATAAATATATATAATAATTGTTGTTGTCGTTTGCAAATTATATATAAGGTTGGAACCATCTTTTTTTATATCAAAATTTATTTAAATCTATATGTAGAGTTTTTATGAAAAGCGTTGATGTATTATATAACTGTTTTCGTTCCCAATCAAATTTTAACAACATAAAAACTACAAAAGACTACAACCTTTGTTTTTGAAGGACGTTCTCATATGACAAGTAAGTTAAGCCATTGTGTCAATATGAGTGTTGTAAGGCCCCAACCAAGAATCTATAGAATACCTTTCTATATTCTTGGCGAGCCACATGCTTTTTTCTATGGGACAAAAGACCTTTCTCATTTGGAGGCATTTGAACTCTCTTTGAGGACAAGGATAGAGAAATGTCATTTACATTTTGAAGCAATTGGGCTCTAATTGAGGAAAAGGGCATTCTCACTTTTTAGGACATAATGTAACAAATAAAACATATCAGAAAATATGAAAATCTCGTAGGATTTTCCATTACATAAAGAGAGGGTTGTGTGTAAGAACAACCGATTGTCAGAAAAAATGAGGCATTTGGAGTTATTTTGGGACGGGACATTCCACTTTTAGGCATAGAAATTCCCTTCTCTTCGAGGCATTTGGAATTTTGTTAGGGATATCCCTGCTTTTTCGGATCATAAACTTCCCAATTTCGAGGCATTACAGAAATTCCCTTTTCTAACGAGGCATTTGGACTTTCTATTAGGACAAGGAAATTCTGTTTTTCAAGACATAGAAATTCCCTTTTCTATTCAGGCATTTGGACTCTCTTTGGGTTATAAATTCCCCATTTCAAATTCGAGGCATTTGAACTTTCTGGGACAGAAATTCCTTTTCTAACGATGCATTTTGACTTTCTCTTGGGACAAGGAAATTCTGCTTCTCAGGACATAGAAACTCCCTTTTCTATCGAGGCATTTGGACTTTCTCTTTGGGACAAACATTCCACTTTTCGGGTCATAAATTCCCCATTTTAATTTCGAGACATTTGAACTTTCTGGGACAGAAATTCCTTTTCTAACAAGGCATTTGGACTTTCTTTTAGGACAAGGAAATTCTGCTTCTCGTGACATAGAAACACCCTTTTCTAACGAGGCATTTGGACTTTCTTTTGGGACAAGGAAATTCTGCTTCTCGGGACATAGAAACTCCCTTTTCTATTGAGGTATTTGGACTTTCCCTTTGGGACAAATATTCCACTTTTTGGGTCATAAATTCCCCATTTCAATTTCGAGGCATTTGAACTTTTTGGACCAGAAATTCCTTTTCTAACGAGGTATTTGGACTTTCTTTTGGGATAAGGAAATTCTGCTTCTCGGGACATAGAAACTCCCTTTTCTATCGAGGCATTTGGACTTTCTCTTTGTGACAAACATTCCACTTTTCGGGTCATAAATTCCCCTATTTCAATTTCGAGGCATTTGAACTTGGACATTCCCTTTTGAGGACAAAGAATATCTTTCTATATTCCTGACGAGGCATGTGCTTTTTTCTATGGGACAAAGACATTCCATTCTGATTTCAAGGCATTTGAACTCTTTTAAGTATAGGGATAGAGAAATGTTATTTGCATTTCGAGGCATTTGAGATTTTATTGAGGAAAGGAACATTCCACTTTTCAGGACATAATACAAAAAATAAAACATATCAGAAAATATAAAAATCTTCTAGGATTTTCTGATATCAGAAAATATCAGAAAATAACTGATTGTCAAAAGAATGACAGAGATGAAATACAGAGCCCATCATGCTAGATTAACAACATTACTTAATAACGAATTTAAAAAAAACACGAGGGTAATAAGAAAAACAAACACCGAAGAATAGGATAATTCTAATCGAGGAATCACAAGTAAACAATAAAAAAAAAAACTTGAAGTGCAAGAACCGATGAGAAGCTAAAGCCAATTAACTCAAGAGAAGCCACATAGATCAATTTTAAAATTGAATAATTATTCTGATATATTTAACCTATTCCAAGTCCTCCTACCTTTATTTATTTATACCCAAGTTAATTAAAACCTAGCTAATTCGTTATGATAAGACAGCACTAACATTTGCATGCTCCACATTGACTAGCTAGTAAGTACAATAAAAAAAAAATAGCACGCTTAATAAGCAGACCTCTACTCACGTTATTGTCCACGGCACAACAATGGATCATGGATGTATTCAAATAAACCCAGGAAATACTTTTTTGTCACATCCATAAACTAATGCCAAAGTGGGTCTTTTTGCTACATTTGAGTGCAGTTCTAAAAAGTATAAATATGGTTGAGAATATGAACTGTCTCAAACCTATTCTCCTCAATCTAATATGGGATGCTGTTGTTTTTTGATTTTCCGTAATCTAAGGGAAATGAGGTTGCTGTTGTATAAGGTAGTAGGTCAGTTGCTACTGTAAAGTGTACGCAGGCCCTGGGTTTTTTCTGGGCTGCGTTCAGTGGTTTGGAGGCATGGGTCGAAGACGGTTTGGAGGCAGCAGCCGGCGGGCATAGTCGAGGATGAAGGACAGAGCAGCCAAGGTCGGAGGGGCGTGGAGGACAAAGCAACCATGGTCGGAGCAGCCAAGGTTGGAGGTCGGAGCATCCAAGGTCTGGACTCGATTTGGGAGTGGAGGGAGGCAGAGGAAAAAAACCCTAACCCTAGATCTGAATTTTATTCTATTAAACAACAAATTTCAACAAATAGAAATCAATATAGCAAAGAATAGAAGTGAAGAACGTTTGATCGGTTGAGAAATCCAAGCTTGAAGGAGGAATTTACAACCAAGACTTCTATGCATAAGAGATGAGGAAGAAAGAAGAGTAGAGCATCTAATTTGATATCCCTCCCTGAAAGGGTATATGAGAACGGAGAAAGATACAAATGTAGGGAAATATAGGTATATCAAGTTGATACCCATATACTCATTTACCAAATACAGATATTGGTATGAGTGATACACATACTCATATCTGATATACGTATATCAGTACTAAAGAACTAAAACATGAGATTTTAAAAAGATTTTAACCAACCTGTCTTTTTCGTCCGTGCCTTTACAAATTAAGCTCCTGTGAAACCAATCTGAAACATGTATCGATCCATCCGGACCTTCATTGACTCCAAATTCTAAATACACACAAACTTCATTCAACATAAATCCATTCCATCCTCAATGTACAGTGGTCTTGAGAGGTAGGCAATGTACAATTGACAAAGATATTTGAACTCGAGCTCGACTAATAGTGATCATAATAAGAACTTTCACTCCATACAGGCATACATACATTTGCTTCATTGTACTAGTAAAGTAAGAACCCATCAAAGGGTTTATCTTGACTGCAAAGGGGAAAAAATAGAGGCAGAGGTAAACTATTCAATGAAAACCAAGGTTTAAACAAAGAAAGATATGTTACTGCTATCTAAACCATATTCATGGCTGCAAAAGTTTAGTAATCCATACAATGTTTGTGCTCTTTTTTTTTTTTTGAATGATTGATTGAACATGAGACCTTGTCAATTCACCTCCAGCCCCAATGTTTTCTGTTTTACTTCGGATCAAAAAAAAAATGTTTTCTGTTTTACTCTAATTTTTACTTCCCTGTATTTTTATCTATAGTCCCATTCGAATTACACAAAAAGAATACAAGGAACAAGGGGAAAATTCTTACATAATCAAGAATAACTGATGACCAAAATTGTGACAAAAAAAAGACCATTTCCTAAAAACTGCAGCCCCTGCTATGAAAAAAATGGCAGTAGATAGTTTTTAAAAAAACTGCATATTTAGAAAACCAAAAAATAAAGCGAAAAAAATCCTAGTTGATTGCCTCAAGTGACACTTCTCTGCTTTGGGATGTACCTTACTTTACTCGAGCCTTCGAAATGAGTTCTGTACTTGTTGGATTTGATCTCAGAGGCACCTCCTGCACAGGGCACTTGAACTTTATTCTCCTTGGCGACGGTAAAACTGCAATCATTTTGGACCTCCGTGAATCTTGTGGTCTCTGCTTCTGGAATCACAACCAACTCCACATGATCCGATGCAATGGCTTCCTTCCATCCTATCATAAAACTCGAGAGGTTTAGGGTCTGTTTGGCAAGAGATTATGATAATAAAAGTGGTGTTCAATTGCTGGAAACTGGAAAGGTAGATGACAAGACATGAGAACTGATAATGTGATCATGTACTGAACATATCAACATAAACCTTTAAGGTAAATAAATTATATCATGTTACTTTGTGAGACTTATAATGCAAGGTAAAATCATGATGGGAGACAAACAAGAAATTACTTTGTGCAAGAAAAGCTTCTGCTGCGCAGCTTGAGAACCTCAAGGCACCCAAATGCTCATCTTCCGTAGCCGGAGCAGGGTCACTTAGAAAACCATTGGTAGAATCACGGGGACATGCTTGGGGTGGTTCATCATTAACCTTGCAGATGGCTCCGTTAATTTCAGGATCCTCCCAAGCATTCTGAACGGGTACCCTTCCTCCACTGTCGTGCCTGATTACTGGTCTCCAGTGCTTGACAACTGAATGATTGTCAGGCTTAGCGGACTTATCCTGAATGTTGCACTGTGGGATGGGAGGCTCAATATCAGAGCTACGAAGGGCCCCATGCTGTTCTTCCTGCGGCTGGCTGTTACAATTTCCAATGGCAACAGATATTGAACCAATCAGAACTTCCAAGTTCATGTTTTGATCGCATAGTCTGGTTTCCTCAACCTGCAATCGAGTTCTACAGCTCTCTTCATCGTTCTCTGACTTTGGCTTCGGTGTCCAGACTTTATTGGCATTGTTGAAGGGAGTATTCCTTGAATCGCGATAAAAGGCACGCTTTTGCAAGGTTCCAAGCTTTGCTCCCTGGTGGTTCTGACCAACATGAAAGCCATTCGATCCTCTCTGCAGTTTCTGTGCATGCCATCTCGAGTTATTTGTGTGTCCACGGTCATTTCTGCGCAGCGTTTTCTGTTCAATAACTTCTCCATTACCCTCAGAACATCCCATGTCCAAACTGGATAACGATTCAATGTTCTCATTATCTTCTGCAATGAACCTTTGATCAGGTTCAAGAGATAACAGGACTGAATCTTGCAAGAAGTCTGGAATTTGTGAAGCAGAATAGAAGGGGTCAAAGGGGTTGGACGCTGATGGTGATGGGATCCCTCCATCACTTGTATCAGCAGAATCTTTTTGTAAATCTGCTTCGTCATTTGCTTGTACCTTGGCTTTTTGTTCTCTCTGTCTAAGCTTCTTCAACCTTTTCCTTTCAAGAAGCTCAGCTTGCCTACACACGGGAAAAAAAATACATTACAACTAGTTTCAGTAAAATGACCCAAAATCTAATCATAATTACTTTTGCAGTGCTGCCAATACTTTGTATTTATAATGACCAACTACACTCTAAACTACTTTCTAGAAGCGATCATAAACTTTGAACTACAGAGCATTAAAAGCCTTGCCTGATTAAACATTGCTTTTAAACAAAATCAGTATAATGGGTGCGGGATTTATCATGATCCAGGTTCAATTAAAGTAATTTGCGCTAGGTTTGGGTGGGCAAGTACATCTACAAGTAGAATGTTGCCCCTAAAAATAGGTTAATTAAAAGAAGTATATGTGCTCCAAATCCTCCAGTCATTCCAATATGCCATATAAGATAAGCATGAAGACAAAATCTACTTAAGTTCCATGTATTTCAGGACTTGAAGTTAAAAACACATGCATTGGTTTGCTCTTGCACCACAGAACTTTTAACACCTAGCGTAAATATTCGACCAGATTACCGGAAAACATAGCAAATTCACTTTTGGAAAGACATTTCAATCACCTGTAGTAGTGCACATTTACTTGCAAAAGATCATCCTTCAAATTAATTATGAACTATACCATGAATTGTTATTCCTTATTTTCTCCTAAAATAATAGAGAGGCCTCAGTAACCCAAGCTCAGGTACCTCTATCCTTCCTTTAACAGCAGAGTGACAAGTTAAATTAGTCCACCTAATTCAAAAACATTAATAGATGAATGAGTAAATGAAGATAAATATGGTGCACTCCACAACTATTGCAATTGATTAATTATACGTCACAATCACACTGACAACGAACCTAATTTTATCACCTTTAATGCCTCGCCTCCCAACCAACATAACCAGAAAAAAAAAAATCACCAAGAACCTTGAAACAGCATGAAATTGATGGTATCATAACCTAAAAACAGGCAACATATGTGTACCTCTTCTGTGCAGCTTCTTCCTCCTCCACAAGCAACTTCTGGTACCTCAAAGATTCTGCATCCTTGTCAGCAAGCCATGCTTTAACCTGCATTGAAAAAATGACATATGTTCACCAATCACCACATCACAATGCAGGAAAAAAAGAGACTACTTGACAGAAATGCAATATTAAAATCTATGCAAAGTCACATACCAGTTTTTGTTCCATCAAAAAGCTTGTACAAGCAACCACGTTCCTCATCTCAAGCCCGATTTTTCCGGCTTCCCCATCAAAAACATATTTCTGCAAACTTTCAGCTTTGCCAGCGCATAGGAAAGTTTTCTCACTTGCATCATCAAGTATATTGAATAATTCCTGAGACGTCACAGGAAACCTAGAAGGTCTTGCTTGAATTATATCCTGCCAAAGTACAAATCCAGTGAATTTAGCTGATTGCTTAAAGCCAAATGACATGTTCATTCATTTTTTTAAGATGGAGAAGAAAAGAGAGTAACAAAAACTATGCATTGACATAAGGAAGAAAGTAGCCTCCTCTTACCAATAGTGCAGCACCGGCCTTCATATAAGCTGGAGGAAGAGATGAGAATCCAGGTTTTCGGATAAACAATGTTAACGCTTTTATAATAGAAGGACCAGGAACTTCCTGAAATATAAGAAATACATATGGGTATTGGGTACAAATTTATCAACAATAGAATTCGCCATAAAAAAAAAGAAAAGGGAAAGAAGCTGAAAAATAACTAAGGCAGACCCACTCATGATAGCAACATTAGATCAACTGCCTTGAAGTTAAAAATAATTTTATTACTGAAAGACTCATTGGGAGAGTCGAAGTAAAAGAACAATGAAGATTGTTACATTACCTACCATTGATTCTTGATTCCATCCGTGAGAATACTATATATTTTACATTGTCACTTTCTCAAAAATTGACTGAAATAGTCATTCAAGCCATTCCCATAGTAAAACACTTTCAATTATTTTAAAGTGATGAGGAAATTACCTCTAAGGTAACATCTTTAAGTGACACGATATCCATTGCCTCTTCACAGGAGAGCTGCATAAAGAATGCACAATTAAGTACATTGTTGAGAGACTCGTAAACAACAGTCCAAATGAATAAAATGTGGCAACACCTTGTCCCAAAATGCTCTTAAGAATTCCCTATTCCTAATAGTTGAATCCTGCAACATCAAGATTGGTGTGGGAGTGTGATTAGGGAAAATCAATACAAAACTTTCAAAATGAATTAAGGAAAAAATGGAATTTTGTAAGATAGGAATATAACCCTATCAAGGTTGAGAGAGCGGCGATGCAAGCGAATATGACGTCTATAGTTGATAGTTGAGCAGAATTCACGAGAACACTTCTCACACTTTTGCAACTGCATCTTCACTGGAGAAAAAAGTGGCCACCCAGGGAGATCTGCAACAAGAGAAATATAGGATACTTATAAAACTTGGCATCAAAACTAAACAAGCATTTTTCAGGCTCAAAATGAACTTAGGAGTGGACTGAGTACAGGCTAAAACAGCTTCGGGAATTTTGAGAGACGGTTAGGAGATTGCAAAATAGTCTGAGGTGTTCTTTGTTCTCTTGAGAGGGGGTCCAATTCTAATGTGAGTAGATGGACTCCTTATATCCATTACTCTTAGATGCAAAAGTAAACAAACAATTGACATCCTATACAGAATGCTCCTCTTATATGGTGTTAATTTGTGGAACAACAGAACATTTGCTAGTACCTTGCTGATCCAATGCATGCAGCAGCTGGATCCACTGAATCGGGTTGTCACCCGTCCTTGAGAAGGAAAGTAAAGGCTCTTTGCCAATTGCTTGTCTGATGAAAGTGTCAAGAGAATCATTTGCTTCCTCTGGTCTCATTACAACAGCAGAACTAGATAAATTTTCTTCCTCTACCTGTTGAATCGAACCATCAGCAGTTAAAAGGCAAGAGAAAAGATCTCATCTAGAGGTACAAAAACATGATAAATTCAGTGCAATCAGGAACAAACAATGTTACTGGAATTATCAAAGTAAGTCCCTCATCCAAGGTCAGAAAAACTAATAATTAGGCAGGAACAACAAATGAACCAATTTTAGAATAAATTTAGAGACTCAAAAGGCAAACAACATCTTTTATTTAAAAGGGAATCTCATCCAATGATCTGCCAAAGCAAAAGAAGCAATGTATACTTTAGTTTAGATTAAGGAGAGTTTACTGCCACATTATCACAACAACTGTCTTTCAAATAAACATTAGAGAAAGGGAACAGTAGAACTCATTAAGTAGCCTAAGTAAGGATAGACAATCCAAACTTTAACTCGTCAAGGAGGTATGATTATCAAATATAAAAGCAGGCTAGATAAAAAAAACAATAGCAAGCTTTATCAATACATTTTGTGGTAAATAAATAAACTTAAATTCAATGTTAAAAAGGGGTATAGCAGAGTTTCTGAATTCTGATAATATAATGACCAATGAATATAAGTTGCCAACGTTATGCACAATATGATATTTGCTAATAAAAAATTGTGCATCATGGCATCCATCATATAATCATCACCATTGAAATTTGATCAAACTTCAAAACAATTCAAACAAGAAGCCATCAGTCAGGGGGCACAATGTTGGGGATATGTAAGAAAGAGTAAAGGGGACAGTGGGTCTTAAACCCTTTCATTAGGAAAAAGTGGAAAAGAACTAGATATCTATGTTTTAAAATGAACTGATAAAGCGACAAAGGGGGACGGTAACACTAAACAAACAATATGAGCAATTAAATGGATAAGATGCATTACTTCTTCCATCTTTCCCTTATTTGGTTATTTTTTCCTGAGCAAAATAACCCATAAATGTATAAAGAAATTGTGTGTCAATGATTCAAAGGTAATCAGAGCAATTTGATGAAATTATATAGGAAGGTACAAGGAAATTCAAAAAATAATCATGAAACCTACCTCTTGTTTGATCACTGGCATTTTCACCTTCTTGACAATAGATGATCTGACTGTAAGGCTTGTGCAGCTTGACAAACCTATTTTACTCGAAGACAACCTTTTATTAAGATTAAATATGAAATGACTACTCGAATCACTATGATCATAATTAAAATTTAACTGCATAACATTCAATAATCAACATTTAAAAAAAAATGCATTTACAATGCCGCACAAGAAAGACAACTACATCTGCAAGACTGCAACAGCCCAAAGGTACTGTCCTCACATACAGAAATAGCATATGAGTTTCAATGTTGATCAATGATCTCTAGCTTCTAATTCATTCAAATAGGATCCGTTCCCCGCAAAACATGAATGAAATTCGCATTTACATATTATAATCTAGATCTACATAGAATTGACAAAATAAACGGTTTGCTAGCGAAAAAACAATGGTTTGCGTCTCCAAGTATTGCAATTGCAAATTCAACCGGGATCGACAAAGGAAATGAACTTAACATCTCCCACATATACCGCATCAAAGAAACTTGCAGCTCAGGAAGTTAATGGAGTTTTAATCATCATCTAAACATACTCGAGCAATAAAATCTCCATCAACAGTCATCCTCAGACAATAAAGATTTATAACGAAAAATCCATACGCTAATCAAATCAAGTAACCACTTCGTTGAAAGCGGACTAACCTCAAGAACCGGGGAAGATGGAGATTACACGAGATTGGGATTCAGAAAGTAGGGCTGATGAGACAGACCGAAACAAGGAATTGGCGCGGGTCGGAAACGACCGAGGTTGTAGCGTTTGTAAGGCAAGCGGTGGGCGGCGATTGCTGGTGGGAGACGGACACGGCGGCAGAGGTGGTGGCCGGAGGTCTACGGAATAGGGATCGAGTTGGAAGGGGGAGAGAGAGCGGTGATTGAACTTTGAAGGGGGGCTGGCTGGCTGGCTGGGTGCTTCGGCTTTATTTGTTTTTTTGTTTTTTTTAGGGGAAAATATTAAGGGTAAATTACACAATTGTATGATTTGTATTTATATTTGGGAAATTTGCATAAAATTTGTACATAAAAAAAAATGTTTCAAGATGTGGCAGAAAAAAAGATGAAGAGTGAAGGGTAGATTCACAATCACTTGTAGAGTAGATAGGCATTAGGAAGTTTTGTTTTGCTTTTTGCTTAATTTATATGAAAAGGGTAGAAATAGAATTGGGAAAATAAGAAATGGTGAGATTTCTAGTTTATTCCTCTCCTAGTGCTCTCACCTTATTTATCCTTTTTGATAAATAAATAAATATATTTATATATATATATTTTTTCTTTTTGGGGGGGTCTAAGATTTTTATATAGTTATTTTTTTATCAGAATATAGTTATTTGGTTCATTTGGGATCAGTGACGGATCCTGAAGCACTAAGTTGAGGGGGCGGAAAATTGACCTCTATTTTTTTTTCGAAAAAGTCATCAATATTTAAAGTTTTCGAGTTTAATTATAGTATTAAGTTGTGAAGTTTAACAAATGATAAGTATGATAGAAGTATATTAATTGGTAAATGATCTGAAAAAATCATTTATATCACTTCAATTTTGAAACGTTTATAACTTTTTACTCAGGTATCGGATTTGAGCTTATAATATATCAAATCGAAGCTATCGACGAGAGGAATATGTATATTAAATTTTATTTTTGATTGGGGGGCGACTACCACCTCTGGCCCTCAAAAGAATCCGCCCCTGTTTGGGATTGTAGTTTTGTACTGAAGCGTTGAGTGTTAATTAATGGGAACCCTAGATTAATTTAACTTTAATCTCAATCTCTCTGTAAAAAGTGAGTATATTACATGTTTTACTAGTGCTATTCATTATGACATTACATGCACTATCCTTCGTCCAGATCGATGAGAACATATCCATTGTACCATAACATAACAATTAACAACCCTAACCTTTTTCTCATTTAATTAATGATGGAAGGGTAAAGGGGCACGTTAGGGACTTAGGGTTACATGATAATTAAGCCAATGAAAATTGTTTGATCATTAATACACCCTTGGTCAATTCTGCCAGGAACAATTTCCAGGTTGACACAACGCTAACGATAGGCAACTTTACAACGGAACATAAAACTCGAGATTCACATAAACTACATACTCTAATAGCAAACTAGTTAGATAGTAACACACTTAACAATATCCTACAAACACCAATCCCAAATTGCATTACGCATGATAGACTTTATTGGCATTGAAGCGGGAATGGATGGTTCTCGACTAAGTCCGCAATCGACATGATTCATCATAACAAACAACACTCCCGCTCCGACCTTAACTGGATATGGGACCAGTGGCGGAGCCAGGATTTATTTCCGGGGGGTACGTGCTAAAAAAAATTTCGTGAAATATTTTTTTTGGTGTATCCTTATTAAGAAGATTTTTCTAAAAAAATATTGAAAAAACACTAAAATTGTGATTTTTTTTTAATTTAAATATAAATATGACATTTTTTTCAATGAAATAGTTGATAGAAACAAAAAAAATACAGAGAGAAATCAAGAAGAATATTTAATGATACAGTAAAACATAAATATGACTTTTTTAATTAAAAAACACTAAAATTGTGATTTTTTTAATTTAAATATAAATATGATATTTTTTTAATGAAATAGTCGATAGAAAAAAGAAAAATATAGAGAAATAAAAAATAATTAATTATATAGTAAAACATAAATATGACATTTTTTAATGAAATAGTTGATAGAAACAAAAAAAAATATAGATAGAAATGAAGAATAATTAATGAAATAGTAAAAAGAAATCAAAAGTGAAGCATTTGGGATTTGAACCTTTCTTACCATTCAAGGGCTCGGTGTTGTCCAAATTCTGCATATATACAGAGAGGCTAACCGGGTAGCTTATCGATTGACTCATATGAGACTTAATTTCTTTCTCCAATTTAACACCTCCAAGTGATTCAACGTTGACTTATTTCATCCTTGCGAATGCTTTTGACTATATTGGATTTCCCAATTAGTCAAATTCTTCACGGTTAAAAAAAAGATACATTTTGATAAACTAATTGAGTAATCTGAAAACTTACCAACAAATGTTCCAAAAATCTTTGTATGAATATCTCTAAGAGATAGAGCAAGAAAAAATGGTAAGATAATTGAAATGAAAAAGACGAAAAAAATTCGGACACAATAAAAAAGTAATTAACAAAATTGAGAAAAAAAAAAGAAATGAATGACACCGGCCTCTAATCTAGCGAGAGTCCAAGATGACACATTTATATTAAACAATTTGTATTTTTATTTCCGTCATTTGCTTCTTATTATTTTCATTCAGTTATTTGTTTATGTTATTTGCTTCTGTTTGTATATAATGGCCGGTTGGTCCATCTTCCGACTTGTTCGGACTCTCAGATTATCTAGATTTGTCTAAATAATCGAATTTCTTTCCTTATATATAAAAAATAGAAAGCAATTTGCAAGCTCCGAAAAAAGAGAAGACAAATAATCCCTATATTAAGTGATGATAAATGAATTAAAATAATAAGAATAAAAGTCTTCAA
This sequence comes from Persicaria maculosa, assembly GCA_963922045.1. Classification (NCBI taxonomy): domain Eukaryota; kingdom Viridiplantae; phylum Streptophyta; class Magnoliopsida; order Caryophyllales; family Polygonaceae; genus Persicaria; species Persicaria maculosa. The sequence goes on from OY998269.1 coordinate 41,254,868, forward strand.
ATTCAACTATTTTTCCAATACTTAATTTGTCTTCAATAGTTCTAAAATAGTATCATCTCAAATACTCGATATTGAGTTTGATTAGTACAATTATCAACACCAAAATTGTCCAAAATTTCCCTAAAATACAAAAAAGGGAATATCTACCAAATAATATAATATTATATTATATAATAAACAAACAAATCATTAAAATGAAGTTATTAGATTTAAATCAACTTAAATTATACTCCTCTCTTTGTAAACGAGTGACTTTTTCTAATCATGTATGTTTTTAGAATGGTAAAAATTATATAAAATATTATTTTTTAATTATTTTTTTAAAATAATACTCCGTATTATACTTATTATTAATAATTATGATATTATTTAAAAAAATTAATTAAAAAATAATATTTTATATAGTTTTTACCGTTATAAAAAACAGATTTTTTATTTACAAACCGATGAAGTAACAGACTAGTCAAATACATGTAAATTTTCATCGAATTTCAACCTTATAAAACTTTAAATATTCAATTACGATGGATTATTATAAATTAATAACTCTTTCATTACAGCGTACTGTGTATAATTTTAGTACAATACTAGTGTAATACCCGTGCCTTGAAGGCACGGGATGTTATTAAATTATGAATAATGCAATTATTATATTCGTTGCTGACGTGACAACAATTAAAAAATTAAGTTGTAATCATAGTTATAAAGTAATAAAACACAATAATATTATCAAATGATTAATAATCGATTATGCTCTAATTATATGTCTGTCAAACAGATAAAAGTGCATGTACCACATAACCCACTGACGAAAATGAAACATATATAATTATATAGTATATTCGCTGAAACGATGGATGAAGATATGCCTCCATGCACGTCATTTATTGAAGCAATATAGCAAAATGTACCCGAAAAATAAATCACATGCATATTTGCTGATGGGTTACATCAATACGCCTGCCAAGTGTCAAAATGGAAATCGATTGTGCCATGACTATCGAAAACCACATCATGCACAAGGCCACGTTACATCAATACGCCTGCCAAGTGTTGCCTATTACCATAAAAAAAAACATTGCGATCATCGTTCTGGCTGATGGGTTTGTTAGAGGGTCGTGAAAAAATGAAGAAGTGTGTTTGCCTTTTCTTCCTTATTTCTTGTTGAAGTACTATTGATTCAAGTAGGTCAGTTATGTTTGTGATCTACTTGAATAAGAGCTCACTTGGTTTTGTATCTGCTATGTTAAATCGGGATGGCAGATTCAACGCGTCCAACAAATCTCAGATCAAGTGATGCAAAGGAAGCAGGTCATTTCCCATCTGGGCCCTATCCAGAGCGTGAAGGAGAATCAGATTGTGCATTCTATTTAAGAACAGGGCTTTGTAGATTTGGCTCTTTGTGTCGCTTCAATCATCCACCTAATAGGAACTTGGTAAGATAGTATTTCCTAATTTAGTCACTTTATATGCAACATCGCTTTAACATTCTGCTTGCCAACGATATTCTTTTGATGAAAACTTGTGAAGAGAATGGACCTATGATCACATATGATACTGTAGAAACACGGAGCTAGGCTGTGAATTGCTTTGTTCTTTTTTCACCATGTTCACATTGAATCCTAATTGTTAGTTAACTTTTTTTTGGAGACATATGTTCTTATTTAATAAATTCCAAACCATTGCTTGTAGAAGGGAAGTACGGTATATGTGATCTATCTTGTTCTGTGCATATTTTTGTTGCGTTTGACATACCTTGTTGTATCACAGGTCATCCCTTATGCAAGAATGAAGGGATATTATCCAGAAAGAATCGGGCAACCTAAATGTCAGGTACGCATCTCTTCTTTAGTCTTTTTACATTGCAGTACTGCTTATTATAATATGTTTGTAGATTGCCTTTGATCTTTATGTGAATGTTGCACTGAGTTAATTTTTTTTACAAAAAAAATATGTATTCTTTGCAGATCAAATTGTATTACAATATCTTACAATGTGCTAAAGATTTTCACATATACTCGGACTGTTATATCACCTAACTCAGTTACTTCTATAAGAAAATCAAATGTATATTTTTGGTGAGATATCTGTAGTGAAAATGGAAATCGATTGTGCCATGAATATCGAACAGATAAAAGTGCATGTACCACATAACCCACTGACGAAAATGAAACATATATAATTATATAGTATATTCGCCGAAACGATGGATGAAGATATGCCTCCATGCACGTCATTTATTGAAGCAATATAGCAAAATGTACCTGAAAAATAAATCACAAAAGGAAACATATATAATTAGAGCATTATAATGATGAGAGAACTTATAAATAAAAAATGGATAGAAGAAGTATCATATATAGTAATAATATATTACATTAGACATTGTATCAATATATTAAAGGACTGATAAAATAGATTGCGTAAAAGAAGTGTCGACAATAAAAGAAACTTAAATAATAATAAGTGTCACCTATATGATGGGTGAAGAAAGGACATCATACTAATCCCTTAAATTCAGGCAAACGAAAGAATGAACCTGAAGATGTAATAGAGTAAGATTTAATTAATCTACGGTGACAGGTGAATAAAAAATGCATATGTAAAGAAGTTGTATATACAAATTAATAGTTAATAGATATGTCATATAAAAGTTAATAACAAATGCATATGTAGAGGTATGATATTCAAATTATTTGATAATTATTTTGAGAAAATTAAATGATACTCTATATTGAGAAATATTGGGAAAGTAAAGGATTTTCATACGAATGAAGGCCGACGATCAATAAGGTTTGCAATAGTTGAAAGCATAAATGAATTATATTTTGATCGCTTAGATTATAGTTATGGCCAACCATATTTTCAAGTTAATTTGTTTATCAAACTTAAATTAATAGTTAATAGATATGTCATATATAAGAAAATATATCAATAGGCATGATGTAAATTAATAAAGAAAATAAACAAAAAAAAAATAGATTGGGAGGTTAGAATACAATACCTTTGTTGGCCTAGACATTATCAAATACTTCATTGTAAACAACGTTGGTGGTGGTATCCAGAACTTTGACATTACCATCGGTTATTAAAATCTTTATCCCTTTCCTGCTAGTAACCCTAGATAAGGCGACATAAAGCTGGCCATGCGTGAAGACAGGTCGAGGTAGATAAAGACCGACATGTGCCAGAGATTGACCTTGACTTTTATTTATAGTCATAGCAAAACATATACTGAGAGGGAATTGCCTACGTTGAAACTTGAATGGGTATTTAGTGTCTGAAGGTGTCAACGTCATGCGCGGAATGTAAACAATATCACCAACATTGTTCCCGGAGATGATTCGCCCCTCTATTATATGTGCACCAAGCCTGGTGGTTAACAATCTCGTCCCATTACACAACCCTGCAGCTTGGTCCAGATTACGCAGCAACATAACTGGGACTCCAACCTTCAGCGCAAGTGAATGATTTGGCACACCAGAGCATCTAATACTATTCAAGAAGTCAGTCGAATAAACGACGTCACCTCCCTCACTGGTAATTTCCGTTCTGCACATACTATCCGAACTAAGGTATATTTTCTCATCCCCGGATAGTTGAGAAAGCAAATATGTATTAACCTTATCAACAACATCGTGGGTAGGTGCAAGTATTGCTCTGTCCTGAAAGTAATCACCAGAGAAGTGGTTCTGAACAATAGAAGGATATACATACTGACAAATTGCTGCGATAGGATCTCCAATATTATCAATAAGCAGCAAGTCATCGGGAATACGTATAACTACTTCCCCATCAACCGATTCACCAATTTCACCATCACCAACATTTAACAACCACTGTGAAAACTCTGCTGCCTCTTGTTGATCAACATTAGTGATCCCAGAATGAAGCCTCATATTGCGTGTCAACTGTAACACTTTGCAGAAGTCCCACAAATAGGAAGAATTAAGCGCAGAGAAAACAATGTCATGTCTGCTTCCCTTAGGGACCACGGGCAAGATTTGCCTAAAATCCCCACCAAAAACGATAACTTTCCCCCCAAAAGGCTGTTCCAAACTCCGAGGATTCGTATCACGCAAAACATCTCGTAAAGTCCTATCAAGCGCTTCAAAACTGAATTTATGCATCATAGGAGCTTCATCCCATATTATCAGTTTAGCTTTTGAGATCAATTCAGCAAGATCACTACCTGCTTTGATATGACATGTAGAATCCTCATGAAGATGAAATGGTATGGCAAACCTTGAGTGTGCAGTTCTACCACCGGGTATTAAGAGAGCGGCGATTCCACTCGATGCAACAGTTAACACAATTTCTCCTTTACACCGAATAGATGATGATAATGCTCTCCATATATAAGTTTTTCCAGTCCCACCATAACCATATAGGAAGAAAACACCACCTTGGTTGGACGACACTGCATTCAAGATCTCATCACGACACTGCATTCAAGATCTCATCATACACACTCTTTTGCTCGGTAGTGAAGCCAGCTACCAATCGTGTGTTCTCGGACTGAAGTTGAGACACATCATAACTAAGTTCATCTTGAATCAACTTATTCCCACTCTGATATATCAAACTCCCATCAAGTTGAGGCATAGATGGATAGTTGGTCAGACTGCTACTATGACGGTGCAATAACTTCTCAACTTCAGCAAGAGCAAAGTTTTGCAATTGGGTGTCACTTAACACCAAATCTGCACAATCAAAAAAACATAAAAAATGTTATGAAGTCGAATTTATAAGCAAGGGAACGAACAACTGAAAACAATATCACATAGAATAAGAAAGAATAAAATGGGTGGATCGGAATTGACAAACAAAATCTAGAAAGGGGGGATGAATGTGATCACATTGAACGCTTGGTATTAATGGAACTCTAAAAAACGAAATTTAATGGTAATGACGAAAATAATAAACGAAATTAAAGGATTAACATGAAATTTATTAACTAAAAGAGGAGAAAGAAAAACACATATAAACAAATAGAAACGAAAAGAGTATAATGATATACCCAGTAGTTGAGAAACGAAAAGATATAGAAACAAAATTTAATCCCACATATATGGTCTTACAGATTGGAGAAGAAGGCAAACTTAATGTATAGCGTACGGTACCGGTATTGCCACAATAGAAATGAAAAGAGTATATATAATTATATATAATGAGTTCACCAAAAAAAATGATATATAATTTAAAATGTGAATACATTAAAAAAAAGCAAATTTATAATTTATAATATAAACATAGGGTCAAACAAACATGTTGTTGAATATTCAACCTTATATTTGAAAGATGAAAAATATATTTACATCTACCCTATTAACAGTTGAGGTGAAGGGTTCATGCATCAGCAAGACAGGTTAGTATTTCTCCCTTTGAAGTTTTTAGATAGGTAAAGCTCCATAAGGTTCCATTTGTTTCAAAAGAAAGTGGGCAAAACTCGAAACCAACCAGGTTTTCATCCGTTTATCCAAGTCTTATTCATAAACTACTCAGTCTGGTTAACATGACCTGGTTGATTGACCTAATTCAGCTTTCAAAATTATATAAAATGTACGGTATTTAATAAAATTTGGTAACAATTAACTATTATCGAAATTTGGTAACAATGAATATTAAACGACTTATTTAGCTAAATGAATACCGGGAGTAGTAAATTTTAACATGATTGGGATAAATGTTCTATAATAAACAAATATTTACATGAACACAACTAACGTACATAAATGAAGGCATACCATCACAAAGGAGACGTCGTCTTTGAGTACGTAGAACATCATCGGCAAGAAAAGCCCATGTCTTTTCCCAAACATATTCTGGTCTGGCCATACAATCCGAAGTCAATAAAACAACGAAAAGACTCCTCAAATAGTGGGCTGATCCCCAAAAACTGGCCTCAGTAATCCCATCAATATACTCGCGGTCATCGTCTAATAACCCCAAAGCATAGCAGGCTTGTTTATAGGTTGGATATAGAGTGCCATTGACGGTTCGGATATCTTCAAAAGATGTTGGACCTTTCATATGATTCAATAAAATACGAAGATAATATCGCTCACCGCTACCAGGAGGTGCATTATAAATTCGACCGATCGAAAATCCGCGCTTCCTTGGTCTCCATTCCATTTCCTGTGCACTCCAGACAAAATGCGAAGGGAACTGAGAGTAAGTAAGATTTCTAGCATAATCAAATTTGCTACTACATTCCATCCATGACAAAAACATGGACTTGTCAATGTTACGCCTATTGACGACTGCATCGATTGGGTCATTGTCGGAAAAGACAACATGTTGTTCACCCGGTAGGTGAAAACTCAGCCTTTCAACCGCAGTACTCCGATAATGTATAGGAAAACCAAATATCCTCCAAGCAGCTTCACATGGCGATATATATCGACAATTGTAGTGCGCTAGTATCTCATCAGAATCATTGTGCGTGACAGCTGCAGAGATACGATCGTTACCCTTGTTGATGTACTTGAACAAATACTTGATTGCCCTGGATTGGTTGCACCATTCAACATTAATATGTGCCTGGTACTTGAGTAGAAGTGTTGGATTATAAGGAACCACATATCTGTTGTCCAAGGATACACCATTCTTCTCGACAGTGCACCCATTATCCAATCGTATATAGATCGGATATCCGTCACGATCAATAGAAGTGTGTGAGTTGAACCTTTTTGGAAAGTGTCGTATACACTTGCCATTGCTCATGCAGGGAGAGGTTAATTTGAGCGGACCGCAAGGACCATGAAGCATACGGTCTATTACGACACTATATAGATCAGGCTGGGTAATTGGATCAGGAAGTTCCGCAGAAATAATCTTATCAATTCCATCAGCATCTGGTATCTTATCAGCACGATCTAGGAACAACAAAATATGAGCATGTGGGAGGCCACGCTTTTGGAATTCAATAGTGTAAACAACTGAAAAGAAACGCAACCAAACAGATGTCAAGCTTAACTGCAATATATATATATATAGAAGCACAAATTTAAAGTGTTCATTCAATTAATTTCAACAATGTATGCATATAGATATACTGTTGGTGATTAAAATATAATTAGGCAAACACACCAGCACTATATATCATATGACATTGATAAAATACATAGACAGTTAATATATATATATATAGAATCACAAATTTAAAGTGTTCATTCAATTAATTTCAACAATGTATGCATATAGATATACTGTTGGTGATTAAAATATAATTAGGCAAACACACCAGCACTATATATCATATGACATTGATAAAATACATAGACAGTTAATAAAAAACGTTTAAATTAAATAAAAAGAATGGGATATATATATGTACAAACCTGCTTGAACTGTTCCGAAGATTTTGCCGACAGTAAAGTCTCTTATCATCCGGTCAAGTTTTATCTTGAAGACTCTGCACACAATATCAGGTCTATCCTCTGGTTGCAAATTACCTTTCTTGAGGAACCTTGTGATTTCAGGCCACTTGGTATTGCAAGTGAATGTTATGAATAAATCTGGATACCCATACAACTGGCACAACGCCATTGCGTCTTGATAGTTTTGAAACATGTACCGAGGACCACCAACAAATGTCGACGGTAGTACTATGCGTTTACCAGCTGAAGATGGTCCGATGTTACCCGAATTGGCTGCAGACTGTAAGTTGTTGTATTGATCGGCCCGCAACTTCTTCTGATTAAGACGAATATAATTGAGTCTCTCAGACTCTATCATGCAATACACATCAACAACATATTGTTGAAACAATCGTCTAGACCACCGCAGCGTTATAGCTTCCGCAAGGCGATCCTGAAGTCGAAACTGAAAATATTCCCTTATGCTAACTCGTCCCCTCTTACTTTGTGTCTTATCGCTGTAGGGAAGGTCTATCCTGTAACCATCCTCGCCGTAAGGGAAGAGTAATGGATACTGAAGCAAGAGATACGATGCATGCAACTCATGAATACGTTGTAGAGGCCCAGCTTTTGATTGAAGTAAGATATCTCGATTATCGACAGTTGAGTCAATATCTCCAACTATAAGAGCAGCAACCTCTGAGCAAGTAGGTAGATTGTAAATTCTACCATCCGTTGACCGTGTACTTATGAGTCTAAGCCTTACATTCGCAAATTGGTTGTTTGCAAAGCGATCTCGAGCTACACGAAACCATTTGGCATGTGGGTTGTGTTGGTCAATCATTTGCCGAAGATCATTGACAATTGATGTATCCAATGGGATCTTAGACGGCCTAAAACAGTAAGATGGGTCATTTATCAAAGTGTTATGTAAGCTATATAATAATAATAATAATAATAATAATAATAATAATAATAATAATAATAATGGTGACGATAATAATAACAACAATGTCAAAATATATAAATATCTACCTACACAGAGGGTATTGTGCAGGAAAATATATGTAAAACGCGAAATTCAAGTACCCACCTTGTAACGCTCACCCTATTTTCATCCTCATGCTCTGTATCATAGATATATAGTTGTGAAAACTTTGGAGGTTCGCCTGGTGAAGGAGTGAGACTACCTATCCTGTGATGATTTTGGCCATGCAGTCGATAAACGTACGGTCCTCTACTTGTGGTGACCCTTGAAAGATGTCCTCCCATTGATGTGAAAGAAAACATCATGTTATAGGATCTGATATTGTAGAGAAAGTTTCTGCTTCGTGGGTCATTATTTGATAGCAGGTTTTTCAGAAGTGGGGGTGCATCTTGCAGCAGAGGGAGTTGAACCTTTCCTTGGCCACAACAGAAGGAAAATTTTAGCTTCTTTGGCTTTCGGGTTTTTTCTATCCGTTCACCATACCACATCAACGCACCACAATACTCACACTCCCACTCAAGATCACCATCATCGTAATATCCTACAACGAAAAATAAAGAAGGGTCAACACTTATATATATAAATAGTCATATAACAAAATAAGGAAGGTCATGTGACAATAAAAAAAATGAACATTAATACGTACCAGTGGTAACGACTGGCGCTATATCGTCGTCCGAACCATCAGAATTGTCGGCATTGCCTAATAGACATGAATTCGAATAGATCGAGTAAATGTAAAAAATAGCTAGGAATAGGACGTTAAGAAAGTATATCATTTGTATGTTGATAATAATGTCAAATTAAGATATTTCAATCACCAGATAGTGTAATGTGTGGTGGGTGCATATGCGATATGGTTGTACCAGCACTTTGACTTGAGGGAGTCGACGGTGGTACTTGAGGGGCTAAAAAATATACCAAGTGTGTTAAAACATAAAAATGGAGGAACTGATAAAATAAAATTAAGCATTGATATCAATGGTCAAAATTAATTATAAAAAAAAGCATAAGGTGTACTTCATTTCGGATAAATGAAGCCGAATAATGTTCTAATATACCATTTGAAATGTCGGACAATGGGGAACGAATAGTTACACCCGACAACGAACGTCGTTGTCTCTTTTCTCTCAATGCAGCTGCTCTCATCTGTCTCTTAACTCTCGATGGTACCTCAACGGCTATTAAAAAATATAACAAACATTGGATGATATTAACTGAAAAAACCCAGTTATTCTCGATAAGAAATGACTACGAAACGTGCAAAATATATTAATAACCATTTGAGCTGGGAGACGATGCAACACGATACACAGGAGTGTTTTCACCATAGGGAAAACCTGCACATATATGAATTAATACTGTAGAATCGTAGATATGACGATTAATAACCTCATTAAAATTAAATAACCACATTTCATATATATAGGAGTTAGGACATACAGATGTATATAAAATTATAAATAAGGGGTATACATCAACACTAACCATTGGAAATATCAGAAAATGACATGCGATTATAACTGATTTGACCATATTGTCCACCTACATAGAGTTACAATGAAATAAGAGACAATTAGTTGTGTATATAATTCGAGGCGGATCAAGATATACAAAAATATTGCAGATTGAGACCTGAAGTAGAAGATGAAGCTGAATCGCGAGTAGCCGTAATATTACGGGATCTGAAAATGCGTTGTTGGGGTTGTCGTTCTTCCATCTTCATGTACGGAGAGAAGGAAAAAAATGGTCAAAACATACATAAAAGAAGATAAAGAATTTACACTCACTTGTAAAATAAGATGGGTGATGTAGATGTAGTATGAGAGAAAATGTCTATTCTCCACAAGAGGGGAAGAAGACAACCATAGTCACTCCAAAGTGTCGTAAAACTCAAAAAAACATAAAAAATGTTATGAAGTCGAATTTATAAGCAAGGGAACGAACAACTGAAAACAATATCACATAGAATAAGAAAGAATAAAATGGGTGGATCGGAATTGACAAACAAAATCTAGAAAGGGGGGATGAATGTGATCACATTGAACGCTTGGTATTAATGGAACTCTAAAAAACGAAATTTAATGGTAATGACGAAAATAATAAACGAAATTAAAGGATTAACATGAAATTTATTAACTAAAAGAGGAGAAAGAAAAACACATATAAACAAATAGAAACGAAAAGAGTATAATGATATACCCAGTAGTTGAGAAACGAAAAGATATAGAAACGAAATTTAATCCCACATATATGGTCTTACAGATTGGAGAAGAAGACAAACTTAATGTATAGCGTACGGTACCGGTATTGCCACAATAGAAATGAAAAGAGTATATATAATTATATATAATGAGTTCACCAAAAAAATGATATATAATGATATAGTTGAGAAAAAATAAAAGATGGAAACAAAATCAATTAAAGCACCACAATATTAATGAAAGAGGCTGAAAAAAGAAGAAGAAGATATGAATGCAATATAGAGGGAAAGTGTACAAATCATGAAGTTTGATATCGAATGACCTATCAAATTGCGATATATGTGATATAATAAATGAATATTTAAATGAATGCAATCCGGTGAGATAATGAACCCATTCAATTTGAGTACATCTTCAATTAATTTATTTGGAAAGGGATTATGAAAGTTAAAGGATTCTACAACGAGAATAAATTTAAAATTAAATGATATTTACTTTGATAAAATTAAATGATAGTGAGAAATATTATTCAGTAAAGGATTCTCATACGAATGAAGGAGGGCGATCAATAAGGTTTACAATAGTTCAAGCATAAATGAAGTATATTTTGATCGATTAGATTATAGTTATGGCCAACCATATTTTCAAGTTAATTTGTTTATAAATGGGCATATTTATTCAATGACCAAAGGTTCAAAATAACAATAGTAAAAACTGAATAATAATAATATAGAATATAAAATTGTTTGGGAATAAAACATGCAATGTTATAAAATCAAACAAATCACACAAATAAACCTAAGTAATAATAAACCCTTGTTACTGAAAAATGAAGATAGAGTTTTAAATGTATGCAATCACGATGTGGAGTTGAGACTGGCTCGAGACTTGATCTTATTAATTCTTCTTTCTTGCAGTTGACATCTCCCCGTCTCCTTTATTAATCTCTTCAACCGCACGCTTCAACGGTGTAGTCGTATCACTTGAAGAAACTATAGAACCAGCATTTGGAGCCGTAGCCGAGGAAGCTTGATCAACCTATAGGTACAATGCATGAATTAGTACACATATAAACGTGAATCAATATTCACAATATTGTTGTATATAGTTGGTTAATTAAAAAGAAATTATATATACAATTAATTATAACAATATAGCAACCTGTGATTGGGTACTATGATCTTCAAAAGACGAAATCAATTCAACATCATCAGTGATTTTTGCAACTGCATAGGAGGTGGTGCCGGTGACGCTGTTGAGACGACGATCTATGGTCTTCTGTGAAATGTCAAGGAGGAAAATATATCTTTTATTAATGAGGTCATTGAGCTCTGGGGGAACATCCTTGATATCTTCCTCCTAAAAAAAAGTCGATCAAACACCGATGATAGTGTGATACATTACAATACATATATAAATTTGTATATAGTTGATCGTAATATAGTTGAATTTCCTTAATGAACTTGAAAAATTGACATAAAAATACATATATCATATCTTGAATAACTAAATTAATATAAATATATAAATATAAATTGATATATAGGTGGACGCAATAGATGTGAACTTAACTTAATGAACTATAAGAACCTTCAAATAACAAAGATCTCATACATACCTTAGATAAGTCACCAATAATAGCAGATGCTGACTTTTTAATCAGTTGCACAACTTCGCTTTCGAATAAAGTGAATGTAGTTGATCCGGATCCATCGATGACGATGACTTGCACCAAATACCTACACATGATACAAATACAGTAATTCATAAACGGGGTAGACGAATAAGAGTACAACGTGTAAATAAAGAATATTGTACGAATAAGAGTACTTTGGAAAAAATAGATATTATATGATAGATTAATTTGTACCTTGGAAAAGCGTTGGATACTTCTTTATCACATTGATCGCACCAATACTTGTCACCGTAAGGCAGGACTTTTTTCTTACACTCTTTGCACGAAACATAATACCACCCATGAGTATTATCAATGTGATCAATGGTAGCCAAAACAACACACTTCATAACCTGAATTAACAATTAGCAGTCAATAATTAAGTAATAATTGTTAATTAACCAAATCATTTACATATAAAATGAATATTACCACCGTCGTCTCACAAACTTCTTCAACGGTTTTCCGAGCATAAACATGCAAGAATGTCTCCAATACCGAATATGACGGTTCTGATGCAATTCGAATGAACTTTTCACTTTCAGTGGCACCATCAGGGGTAATAGATCTATTGGGAAAGAAACAGTAAATATCAAACTCGTATGAAAAATCAAAATATGAGTATAAATAATGTGATGTCAACTAACGTATACGGTAAATGATACCTAGACTTAAAGTCCGCAATCTCTGGTATAGCATCATCATCAATAAAAATTCTTGTACCATCATAAGCATTCGACAAATAGATTTCAGACTTGTGTTTCTTGATCTTCGCAAATTGAATTATAACAACCGTCTTATCCTTTGGTGCAGATTTGGTATACTCACAAAATAAGTCAGCATAGTCATCCCACAACGTACAATCCATAATAGTGCCACTATAGGTATAGGGTAAATCAATAAAATGGTATTAAAAAATTAAAATTAAAAAAAATCGAGGGGAGATAAATAAAATGGTATTAAAAAAATAAAAATTGTCTTACAAAAACACTACTATCTACATTAATTAATAATAAAAAAACAAAACAACATAAGGTGCACCTCAAATCTTGGAGTTTTATTTTTATTCGTCTACCCCGGACAGTATTTTGATTGGATGGGATGATTCTATCACCGACACCAAACAAAAATCCAATAACATCTGAGAAAAAAATTATTCATAAGTCATTTAAGCATGTGAGTAAAATATATATGAAAAAACAATTTGGAAAAAATAAACTTTTACCAACTAAAACAGTATCATCTAATCCCTTTGAGCGGATGGCAGTGAAATCCTCAAACTTGAAACCATGTAAGGGCACAGATATCGTCTCGCAATCCTGCAGTGTGGTATTTTTATAGAAATAAATTCTATACTTATGAGCGCTATACTTATAAGAAACATTGTATAGCGCAAGACCGAATTGGGACAAATAGAAGGCACTCCCTTCGCATAAGTCCTTAAAATTATCCAAAATATTCCCTCTCACAGTAGCATGGATTTTGTCACCCTACATAACAAAAACAAATTTCGAATGAACTTTTAATGCGTTTAACAAAATTCCGTTGTTTCAAGCGGATGAATGCTTACCAATTCATCCATAAGGATCAACTCATACGATGAAATCTCCGTCGGTCGTTCCTTTTGAAATACCATCCAAAATCGGATAAGTCGAACCTTGAGCTTGTAGAAAGACCGACTTGTTTGAATATCCTTGATAAACTTTGAATCGGTTGCCATCCTATATATAAAAATCGAAATTTAATGGTCATGACGAAAATAATAAACGAAATTAAAGGATTAACATGACATTTATTAACTAAAAGAGGGGAAAGAAAAGCACATATAAACAAATAGAAACGAAAAGAGTATAATGCTATAGTTGAGAAACGAAAAGGTATAGAAACGAAATTTAATGGCACATATATCGTCTTACAGATTGGAGAAGAAGACAAACTTAAGGTATAGCTTACGGTACCGGTATTGCCACAATAGAAACGAAAAGAGTATATATATATATAATATATATATAATGATATATTTGAGAAAAAATAGAAGATGGAAACAAAATCAATTAAAGCACCACAATAGGTGAGACTAATATGGCCGAATAAAATGGATGTGTGCAAGTGAGATTGAAGGAAACAAAATCAATTAATGAACAATTATTGAAACAAAGATGGAAACAAAATCAATTAAAGCACCACAGTAGGTATAGGGTAAATAAATATATATGGAAACACATATAAACAAATATTGCCGGGGGAATGATATCAATTTAATGAACAATTATGGAAACAAAATAATTAACACACAAATAATAACGGACAAATAATGAAATTGCATTATAATATTGACCAATAGAAAAAGGCGATTTGAATAAAAAATTCAACTTTAATCGTGGTTGCGCCACGTCGCAAAATGATAGCAGAATTAGTAATATTAATAGATAAGTTAACAAACGCATAGGACAGTGACGTTGGTGGGGCCAAGGGAACTTGAACGATAGACGAGAGCCCTCGCGCGCTTTATGCACCCTCCCTTGACTGGTAGGTGCCTTCTTCCTTGGGCCTCTTTCTCCGATCAAAAACCTCATCTTCCGACCTCCTCCTCTCTGACCTCAACAATCCACCATGGATTCTCCCTACATACTCGTTTCTCCGGCGGAATCTCCGGCCACCACCGACGCCGACGAAGGCGTTGTCGACGAGCCTCCATCACCGCCGCCAACAATAGATCAGAGTGCTGAACTACAGGCTCACAACGAGTTCCTCATTGCCGAGGACCTATTCCACCGAGTTTCGTTTCATTGCCTGGAGTCGGTGTATAAGGAAGCCGAGGAGAGTCTGGTAAGTTTCCAGGAGCAACGTGATGAGGCTATGGCGCGATCCGAGATGGTCGAGGAGCTGTTGACTGAGAGAGAGCGGCTCCAGGGCGAGGTTTCTGGCTGTAGGAGGAGAGAGGAGGAGCTCGCGAGGATGATCAGAGCGGGGGAGACCGAGAGGGAGAGCTTGGAGAGGGAAATTTACGAGGGGATGCGAGAGAGGGAGGAGCTTGTGAGGAAGATTGACTCTGGCGCGCGCGAGAGGGAGGGTTTGGTGAAGGAAATTGGGGATTTTAGGGTTAAGATTGGGGAATTGGAGGAGGAGAGGAGAGAGAGGGATCGACAGATGCTGAAGAGCTTACAGAGTCTTTCTTCGATTAAGGAGTCCTTGATTGGCCTCTTCGAAGGCCTAGATGAGGAGAAAGAGAAAGATCTGATTCAGAATGGGAGCGTTGGAGACGGAGAGGAACTGGAGGAGGACGATTCGAGTTCAGAGGAGTCGAAAAATTCGGCATCCTCCAATGCTTTCACAACCGAATTGAATGCAGTGTTGAAGGCAGTGAAGAAGGCTGAGATGAAGCTGAGTGATTACAAGGAGAGGACTAAGAAGGAGAAGAAGGAACTTGAGAGCAGTGTCGTGAGCTTGACCGAAGAGAATCGAGATGTAAACAGTTTGCTTCGTATTGCATTGATCGAAAAGGAGGCGGTAGAGAAGAGCCTTAACAAGTTGAAGGGTAACCCCGAGCAGAAGAGAGTCGCGCTGCTTCAAATTGCCGAGAGAGGACTGCATAGAGTTGGATTCGGGTTCATGATGGGAGCAACAGCCAACGAGCAAACTGCAACTGTGGCTGATAATCTATCATCTACTGCCAGTAATGTGTCTGACAGCAGTGAATGTGAAGAGGAGGTTGTTAGCTTGGTAATGCATCTCTTAATCTATTCCTTCATCAACTATGGTTCTTTGCAGCTTTACATTTCATCACATTACAATGCACAATACATTTATTTCTTGCAATTTTGCGCACTTATGTTATGATAGTCTGTATTCTGTTGAAATTGTTGTATAAAGTCGATTGTAAAATGTGACCTCTTGGATTATGTTGGATATGTTAGCTGACTGAAAATATAAGCCTAATTTCTTAAAGAACAATGTCAGCGAGTAAGAAGTGAGTGTAATTTTACGAAGGAAGATAGCCGGGATGCCAAGTAGAGGTTACATTTTGGTTAAGTGTGTATTCAAAGTAACTATTGCCGTCTGTTTCTTTTTTGTCATTGATCCTCCAGCATCTGAAATGAATGAAGTACAGAACTAGCTAAAAAGCTGTTCACCTCTTGAAAAAAATCTGCTGCCTTAGCTCACAAATCTGATACATGAGAGATAAAACTCTCAATTCTGAGTTTCAATTTGAATTGGTCTTCGACCATAGCAAGAGACTACATAATCATAGTCTCCTACAAAGATACATCAGCTTTATAATTCTAAAGGGCATTGTCCAAACAAAAATCTTTCTTTTGTAAAGATAGAACATGAGGAAATGAATGCGAAGTAGGAATGACGAAGAACAAATTTTAGGGTATTGAATTTAGAAGGAAGATATGAGATGGGATGAGGTTAGTGTGAATTCTACAAGTATAGGGAGTGGCAGACAACAGAAGAAGTTAATGAAAGTAGGAAGAAAGTAGAAACCAGTGTTGGGAGAACTGGGAAAGAAGAGTGGATTTGATAAAGATGGTCAACCTAATCAGATCTACTTAAGTTATCCATAATAACAGGGTAGATCTGCTAGTTTTAGGGATCTATAGAAAAGCCTAATCCTAATATTACTTGGAAATCCAACTAATGTAGAATGTGAACGATAAAATAATGTAGGTGTGTATGCCATATATGCATATAATGTAAACATTGTCCGCGTAATGTAAATGGATATGATGTTTGACAAGGCCTAGCAAGGTAAATTATCAGCTTACAAGGCAATCATATGTCTGCCAAGATTGATTTGGTTTTCAATATGGAATAATGTATTAGGATATTCGGACATACTACACTGCTCTTGTTGTTAAGAACTCAGCCTTGAGTTCTTTAGTTGTCAGTCAGGATTAATATTAACAGAAGCACCTTTCCCACCCCACAGAAGGTAATCATGTTATGATATTGCTAGCTTCTTGAGCAGTAATAAAGCTATCAGTAGATGACCAATAGGTGGCCCAGAGAATTCTTTGCTTATGAATTGGCCAATTTGCTCAAATTCGTTGAAGAATTACGACTTACGTTCTGTTGGGCTCTTGCCACTGGCATCCTACTGTTTGCTATTCAGTTATAATTCCCCTGCTTTCAGTTTCTGCTATCAGTTAAACTTCTTGCACTTTTGGTCCTATGACTATGCTTTCTAACTTCTTAAGTCTTTTGAGTGTAAAATAAAATGCTATATCACCAAGAGCTTCCTTTACTTTTTGTCCCTTTAGCACAGTTCACATTGATTTTGTCAAGATTTTTTTTATTACCAACTCTAAAATGATAAAACCGAGTTCATTTGATCACTAGTCTGAATTGTCATAAACAGTAACCAAATGTCGTGATCTCAAAGCTGTTTTTTATCGGTACAGGCATCAACTGTGGAGAAAATAATGAAGAATCTTCGACTTGAAATCACCCAGTTGAGAAAGGCATTAGAGGAATCCAGGTACTAAAAGTGTCCCCCCCCCTTCTAATATATAGGCACTCAATTACTCAAACAATGGACACTGCTGCATCCTCTAGTCTTGTGTGAGAAATATATTGAGTTATTGACCTCCATTTCCTCTTATTTTCTATGCCAGGTCAGACATTGAGCGTTTACAGTCTCTTACGGGAAGACAAGCTCAGCAAATCACAGAGCAATCATTGTACATAAAAGAGTTGGAAGAGCGAGAGACGCTGCTAACTCAAAATGTAATATTCTCATTGGCTATTGGATTGGATAATATTGCTGCATTCAGTCGACATGCTTCTAGTATTGCTGTCTTGACCTACTATTCTTGGTCTTTCTGATATAAAGGTAGAAGACCTTCTTCTCGAAATCAAAGCTGCTGAAGACGATATTGCTAGATGGAGGGAAGCCTGTGAACTTGAAGTAGAAGCTGGAAAAACTATTGTCTCGGAACGTGACAAAGTGGTAATGGATTGCTGAACTTACTCTTCAATACCAACTCTGCTATGTGAAAAGATGGATTGTTTATGCTAGTATAGGTCACACTGTGTTTCACATCTTATTCATCTCCGCACACATGGAGATGGTTGTCGAACAACAGCTTTCTGGCCTGTGCATATTAAATTCGCAGGTTCTTTCAAGAGATGGTCTATTACTCAGATTCTTGGCTCTCTTGTCTTTTTTGCTAGGCCGACATACTACAACTAGAGCTGGAGAAAACAAGGGTAGCGCTGCAAGTATCAAACAGCAAGCTGAAGATGAAGGAAGAGCTAGCAGCTGCGGCAATGGCAGCACAGGAAGCCGCGGAAAGGTCCCTCCAGCTGGCTGACAGCAGAGCCGCTGGACTGCGTGAAAGGATTGAGGAGTTAACGCGACAACTAGAGGAAGCAGAAAGCCGGGAAAGAAACAGCAGGCGCATAAGGCACATTTGTTGGCCATGGAGAGCCCTTAAAGCTAACGCTACTGCAGCTACCACCGGTGCCAACAGGATACACAGCGTAAGGCGTATGCTGCCTGAAATGCAAGTGTTACTCCAGCACAGTGTTTGATGTTCTTTCACTTGTTTATGGATGGTTAGTAGATCTATGTATGTTCTACTACATCATACATGAATCATTAACTTGTTGCTTTCTGTATATATAAATCCTTTCTGTATATGATACATAACATTTAAGGTTGAATAATTTTTTTTAACAAATTAACATGTGATTAAAGCCCAAAAATGCCTAAATCCAAAACCTAGTTTGCAAATTTTCATGGCGCTTTGGGTACGTTTTTTGAAAAAAAAATGCATTTTTTTACAGAAAGATGAGAATATATTGGAAAAAGGCATTGTTTTGAAACACTTCACCAAAACTAAAATACTTTTACTGAGCAAGTGAGCAACAATGATATTATCTTATGAAAGTACTGGAATAAGAAAATTTATCATTTGAAGTACTTGAAGTTTTAGCCTTTTAGGAACATTTTGAGAACCTATTTTATTTTTTTTGCTTAAAACCTTGACTATTTTGCAAAAACCATTGCTATTTTCACCTTTCTTTTTACATTATTGATCAAATTTTGATATAAATTTTACATTTGGCAGAATATCATATATAAATATAATTAAAGCAATGCATTCGTTAGATTTTGATGTCCAAAGAGTTGTTTCAATGTATATCAATATATACCTTGATAAACATATACCTTGATAAACATATATATATATATACCTTGATAAACATATATCCAATTTTGATAAAAAAAAATTAAATATATTTGATAAACTTATAAAAAAAATCATGTTTTTTAATGCAAAATATTATACTCCATTACATAGGTGACCCATTTATAAAAAATGTTTATTTTTAGTCCATTGTTTGCAAAAAATAGAAAATAGTTAATAGATAATTTTTGGTCAAGAAAAATAGAAATAATAAATTGAAATATAGGAAGTATAAATAGAAATCCCAAACCCCACGAGTTTTGGCCATTGAAGACAATCCCGCCACGCTCTTCCTCTCTAAACCGCATCTCTCGCCAACCGACGCCGTCGTTTTGCCGCCGATCACCTTCTCCTCCAAGGTTCCTGCTTTACCCTTTTCTCTTTCTCTTTCCGGTGATACCCCCAATCGGAAAACCCTTATTGCAATCGGAAATCCCATCTCCAATTGCCCTACACAATCTTTATTTCATTGCTACCCTAATTTATGTAGCAGTGCAGTTTCTTTTCCTGCATTTCAACCCACTTTCCCGCGACCCAAAAGGTTGGGTTATCCTATTGCAAAGCCAAAATGTGATTGATTTTGTTGTTTTCTTTGATTTTTGTGTTCTTTACCTGCTTAATTTCTTTTAGTTTAATGCGTTTACCCTAATTTATGTTCCCTTAGATCTCTTTGTAGGTTTGCTTTTTCACGTCATTGATTTGGGTAGATTCTTTTCTGCTCGTTCCTGTTTAATTTCATTTTGTCCAATGTGTTTGTTCTAGTGTTTGGAGTGGGGATGATGGTTAGCTTTATATACAGGTCTCCCCTAATCACCCATTGGAAGGAAGCAAAGGGGGGAAAAGAGAGGGAGGATAGAGATTTGCTGTTATTCTTCAAAGTGTGTAAAAATGGCGAGTTGGATGAGCAAGGACGTGGGAAGGCTCGCAAATGGCATTGCCATGGTGGTCAAAGAGATTGTGAAAGCAGAAACTCATGAGTCCTCTTTGCTTAAGCAAGCTTTACTTTCCGCAACTGATGTGTCTGGGCTTACGAGAGGGAAGCCGCACAAGTATAAATATAGTTCTGATCCGTTGCAGTTTGATAAGCCAAGTAATGATAGTGAAGTAGCCAATGCTCCAACTTTGATTCTAGCGGATGATCCTGCGCCTTTGCCTACTCCTCCTGGACTGTTGGATTCCAATTCAGAGGGTTCATTGCCCATTTCAGGAGGGGATGGTAGTCCTAGTACATCAGAGTTGCATTCGCCAGCCACTTCAGGACAACCAGCATCCTCTGATGTTCGTGGCAATCCAGGTGAAGTTGCTGGTGCTGATCTCTTGCAGAAGACAAGGAGGCGGCCTAGAGAGCGGAGAGTACCTTCTACTCCCTTCACCAGGGCTTTCGGGTATGGTCTATGCTTTTGTGCTCTGTTCATTGTCTAGGAGTGGTATTAGCCTATTGGGAGTGATCGCCCTTATCTAGTACATACTTCAACAATGTTTTTCTGTTTTGATGTATAATCTTGGTAACTCTCATGAGTCATGGATTTATATGGTTTCTCTAGGACCATATAATGGCCTTAGTAGAATCTTTTATTCAATATGTTATTAGAAGTATTATTTCTCAAAACATAAAAAGGTTACTTATAATTACTAATATGCTATAGTCATGCATGTTTCATGATTTATTTCCAATTACTTTTTCATATCTTAAAGCTTAAAAGACCTTAATTAAATCTTTCCTTTTAAGGGAAAGACATTCTTACATAGTGAGCTGTTTTCTCTGGTTTAATCTTTGTATGTTTCGTTTAGACAATTGTAGTGATGGTTGATAGGCATCCTAAATATGTATACTAAGGCAACATCTGACACACCTTCCATGAATTTCATAGGTTTGCCAGTCTAGGTGCTGGTCTTGCTTGGGGAACAGTTCAGGAATCTGCCAGGAGGGTCATGTTTGGTGGATCTAATCCACAAGACAAACAATCTGTGTATTCCTCTTACATATCTGAAAAGAACGCAGAACGTCTTGCTCTTGCATTATGCAGAATGCGTGGTGCAGCATTGAAATTGGGCCAGATGCTGAGCATCCAAGATGAATCCCTTGTACCTCCTCCGGTAGGAGCTTCTGTTTTGAGTTCAGATATGCTAATTGTTTTCCTTTTTACTCCCCTTTAAGTTTTCTTTTCATGGAAGTAAAATTTTATCTGTGAATCAAAGCAGCATGATTTCCAAAGGGTAAAACAGAAAAAACTGAAAAGTGAAACTGTCATATGACCTATATTTCACTGACACAGGGATTCCTTCAAAACATTGCGTCCACATGAGTTAAATAGTTTTGGGTCTCAGTAAAGTGTTTGGGGAACACCTTATCTGGAAAAAGGCAGTTGCTGAAATACGTCATTGCCCAAACTTGTTCATCAGATGATAACATCTGGAGTTGCGAGTCCGATCTGATAATTCTGTGATTCTGGTCTTGTGTTTAAAGAAGCAGAAAATCAATATCTTCCTGTTCACATGATGACTCTACATGTGAACTTGGCGGTTTGCCCTATGCAACCTACTCTTTGATTTGAACTTTGATGTTAAATTGTGTTAAATGTCTCTTTCATGATGAAATAAACTGAGAATTCTCTTTCACGGTGAAATAAACTAAGAATTAAAAAAAGTGCAGAGGAGAAGCCATATTAGCAGTAGAAGATATGTGAGCAAAATAGTCTCAGAAAGGAAGTCTATAAAGGTACCTGTTGAGGGTGTTTATATCAATTATCTACCAAGTTTGTAGGCCTTTGTCTTCAGTTCTTCATTGAAACCTAAAAATGGTGTGTATTGGTGGTATGGTGGATTGGTGGTACAGTGGTACTCTTTAGTGTTCAAAGCTATGGTTGGGGCCTTTTTATCAGTAGCAAGAAGTAAATTATCACTATGAGTTGTTTGCTGTAAGAACTGTTTCTTTTATAATTTTTCTTCCGTATTGATAGTTAGCCACATAAACTGTTAGTTTCTCTTTGTATTGAAGCTGGATGGCAACAGCAGGAATTCATGTAAAAGATTTATTAGCTTGATCTTTTATTATATTACTATAATCTTGGTCTCATATTTTATGTCCTATTCTTTGAAGATCCTTGCTGCTTTGGAGATTGTCCGCCAAGGTGCTGATGTCATGCCAAAAAGCCAACTCAAGAAAGTTCTGAATGCTGAACTAGGTGCTGATTGGTCGGCAAAGTTGAGAAGCTTCGATTATGAACCACTTGCTTCTGCAAGTATAGGCCAGGTGTTCTTCCAACCCTAAGAAAAGAAAAAGTACAAGTGAAAGCAATTTCTAGGACTATTTTGCCTTTTGTTTCCATTATCTTTGTCAAATTAAATTTTTTTGTTAATTAATAGGTGAACTTCTCTCTACTGTTGAGCTGTATTTTCTTTGCATTGACGTTGATCAACTTAACTCAAAGACCACTTTTAGAGAAAACCCTTGTTCTCTATAGCTTATCAAGACTGTAGAGAAAAAAGATCTTGTTTGTTGATAAGATCTTAACCATAAACCTTTTTAGATAAACGATTGGCTTTAGAAGGGGTCTCTTTGGCACTGCACACTTATGCTATGTAAGGCATCTGTATCAGCGCATTATTACCATATCAGTTACATTATTAAGTCACCTCATTTGACATCTTAATTCATCTGTATGCATAAATGCAGTTTCCTTTTGCAATAAGCTATTTAAGGGTTGGCATATTTTTAATGATTTTCAATTATCAAATAGTGCTGTATCTTTTGATACTTTGATAGTGTCCATCAGATAAACTTTTTATGGGTGGATGATACAAATTTCCGTTTGCTTACTTCTTGTGTATTTGGTATGAATCAAACAGTATATGTTAACATATCCTCACAATTTGAATCAACTATAGGTGCATCGTGCTGTCACACTCGATGGTTTGCATGTTGCCATGAAAATCCAGTATCCAGGTGTAGCAGATAGCATTGAAAGTGACATTCAGAATGTGAAACTGCTGTTGGATTACACAAGGCTAATTCCTGAAGGTCTGTACCTTGACCAAGCTATGAAGGTAACAAGGAACTCACTTCATTATCTCTTATTGCTATCAAAGTATAACCAACACCTTGTGCTTCTTGTAAGATTTTTTATTACAAACATTCATAGCATAATTATCTCTTATTGCTATCAAAGTATAACCAACACCTTGTGCTTCTTGTAAGATTTTTTATTTACAAACATTAAGCCACTAGTGCTTTCAGACATTTATCTTAGAAGATACGTTAAACATGAGTTGTAAGGTCCACGTTCTAAATTTTGTCAAAGCAGTCTATAGTGAGACAGTATAATCCATTTTGGGGGGTTTCCCGTGTTCTGGGAAATGAGTGCTTTCTATGTCAATGTGGATTAACAAAACCAGAGACATTATTTTGTATGATGTGGGCAACAGATGACTATATTCGTAGCAAGGTATAGATAGTGGACTAGTGGATAACGTGGAAGTATCTAATTAAGACGGCTGCAAAGTTGGGTCAAATGGATTTTGAGAAAGCTTATGATGAGTCAGTTGGGTCTTTATATTAGTGTTTTTTTTGGCATAACAGCTTTGGTAACAGGTGGTAGTCCAGTAGATGTATATTCAAGGATTCTTTTTTTTTTCTTGGACATATTTCTGTCAGCGACATGTATAACTTGTTCTTAGAATTTGCTCTAGTCATATATTTTTCTTACCAATTTACCCTTTGAGATGAATTATCCCTGTAGCATTATATTAGAATTTAGAGCCTCTCCTTTTTTTTCTTTTTTCTTTTGACAAAGATGTCACTTCCATTTGTAATATTGTAATGTCTGTAGGTTGCTAAGGAAGAGCTATCACGGGAATGTGACTACATTCTAGAAGCGAAGAACCAACAAAGATGCCGTGATCTTTTAGTGAACAAGTATGGCTTCTATGTGCCTTTGGTAGTGGAAGAGTTATCCAGTAGACGAGTCTTGACTACTGAATTAGTTTCTGGTAATTGTTCTATGCCTATTGGGGGAAGCTTCATCAGTCTATCATGTTAGTAGAGCGTGTACTATATTCTGATACACTATTTAATAGCTTGGGCATGCCAAAAATATTGAAGAGGTGAATTGCAAAATACACAGCTTTATTAAATATATTTCCCTCTTAGAGTGAAAAGAGTGAGTTTTTTCCTGTGCATTTCTTTCTTTTAGTATATGCATAACCTATGAACTTCTCAAGGCTGGATTTCTAAGATTTAACTGATGGTTTTCATGCAACCTGGTGATGGGCTAGTCAATCAAGGGTTGTGGTAGTTTTAAGGATCAATCTCATGTTTGAAGAAATCCAGATGTAGTGTCTTTGGGAGCTGACTGATTGTTCATATTGAGCATTGAGAAAATAATAAGAACGTTAACTAAATGGTAAAATCTGCTTGCATTTCGTTTCATGGGGGTGTTTTGTGCTCCATAGATTACATGGAAAAATTGACTCCAATTTGTACCTTTTATCTGATTATAGCCTACTCCAACTTGTACCTTTTATCTGATTATAGCCTTTCCAAGATTGCTGCTTTTAAGATCTCGCTGTCCCATTTCTATTTTGCTCCTGTTTGATGATCCATTGCTTCATTCAATTAGTTATTTGAAAGGAAAGGTTAGGTTCCTTGTCAAGTTCAGTTGCAACATGAACCAGGCACTTGTATTATTTACAATTAACTAATAAAATAAATCAGGAGACCAGCAAGGTGATGACCTTGCCTATATTCTTGGAGTTTTCATGGTTAGCCATTTTTGAGGATCAGCTTTTCATGTATGAGCATTAGTTGCTAAATTTTTGGCATTGGTCTTACATTTGACAGAATCCTGATTAGTAGGTAGAAGGATCGATCCCTTCTAATACTTCTTTAATGTTGCAGGAATTCCTATTGATAAAGTGTCAAAGCTAGATCAAGAAACTCGTAATTACGTTGGGAAGAAACTGCTGGAGCTTACTTTGATGGAGTTATTCATCTTCCGTTTCATGCAGGTACCGTCTTTATCTCGTTGAAACACAATGTTCACAAAACCTCTTGTTTGTGTGCAAATTTGAGCATACTCATAATGATTATCAGTATTATTTCGTCACAAATTGTCAATTGTGTCGATGCATGCGACAATGGGAGATTGGTTGTTTAGTATTGATAGGCTGAACTGATACACAACAAAAATAATAGGATCCAATCCAGTGCATGGCTAAAGACATGAAAGTGTAAATTTTAGTGCAATTCAAATTCTCTTTTTTACAATCTCCTCTCGACATTTAGCAGGGTTCTGCTTGTCCATTTTTATAGAATTATGCAGGATAGATTTTGACCCGGAATTTGCATGTTTGATGTGATTTATGTACTTTTCTATTATAATAATAGTATATTTGTGCCATCGCAGACAGATCCAAATTGGAGTAACTTTTTGTATGATGAGAAAGCTAAAGTCATCAATCTTATTGACTTTGGAGCTGCTCGGGATTTTCCTAAATCCTTTGTGGATGACTATTTAAGGATGGTGAGTCCTTTAAACTCCAAGTTGTTGACTGCTAACCCATGGTTCACCTGTTATCTGCTTCCTTTATTGAATTTATAATATCCTTTCCTCGTTGTTTTAGAGAGTGGATTTAGGTGATGGATATCTCAAGCAAAATTTTGGGGGGGGGGGGGGGGGGGGTGTGGGGTGCACTTATTGAAATCTTATTTAGCTGCCTGAACGGCAAACTCTTGAGTTGATTTTGTACAAGAAAGAGACGAGTGTTCTGTATTCTGAGATGGATAAACAACATATGAAAGGTGATATGAATGAAACTCTCTTGTGGGTTTAGACCATCCGCAACCATAAGGTTACCTTTTATCCAATTTTTTTCCTCTCTCCCTATAATATTTTGACACCTCATTTATTTTTTCTTTTAAATAATTTTCTACTTTATCAACCTCTTTCTTTAAGGTTTTCATATTTTTACTCCACAACCATGAGTTTACCTCATTCTTCTCTTTTTCCCATTTATTTATACCAACTATATGATTTCCACCAATCATAATCTTATTAGTTAAATATAAAAACATACAAATAAATAAAGCATCATGCTTTTGCACATGGTCCAATGCACTTCCTTCCTCTCCACACCAAGGTAACCCCTTTCCTCTCTTTACCTTAAGGTTTTGCCTACAACCATGGGGTTACCTTTTAGCAACCTTAAGGTTAGCAAAACCCATGGTTGCTCATGCTCTTACAGGAGAATACATTAACATTCCAATGTAAGATTAGGGAGGAAAGGGCCACAGAACTGACATTTAGTGCAGGATACTTGGACTAGGAAGAAATCTGCTTATAGGCTTTTACCTTGATCCCTTCAAGATGACCATATGTGTTGGGCTATCAAACTTAGATGTAAACAATTGCTTGAACTTTGCCCATTTTCGAAATGGAAGAAATAAGTCTTGTTCTTTGTAATTTACAAAATTCTATATATCTGAATTTGAAGCTCCACTTACTGCATTGCAATTCTTCTAGTTGCTAGCCTTGTCTTCGTGATGTTCTTGATATTGCAATTTGATATGATTTTCTTTCTTTGGTCAAATAAAGATTCCTGTGAATCTGTGATAAATAAGTTGTAGTTTTTATTTATTTATTTATTTATTTATTTATTTATTTATTTGTAAGACAGAGTTGCAGATGTAATATCCAGGATTCCAGGTAAGGTATAGTCTGATCAATGATGATGGTAATGGTACAAATTCAATGAATAACTTAACTGCTTTCTGGAAGCAATATTGTGGCTTTCATTTGGTTGCTTTTTATTGTTATTTGACAACTTATTATCAGTTGTTTCCATCTATTATTTCATTTCTTGATTACATGATTTCTCTAAGTAAAGACTACTCCAGGAAGTTAGTACGTAATAGGGAGGAAATGACTTTTCCTCAAAATGGCAACATTATGTTGTTAAGTAGTCGGGGAACATTTGGGGTTTGATAGATCCCGTCATCCTGTACATGATGAACCACCTCTGCGACACTTTAACTAGCCCGGATAACATTTTAACATTTAATCTGTTTCTGGTTGGGAATCCTTTAGTGTTTTGGGAGAGCCAGAAAAAATTCATCTCCTTATTGACAACTCTACTGCCTTGAAATTTCGTAGGTTGTTGCGTGTTCAAACAGTGATCGGGACAAAGTGTTAGAAATGTCTCGTAGGCTCGGATTCCTGACAGGAATGGAGTCAGAGGTTATGTTAGATGCTCATGTCCAAGCAGGCTTTATCGTGGGCTTGCCGTTCGCAAAGCCAGGAGGGTATGATTTCCGCGCAACCAATCTCCCTCAAAGCGTCTCGAATCTCGGATCCACGATGCTGAGGCACCGGTTGACACCTCCGCCGGAAGAGGCTTACAGCCTTCATCGGAAGCTTTCGGGTGCATTTCTTGCTTGCATCAAACTTGGGGCTGTTGTGCCTTGCAGGGAAATGCTGCTAGATGTGTACAAGCAGTACAAGTTTGAAGATGCTGAAGGTGTGATCTCATCAAGTGGCTCAGTTTCTTGATTAATTGATAAATGTGATTTGGTTTTGTTTCATCTTTGTTTTTGGCAATGGGGGTTAAATAAGAAAAGAACAATAGTAGTAACAAAGCTTTTAGCATAGTAGTGTTCAAGTAACACCCATTAAAATAGTGTTACACTTCATTTTTTTCATATGAATAAATACTTGATAGAGAGCATTGTATTATTTACTGCCCTTTGTAAGGAAGTTAATTACACCGGGAGTAGCTCTGTGACACCTCAAGATTTTGTGTGATAAAACTTAAATTTGCCCCATTCTTCAGATAATCAACTCTGTCAGGTTGACCATTTATGACTCGCTTCGTTAATCAACACATAACAAAAAAAAATAAACGGAAATTTCACGAGGTACCCCTGAGGTAACGTGTTATTCACGCGGTGTAAAATTGTTTGACATATTTTACTTGGTACCCCTGAGGTTTTGATTTTTTCCGCCAAATACCCTTCTAGCCCAATTTGGAATTTTTGAAATCACCCTTCCAGGAGCTTACTTGCGAGATTGATAACTCCTACCTCGAAAATCCGTTTGCTACGTTCGACCTATCAAACTAATGTGGAAATTGCGTGCAAGAGCTTGGCATAGATGACGTGGTCGGAGAAGAGCCCGCAAGTACGCTACAAAACAATTTCAAACCCGGAAAAAAAAATAAAAATATTGAGTCGGGTACAAATTGAATTGAATTGAATTGTCGATTGATTACACTTCCAACAAGTTGGAATAACATGTATGAAGAGAAATAAGGGCTCGAGACTTAACCAGATCGACTGCCCATAGAGGTCGTTTTTTTCGGCGTCAAGCAAGTGCGGTTGGATTAATTGGTGTCGAGTTGGCTCGAACTAGCGATAGTGGTCGGAAGGGTGAATTTTTGTGAAGGTGTCAGGCTTGGAATGAGACATTTCAGTGGAGAAACGAGGGAGAAAGAGGAGCTTGTAATAACGCTTTAATGACCGGCAATGTTGAACGTGCGGCGAATGCGGGTTCAATCCAATTCCCCCCAATGTTTAGAGCCTCTTCCTACATGTTATTCCAACTTGTTGAAAGCTTATTCAATTGACAATTCAATCCAATTCATACCCGATTGAATATTTTGTATTTTTTTTTCGGGTTTAAAATTGTTCTGCAGCGTATTTGTGGGCTCTTTTTCGACGCCATCTTGCTTCCTCCGACCACATCGTCTATGCCAAGCTCTTGCACGCAATCTCCTCGTCAGTTTGATAGGTCGAACGTAGCAAACGGAGTTCCGAGCTAGGAGTTATCGATCTCACAAGTAAGCTCCTCGAAGGGTAATTTCAAAAAATCCAAATTGAGATGGAAGGGTATTTGGCGGAAAAAAAATAAAATCTCAGGGGTACCAGGTGAAATGTGTCAAACAATTGTACACCGCGTGAATTACGCTTTACATCAGGGGTACTTCGTGAAATTTTCGAAAAATAAATAAATAAACCTACTAAATTTATTGAATTCCGATCCGTCGAACCCGAACAGTTTGACATTCTGGTTGCTACTTCTTCCACAAGACCCGATATCATAGGATAGAAAGCCACTGCTGTATCGTGTGGTGGATGGGGATTGTCACAAACCACTGTTGTATGGTGCGGTAGAATGGACCATACCGGACCATACCGTAAAGCTGTTGTTAGCCCACCGCATCAAGTTACGGTAGATTACTATTAACTTTAAGGTTAATCAAATATATAAAAGTAACTGTGGCTAGTTACTACCCATCGCAATTAGCCGCAGTGAGTACGTCACCTCCTTCCCGCTTGTAATTGTATGCTCTTGAAAGCGGAGTCGAGGTGCTCTATCCTTCAACTTTGCTTTTACCCAGAGAAGTTAACAAGGGAGAGGGATCAAAGGCATGTAACTGATCTCTGCAGATTGAATTGAATTAGATATAAATTTATAGGCATATATATTTCAAGGTCGTACCTTGATGAATTGGCTAATTTGCAAGCAAAAAAAAAAGAGATGACGAGAAATCGAATCTGGCGAGATCTCTAAAAATTAGCAGTGAAAATATTATTTTCTTATAGAAAGGTGTTTAAATATCTAATAATTGAAGACTTGAAGATCGAGATGCTTGAGTGGGTATGACATAACACTTTGAAGGTTGCGAAAAAGAAGAACACGGGGATTGTGGTGTTTGGAGCGTAGGAGGTGTAGTTTATGGAAGAGTTATGGGATATTATTTTTGGCTAATTTTGCAACCTTCATTTTAAGGTTCCCATGGTAGGTAGGAGGAGTTTCCAAAATTATTTCCCTTAAAAGCCACTAGCCGAGGATCTTCTACATCTCGGGGTATGGTATACAACAAAATTATTTTTATTTTAAAAGAATATTAAAAAAATTAAAAAATTACCAATCACAAGTTGGTGTAGTGGTTGTGGTCTTTGTGGAGCTACATCCCATGCCAATAGTCGTTTGTGAGTGGGAGACTCAACCCCTTAAATGGGTCACACTGTATCCGATCCAGATGTGGAGCGACTGAGTCGATTGAACTGGACTATGATAATAAAAAGGCAAAATTGTAGAAAATCACCCTTTAAATAGGGTGTTTTGCGAAAAACCACCCCTTAAAATGAAAATTGCAGAAAACCACCCGTTAAAATAGTTTTCTTTGCAAAGTCACACCCATCACCCAATTTTCGTTAATTAAATTTAAAGTGTGTGGAAATTCAATTATACCCCTTATTTGTATTATTAGTTTACTCAATTCAATTGGTATTAGTTGATATTTAACTTTTTGATGTTTTTTTCAAAAGCAAAAAACACTATAAAATATCAAAAAAATATTTTTTTTTTAAAAAATAATTTCATACTTAAAAAAACCCTATAAAAATGTTTTATACATATGAAAAATGTAATACTAGGGCTACTTGAAGAAAATAATTTTTTTAAAAAAATAATGTTTCATATAGTTTTTATTATTCTAAAAATGTATGTGGAATAGTGAACCTATTTTTAGAATAATAAAAACTATATGAAAAATCATTTTTTAAAATTTTATTTTCTTCAAGTATCCCTTTAGTAATATACACTTTTTAAAATATATAAAACATCAATTATATCTATTTTATAGTGTTTTTACTAAAAGTATGAAATTATATATAAAAAATGATATTTTATATAAAAAATTACTTTTGAAAAAACATGTTAAAAAGGTAAAAATTAATTAATATTGATTGGATAAATTAAAATAATAATAAAAACAACAGATATAATTTATTTTTCACGCACTTTAATATTCAATTAACGGAAATTTGGTGATGGGTGTGACTTTGCAAAGAAACGGTTTTAAAGGGTGGTTTTATGCAATTTTCGTTTTAAGGGGTGGTTCACGCAAAACACCCTATTTAAAGGGTGATTTTCTGCAATTTACCCTAATAAAAAATAAAAATTATATTTAACTTATATACACTCATTTATATGCTTATAATATTTTATCATGAAAAATCATGTTTAAAAAATTATAGATATTATGAAAATATGAGTTATTTTAGAAAATGATTTTTCTAAAATATGATTTTTATGATAGAATTTTATAAGCATATGAATATGAGTATATATAAGTTAATATATATATATATATATATATATATATATATATATATATATATATATATATATATTTTTTAAATCATCATTGTTTCATAACAAAAATAATTTTATGGTGTACTATAGGGACGTAGAAGAACCATATTACTTCCAATATAGCCCACTCACTTCCAATTCCTTTATGAAAACAAGAGGCAATTATAATTTGATATTCGAGCTTAAATAGAAAGAGCCAAACTTTCAACTGATCGAGCTAAAATCCTGTTCAGACTCGGCTAGTTTAGGTAAGTGAACGAGCTCGAGTCAAGCTTTTTTCGAACAGATCTCGAGCTGTTCAGTTAGGGGTGTTATTCAGGCTCAAACCGAGCTTTTTTGCATTGACATCCAACTACATGAACGAGCTCGAATCGAGCTTTTTTCGAGCTTTAAGCCGTTTTACTTGGTTATAAGATATTAACTTTAAGAAAATTTTAGCAATTGTATAAAATTTGAGCTATTCCAGCCTAAATCGAACAAACCGAACTTTCAACCGAGCTTAAAAGAATGTTTAAGCTCGAATTGTTTAGGTAAGTGAACGAACTCGAGTTGAGCTTTTTTTCGAGCCGATCCCGAGCTGTTCAAGTCATATAACAGCCCTATGTTCAGTTCATATAACAACCTTACTCGTGACGACCGACGAAGATACCTTCGTATCACTAAACGTGGTTCCCAAACAGAGGATTAAATTTCACTTACACATTGAATTTGCCAAAATCGTCGAAACCCCAACTTTACTCAACACCTATATATCCATCAATCATCATTCATCCCGTTGCAATCTAATTAACCTCTACGGGTTTTCACCTATATACATAATATATCGTCCCCAATCGGATATAAATAACGTACACCACTCATAAATCGGAGGGGATGGGCAATATATCACTATAGCTACTGTCTGTAATTAATCCAATCCAAGGACCATCCATCTTCTTGCATTGACATCCAACTACATGAGCGGTTTATAAATTATCCAAAATAAATATTTCTCACATCACATGCACCGCCAACAACTTGATCTACACTCCTTAAATACCTCATCTTCTGATCAAAATTGCTACTCCTGCAACAAAACTGTTTCTGAATCAAAACCCTTATTATTAACTTGTTTAAACCTATAAGCTCATCCCCTCCCACCCAAAAGTTTCAGAATGGTGAAGGTTGGCATTTATATCTCACACCCACCTTTCAATGCCTCCCATTAATGCCACACATTGTAGACCCATGCACCCCCCTCTTTGCTGTCATCTTTCATCTACCTTTTAACTAGTCTAAAGTGTGTTTTACTAACACAATTTTTTATAAAGTTTAGTGTATATGGTTGGAATAGTACCATTATATCCCAGTGTCCGTATCGTATCGTTTCTGTTTAGTACTATAAATTAAGCACACCCATCTCCCTATTCCACCCATCACACCATCCCAAGAAGAAGAAAAGAAAAAAGAGAGGCAAATGGCAATAGTGAAGGAGCAAAATGGGAATGGGGAGAGCACAATGAAGGTGAAGGTGACAGGGAAGAGCTATGTGAAGCCAAATGGGAAGAAGGTGGGGAGGAAGGAGTGTCAGCTGGTGACATTTGATCTGCCATACCTAGCCTTCTTCTACAACCAGAAGCTGCTGTTCTACAAGGGAGGGTTCGACTTCGACGAGGCGGTGCTGAGGCTGAAAGATGGGCTGGCCTTGGTGCTGGAGGAGTTCTGGCCGCTGGCTGGGCGCCTGGGGAAGGATGAGGATCAGGTTTTCAAGGTGGAGTATGATGATGATGTTGCTGAGATGGAGGGTGTGGAGGTGATTGAGGCTGTTGCTGATGATGTGGGTGTCAGTGTAGAGGATCTCCTCTCCTCTAAGGATGACATGTCTGTGTTTAAGGACTTTTTGCCCTTCAATGGTGTCCTCAACTTGGAGGGTGTCCATCTCCCTCTCTTGTCTGTCCAGGTATATACATATGCTTCATTTTGTTTTCTTTAATCTTGGATTTTTTTTACTTGCAATGTTTGATTAAGATGTGTGTCTAATTTGACAGGGACTTTGTCATATGTTGAAATTTTTTGCAAGCTTCAAAATGTATCAAATTCCATATCAACACTGTTTTTTTTATTATTTTTAATTAAATTCCATGTTTTTTTAACAGAATAAAAATTATATAAAATATTATATTGTTATTAAACTTTTTAAAATAAGATCATGAAATTATTTTTAAAAAATTAATATTTTATATAATTTTTATTTTTCTAAAAATAAGTAGGAATAAAAAAAAGTCAAGTATGTGATTTTGGGGTATTGGCCTAAACTTGATGTGTGATAGTACTTAATTAATATCTGAACATTTTATAGTATGATTGAAGATTGCAACCACTTAAATGGCCTACTTTTTCATGCACATTAAATAATGGTAAATCACCATAGAAATCACTATATTGAGCTATATATGCTTTTATTGGGTGCAAAATCTTAAATTAAATCAACTCAATTATAAAATGACAAAAATGTTTTTAATTTTCCAAGTCCCAACTGTGTCTTAACCCACACATAAACTAGCACTCCATGTTTCACAATAAGTAGTATAAAACACTTGGTCCATCACCTACCCAAAAAAATACACACAAACACAAATTAACCAAATCTACTTGCTTGTCCTGAAAATGAATGTTCTGGTTAGGTTACATATGACTTAACTTTGTTAACCCAATCTCAACTTAATGTTCAACTATGCATACTTATTGATTTAGTGTACATGTCAAGTGCAAGGTATTTGGAATCAAAATTGAATTTGATAACCTCTTTGAAACACATCCATGCTCTTGAATTGCTACCATAACATACATTGATTTTGCATTATTTTGATGCTGGTGCCAACTGCACTTCTTTTTAGATACAGCAAAATGTCAGATATATTTAATGAAAATATATCTTCTTCAAGACTACATTAAATTTTGATCTCAGTTGGAATTTTACTAAAAAAAAAATTGCCTCTTTTTTCCCCAAACATATCCAAAAGTCCCCCATTCAATTATTCGCATCAAACGTCCCAATTCCGAAGCTACCCAGCCTTTATTGCTCTGCAACAGCCCAGCCTCTAATTGCCATTAAGCCCATTGGACCAACATCATATCCTCAGCCCAACTGCTGCCATTTTTTATTTATAGGCTGACAAAGTCTAACCCGACACAAATCTTTATCCAAATTCATGATCCAAGATTTGACTCGAGTCTTGAAGTGACTTCACTTCAAATTATACTACTCCCTTAATTCGGAAATAAATGATGTTTGACTATTTTGCACGTAGTTTTAGGAGCTAAAAACTATATAAAATCTTATTTTTTTTAATTATTTTTTTTTCATAGTTTAATAGTTATTAGTATTAATTATTAAACTATGAAAAAAATTAATTAAAATAAATAAGATTTTATATAGCTTTTAGCTTATAAAATTACGTGCAAAATAGTCAAACATCATTTATTTCCGAACGGATGGAGTAACTTTTAACTCAACCTGACCCGACTCGATAGTAAGTTAGTAACCTAGACCCAAAATTGATTAATCTGACAATGACGCAAACTAATATTGATCCGAGCCCAAGTACCTGCTCTATTTCATATGACCATATCGACATTGATAAGTCATGAGATTGATCCCAAACCGAAAGATCCGATTAGTCGATTACTCACTCTAATTCCAGTACAAATTGACGGAAATTTGATAGGTTTGATTGGATGTTTATTGTGTTTCAGCTGACCAAGCTGAGAGATGGACTCGTGATGGGTTGCGCCTTCAACCATGCCGTCCTCGACGGTACCTCCACGTGGCACTTTATGCTATCATGGGCCGAGATATGTAATGGGCTCACTTCGGGGCAGCCCAAGCCCATCCACGACCGCACAAAGGCTCGCAACACGCGCGTGAAGCTCGACCTCTCCAAGCCCCCGGCCCCGACGGAGCCAGCCACCAACGGCGCAGAGGTGGCCGCGGCGCCTCCGCCGCTCCGGGTGAAGGTCTTCAACTTCACGGAATCCGCCGTCGAGAAGATCAAGTCCAAGCTCGACAACAAGTACTCCACCTTCCAGTCGCTGTCGATCCACATCTGGCGCGCCGTGACGGCGGCGCGGCAGCTGCAGCCGGAGATGCCGACGGTGTTCACGATCTTCGCCGACTGCCGCCGGAGGATCGATCCGCCGATGCCGGAGAGCTACTTCGGGAACCTGATCCAGGCGGTGTTCACGGGGACCGCGGCGGGGCTGCTGCTGGCGCATCCGCCGGAGTTCGGCGCCGATCTGATCAAGAAGGCGATCGAATCGCACGACGCGAAGGAGATCGACAGGAGGAACAAGGAGTGGGAGGAGAAGCCGATCATCTTCCAGTACAAGGACGCCGGTATGAACTGCGTGGCGGTTGGGAGTTCCCCGCGATTCAAGGTCTACGATGTGGATTTCGGATTCGGAGCGCCGGAGAGCGTCCGGAGCGGGTTGAACAACAGGTTTGACGGAATGCTGTACATGTATCCGGCGAAGAGCGGGGGGAGGAGCGTCGATCTGGAGATAAGCTTGGACGCCATGGCTATGGAGATCTTGGAGAAGGACAAGGAATTCCTCATGGAGGAGGCCAATTAATTATTAATTATTAATTATAATTTATATTTAGGGTCGAGTAATCTGTTGTGTTTCTTTATTGGTGTTTGTTTGTTTTGAATGTACGGTGGCTGTGTTCTTCGTCTGTTCACCTTCAAATTGACTCTGGAAGTGGGATTAATGAACGAATGTGGATGCCGTTTGTATTAATTCGATCTAATTGTGCTGTGATTTATGAATTATGATGAATTGAAGAGGAATGACGACGGAGGAATCTACAACAAGAGTCAAGAACACCAATGAGGGAGTGTGCAGATTGCAAAAAGGATAAAATGTACATTTACAGCAGGTGAATGTTGGACAGAAATTAACCAACCAAACTGAAGATCCATCAGTAAAAGGGGATGGATGGATGATGGCAGGGCTAATAAATGAATGTTCTCTTGTTGCTAAATTGTGCAGTAGTAACAATTGGAATAAAGAAAGCAGCTTACAAAAATTCCAAACCAAACAATCATTTAGGCAGAGAGAGTTGACAGAATATATTTAACCATATGTTATGACAGAGCCTTTGGCCTCGTGATCCAAACATTCTGATAAGTTGTTGGAGTTTAAAATTAAATTTATTTTAAATAAAAAGTATTTATATTATATATAATAAATAAATAAAATTTTAAACATATAGTATAAAAATTTAAGAGATTTTGATGTGTTTTCCTAATTTGGGGATTTTTTACTATGAAGATGCTGTTAAGAAACCAAGCTAATTTTCAACTTTTGGTACTATATAGGAGTGTATATAGTTGCATCTTTGCTTATGTGAATTGTTTTGCTCCTTTTTCTCACTATGTTTATCAGTTTCCATTTTAATAGGATGATTGTAAATAAAGTCTCTTGACTCTCTCTATCATATTTATGGTTTTTCTAAGAAAACTAAATTAGAAATGTGTTTTTCTAAATACAAATGAGTGAATTCTATAATATATTTTAAAATTTGATAAATCGATGTCTCTAAAGAGAATCTTTCTCAGATGAAAATATTTAACCTATATTCTAAGAACGTATGTTAGAGAACTGGTTACATTTATTCTCAATTTTATAATCTCATTTCAGATATTTTGTCAATATATTTAGGGCATGCATATTATATATGTATATATAAAATCGATACTTAAATATAATAGATTCTTATAGAGATTACACAACAGTAAGTATAGGTGCACCTTTTATTATGGATAATTGGTATATATATAAGATGAGAACAAGTTTGTCAAGCCCCCAAACCCAACCAGGCGACAATGTAGAAAGACCAACAATTAGAAGCCATATAGAGATATGTGAAGCAATAACATACAACAAACAAAACACCAAAGTAATCCAGTTGTGGTCTAAATCTTCTTCAAAAATTCAATGACCTTAGTGTCATAAGCAGAGCAAGCCACTCGGTAGCCTTCGAATCCGGATTCCTTAGCCAAGTACTCGAATTCGTCCTCAGTCCTCTCCTTCCCTCCCGGGTTGTGGGCGAGCATGATTGCGTCCACATGGAACACTGTCTTCGCGGCATTGCTAGACTCTGGAGCTACGGGTAAGATGTAGTCACATATGATCACCTTCCCGTGGTCTGGGAGGGCGTTGTAGCTGTTCTTCAAGAACTTGATGCAGTGCTCGTCGCTCCAGTCGTGGCATATCCACTGTCGAAAAGTATAGTACCGGTCATTTTCATGTCCCCAATTAAGCTAAGTTATGTATAGTTTTGACTCACCTTCATGAATATGGCATCTCCTTTTGGCACACTTACGAACATGTCCCCACCAACATGCTCCACACCTATGCATATATGGAAGAAGAAAAAAAAACACATGAGGTCATGATTCCGTCATGCTTATCGAGAGGCGAATTGAATTGATGGATGTACCTGGATAAGATGGAGCATCCTCGATGACATGAGGAAGATCGAAGTTGATCCCCTTGATGGACGGATACTTGGAGATGATCATGTTGAGGGTAGCTCCGATGCCACCACCAACATCGACCAAAGTGGAGATGCCTTGGAATCCTGTGTAGGTCGAAAGGATTTTCTTCATGGTAATGGTGGAGTGATTCGACATGCCGTTGTTGAAAACCTTGTTGAATCTCGGGTCGGTGCCATGGTACTCGAACGCCGACATACCATACGCCTTGTTGAAAGGTATTCCGCCATCAAGAACTGCATCCTTCAAGTGATACCTATGTAACAAAACATTAAGGGATTATGTTAATTTAATCCACATTAATTGGTATAAGCTTTTTATTTATTTATTTATTACTAGTCATCCTAATTACTAACTAAGTTAGTAAGACTTTAATTTTTCAGTTGCGGCCACCAACCACATTAAATGAAATGTAACGAATAAAGTAGGGAGTGCTTGAATTATGTTTAGTTTAATTGTGAAGCAAGGAGTGGGGTTGGTGTTGTTTGTCAATATTATCTTTCATAAATCTTCAATAATATATGTGGAAAATTATAAATTATCTTAAACAAATATGTACATTTGAAATCATATGTACTAACCATGAAATTAAACTAGGTAGTAGGTAAAGTGGGGCCTAAAGTTGATTACTTGAGTGGGAACCCAGAAAATGGATTATTACTTATTAGCCACTTTGGCCTTATCACCACTCATATCTATAGTCTGTACCCACCAGCAAAAAAAAAAATCAGATCAAATTGACATTTTGTTTTTTTTTTCCAGTTTTTATATAAAAAAAATATGGCATCTCCGCTGACCTTTTTTTTTTAAATCTTAGTTCAGTTCTAGATTGAATACCGACTCATTTAATAGGTTGACTTTTATACTCACAAATGACTCCATATTTTCAAAAAATAAGTTCTCTTTAACATAATTTTTTTTAATGAAAATTCTCTTAAATAATTAAATACGACCAATGTAAAAATTAAATTAACTCAAATGCATTGATATGGTTTGGGCTAAGCAAAGTTCTTGGAAAATATTAGTCCAAATTTTGCATGAGTCTAAATTAGTTTTAGATTAGAAATGTTAATCAACTTATGTACGTAATAGACTTATATACAACCTATTTGTTTGTGGAGTAATTTTTTAGTTGATATTGATATTATTATTTCAACTTCGTGCATGATACACCACCTTTGATCCCCACATTGGAATCTTTTTTTTAAATAAACCTATATAATCTAATATTTAATTTTGATTAAGTCAAACAAAATGTACTTACGTTTCAAAAATGCGTTCTAATGGCATCACTTTCAGTCCAATAAAATCATAATATATATATATATTCAAATTGAAGATTTGTAATTTGGACTCTATATAGTCAAAGAAATAATAATCATATGGAATACTTTCTACAAACCAAATATTTTGACAAAATACCAATGTATTTATTTTTCTTAATTAGATCTCAAATTTAAGCCTAAATATATTTTAACCGGAAAAATGCCCTCATCTTTTTTTTTAAACACTATCACCAACCTTTATATTCGAAAACAATTCACAACGAATTTAAAAAAGGATCAATTTTAAAGCAAAATATATCAATCTCACCTTTCTCGCCAACCCCACCCAATTTTCTCATTATGAAAAATTGAAAACGATGCATTCCCACTAAAAAATAATTAAATCCATTTTCATAGAAATAAAATAATTTAGACTATGTTTAAAATCATAATTTAAAAAAAAAAAAGAAGAAATAAGATGAATTGAAGTGATAATTAAATAAATTACCAGCTCTCCATGAGAACCTTATCCTGGTTCATGAGGGAAAGGGCGGCGAGGCTGACCCCATCTTCGTTCTTGGTCAAGAAGCTTCCAACAGGGGCGAGTCCGTACGCCCTCTCGACGCGGCCGTCGGGGAGAGTGCGGAGCTCGTAGGTGAACACCCCGTAGCTGGCGAGCAGGCGGAGCATGCGGTCGAGCATGGTGGCGGCGGCGGGGTTGGTGGAGGGGAGGTGGGAGGCGATCTCGGCAGGGGACATGTATCCGCCGGTGGCGCCGGTTCCTTTCTTGATGATCTCGAGGACGTCGAGCTCGATCAGCGCCTTGAGCACCATCGGAGGGACGGAGCCGGCGGTGATCGCCATGGCGAAGGAGCACGCCTCGTCCTCCGCCGAGATGGCGCTCGCCTTGCCGGAACTCATCTTAATTCGATCGATCTGGTTTTTTTCTAAAGATTGTTGAGAGTGTTTTTGTTTGAAGGTTGTTGAAGGTTGTTGTTTTGGTTGGGAAAGTGTAGGGTGCTGGTGGTAAGGGATTGGAGGGGGGGGGGGGGGGGGTTATAAACGGAAGAGAGCTCAACCACCACACTCGTAAGGACAAGGGAGTGGCGTGGGGCCCACTGCTTTTGGAGGAACGTTCAATTCGTCATGTTTCTACCTTTGCGGTGTTTCTGGTAAAACTTTGAATCATTGGTGGGTCCCACTTCACCCTCAACATTCATCCTATCAACTTCCGAAGCTCACAACTTCACAAGAGGTGTGAATCCATTCCAGAAATCCGATTATTACCATGACAAAACAAAAATCTCAAATATGAAGATTTATCCGAATTTACCGTGGCAACATCATTTTGTGATATTCGAAAATCACTTATCTAGGTGGAAAGAATGATGTGTGATCCACGGTTTTTTGGAAGTCATCTCTTTCACAATAAGGATTTCTATTTTTTATCTCCCCCGATGGTAAGATTTCATAACTTATGTTATTTTTATATTTTATACATTCACTATTCACATCTTTTCGATGCGTCTACCACTTCAAGCTGTTTTGATGTTGTGAAATGCGGATGAAGAGAGAGAATAAGAACACAAAACACCAAAGACAGAACTTGTATTGATCGATCAAAACCAGTTTACAAAACGAGTTTACATCAAAACCAAAAACGAGAAATAAAGATGATAGCCTCAACTAGGACACCGGTCACAAAGGATATAACCGAAGGGCAATCGAGCTTCAAATCTCACAAGCTCTAATGATCTCAGTGTTTGGATGTGAAGGGAGCTCAACCTACGCTCAAGAGCACAAGGGAATGTAAACCCTAGCAGAGCTCAGGAGACAAGGGAGGTGAGCCAGAAGCTGCTCTCTCAGATTCTCTCTCTCTTAGCCGGAGATTAGGGTTTTCAACCTGAAGACTCCACCTTGATTGTTAGATCTTGAGAGCTAACCTACAGGTCTTTGAGAAAGGTTGATGAAAGACAAAACAAGACTCTGGTTTCAAGGTCTTGACAGCAAGGGCAAATTGGACGAATTGGATACGTCAAATATTTTATATATTTATTTGTTAAAGATTTTTATGTGCAGATTTTATATTAAATATTTGAAAAGGTTGCTCAGATTTTTTATGCAGATTCTAGATGATTTAGTGGCTGAAAAATCTTTTAGAAAGGGCTGAAATTTTCTATTCAAGGCAAGAGATGATATGAAGATAAGGAGAAGATATGTTGAAGATTGTGGGATGATTTTTTGGAAAGAAAAGATTTGACAATTCAAATTCAAACGTTCAAAAATCAGCCCAGCCCCTGCAGCCTATAAAAGAGACGGTGCAAGCGGAGAAGGGGAATACACACGAGCATTCAATCTACAAGCAAAGCGTTCTCCATTGCATTCATCCCCTTTGATTCTCTCTTTCTCCATTGTTGTTCTTGCTTTATCTTTTGAGAGTTTGAGAGTTTCTAGAGCTTTATTGTACAAGTCTAAAGTGTTATACTAAGAGTACACATCTACTCAAACGTATTCACTAGGCTATTATTTCACGAGTGTTTTGGGTTGACTAGATAGTAGCGGGTGAGGCTACGAGTTGAGAGAAGGGTTGTTCTTCTAAATTGTATCTAGGACTCTAAGGGATCTGAGTTGACTAGATAGAAGCGGGTGAGGCTTCGAGGGTTTAGAAGAAGGAAAGATCTTCTCGGTTGTATCTAGGATCCATAAGAAGTGAAATAATAATGCTTTTGAATCCTACGGGTTGGAGAACCCTAGGCGGGGACGTAGGCCAAGTTGTGCTGAACCTCGTTAACAATTCTTGTGTTATTTGAGTTTTACTTTCATATTTAATTTCCGCATTATACTTTGATAAGTTTTATTTTCGTACAGGTTCTGCTGAACAAGTTTCTGGAATCATTTCAAGACCTTGAGTTCTGGTTCAAAACTTTGGGATTCATTTCAAGGCCTTGAAATCGACTCTGTAGAAAGTTTACGAAAATTGTCTAAGTCTTTCTATTCTATTTACATCACCTATTACGACTCTTCAATTGGTATCAGAGCTTGGCTCACTGTTTGATCTAACCATCTTGTGAGTATTATCATGTCTACCATAGGTGATGGAGGATTTGCACAAGGAAGATCGACCTTTCGACCACCACTCTTTTGTGGTAACAATTTTGTGCATTGGAGATCACTAATGAAAATGTTTATTATTGATCAGGATTTGGAGCTTTGGAACATTGTTAGGCAAGGACCAAGGGTGCCAACTAAGACGAATGCAGCCGGAGCCGTTGTTCCTAAAGAAGAAAGCGAATTTAATCAAGCCGATTTGGAGAATGTGGCCAAGAACTACCAGGCCATGAATTTACTTTATTGTGGACTAGATGCCGATGAGTTTAATCGTATCTCTTCTTGCAGGAGTGCCAAGGAGATATGGGACAAACTTGTAGTGACCTATGAGGGGACAAGCCAAGTCAAAGAGACTAAAGACGGTATCTTTCTTCGACAGTATGAATTATTCAAGATGACCTCCAATGAGACTGTCAAAGAGATGTTCACTAGATTTACCCAAATCGTGAACAATCTTGACTCTCTTGGAAAGGTCTTCACGAATGAAGAAAAGGTCAGGAAAGTACTGAGAAGTCTACCCAAGGCTAGGTGGGGTCCAAAGGTCACTGCAATTGAGGAAGCTCAAGACCTTACAACACTAGCGTTGGATGATCTTCTTGGAAAGCTTATCACGCATGAGATGGTCCTCAACGAAGAGGACGGTGAACCATCCTCCAGTGTAAAGAATCTGGCGCTCAAAATCAAGGAGGATGAGCCATCAGAAGACGACGAAAGTGATGATGATGAGGAAGATCCCTTTGACTTGATCACAAGGGGACTTGCTCGGATTCTAAAGATGAAGAAACAATTCTCAAACCGAGAATATCCAAGATCATCAAAGCATAAAGGTAAGTCTTCTAACCCTAATAAAAGGACGAAAATTCTAACATGCTATGAATGTGGTGAAACAGATCATTTGATGAAGGAGTGTCCTCAAAAGAAGAAGAACAAACAGAAGAAGAATGACCGAAAGAAGGGAGATTCGGATTCTTCAAGTGAATCGGATTCAGAAAATGATCCAGTAAATCTTTGCTTGATGGCGGACCAAGACGAAAACCCTAGAAGACACCTTGAGGTAATAGTGAGAAACTTAATCTCTAGTCCTAATGTAGTTCTCTCTGAATTTTTGCAAAATATGATCATCAACTAGGAGAACTACATCATGGAAACTAACATCTTGAAAGAGAAGCTAAAGGATCAGGAGAAAAGTATAGGTGAAATGTCGCTGGAAATGAGAAATCTTAAGACTTCTCAGTCGGCCCTTGACATTAAAGTCAAGGCCTTGATATCAGAAAACTCTGATCTCAAGCAAAACCTTTCTTCTCTGAAACGTTGCAATGACGATTTAAAGAAAGTAAAGGTTAAGCTGACTGAAAAGTGTAAAGACCAGCAGACAACACTTATTCAATTCACTAGATCCAAGGCTAATCTCGATAAGATGTTAGGTGAACAACAATTATCTCTAAACAAAAGTGGTCTTGGTTATAACAAGAATTTTCCAAAGAAATCTACGACCACTTTTGTGAAAGCTAAAGGATATTGGCGTTCACCTACATGTTTCTTTTGTTGTAAGAAGGGTCATGTCAAAGAGACTTGTCCATATAGAAGAAAGGACCCTTATATTATTCGAAATACTTTTCCTTTACGTTTGAAAGAACAGATGAAGCAGATTTGGGTTCCTAAAGGGACTAGACTACCAAACATGGTCTATCCTAATTATGAATCTGAGTTTGTAACTTGGTCTAGCCGGAAAGGTTGAAGTTTGGTTGTTTTGCAGGAGATCACCAAGATCAAAGAGCATAAATGGACTGGAACAATCGTTCTTGGTGATAAAGAGATTTTTTTTAATATATATTGATATTTTTGTTATGTGATTCTCTTGTTGATATTTTTTACTGAGCCTCCTCCAGAATTTATTATTT
The DNA here is from genome assembly GCA_963922045.1 of Persicaria maculosa. NCBI lineage: Eukaryota > Viridiplantae > Streptophyta > Magnoliopsida > Caryophyllales > Polygonaceae > Persicaria > Persicaria maculosa. The sequence goes on from OY998269.1 coordinate 41,299,263, forward strand.
TGGAGCTTGGAATGTTGAACAGGGAAGCATTTTCGTAGGGGGAGCAATGGCTGCTGAATTTCAGTTTTTATAAAGCTGTCTGCTAACATCTCAAGGCCTTGAGATCAGGTCTTGATTGTCTGCTGTATTGTTTAAACTTGATTTCTTCCCTTACTTGTTGGAAGACAAAAAGGGGGAGAAATGATATATGTGGTGCTGATGCTTATAGATATGTTGCAATGCTTTATTTATTTGCATGCTTGTTATATGATGCTTATACATATGTTGCATTGCTTTATTTATTTGCATGCTTTTTATATGATGCTTATACATATGTTGCAATGCTTTATTTATTTTGCATATATTTTTGATATTTGTTTTGTCTTCCATCAAGGGGGAGATTGACGACTCCACCTTGATTGTTAGATCTTGAGAGCTAACCTCCAGGTCTTTGAGAAAGGTTGATGAAAGACAAAACAAGACTCTGGTTTCAAGGTCTTGACAGCAAGGGCAAATTGGACGAATTGGATACGTCAAATATTTTATATATTTATTTGTTAAAGATTTTTATGTGCAGATTTTATATTAAATATTTGAAAAGGTTGCTCGGATTTTTTATGCAGATTCTGGAAGATTTAGTGGCTGGAAAATCTTTTAGAAATGGCTGAAATTTTCTATTCAAAGCAAGAGATGATATGAAGCTAAGGAGAAGATATGTTGAAGATTGTGGGATGATTTTTTGGAAAGAAAAGATTTGACAATTCAAATTCAAATGTTCAAAAATCAGCCCAGCCCCTGCAGCCTATAAAAGAGACGGTGCAAGCGGAGAAGGGGAATACACACGAGCATTCAATCTACAAGCAAAGCGTTCTCCATTGCATTCATCCCCTTTGATTCTCTCTTTCTCCATTGTTGTTCTTGCTTTATCTTTTGAGAGTTTGAGAGTTTCTAGAGCTTTATTGTATAAGTCTAAAGTGTTATACTAAGAGTACACATCTACTCAAACGTATTCACTAGGCTATTATTTCATGAGTGTTTTGGGTTGACTAGATAGTAGCGAGTGAGGCTACGAGTTGAGAGAAGGGTTGTTCTTCTAAATTGTATCTAGGACTCTAAGGGATCTGAGTTGACTAAATAGAAGCGGGTGAGGCTTCGAGGGTTTAGAAGAAGGAAAGATCTTCTCGGTTGTAACTAGGATCCATAGGAAGTGAAATAATAGTGCTTTTGAATCCTACGGGTTCGAGAACCCTAGGCGGGGACGTAGGCCAAGTTGTGATGAACCTCGTTAACAATTCTTGTGTTATTTGAGTTTTACTTTCATATTTAATTTCTGCATTATACTTTGATAAGTTTTATTTTCGTACAGGTTCTGCTGAACAAGTTTCTGGAATCATTTCAAGACCTTGAGTTCTGGTTCAAAACTTTGGGATTCATTTCAAGGCTTTGAAATCGACTCTGTAGAAAGTTTACGAAAATTGTCTAAGTCTTTCTATTCTATTTACATCACCTATTACGACTCTTCACAACCCTTATAAACACGTGCCACACAAAATGACGTCCCTGAGCCTCCAACGGTCAGGAGTTCAAGTGTGTGGACTGAGCTCACAGTTTTTGGGCTGGACTGAGATCGATTTGGGCTTAAGCCCAAATCAATACAATCAGATCCTGGTGTACATATTATACATACATACACATTTCTCCCTAAGTACCAAAAACATAAGAATTACATAAGAGGCTTATAATGAGATGAGCCTAACATGTTGCTTTGCTCAAATGCTTTGAATTGTTTTTTTTTTTTACAGTAGGCAAGAATTAGGAGTGATTACACAAACTGTAATCTGGCTCCTTGATCATCCTTAAGGATGATGGTACAAAGTTTCCTATTAAAAGGGATAGTAAAGCTATTACAAATGATACCCTTCCGAGCTATAAAGTCAACTACTTGATTCGCTTCGCGGTAGCAGTGTCTGTATTGAACAAGGTCAAAAGCAGATTCCAGCTGTTTGATTTTTTCAATGTGATGTATAATCTCCCATCTAACATTATTGCTGCTGGTGATGGCTTTGATGAGTTGTAGATTGTCTCCTTCTATTATTACTCTTCGAAGTCCTTTCCTAATTGCTTGCTCCATACCTGTCTGAATAGCGATAGCTTCAGTTTGAATGACTGAGCCTTTGACAGTTTCCCTGTAAAACATATCAATGACATGGCCCCGGGAGTCTCGAGTAATCCCTCCCACATGGCAAGCGCCTATGGGATTAACAGAGCCATCCACAGCCTTTGACAGTTTCCTTGTAAAACATATCAATGACATGGCCCCGGGAGTCTCGAGTAATCCCTCCCACATGACAAGCGCCTATGGGATTAACAGAGTCATCCACATTGATTTTGTAGACAACCCCAGATGGTCTGCTCCATTTAGCTTTAGCTCTCTTGTTTGTGGTGTTATTCCTATGATTATCTTTTTCAATATGTGTCCAATCACTTATGTTTGAAATGATTCTTCGAATGATATTTTCTATTGGAGCCATAGCCTTATTCCTAAAGATAAGTTCATTTCTGATTTCCCAAATAGTGTGCCAAATGAAGACTAGCTCCTCAAAATTTTTTGTTTCCAAGTCGAATTTCATCTATATTGAAAGGTTAGGATTCATTTATATTCATATGTTGGAAGTATTTTCCTGTTTGTATCTCAAAGTTGTCAATAATTTTTCTGGTGAATAGACATTTTCTCATTAAGTGTTTTGCATCTTCTTCTGCTTGATTGCAAAGACTACACTGGCTGGGGACACGATTAATGTATTTATTAAGTCTTTGGGTGGTAGGAAGACCATCGATCATTATTTTCCAAATAAAGCTTCTTGTTCTAGGAGGTAGATTTAGCTTCCAAATCCAGTTAAGCTCTTTTGAGGCTTGATTTATGTTATTTGTCATGCGTTTGACTAATTTCGTAGTGAAATTTCCACTTGGGTCTATTTTCCAGATAAGTTTATCTGGCGTATCCCAATTTGGAATTTGTATATCTAGAATCTTACAAGCGATTTCCGGGGGAAAAAGGCTATTTACTAGTAGAGTACGCGTATTCCAACTTTTTTGTGAGTTAAAAAGTTGGTTTACTTTCACTTCCGGATCATGGTTTCCTCTAAATTGTTCTAAATCTTGATTTGGAACCCAGGGGTGAGACCAAACATTTATACTATTTCCATTTCCGATTAGCCATAGGAGACCTTGTTCAAAATTATTTCTTAGAGAAAGGAGTCGCCCGAATTGCCATGATGTAAAATGATTGGAGCGGTTTCTGATATTCTCCTTCTGAAGGTATTTTTCATTTATAACCTGAACCCATATGTTGTTCTCATTTGAGTAGAACTTCCAGAGGAGTTTCATTTGTAAACTTTTATTGAGATCTTCTGCTTTCCTAATACCTAGGCCTCCTTGACATTTGCTATTGTAGATGTTATCCCAACTTATAAGCAGTGTATACCTCTTTGATTGTAGTTTATTCCAGAAGAAGTTTTTTTTATTGATCTGGTCAATTTGTTCTATGATTCCTTTTGGCAGAAGAAAATTTTGCATAAGATAATTTGTTTTGGAGCTAAGATTTGATTGGATAAGCACCGCTCTCCCAGCTTGTGAGAGAGTGGAAGCCTTCCATTTAAAGAGTTGTTTTTTGAGATTTTGAACTGCATCATCAAAAACACAGTTTTTTATTCTTCCATTTATAAGGGGATACCTAAGTACTTCTCAAGTGTACGTTCTCGTGAGGGGAACCCCCATATGTTGTGCAAGGTCTCTTGCTAGAGTCCGAGATACATTTGTTGAATATTGAATTGAGCTTTTTGAATAGTTTATGGTTAATCCTGATAGATTTGAGTAGTTGTTCACCATGTTTTGGATAGTATTCAGACTGGTGTGAGCTGCATTTGCAAATATAAGAGTATCATCTGCAAAGGTTAGGAAGGGTATGTGGGTGACGTTTTTTGTTAATTTAATCCCTACTAGTGCATCTTCTTGTAAGGCTTCTTTGTGTAATTCTCTAGAGAGGCCTTCCATAACTAGCTAGTATAAATATGTAAGGGGTTAAAGGATCACCTTGTCTAATCCCTCTGTTAGGTTTGAATTGTTTCCTCGGGATGTTGTTAACCAACACTGAGAAGGAGGTTGTTGTTTTATTTGTTTTGTTGCGTGTTTCTCACTTGTATCATAACGGTTAGTCCGTCTGGCAATCTCTCATCTTCTCAATTTACAAAAAAATGGTTTGTCTAATATTTAGAAATGTTACTTGTACATTAAAAAAAAAAGGATTAGTTTGACACAATTAACTAGCTTTTTTAAGTTTTGGTATTGATATTATATTATTTCAAATGAAATAAATATAAGATTTTAGTTTAATGAGTTTTTGAAATAAAAGTTTTTTTAATGGCTATACTCACCCAAAATTTTCGGAGCTTTGGATTTTCTATTCACAAGTTTTCATCAACTATCTTAATAGTTAGGTTTACCAAACATCATACTAGTCGCTTTTGATGATTCATGAATCTTTGCTTCCGGAAAATCTCGAACCTCAAATTATACTCAGTATTGTAAGCAACCAGAGATGAGTATTCAAAGGAACAAACTCTCCACCGATTCATACGGCCGTATAATGGATTCGATGAGGAGGTTCTCCCAATCGGGAGTTCGGATGGAAAAAACACGAAAACCGAAGCTGTTGAAACACACTAGGTCAGTAAATGAAGATTCAAATACAAGTAAAAGTAGAATTGACATTTCATAATTCGTGACCCGATGGATCAACCCGTCAACCTGTTGAGTCAAATCCGTGAACATGTCTAATTATTATAGTATTATTATTATTATTAAATTCATTTGGAATGTTTAGTGTTGGCCATTCGGAGAATAGGAAATACATTTAAATACATAGTTTCTAAAATGAAAAAAATAAATATAAACATATTAGTGCCGACCTATGAAACAAATAAAATATATATAAACATTTCTAAAAAATTTTACAATCTAACCTTAACAGTTTCTTCATTTTACAAATTTATATATATATATATATATATATATATATATATATATATATATATATTACTCCATTCGTTCGAAAAAACATGTCATTTTAGCTTTTTTAACAAGTTTTAAGGCAATTAACAAATGTACTAATTTACCCTCAATTATTACCTTACTTTTTTACTTTATTGAAAACTACAACTAACAAAGCATTAATCATGTCAAGGGCATTTTTGTAAAGTGAAGTGGAAATTACCTACAATGACAAGTTTTTTTTGAACAAAAATAACACCCTAAAGTGACATGTTTTGCCGAATGGATGAGTATATACTATAAATAACCTCTATTTAAAATAAATTTAATCATATACTTTAAATACTCTATATATTTATAATAAATTTAGAGATTGATGTTGTAGCGGATTCTCAAAATAATTAATGTTTTGAGATTTTTAGCTTGTTTTAAATATAGAAGAAAAAAACAATCTCTCTAAAAGAATTTATATTTTACATTTCCATATGAAGGGATATTGGAGAAGAAAAAACCTCATTTTCTCCTAATTCTCTATTTTTCTATAAAGTAGACATTTTGTTGGAGATTCTCTTTTTTTTTTGTTTGGTTCATAGGTAGTCATTTAGACCATTACAATAGGGGGAGGAGGATTCGAACTCGTGACCTATTACTATCTTCTTTCTAAATAATAGGGGAAAAATACATTGTCAGATATTGACAAAGTAATTTTAATTTTCATTTAGTAATCAGAAGATAAATAAACTTTTATTTTTACATATTTAAAAAAAAAACTAAAAACTATATGAAATAATAAATTTGTATAGCTTTTTTTTAATAGAATTTCATACTTATCAATTTTTTAATTCAATTTTTATACAATTTCGTACTTGTAAGTATGAAATTATATTAAAAAATTATTATTTTACCCTCTTTGTTAAAAACTATAATTTTTTAAAAAACTTTTAACACTATTTTCGAGTTAAAAATTATATAAAATATTATTTTTTAATTAATTAAAAATTGAAAATAAATTTATACTTATTACTAATAATATTAAATTATAAAAAATAATATTTCATATAGTTTTTACCTCTTTAAAAATATATATTAAAATAACCATATAGGGTGGGCGTTGGGAGCAGTAGTTAATTAGCATTCTTTTTAACTGAACCACACAACCCATGCACTAATTAAATACTTGGAGAGTTTGGTGTCCTTAATTTGTTTTCCATCTATTTTTTGAGCCACTGCACACACGAGGATAATATATTGTACATAGTTAGCTAGTTTATTGATAAAGATTCAAAGTTCTGTATTGCTATTCACTATTTGTCACACACACACACATATATAGTTTATTGGTCAAAATTCTTAATTAATTAATTATATTCTAATTGAACAGTTAGGTTGTAATTGTCCGAGAATTGGTCGTATTACTGTGGGTTAGAACAAGTAAAAAAACGGAGCGATAGAGTTGGAAAGCAGCCACCTACTTATAATTACAGTATTAATTATTAATTATATATATGTTTGTTGTGAATTCCCGTCAAAGCAAGACATAAATCCAAAACGACTAATGATGTTTGATTGATTATGCTCAACCACTTGTTAATCTATAAAGCCTTCACCAATAAACAAAATTATATTAAAAGCGGGACCGTTTAACTTTACCAAAAAAATAAAAATAAAATAACGATTCCATTTTCATTCACCAACTCTCCGACCACCCACCAACCCCCCGGCTGAAATTATATATCACACCAACTTGGGTTTGAGGAGCTTCTGTTCATCTCCCTACAAATGGGCTTCATACAATTGGGCTGTAGATGAATATCAGCCCAAAATGAAGCCCATTAAGCCCATTATTGACAAGTAACTTTAATACCCGCTAATTTTTTTTGGTGGGGTAATTACCCGCTAAATTAGTTGCATAATACTACGTATTAGCCTGCATGCAAGGCTTTGGTTAGCTAACACAAACGTCCAAGGCTTGAGTTCCTTTCCCCCATTTTAGGAGATCCTATTATTCGGTGATGGGTCAACAGAGACTGATACTTACATTTTTTTAAAAAAAAAATTGATGTCTTTTTTTAAAATGGTGATGCTCAACCCTTATGTATTTTTTTTGGTAACAAGGCGAAAATTTGGGGCGTGTCAACCACGGTTGTAGCACCATCCAAGAGCGTCCTTGCAGACGAGAGTCTGAAACTCAATGTCGGAACTCCATGGGGAAGAAGCGGAGTCCAAGGTAAGGTGAGCAAGACGATCTGCTGCACTGTTGGCCTCCTTGAAGACGTGGGAGACCGAGACTGTCTCAAAGGAGCCGAGCAAACGAAGAGCATCCGAAATAAGCATTTCGACCTCCCAAGGCGTCAACCATGCTCCCCTGGCCGCATTCACGATTGCGAGACAATCGTCTTCCACAACAAGTCTTCGAATCTCCCTCTTTCGAGCTTCCACCAATCCGAGCTGCAATGCAACCGCCTCAGCTTGTAATGCTGACACCTTCCCACATCTTTTTGGCATTGCAGACGATCAATCTTCCTTCCTCATCTCTAACCAAGAACCCTACAGAAGCTAGCGCAGCCAGAAGATATTTTAGCACCATCAAAATTGAGCTTGAAACTACCTTCCTCGGGCTTACACTATCTAATGACGTTTCTTTTGCGAGGGTTACTCTTTCGTTTAATTGTTCTTGTGATTACGTCTTCTTCATCTGGGTTATCCTGTTTGGATTTTTTCCAGTTTTTCATATGATAATGAATTGTTTCAGTCAATTCGTCTATTGTTCTTATGCTTTGATTTTAAAAAATGATCTTATTTCTCTTAGTCCAAATACTCCACCAGGAGAAGGAAAAAGTAACTTTTTGTTCAGAGCTAAGTTGTTGGAAAAGTTCATTGGTGACGGTCTTTATACTTTTATTGTTTTTGTCGGTATTTATAATTAGACGCTCAATATTCTTATCCAATGAGCCTATCATTCGTAATGTTGTCGACACTCCATCAGAAGGTGGATGGCGTCTTCCTCCGTAGAGTTACAAAAGACACAATTAATGGGAGTGTGCATACCTTTGTTTCTTAGTCTTGTTTTGGTTGGGAGTCCATCTAGCACCATTTTCCATAGAAGATTTCACACATTGGGTGGACAGTCGATTTTCCTAATCCCGTTGAAAAGGTCTATTTCATTTCCATTAGGGTTCGTGGTAAAATCAAGCGCGCTAGAAGTAGTGAACCACCCATTTTGGTTTGGTTTCCAGTATAGTCTATCCTCGAATTCCTGCGATGGAAGAGGGATATTAATAATTGTTTCTATAATATCTGTTGGCAGCACTTCTTGTAGCTTGTCTACATTCCATGTCTTGTTTGGTCGTAGGTAGTTTTTCAACTTTTTCTTGGTCATCTATGCTAAGAGTCATTCGGTGGTCCTCAAGCCTTCTATCGTCGTTTAACTATTTGTCCTTCCAGAACTTTATCGTTTTTCCGTTTCCAATCTGCCATATGAGACCTGAGCAAAATTCTTCTTTTAATTCAATTAATTTAGCCCATTGCCACAACAAATTTTTCTTCTTCTTATAGTCCCAGATTTGGTCATCTTTTAAGTATTTTTCTCTAACAATCCTAACCCATTGGTTGTGGGGTTCCGCAAGAATTTTCCATAAAAGTTTCATTTGCAGGGCTTTGTTCATGTCCTTTGTTTTATGGAGTCTCAATCCTCTTAGTTTTTTTTATTTGCATATTTTGTCTCATCCTACTAATTATCGGGGTCCTTGTTCCAGAAAAAACAACTGTTTAGTTTATCTAAGTCATTATGGACATTTTTCGGAAGCATGAAATTTTGCATTACATAGTTTGGCTTGGCTAGTAGGTTCGCTTTTATGAGAATCGTCCTTCCCTGTTGGGACAGCGAATTCGCTTTCCATTTTGTCAGTTGCATTTTTGTGTTTTCTATTACGTCTTCAAAACTCAACCCTTTGTGTGTGTGTATATATATAAAGTTGGTGAAATACTCCTTCCTTTTTTTAACCATAACTAACCATTCTATTGCTTAATATCATCCATACAAAGCAATGTTAAATTCTACGGGAAAAACGAAAATTCAGTACCACAAAAAGTAGAGTTTGGTCTTAATTTCGCTACAAAGTCAGCTATTCGGTTTGCAGCCCTTCGGATGTGAACTACTCCTTCCGTAATGGTTATGAGATGGAATTACATCGAGCTAATGTACAAAGATATAAGATGCAAGGGTTTGTGAAGAGTCTATAAGGCTATGAATAATACTTTAGAAGGGGGATGAATAGAGTATGCTCGATTTTTCCAAAACAATAACTATTGAGAATTTTCAAAGCAATTTGTCAAGACCTTGATATGACTATCAAATCTTGAGTAAGTAAAAAGCAAACTATATAAGTAAATGCAGAATAAATAAATGAACACATGAATTGTTAACGAGGTTCGGCACTTCGGCACCAACTTGGCCTACGTCCCCGCCTAGAGTTACCAACCCGTAGGATTCAACACTTCTTATTTCACTTTTCTTGAGCCTAGAACTTCCTAGAAAAACTTCCCTTCTTCTATAAAAAGCCTCACCACTTCTATTCTAGCACTCAACCTCACAAGTGAAATAGAAGTCATCACCACACACAGGAGTGTGTCTTAGATCGAGTATAGGAACTCTTAGTGTAAAATGAATGACTTGTACAATAAGCTCTTGTGTTTCTCAACTAAAAAACAACACGCTAAACTTTAAGACAAGGAGAGAAACTGTGGACAATGAATGCTTAGGAAGACTTGATCGTTGTAAGAAGTTGCTTGCTTGATGTCTATCATCTTCTTGCATTCATCTATATATAGTTGGTCTTCTCATCAAGGATGGAGAGGGAAAGCCGTTGAAGTTATCAGTTCTTTCCAAAAGCTTCAATCCATGATGTACTCTTTGGAGATTTGATTGAATCAATAATCCTTGATTTGATTCTTGAGCCGATTTCGGAGATCCTCTTTCCTAAACGGGTTAGTCAATAAAATGCAAGAATATATATGAATAGATATATCAAAATAGGCCCAAAATATACAGCCCATAAGCCCATCTGAATATGACCCAAACCTTATCAAAAGTCCTGCAAATAATCTCATATATAAAATATACGTTATACAGTAGAGATGCATAAAGAGGTTTAAATGCAGAAGGATTGATCTTGGTTTCAAGACCTTGAAACCAAGGCTTTGTTTTGTCTTTCATCATCCTTTGGTATGACCTGTAGGTTAGTAGCTCAAGGTCTTACAATCAAGGTGGAGTCTTCAGTTTGAACTAAGATGATTGGGTTAGAACAATAAAATGAATGGAATTACATCCTAAAATTAATTGATAATAGAAAGAGTAACCCACCGACTTATACGTACAAGGCTTGGGTTCTCATATTCTTCGATATGGGACAATCATCATTCTCATCACAACATTTACTTTTTGATGAAAATTTAATATTTACTTAGTTTTATCAAACTTACCACTCATTTGTTTTTAAGTAAGGAAAGATCATGGTTAATCGTCCGAATTTAGTTCCTTTTTAAGTTAAGATTCATTGATCAATATTTTAACCATTACCCTCATTCCCTCATTTTCTATACAAAATTGATTTACTCTTCCCATTTGATTACCTAGTTTAAGTATAGCCGTATAGGGCAACCATATCCCCTAGGATGCTTTAACCATTTTCCTCTCCCCTAAACTAAAAAAAAAATCATACAAATTTGACACATATCTATTCCCTCCTACTCAAACAATTCAAACAAGGACTTGATCACTTTTCAACATTGTAAGGAATGTGAGTATTTTATTTTATTTTATTTTTCTTCTACAAAAACACCAACATTAGGTGACCTCTATAATTATACTTTATGGATAGTAATATATTTGTAATTTTTAAATATAAATGGTATTGGATTAATATCTCTAGGCGACAATGGACGCTAGGCATGAGATCCATACATGATGGAAGCTCAAGCTGCAGCCATAACAAATATGATTCAGGCAGGGTCTCCAGCCCAATATAGCTTCATTGTTGATATGATCATATATGATTCATGGCGCTAACAAATATATAACATGCTGTTTCATCTTATTGATTGACGCATCAATACAGTTTTTAGTAACATTTCTAATAACTGATCTTTTGAAGATAAGTTTGTTCACAACAAGAACACAACCATATTTGAATTGTTTCACACATATCAATTGATCACCCTGCAATTAGCTCGGATTTCGCCTTGATAGCCAGTGAGGACACCGATCCGGCCCATCTTCACCATCGAATTCGCAAAGTCCTGCTGCCACAGGTAAGGGTTATACGCATACTGGTTAACCTGGTTGGCTGTGCCCGACGATGACAAGATGGCCTGGTCCGATGCGAAGAGGCCCCGGTTTGACAATACCCCTTTGTAGTACTCAATGTCGAGCGTCGTGGGGCTCGTTGGGTCCATCGGAACCACTGAGCTCGTGTCGCTACTCCAACTTGGACACTGCTGCTCCAGCTGCGCTGCGTAGGACACGTCCAGCGATGGGTCCGTCGCTGCGTTCGTGCTGAAGTTGTACAATCGCCTCGTTATCGACGTGCAGTGTGACCGCCCTATCGTATGAGCTCCTGATGAACACAAACATTTCATTCCATACTACTTATATATATGAATTATGATAAGGTTACTTTCAGCGGTGGATCTAGGAATTTTTATAAGGAGGTGAAAAAAATTTGACAATTTTTTCTACATACATATGAAAAATATATTTTTTTAATAAATATATTAGAAAAAATCTTAAATTTGTGATTTAAATAGATAATTTTAGTAGGAAAAAAATTATTAAAAAATGAGATTTTTTTTAATATTTATATAAAGAAAAGAATGTTTTTGTTAAAATTGGAGAAAATTTTAAATTTGTTATTTAATTAGAAATTTTTAATAAAAGAAAATTAAGAGAAACAAAAATTTTAAAAAAAGTGAGGCTAAAGGGGTTTGAATCATGATCTCAAGTTAATATAAATATCCCTTCTTACCAACTAAACTAATCTATTTTTATGATTCTTTACTCTTTTTACAATCTTTTATCCTTAAAATTAATAAAAAAAATCTACATTTTTCTTTCGAGTAAGGGGGTTTCAGCCATCCCAAGCCCCCACAGATCCGGCACTGGTTATTGTGAAATTGCTCAACTATTCGTGCTACAACAATTTTTTTTTAATGACAGTAAGATCGAGATCCATCTTTTAAACCAACATCTTAGCCTGCTAGATAATTTCATAGTGAATGATTTAGGGTTCATAACTTCATATATATAAGTTCCTACCGGATAGAGTGACCATATCTTGTTGCGATAATCCAACACCAGCGAATATTTGCGTGAGCAGATCAAGATCCGCGGTTGGAGGTGGTAAGTTTTGGAAGGCCTCTATATCTCGCGAAATACGTCCATCTCTTCTCCCCGACGGAACATCATATCCCATCCCTCCGGCCTGCAACGAAATTAAAAAGTTAGTTCATATGCACCAAAACCATATATTAGATGCCTTTAGAAATTAAGTAGAGGAATTGATATGTTCTTGCCATTTCAGTGGCATCTCTAGCTGCATAAGCTAGAATGTCAGCACAGGAGACGACGCCTGGACACATAGCCTCAAGCCTAGCCTTAATGTTGTCGATGATCTCGAACCCTCTAAGGCTAGGATAGTTTGGTGGCGAATCTTTCTCGGCTGTGTTTGATGGAGTGGAATCAATCAGCACAGAAGCATCACAACCCTACCAAAAGTCATAGAAGAAAAATACATGTAACAAAATAAAATTATGTAACAAAATAAGTAACAAATAAAAAAAACTCGTAAATGATCCAAACCCGAATAACTTTCAACGATCAAACGTTACGTTAGCATGCTTACACGAACGAAGCAATCATGGAAGTGCAAGCGAACGAGACCAGCAGCCATACCCATGTCATTCATGACCCCTCTCCTGACCTCATCTTTGATAATGTACTCAGCAAAGCCACAAGTTTGTCTGTAAAACCCAAACTGCAGCTGTGCTTCTAAGTGAAGAACACCACTTAGAAGCACAAAGCCAACAACAACTGCCTTCAAAAGAGAGTGACTCTTTGAGCTCATTTTAATTTACTGATTGGGAGTGTGTGCCTTGAGGGCATTTTATAGTGAAACCTAGAAAAGACATTATTAGCTCATGAATTATAATTTAATATCTATATAGGACTAAACTTGATCATGGAGTATTATATATCTTTTTAGTGATAATTGGACATTGCAAAAGAGTAAGTGCAGCATGAGAGGACATACACTGGTTTATACTATAGAGGAAAGAAAGTGCATGTGGGCAATTGATCCCTTCTACTTTCTTCAAAGTGGGCTGCTGGATTCGGATCAGAAACGGGTCGAACTTTACATATATAGGTCTCGGTTGGTATGAATTATACGGATATTAATTGGTCTCGGTTGGTATGAATTATACGGATATTAATTAGAAGTGGATATATAAGAGTTTTTCCTTTTCAAGTTTCGTGAAAATTTGAAAAGTATTTGATGATATAAGTTTGTGCCATGAATGTGATAATAAAAAAGAAATTGAATTTTAGTAATGTTTGTTTAATTTGAAAAGTATTTGATAATATAAGTTTTTGACTTAAATGAAGAAAGAATGTGTAGATTGATTCAAGTATTGATATTGATTGGAAACTATCTTTAATACAAATTAATCATCCTAGAATCCTAGTGATAGTAAGCTCATAATTATGCAAATTCCAGCGAAGAGCCGGCCTTCTTCAAAGTAAAAATAACAGAAGTAGGCAAACGACACCTCGCTCCAATCTAAAGAATTAGGTTTCCATAAAATATGACATTTTAGCTCTTACCACAAATATTTTAAAAATCCTATTAATTATTAAAGTTTTTTTCCTCTCAAAATGTAATAGTTAGTGCACCTCATCGGGTAGGCTAATAATTAAAGGAGTTTTTTTTTTTTTGGAAGCAGTGAAAGTAACTAGGAAGAAACACGACGACTATCAACGCGTCTCCGGCCTAGAGCGTCCTTCTGGACGAGAACCGCAAGTTCTGGATCGAGTCCCTAAGCTTCGTCGGCAGGGGTACTGTAAGCAAGACGAGCGATCCTGTCTGCCACAACATTTGATTCCCTGAAAATATGACGAATAGCAACATTAGAAAAGTTACACAATTCCAACTTTGTATCTGACAGCAAAAGCTCTATATTCCAAGGACACTTCCGGTCTCCTAATAGAGCTTTTACCACCACTAGGTTATCTCCCTCAATAAGAATGTTATTTAAACCCAGTTCCTTAGCCCTTAAGACCCCATGTCGAAGCCCCATAGCTTCTGCGTAGGCGACTGAAATCCCGTTACAGGTATCTCCACCCAGGGAAATAATATGTCCTTGTGAATCACGGATGACGTATCCGAAGGCAGCTTCACCTGACAAACGCTTAGATCCATCAAAATTAAGCTTAACAAATCCGGGCGTAGGCTTGATCCAACCCCCCCCCCCCCCCCCCCCCCCCCCCCGCCTTAAACCTGAGTTTGCTGTATCACTAGGTGGATGATTTGTATATCCTGACACTTGCATTTTGTTATTTTGGTGGTCAACCTTAGATGCCTCTTTCCATGTTTGTGCAGAAGTAAGTAGGAAGACTTTTATAGCGCTAACAGTAAAGGTCGATATGTGGCCGAACACCATTTGGTTCCTATAATACCAAATAGCCCACCAACAGAGAGCAACCTCTGCCATCCTCTTAAGGCCCACCTTACGACGAATTTTGTTTAATGTTTCAAATTGTTTATACCCATTGAAAGGATTAATAGTGTCGATGAAGGATGGGATTCCCATCTCTCTAAGTAACTGTTTTGTAAGGACACAATGCAACAGAAGGTGATATGAAGTTTCCTGCAAACAATCGCAGAATAGACAAGCCGAGGGGACAGAAATATGCGACCTTATCAGCCTTTCTTTTGTAGGAAGACCGTCTCTAGAAAGTTTCCACAGAAACATTCGCACCTTAGGAGGGACATCCAGCTTCCAAATCCAATGGCAATCGAAGTCGTTAACCATTGCACCGTTAGGGATCAAAGAGGCGGCTGATTTTGTTGAGAACCATCCATCCGTTCCAGGCCCCCAATAAAGGCGGTCGGGAAAATCATTCATAGGTAAGACCATGTTTTTAATCTGATCAATAATCATTTGAGGCAGATACCCACCAAGGTCATTTTGAAGTTGTAGAGTGTTCCATCTTTTTTTTGGTAAAATGTACTTATCCACAGTAGTTTGGCGTTGGAGCTTGTCCAAGGGGATTGTCAGGAATGATTTGAGCGGTTTATCTAAAATCCAATTGTCATACCAAAATTTGACTGTAAGTCCATCTCCAATACTCCAACGGAGGCCAGGTAGGAAAAGATGTTTGATAGACATTAGTTTTGTCCATTGCCAGGAGGACTGCCTCTTCCTGTCATACTCAAGTAGAGAAAGTGATTTTAGATATTTATCCGTAATAACCCGGACCCAGACATTCATTGGTTCAGCCAAAATCTTCCATAGAAGCTTCATTTGTAAAGTCGTATTCATGGTTTCAGCCTTATGGATACCCAAACCCCCACTCTGTATGTCAGTGCATATTTTGTCCCAACTAATAAGTGGTGTGTATTTTTCACCTTTATTCCAAAAGAATTTACGATAAACATTATCAAGTTCAACTAAAATAGCTTTCGGAAGCATAAAAGATTGCATAAGGAAAAGTGGTTGGGCACTTAGGTTTGCCTTGATTAGAATCCGACGCCCTTCAGCCGACAAGCTGTTAGCTTTCCATTTTGTGAGTTGTTGTTTAGTTTTAAGAACGACCTCTTCAAAAGTCGATTTATTCACTTTGCCATTTATTATAGGGCAGCCTAAATACTTGTCCAGATTGTTGGTTGAGGGAATGGCTAGTACCGCAGTGAGAGACCTAACAGTTGTTTGTGAAGCGTTAGCCGACACCTGGAAGCTGGATTTGTGTAAGTTTACCTTTTGTCCAGAGATAGAGCAAAACCGTTGTAATACAGTAGATATTCTCTGACATGCTGTTGGTGTTGCTTTACAGAAGATAATAATATCATCTGCAAAAGCAAAATAATTAAAGGAGTTAAAATGCTCCATCACACACACAAACAAACAAACAAAAAAAAAAAGTACCAAATTCTCATTTGAATCTCTTGTTAAGGGTGTGGGGAGTTTTTTTTCTTGTAATTTCTCCTTAGAAAAGGGTATAAAGTTAAAACTTTTATTTTGGAAACTCCTATCCTATATATAAGGAAATATAAACCCTATATTAATTAAACGATTTTTCTATCATATACCCTTGTTAATTACCAACAACAAATGATGATTATTATTACCATATATACCACTAATACATGGTACGCCAATTTTAATACCACATACCAACCACAAATCGTGGTAACCACTAGTGTTGGACGGTTGGTCACCATGTTTGCGGTTACCATTAGTACGATACCATGGTACCGAGCCTACCAATTTAGAGTAAGGATTTTTAAACTTACAAATGTTGAGAATGAGACTTACATAGAAATCGGTGTAGGCTGGTTGGATTCCATTTGAGAGCAATTGAGAAATCTTCGATGGAAGTCTAGAACGACGCTAGTTCTTTGCAAGCTGATTGATTTGAGTTATGGTTCTTCGCTAGAAGTCTAGAATGACGCTATTTCGAGCCTAGCTTCAATTATTCGACAGAGAGAGAGAGGAGATCTAGAGAGAGTAGACAATACATTTTCAATTAGGCTTAATATTTTATTTTATTATTTAATATTTTACATTAAATTACATGATAAGTTATTAAAATTATCATAAAATCATTAATAATAATAATATACTTTAGTTATACATATTATACTGGCATTAAATAATAAATTTAAAAAATTATATATATATACTGGGTAACTCTGGTATTCCAAATACGCTTACCACTATCGTACCAACTTATAGTCGGTTACCATCAAAATGATAACCAACGCACTTTGATACGATTGATATAGTAGTTTTTGTACCATTTGTCAATTACCCTACTTTTTTTATAAGGTAAAGATTAATTCGAGGGCAGACAGACCTGGCTCCTTGAGAGGCCGATTATAAACAACAGACGACAAACCGTCGAAACACACATTAGGAAAAAAAAGTGCAATACAAAGGATAACGAGCACACAAGCGCAAGACGAATTGAAGCCACGAAAACCTCGCAAGCAGGGGACAACATAGGTTACAATTGAAGCCCAGCACTACCTAGCAGTAGCACCGCCAACCAGCGGTGCCGATACATTAGACATTTCTGTGAATAGTGAAGACGATCCTCCAAGAAAGCTCCTTCCCGACTCAGGAGTCGGCGAGTCGCCTCGATAATATTTAGAGCTAGATTAGTCTTAATTACATAAAAAGTAACCTCAAAGTTAATGATTAAGAGGGAATGCAAGAATAAGACAAGGGAAGTAGGTATGCATGGCACCGGAGAAGGTGCATAACATAACCAAAAAAGTCAAAAGTCTCTATCTTTGTTGACTTTCGAATGTATGCAGAATCCAAGTGGTTACACAAGATTTCATATATTCGTTTATTTAATTAATTAAAATGTCTTTAATTAAACAGCTGGCCGGGTGATATCTAATACGTACATTCTGATTATGAGCCTCAATGTTCGATCGATCTTCCATTATATTATGCAAGAAAACTTTGGAATCAACATCCATATATGGTTCTTCACATCTTTAAGTTCATCTTATAACATATGGTTCAAATTCTCAGGTTGGATTATAGCCAATACAAGTTTTGGGAATCGGTTTTGGTTGTATCAGAGTTTGGATAGAGGCGTAGCTAATATGATAGAATTTATCTTTTCGTAAAAAAAATCAAGATTAATATTTGAGAAAAGTTAAAAATCAAGCTGACATTATCATACTATCAACCGTTGTTGATCCACTTATCCGTCAAGATGATCAAGAATGATATTTTACTTGCAAAGACATTTTAATAATTGCATGCTACTCCGTATATAAAAAAAATTGTTAATCCACTTAAGTGTCAATCTTGTGAGTAAAAAAATACATATAAAAACACAGCTTTGACTAATCGCTCAAAATTGATCAAATAGGAAGCTTGGAACGTGATGGTGCATCAACTGAATGCGAGGTAATGTATATCTGTATAATACTTTATTGTGTCTTTTTATCTCAACAATTAACATCAAACAAGTCTTGAGTTTCTGTTAAATGGGTTGTCTAAGAATTAAGCATGCCTCATCTATAATCATATCTATCTATCCATTAGTTGACATAATACTTTGCGTTTTCGATTTCTTTTCCCTCCAATATCCATTTGTTGTGTGTTAGATCCACTTGATGGTGTTAGAATTGTGTTTTCTTGGATGGAAGGGCGATTAGAATTCGATTGCAATGCATCTCAAACGAGTGGCTTCTAAATAGAAGCAATTTCGTTGTATAAGGCTATGGTTGGTAATTGGGTAGATGAAGCTATTTAGATAGCTAAAGTTGATGAATTATTTTTTGTTAAATAGGTTAATAAGCTAGTATGGTGTTTGGAAAATCTAGCTGTTATGGTAGCCGATGAAAATTTGTTAATAAAAAAAATCATAAGCTTCGTAAAGCTTGAGTGAGTAGCTGATGATTCCAAAAGTTATGATTCCAAAAATTAAGGGGTTGTTATATGAATGACACGAATTTCTCGCTATCGGTACGGTGCCGGAGCCGATCTCTTAAGTCGGCAAAATGCCGCAAAAATAAAGCCAAAGCCGACTGAGTCACTGCTGAGTCCCTAGATCGGCAAGTCCCACGCCCCACATGCAGAAAATCCGGAAGCTTTGGACAGAGCCACGGTGTGCCTTAAACTCCCATCACCCTGCATGCCGACCTAGAAAGTAGGCATCTGGACTCTACATGATTCAGAAATCCGGCACCGGTATCGTGCGATTGGCGAGATTTTGCCATAAACTACTAATTTACAATACAGTCAGAATGTAAGCGTATGTAATTGCAAGGTAGAAGAGATTGATATAAAATTAATTAATCCAAGAGCCTCAAATTGGGAGATTTCATCATCCATATCCACTCATTATCTAACAATTAACTGATAAAGGTTGTCGTTTAGCGTCGGCTGTAGCACTAATGCAAAGTTGGTGCCTTTTTATTGCTTTTTTGTTAACACTAAACATAAATCCCCAACTCTGATCAAAAAAAAAAAAAAACATAAATCCCCAACTGATTACCAATTGCAATCTACACATTAAAACTAATCCTACTGGTAATATGTTGGGATTAGTCATCTTCAAATAACCTATTCTCAACTATTTATACATCATAAGCACTGCACATCACAATTACTTTGGCCGAGTTGGGCTCATTTGATGCGTCTTTATCGTCGCCTTGTAAACAATCAACACATCGCATCAAACGCACCCAAAAGTCTTCCAAAAGTTTTTTACAAAGTACAGAAAGAGTTTAAAACGCTTATTACATCTTAACATGTAAAGTTGGTGCATCATCAACCTGCATACCAGTTTATATACAAGTTGCTAGACAACGAGATCGTCTTCTGTTTAGACGCAGTAGGGGCGTTTTGGGAATGCACCCTTAATAACATGTTCCCATTCATCGAAGAGCTCGTCTCCAGCTCCATCTAATTTATAAGGCATTTCGTTACCCGGCTTGAAAGACGCAGAAGTACCCAATGAGTGCTTCACACTCTCCCCTTTGCGCTGTACATCCAATCCATCCACTTGCCCTGGTAGCTGATGAGTATCCATGTGCAGCGACGAGTATGGAAGTTCAGTTCGGCTTTTTAGGATATTGAATCTGGACATAACAGAAGCCTCGACATCATCCTTGTGGCCAGCTAGGCTTGCGAAATAGGAATCCTGGAATGAGTGATTTGAAGATGTGGGTTCAGAGTTCCTGCTAGGTGATTTTTCGTCTTCTGTGTTGAGGAGCTCTATGTTATCAGGACGGGACTTCAAGATTTGAAGTCTAGCCATGACTGAGGCTTCACTATCATCAGCATTGCTTTGAGGGGCAACACCAAGAAAATCCAAGGTCGGTAATCGTGTATATTTGACCTCAGAGTTGGGAGGTTTCAAGTCTTCGACCACAGATCCAAGGGTACAAAATCTTGCAACCACTGACGACTCCATGCCAGTTGAATAGCTGGGTTTGCTTGGATTTAGAACACCCTCTTCATCTGACATCATTTTGAGCAAATATAAGAAAACTCAAGACAATTAAGGCAAAAGAATTGAATGTGTAGCTTTGAATACCATTAGTCCGGAGATGCTCCCTTTTCTCCATCTCTATCTTCAACCTTTTAAAGCGAGATTTGACAGTTGTGGCACATAGTGCAGCTTCAGCTTCAAGCCACAGATTCTTATACAAGACAGTTTCTGGTTGCAATTCCTCACTAGGAAATTTCATGTCCAATACCCTCTTTATAGCCTGATTGCAAAAATTTTGAACATAAGTTTACTCATCCTCAAACTAGTGAACCCTCTAATATGAACAACAAAGGGAGAGACCCGTACCTGCATGGTGTCAGCATCTCTAACTGTCTCCACATCATCCTTTACAAAAGAAGAATCCGAAAGACCTTCATTTCTTTTAGTAAAGCTATCATGCTCTTCGTCCACAAGAATATCAAGGCCATGTGGTTCAGTGTGAGCAGTTGTAACCTTCCTAACCTGGGAATAAATGACAACATAAACACAAGGAGTACATTCTTTGCTATAAATGGGGAAAAAATATGCACTTGACAGGATAAAAGTGGATGATTATTTTTGAAGATTGCAAGTATCATGATAGCTTCACTTTTGAAAAAAAACCGTACCATTTGAGACTGCAGCGCATCTTCACGATAAGAGGTACCCTGTTGGGAGTCCAAACCTTTTTCTGTCTGAGTAATCTCATCAGCTTCCTTCACCAGGCAACAGTTCAAATTGCTGATTATGTGCTTGAGAGCAGTATTATCTAGTTCTATGGGTGTGGCATCACTCTTTAAGCAGTGATCCACAAGTACTTGCGAAAGGGCCTTTATTGCATTTAGTAGCACACTCGTATCAACTTCTGAAAGTGCCTTCATTACATTTTCGGGAGGTGAATGGACAAGGTGGTCAGCAACATTAGTTGGAGCACAAGAAAGTCCTTTAGATGTGGGAGGTACAATGCACTTACCCTTCAATTCAGCAAAAGATGCTACCACTTTCACTGCAAGTTTTTCTTCCGGCAAAACCTCACGATCTTCTAAACTTGGTTGCAAGGCCTGAAAACTTTTAGAACTAGAAGCAGTTCCAGAGTAATTCAAAAGGCTGAGCTCATTCCCTCTATAAAGATTTAGCTGATTCTTTTCATCAAGGGACCCGGAACCTTCTTTACCATACAGCTCCATACTACGACAACTCTGCTTCGTACCACATAAATCACCACATTCTTTAGATACATAGTTGGATTCTGAAGACTTATTTGAAGAATTCTTCTCAATTACTTCTTGTGAGAAATGTATGTTACTATTTGTATCGAGTCCCGCAGGGCTTTGCTTATGCTCTTCACTATCAAACTTGAAACTTGATTCCAACTTTCCCACAATATCATCTGGACCAACCAATTTACAGTCTTCAATTGGAGCAAAACAAGTTGCTAGAGCTCCTTTCCAGCAAGGTGAATCCACTCCAGGGTTCTGAATTTCTGGACCATCTGATGAAATCTCCTTGGAAAAAAATGTCACTGCAGTGTCTGTGTTGGAATTCATCTTAGCAAAATCTGTCATGGTTGAGTGAGGATTTGGAGTCACAGATTTTGTCTTCAAGAGCTGATCAAAGCAGTCATCATTATGATGCTTCTTCTTTATATCATCATCCATTTTAGTAGAGGGCAATCGTGTAAGAAAACTATCAGACTTTCCTGTGTAGCTTCTCTCTTGGCAGTTCAGACCAAATGGATGATAAGGAACAAAGTCAGATGCTGTCTTGATTTTATCAATCGATTTGCTGTTAGTAGAATTCACTGTTACAGACTGAACTGCATCTTGTGGTGATGGAAACCCACCAAATGTCATTTTAGTCTGATTTGCAGGGGAAGGTCTCATTGTTGATGGAGAATCAAGGAAATAAGAATCGGTATAATTTGCACGCTTGTCTTGTGAATCAAGCGGAGACTCATAAAGGCCAAAGTATTTTGGACGTGGATCCTGTGGGAATGGATCCTGAAGATGACGATTTTTATTGCAGGGAGATGTAGAGCCCACTGCAGGCTGCCCTATACACCTTCCAGTAGCACTTCCTGAATAAGGCTCCTTGAAAGATTTACGATCTTCAATACTTCTGGATCCAAAATTAGTTTCTCCTCCAAAACCGCCAAAGCTGTTTTCTGACTCGGCAGATGTCTCCAGATATAATTCTAAGCTCCCAACTGCTAGTGTCCCAACACGAAAAAGCATAATGATGTACATCATAATCAGGGCCTCATTCAAATTCAGATAAATTAACTTCACAGTGAAATACAAATCCCATAGAAACAACAAACTTTAGAAATTCACAAAGGATGAAAAGCATACAAGGAACAAACATAACAAATGGGACTTGAAATGGCAGTTCTGATAGGTGTTTGACATGAGTATGACAGCTCCATCTAAAATATAAATAAGTAATAGACAAGATCACTTCGGGATTAAAAGGATGTGATCTCCACTCTAAATACAGAAATAGACCAATAATATCTGCTCAAAAGATAACCAGATGCAATATTTTCGGACATTATTATCCATATTGAGGTTATATACACATAGGTGCTTGCTTGAAAACATCCATGACATCAAACACCAATGGGAAGGACTCTGATATCCACAGCATATAGGAAACTCCCACAATTATTAGCAACCAATCAGCATGTTAACGTATTTATGAATCACACTGCAAAAAATGAAGTAGCTTGTTGTTGAACACTGCATTAATGTAAGAAAGAAGAAAGATACCTTTCTTCATGGTTTTCTGACCTATTGATGAACCAGAACGTTTATAATCTTGTGGACCAAGACCCAACAAGTTACGTTGCTCCACATTGTTCAAACCATTCCACAAAGCACTCCGTTCCGGGTCGTATTTCACACTAGATGCCATTCGTGTATCATCAACTTGAGATGAGCCACTCAATTTCCCCGCTAAAAAATTGGATGACAAATCATACTTCAGCTCATTACAGGCAACCGAGTCACGATCAACCACAGCGACATATGGAGGATAATATGGTTTGGCATCAGCAAGACTAGTCGGCACTGAATTCTTATATTGCTCATGAGGAAACCACTCGTATCCATCACTCACCACAGATTTCAGAGGGGTTAAAGGGTCACATTGTGAGCTGTTATTGGGTTGAGAACCAGGGAATCTATGAACTTCAGAGGAAAATTTGCCATTCCTTGAGCTGTTTTCTATGAAATTCGAAGGGGACCAAGCTGGTCTTGGACGATCAAAGTGGGGACCATAGGGCGATTCAGTGAAATTCAAAGGCGGGTTCGAATTGGGCTGCTTCTGATAGGGTTTATCAAAGTTAAAGGGCGGAGCCAAAGGCGACAAATTGGAAGATGAAGAAGATCTTCCACCAACACTGTGGGAACCCAATGGCATCATAATTCTTTAGTTTTTTCTTGTTCTTCACAACTTTTAGGGTTTCCTCATCAGAAGATTGACATAGCTGATCAAAACCCATGAACAAACCGAGAAAAAAAGTGTATGATTTCAAGCAAATTAAAAAAACAATACCAATCTAGGGCACAGACGAACAAAATTCAAGAACAGGCAAACAAACAGCAAGAGAAAGTAAACTGAGATAAGAATTGGCAATGGAAGATGGGAACGGGGGATTGAATAGAGATTGAGGTTAACATTACCTGGTGGGGCGAACGGTGGAAGCCTCCCAAGTCCCAAGTCCCAACTACGAGTGGGTCAAAATCCAATCTTTGATACGGAGCACTCCGTATTTAAGTTATATCTGGTCAGCGGAAACCCCTAATTTCTCACAATCTGCAGGGAGCGTTAAACTGAACTGAACACCATCCTCATCGCGCATCACACGTTGATTGATGATAGTTTCGATACGCACAATCCTAAGCCACAAAAACATGATTCACATTTCACACAATTTTTTTTAAAAAAAAAATTTGGAGGATGTTATACACAAGGTCAATTTCTCGCTAGTGGCACGATACCGGTGACGACCTCCGAAGTCGCCAAGAATAGTGCAGACATAGGTTCCTTGAGACGGCAAGCCACAGGTGAAACTGACTCCAAAGGTCGGCATTATCAGGTTCTTGAATTTGCAAGATTCCTGAATCTGCGCGATGTCACGTCGACTTGAGTTGGTGCCGACTGCCTAGGTCGGCATTGGCGAAATTTGCAAGATTCCTGAAATCTGCGAGCAGTCCCGTCAACTTGAGCCGGTGTCGAGTCGACACCGACTTCCTAAGTCGGCAACAGTCTACTTAACGACCTAGGAAGCTGAAGTCGGCAGTCTGCTTACCAACCTAAGAGTTCGGTAGAGATACCATGTGGTCTGCGAGATTTTGCCGTGCGAATAGCATAAATGAATTTGGGGGTAGCTAGACCTACACAAGGGGGTCCGGATTAGGATGGTTGTCAGGTAAGGTTAGGCCAGGTATAGAGTCAAAGTTAGGGGTTTGGTGAATCGGTAATTTGACAGTTTTAATCAAACATTTAAAAAAGTATATGTTATTGGATCGACCCAACATTTTTTTTATATAGTAAGAATTTGAATATAATTAGTTTCTATTAAACTACTGGATCCACTCACAACTAACCTAACTGACTCGACAAGTTCAATTGTAGATTTTTTTTGCTCTATAAAGGCTAGTTTGGGGCAATTTTCCCCAAATACATTACACAATTGTAATCTCACTCCAATTCATATTTTAATCTCTCCATAATTATCAAGTGTAGGAATTGTCTCTCAAGAATAAATTATGAAACTCCACTCCTCTTCATGAGCAACTATGGGTTGCCTCTTCCCTCTTTTTATTTTCATCCCCTTATCTTAATTTAATATCTCATATATTTTTTCTCTAAATTAATGTCTATTTTTCTTACCTATTCTTTAGAGATTTCCCTTGTAATCACGGGGCTACTTTGTTCTCCACTTTTTCTACCTCATTTATTTTTATTTATAAACAAAATTCATAAGTGCTTGATATTAATATTATTTATTTCATGTAAATGAAAAATAACAGAAATAATAACATGACATTATAGGTAAATAACAACTTGATTTGGATCATTTGAAAATTGAAATTGATGATTATTGACAAGATTTGGATCAAAAGGGATGTTTGGGATGAGTGGGGTATTTGGATGAAGATGGAAAAAGAAATGCAAAATACAATAGGTCAAGATGGGGTTAGGAAAAATTATACTCAAATTATGAAGAAAAATAAAATAAAATTAATGGTATAATTTATATATTAAAATAATTTATATATATATATTATTAATACATTTGAGGTATTAAGATACTAAATAAATATGAATAAGATGTAACTAGTATAGTGCCCGCGCGATGCGCGGAATCAAATAATTTATGTGGTACAATAGTTAGTTGATAGAGGTTAGATGATATAATATAGCATTGAAACAAACCCGCCATAATGAAATAATGAAGTTCGACTTCGAGAGTCGTCGTAAAATAAAAAGAGATCGAAGATCAAAATTGTAAGTTTAAATTGACAAATTAAAGGCTAATAACTATATGAAAAACTATAGTCGAAGTTTCTTGTTGGATTCAAAATAGATAAATGAGTCTAAAGTATATTTTAATAGGATGATGCTAGGTGGAACACCAGAGCTCATGGTACTACATCAATCAATATCTTCAAAACAATTGCAATAGAAAACAATAAACAATTTGAATAAATTAAAACGTAAAAAGAAAGTAAACGACATGCCAATCCACATTTTAGTAACCTAGCCCGAATTCACCTAACTGGCAGCAAGCAACATTTTGGCCAAGAGTGTTTCCAGGGGACCTGTTGGAGTGCTGATTCACAAGGCTGAAATGATGACGCGAGAGCTGGAGAAATGCAAATGGCTTCATGTGCGCAAGGTAGGAAGCAATGAGCACATTATCTTGCTCAATGAAGACCAAGTGTACCTGTGTTTTTCGAATTTGAATTTCAGCTGTCGAATGCTTTAATTGATATTATATTTACTGATTTGAACTATTATATGGAATAATAAAGTCTGGTTTTCAATCAAATAAAATCAGTAAAGTTCAACAGAATATAAAGGAAGTTCAAGCTACTAAATATATCCATAAAGCTGCATTTGCAAGAATATTTTATATGCTTTTGTCATAAAGAAATTTCATAATTTTGAAAATTTTGAAAATACTACTCCGTATACATGAACATATTTTATACGGTAATAGTTTATTTCAAAATATGTGTATATAGATAAATTTTTAATTTTTTTTGAAAGAGTATCGTATCAAGTTCAAATATAGGTTCGACTCGAGCTTGACTTGTTTCATTCGAAGGTAGAAGTAGCTGGGCAGTAGAAGTAGTTGAGTAACTTGTGACATGACTTATGGTACATGAAACCAAATCACCTTCAGCAGCACTACGAATTAGAAAACAAAATGATGCATTCTAAAGTTATGATATATAAGATAAGATTGTGCAACAATGATAAATAAAAAAAAATTAGTGAAACTGTAAAATTTGAATTAAAATATAGGAATGATTGAAATGCGAAAACACATACATCTTCTTGTGCTCAACAATTTCAGAATTCTCTTGATCAAGTATAAGTCTTGAACCGTACAATGAGTTTGATACAGAGATCTCACCTGAAAATAAATAAGATAAAAATAATAAACGTAATTAACCAATTACAGAATTTAAAAACTGAATTTCTAGATTGTAAAAATTAATATACAAATTGCTGAATTTCCAGAATTTTAAACTTATTATACAAATTATAGATTGTTGAATACATATCTTAAAACTGAATTTACAGATTTTAAAATTTACTTTACAGATTTAAAAACTGAAATTCCTGAAATTCATAATGCCAAACTCACAGCTTTGTAAATTCACACATTGCTGAAATTACAGATTTTAATAATGAAGTTACATATTTTAAAACTTAATATAAAAAATTGCAAAATTTATATACTGTTAAACAAATGTTAGATTGCTAATTCTAAAGTAGACTGAGCTTGAAATCATATTATGGGACAAACTTGAATAAAATCATATTTAAAGGATAAAACTTTAATAAAATTAAACCCAAGAAGATAGAATTGAATATGAGGATGTAGCAAGATTAACACAGAATAGAGGGTACAGAATTCACCTTTGAATATCACAATTTTTGCAAATTGGAATATTACAATAAGCCGCTTCCCTTGAAAAGAAGCAATGTAGTCTGACATCTCAGTAGCATAATCACCCCAAAGTGTACAATCCAACACAATTTGACTATATAGTATAGATAAATTAAATAGTTGAATGAGTCAAACAATGTACGCATTTGTAGATGAATCAAAAGTACCACTTAATATGGTATTGTACCTCTGATCTTCCAGCTTAACCATAAGCCTACTCTTTTCAGGTTTGTTTTGAGCTGTCGGGCCCTTATTGGGGAATTTGATGACATCGTCAAATTCAATCAATTCACCAATAACGTCTACAAATATGAGAATAATGTTTATTAGTAAGAGATAGGTTAAACTGTAAAACAAAATATGAATATTATAGAGAAGATTTAATCGATTTACCAAACAAATACTCATCCTCTTTTTTCATTGACATAATAGTGGAGAATTCAATGAAATGAAATCCAAACGGGGATCCTACAAAAGCATCAGATCTTTTCAGAAGGGATGATTCGTTAAAAAGAATCTTTCTAGGATGTCGACTGAACTTATATGGTCCATTGTTGTCAGCAAGTTCAAACTTAGATATGATAAGTGTTGCAAACTCCTTCAAAAGGTTGGAAAACCTCCAGCGTAAACTCCCTTTGACGATTGTTTCGATTCTAGTTCCCTACACATTCAGATAATGTAAGAAAATGGTCAAAACTCTCTTATGAGAAGACTGAATTCAATTTTTGATACACCAAGAAAATTCTGAAAACATACATTCTCATCACACAAAATCAACTCCAGCGGAAGCTTTGAATAGTTAATGCGGGTTGTCCTTGAATACATGCTCACTATCCGGACCTTGATAATAGAGGTGTCGGTTATCTCATCAAGGCTTGTCAATTGCTCTGCCATTGTAAGCCTGGAAAAAAAAGTGTAATAATTAATGAGCATTATATAAGAATATAGGAGGAATCAAAGAAAAATAACTTGAAAATTATATCATATTGAGAAAACAGTGAGTCGATTAGAAGTTAACCGCAATCCAGAAGAGTAAACTTTGGTTGTGAACTTGTGAATGACAGTGTCAAAATGTTATGATATAAATACTCATAAAAGTATCATTGAATAAAGTATAGAATCAAGCCAGCCAAGTAATTAGAGATAAAAAAATATCCAAACAATCCAAAATAGCCAAAAAATTATTGAAAGGGTATGTTCAGTATCTATCTATAATGAAATTAAAATTTATATACTGAATCACAAATGATTGGAAATATAGCCTTAGAGCTTCCAAATTCAAATCATATGGAAAGGGTATGTACAGAGGAATCACACAAAGAAATATCAAACAATCCATCAACAATAAAAGTAGAAAATATAATTGTTGATCGATTAAAATCCATATACGAATGATATTGGAAATTAGAGATTAACTACCAAAAATATCAGTCCGTTTAGGGCACTTACCTAATCGAAAGCGGATTTGATACGAATAAAATAGACCGTATATAATGGGATTATTATGTATTTTAATTAAACTAAACTGCGGTAAAGGATTAAGAAATTAGACATAAAGTACCCAAAATAGAAGAGGAATTTAGGGAACATACCTAATCGAAATCGGATTTGGTACGAATATGCAATAGTAGATCGCTTGATGGGTGCCATAGCAATTGGGAGGCGGAAAACAGACCGACGAAGGAGGTCATCAAGCCGCCGGAGCTAGCCCACACCAAGGAGATCGTCAAGGCGTCGGCGAAGGAGGTCCGATTCGGCGACCTGAAAGTATGCAAATTACCTGTAAAACGCGGTTCTATGGCGATCGGGAGGTTGAAGAAGGTAATTAGGTTTTGTGAGGCTAATGGGAAGAATATTTGTGATTGGGCCGGATGGAGGAACTGACCCAATTTATTATAAAAGAAATGAAGACATTTGGCTGATGGCTGATGGAAAAGAATTGGGCCGGATGAATTGAGTGTAATTAACATATTGATGGAGACACGTGGCGGAAGACCCGAAAAGTAAGGAGAGGAAGACATGTGGCAAAATTGTTCTCTTTTAAAGTATAGTATAGATGGGTCTCTTGTGTATTTAAAAAAAATAAAAAATATAAAGGGAAAAGATTACTTTGGTAGAGAGAGTCATTCCCTTTCAACCTCTTCCTTTAAGGTTTTCCTTCCAACAATGGATTTACTTTTTAAGATCTATAAGGTAATAAAAACTCATGTTTGCATATGGTCTCATCCACTTGTCTCTCTCTAGTCTTTATTCCTTCATTTGTCGTCTAATTGTTTTACTAGCTAACTCGTTGCTCTCTAATTTTTTTTTCTCATAATTGTTGTTTTAATTATTTCCAAAATTATCAATTAATATTCATATATAATTGGGTGTGTTTGAATTCCAATGCATTATGTATTATAATTATGAACACTTGATAATGTTTGGTTACATATTTTATAACATGTTTAAATTAACGTAAATTTTAAATAAAATACTACGTATCTTATAAATTGTGTTAGTTAAATACTCACTATTGGGTAAAGTTTATAATTACATTGTAAACTTAATATAATTAAATGACACAATTTATAAGGTATTTTATTTAAAATTTATGTTATTTTAAACACATTGTAAAATAAGTAACCAAAAACTATTTAAGTGTTTATAATTATAATTTGGCGAAACTAATTAAAATACCCAACCTTTAAGGGGGTGTTAAAAATATATCTCAATCTTTCAAATGTAAGCTAAATATCCCGACCTTTATAAGTGATGGTAATATAATATCTTAATGATTTCTCTCCAATAAAATTCTTATTTTTTTATTGTATTACTCATGTATTTTCAATTCAAATAAAACATATAAAATTAAATTAGATGAGTTTAAAAGTTTATTTAATAAACTTTCGTAGTTTTAGATTTAATTTGTACCTAACTTTTTATATCTTTTTTTAAATCAATATCTATAACAAGCCAAATAAAAAAAATGTAAAGCAAAATAACATATTTTCAATTAGTAAATGATTAGCTAGTGATTTAACTTATCAAAACTGAATAATATTTTGTCAATTATAAACTTTATGTTACTATGAAATTGAAATGAAAATTTAATTATTTAGATTATTCAATGGTGTTCATTTATATATAAGAATTAAATTATTATTATTAAAAAATATATAAAAGAATGTAGTTTTTTTATTTTTTATTTTTTCTTAAATCCAAAATAAATAAATTAAGATAAACTTAAAAACCAATCTAATTTAATCTAATAAACTTGAATGATATTTTACACAATCAAGATATTGAAAATTATATTTTAAATATTTACCTGTTTTATTATATTTGTTTTGATTAAATTTAATTATAATCTATAAAAACGTATTAAATTGAATGATTTTTTTTTTCAGTTACAAAAGAGACTTTTATTTTTTAAAAAAATTATCATGAAAATCTAGACTATACATTGTATAATTCGAGCATTAAGATCCAAGGGCACGCTTGCGAATATGATCATTATTTTTTGCCACATATGTGCCATGTAAGCACTTTTGTGGGGGAGAAAATTTTGGGATATTATATTACTATCCCTTAAAAAAGCCAGGATATTTATCTCACATTTGAAAGGTAGGGATATATTTTTAACACGGGTAAATTGCGCCACTAGTCCCTAACGTTTCATACTCATTCCATTCAAGTCCCTAACCTTTCGCTCATTCCATTCAAGTCCCTAACCTTTTATACCTATGTCATATTAGTCATTAAACTTCTATTCATTCCATTTAAGTCCCTAACTTATTGAATTTGTTGCACTATTAGTCTAAGTTATTTTTAAAATTAAAAAATAAAATAAAATATTTTATTTTAAAAATAATTTAGACTAAATTGTAATTTTTAGGTAAATCTTTAAGATTGATTAAGAAAAATAGAAAAAATTTAATTAAATAATCCTATTGTTAATTTATTTTTAATACCTATAATTTATAATTTTTAGTAAAAATACACCCCTTTGTCCAAAAACACACACAATTTTTTCCAAAATATTGTGGTTCAATTTATTTAATACAATAATTTAGATAAATTAACATTAGAAATGTTCAATATTTAAAATCTACAAATCTTAGACATTCACCTAAAGTTTCTAATTTATTCTAATATTTTATTAGAAATAGTAATCTTGGTATAAATATTTTGTAGTCTATTTTTATTATTATTAATCCCCTCCCCAATAAAAAAAACAAAAATAGAAGGTTTTTAATTTTAGAAAGTGGAAATGCAGTAGATTTCAAGTACTAAAATTTTTAACGTTAATTTATCTACATTTTTATTAAATACAATTAACCACACTATAAAGTGACCTTATTTTATTTATTTATTTATTATTATTATTAATTTTATTATTATATTTAGAAGTTTATAAAATATTATTTAATTAAAATTTTAATATTTTTCGTAGCCAATCTTAAACATTCACCTAAAAATTATAATTTAGTCTAAATTATTTTTAAAATAAAATCTTTTATTTTATTTTTCAATTTTAAAAATAACTTAGACTAATAGTGCAACAAATTCAATAGGTTAGGAACTTGAATGGAATGAATAGAAGTTTAAGGACTAATATGAAATAGGTGTAAAAGGTTAGGAACTTGAATGGAATGAACGAAAGGTTAGGGACCAACAAGAAAAAAGTATGAAACGTTAGGGACTAGTGGTGTAATTTACCCTTTTTAACACTCCTAAAGGTTGAGTTATTTTAATTAGTTCCGTCTTATAATTTCAGTATAAACTTAATGCATTGAAATCCAAACAGACCCATTAATGTCTTTCCCGAGTACGTAGGAGCTCTAGCAAACCGGGCGGGAGTGGACTTTGTGAAGGAGGAGATGGCTCCTCTCCCAACACACACGTCTCTTCCCTACCCAAGAGTTCGAGACACTCAAAATTGAACCGGTCCAGTCGACTTGAATTGAATGCAACCTAACAAAAGTTGTGAGACGAAATGCAGGTTTTGAGGCACAAAATATAAGCACTCAAAGCCAAGGGAGGAGGTCGATTATACTCCCTCCGTTCGAAAAAAAAAGTCCATTAATTTTTTTGACACGTTTTTAAGGGGTTCAAAACTAAGTATATAAAATAATATTTTTTTAATTTTTTTTTTACATAGTCTTATACTCCTTCCGTTCGGCAAAACTTGTCATTTTAGTTTCTTTCACAAGTTTTAAGACAATTAACAAATGTACTAATTTACCCTCAATTATTACCCTCCTTTTTTACTTTATCGAAAACTACAACTAACAAACCATCAATCATATCAAGGTTATTTTTGTAAAGTGAAGGGCAAAATACCTACAATGACAAGTTTTTTTGAACAAAAATAACACTCTAAAATGACATGTTTTGCCGAACGGAGGGAGTATATATTACTAATAATTATATAGTTATGTAAAAAATTTAATAAAAAAATATTATTTTATATAGTTTTTAACTCCTTAAAAAGCGTGTCAAAAAGTCAATAGACTTATATTTCCGAACGGAGGGAGTATATTTTTTTTTATCTTAGTCCAATTCGATCGACACAATCGTTATACAACTGGATCGGGTACTGTGTGACTCATTTAACGATTTAAGGGGTTGACCCTATCACTCACAAGCGACTCCATGTTTCTAATAAGATTCAAACTTTGAACCTTCTATGTAGCCCCACATCCTCTCATCTTCCTAGCTAGTATAACGCTTTATTTAGTTACTAAGCTAGTAGTAGTTACTAGTAGTACGTAGCAGATTTTGTTAAATGTTTAGTTATGAAACTAGTACTAGTACTAGTTTTGGGAAGGATCTGAACCTAAAATACAAAGGTGGGAATTTGCCAACATATATATATGTAACCAACATTAGGTCTGGAGTCGATCTGGACACATATATTTGGAATTGGACACATTAGGTCTGGGATTCGGAGTTGAATTATTTATGGGCCGGCTGTTTGCTTCACTATTATATGTCTATTGGACAATGGACATCCATTGTCCAATGGAATGATGTCCATTGTCCAATGGATTGATTTTACAGTGTTAAAGAGTTTTAACTTAGTGTTTGTATGTTGAATTTATGCCGCCTAACTTTTGCAACTTCCTTCATTCGGGGAAATATAGGCTTGTCCATGGGTCGGAACCGTCGGGTCGACGGGTCCGACCTGTCGGGTCACAGGTCGGAAGTCACGACCCAAACCCGTGGGATAGACGGGTCGGCGGGTCACCTGATCCAACAGGTTACGGGTCGGCTCGTTTTTTTAAAAAATCGTTTTTTTTTTAATTTTACCCCAAAACAGCCTTTTTAAAAATAAAATAAAATTTGTCGACCCGGCGGGTCGACCCACCGAGTCATTTTCACAAAACCATCGACTCTAACCCGAACCCGTGACCCGCCACGACCCTGGACCCGTCTGACCCGGACCCGCCGGGTCCATGATCAGCCAAACCCGCCAGGTCACGGGTTGACCCATGACCCGTGGACAAGCCTAGGGAAATATATTATTTCAGAGTTAATTTTGTTTATGAAAATATGTTTTATTTTGATCTATATTTTACGAAAATTCCCTTATAATAAATTTTTTTATTAGGAAATAAGTCGAGGACCAGACAAACCTGACTCCTGAAGAGGCCGACAAATTCGGCAGACGAAAAACCGTCAAACTGAAAACGTAAAATAAAAACGATGCAATACAAAAAACGAAAACCAAACACAAACCCAGTCGAACAAACGAGCCTAACCCAGAAAAGTAGGGGACAACGTAGACTAAACCCGGAGCCAAGCGCTTCCAAGCGAGGACACCGTTGGTCAGCGGTACATCAGGAGTCCATGTAGGAGATGAAGACGACCCTCCTAGAAAATATCCGGAACACCGAGTCGTCTCAATGTACACCGCCACAATCTCAGCCACTCAGCCAGACCCGACATCGGACACAAGAGCCCCAACTCAAACTAGGACCACCGAGAAACAACCGAAAATGCAGCAGAGAACCACTCTTGTACAAATGCACCTGAAAGCCCTTTCGGGATTTTAGCAAGACCCTCATGGGATTTTTGTTAGACCTGAAACGGGTAGATTTACTCAAGGCTGAATTTTTTTAATTATAATTGTATTTTGGGTTGCCTCGGGCCAAAGGCAAAACCTTAGGCCCAAAGCACAATTTTCGAGCCCAGCCACCCACAGACAGACCGCCAATCTAGCCAGGAAGGAAGTGTCGCCAGGAAAATAGTGTCGGCGCTGCCAACCATCGGAGGGAGTCGAAAGCGGGGAGAAACACAGGGACGACGAAGCCCAGGCCGAAAGATTTGAAGGTGAAGCTTGACGAGGAGAATGCAAAGACGGCGAAGGAGAGACCCCCAACCACACGATCAACGACCGTCGTAGAAACGAAGCAGCCGAACTAGCCGGGATGATACGTCATCGACTTGGATTGAGTGAGAACAATCACCCGGTTGTTAAGGTAATTCGGCTTCAACCTCCGTATGGTGGAACCCTTGGATGGAATTCCTAGTGGAAAAGGTACGAGATAGGACCACAAAAGCAACGAGGCTCGTAGACAACGCGCACACACATGAGATGACGCTGCCGAGACCTCGGGTGCAAGCTCGGTAGTCGCAGCAAAGGGAGGCGGCGGTCGCCGCAGAGCAGCAGGACTGCGAACGCAGCGAGTCGGCAGCGATCGCCGAAGGGTGGTTATGCGATGTTCTGCCATTTGAAAACTCGGTTTTCGATGGTGGAGGCGGTACTGATGGCGGTATGGTGGTGGTTAGGGGTTTCGAAAGTGGTGGTATGGTGGGTTTGACGGCGATGGATTGGTGGTTAGTGGTGGTGAGGCGACGTTGATGGCAGAGGCAGAAAAGTGACGGTGATAGTGAACGGGGAATGACGTACGAATCTCTTCCAAGCAAGGACGAGATCCAGTTCTTCAATCAATTCCAGCGATAATATTTGATTGAAGAACTCAATTGAATTCAGTGCGCGACAAGCAATTCAGTAGCAAGAAAATGATAGGTTTGACGTCAGGGATGAAAGGGGGAGTCTCTAACTTAAAGCTCTGCAATCCTCTAAATTTGATGTGTCTGAAAAATTGACCTAATTAGATTATATAAAAAATTTTAATAAAACCCTAATTACTTATGAGCCTAATTAACTAACGGGTTGGACTTACTATGTAAAGAAAGTCCACACCTCTTTTTAATAACTAATACTAAATATAGTAATAAGTCTTTATAATAATAAATAGTTTATACGAACGGCGTTAGAGTCGTATCCGACAGAGACTGGAGCATATCGCGCAGAGTGTTGACGATAGAGACTAACAAGCTCAACGACGGTGTTTGTTCGGGTTTAGAAGCGAAGCCTCGAGTAATAATGGACGCGGTAGCTCTTGCGATCGCCTTGGCTCTCGCTCTAGTCATCGGTCCGTTAGAATGGACACTCATGACCTCCTCCTCTTCTTAGACTGTCAATGAGGGAGGCTACGACATATCACGGGGGGAGCCACACCCAGCACATGGAAGACCTGAACCCCATATCGGAGGGCTAAACAAGCGGGACGACGATCGAAATCTCAGACTCCGGCCACCAAGGGAAAGACGATTAAAGAGGACGAACAAAAAACCAATGAAGACTGGGAGGAAACAAGAGGAGGAAACGGAAATTGCCGACGAAACCTCTGAATCGGAACCACCTCAGGGGCATCAAAAATGGAGAGAAAGGACCATCGAATGGCCATACCACACCACAACTAGACAACGGAAGGTAAACGAAGAAGAAGCCCCAAATCAATTGTAACAAATTTTGCACACAAAAAAAGGTGAGATTAGAGAGGGTAGAAACCCTAGTTTCACAAGGGAGGTTTACGGGATTTTAGAGAGAGGGCAGATCCCCTTTCTCTAAAATTACTGTTATATGTCCTTATAATAATTATGATATTGTTAGTTGTAGTTTTAGAGAAAGTAAAAAAGTAGTATAATAAATGAGGGTATAATAGTATATTTATTGATTTTCTTCAAATTTGTGGAAAAAACTAAAATATCATATTTTGAGGGGATTCACATCCTCTGTCCCCCTCTCCCGTCCCCCCTCACAAATATTAATTAAAAAAAGATTAAAACAATAACAATAAAGGTAGTTTGTGAGATGGGACAGTAGAGGGGGACAAACTCGGGAACAAGAGATTGACACCCATTTTGAGGAACGGAGAGAGTAATACAATATAATTTATTTATTCTTTAAATTTAAATTATCTACTCAATATCTTGCTAATACATATAAACATGATTAAACCGGCTTGCGCCGACCGACTCGATCCAGTAATAGGGAGCAAGACAAACTTTGAATTTTTTATTCAAGAAAAGGGATGGAAACAGGGATCGAAACCGAGGCCTCCTTACCACCATCCTTACTTCACACTATTAAACCATCCCGATTGGGGCGAGTTCCATATATTTTAGGTACAAGAATAAGACATTATATATAACTATATAAGAATACTTCTTCACATGTATAAGGCCCCGTTTGGTATGAGTGCTGAAATCGGAATGGAATCAGAAAATCGTAATGACTCATTACTAAAGCTGGTTGTTTGGTATGCTGTCGGAATGAACTATTCCTGAAATAATAATAATAATAATAATAAATAAATAAATAAATAAATAAATTAAAATAGTGATAAAAGTAATAATATTAATAGATATATATTATTATTATTATTAAAAATAAAAATATAATATAATATATATTAAATAATAAAGTATTGATAATAATAATAATAATATAAGTATAAATATAATATAATATAATATAATATAATAAATAATAATAATAATAATAATAATAATAATATTAACAATAACAACAACAACAATGAGCTACAAAATTGAGAAATGAGGATTATCTAGTATTTTGATGGGAATGAAACGGGTTGAAAATTGAGAATGGATGATTCTCGGGAATCATTATGATTCTAAGTTTTAATTATACCAAACATTTAAATCGGGAATCATTCATTACGATTCTCAGTTTTAATTCTCGGGAATGGATACCAAGGAAGCCCTAATTTTTTTTCCCCTCGTTTCAATCGATATGGACTTTTGAAATGCAATACATTTCATAATGATCGAGTATATATGTCACCTCCGATTCCTTTCTTATATCTATTATGTTGTTTTGTTTTGTTGGGTGAAAACTTTGGCTTGTAAATAAAAAAAAAAGTTGAGGCAGATGATATGACTAAAATTTAGAAGCCTCCCATGTGATTGCCATCCTCCATTGTCGTCCATCTGCAGTTGCAGTACGTTGGCTTTTCTTTTCATCTTTCAGTGTACTGCTTACAGTGCACCGAATCTTTCCATCTCTCTCTCTCTGAATCCACCGATCCATCATCGACATTTTCTGCAGAGTACGTATATCCTGTTTGTAGCTATGTGACACACCGGAGATTAACGCTATTGTGAAAGGCCCTCAAATATCATATATTTTCATGAATGGAAGGAATAGTAGTTAGTTGTTCAGTTGGTGAAGAATTGTTTAAGGCTGAATCATTTTTCTCTTTGATTGATTTAAGTGTGTTTAAATAACACAATTACAATGAATATTCTATCTTAGTAAAGAAGATAATCGGAAAGATATAAATCTATCTATCTATAACAACTAAGATATCTTAAAATATGGTAATTTCCAATACTCCTCCTCAAGATGGAGCATGGCTGGAATGAATGCCCAACTTGTCCAATAGGAAATGGAATTGTTGATGCCCAAGCGCCTTGGTGAAGATGTCCGCGAGTTGTTGTGAGGAGCGAACATGAAATAGAGCAATATTACCAGACTGAACATGATCACGAACGAGATGACAATCAACTTCAATGTGTTTCGTGCGCTCATGGAAGACGGGATTGTTAGCAATATGAATCGCCGATTGGTTGTCACACCATAAACGCATAGACCCATGATGAGTGACGCCAAAAGAGCGCAGAAGCGACTTGAGCCAGACAAGCTCGCAGGAAGTCGTAGCCATCGCCCTGTATTCGGCCTCAACAGAAGAGCGGGACACCGTTGTCTGCTTCTTTGTTTTCCAAGAAACAGGAGACTCACCAAGTTTGACGATGTAACCGGTTAAGGAGCGACGAGTCAGAGGACAAGCTGCATAGTCAGAATCACAATAGGTCACGAGGCGTAGATCACTATGACAGGAGAGAAAGACACCTTGAGCAGGACGACCCTTGAGATAACGAAGAACCCGAAATGCCGCATCCAAGTGAGCCTGGCGAGGCTGCTGCATGAATTGAGCAAGGACGTGAACCAAAATAGCACAGGTCTGGTCTGGTGATCGTCAAGTAAATGAGACGACCGACGATGCGGCGATACCTATCCGGCTGCGAAAGAAGAGCACTAGTGTCTAGAGCAAGCTTGTGATTTTGCTCCATAGGAAAATCGGCAGGCTTGGCGCCAAGGAGACCAACTTCGCCGAGAATATCCAAAGTGTACTTGCGCTGAGACAGAGTGATGCCAGAAGAGGTTCGTGAGACCTCAATGCCCAGAAAGTATTTCAGATGATCGAGATCCTTCATGTGAAAACAGGAGTGGAGATAGGCCTTGAAGCGAGCAATAGATTCAGAATTGTTCCCTGCTATAATCAGATCATCAACATAAACAAGCACATGCAGAACCAGATTGGAACGAACAAAAGAGAACAGAGAGTAGTCGGCATAGGACTGACTGAACCCAGCATGTCGAAGAGCAGATGCAAGTTTCGAGAACCAATTGCGGGGAGCCTGACGGAGGCCGTAGAGAGACTTCCGAAGTCTGCAGACCTTGTGACTACCATCGGTGGAGAAGCCAGGGGGCAAGGACATGTACACTTCTTCCTCAAGATCACCATGTAAGAAAGCATTGTGCACATCCATCTGATGAAGCTCCCAATTTCGGATAGAAGCAACTGCAAGGAAGACTTTGACAGAGACTAGTTTAGCAACTGGAGCAAATGTTTCAGAATAATCCGTACCCTGAACTTGCCGATTGCCGAGAGCAACTAGGCGTGCTTTATGCCGTTCAATGCTGCCGTCAGAGTTGTACTTGACTCGAAAGACCCACTTGCAACCAATAGCCTTCTTGTGAGGAGGTAAGGTCGTGATCTCCCAAGTACCATTACGATGGAGAGCATCAATTTCAGACCGCATAGCGTCTCGCCAATGCTGATGGCGAAAGGCCTCGCGAAATGTCGTGGGTTCAGGATTGGCACTGATGGCAGCCAAGAAGCTAGTGTGCATAGGAGTGTAAGCATGTGTGTCAACATAATGAGCTAAGGGATAAGGCGTACCTGACGACGTGACGGAAGCAGGAGAAGCCGAAATAGGATCAACCTTGCGGATGGTGTGACACACATAGTCCTTGAGAAGGACCGAAGGTGTATGGGTGCGAGTGGATCGGCGAGGTGGCGGCGGCGGCGGGGGCTGGGCAGCCGGTTGTGGTTCGTCCGGGGCGTCATGGGTGATGGGGTTAGGGTATGTGGGAGACTCAGGAGAGGGTGAGATAGACAGAGGAAAGGGAAAGACATCCTCATGAAAGACAACATCTCGAGAGACAAAGAATTGGTGTGTTTCAAGGTCATAGAGACGCCAACCTTTCTGACCGAAGGGATACCCAACAAATAAGCATCTCCGACTGCGAGGGGAAAATTTGTTTGTGGAGCGAGGAATGACAGACGCATAGCAAAGACAGCCGAAGACTCTAATATGTGAATAATCAGGGGGCTTATTGAATAGACACTCATAAGGGGTTTTACCTTTAAGGATAGAAGAGGGGGTGCGATTGATGAGAAAACAAGCTGTAAGAGTGCACTCACCCCCGAACTTAACCGGAAGGTTGGCTTGGAACAGCAAGGCTCGAGCAACATTGAGAATATGACGATGTTTACGCTCAACCCGACCATTCTGTTGAGGTGTAGCAACGCAAGAAGATTCAAAGAGAATGCCATGATCTGCAAAGAATGATCGCAGAGCAAGAAATTCGGAACCATTATCGTTGCGAACACACTTAATAGTTTTGTGAAACTGAGTGACAGTAAGAGCACAGAATTGTTGTAGGAGTCGAGAGACTTCAGACTTGTGGACCATAAGATAGACCCAGGTGGCACGAGAGAAGTCGTCAACAATGGTTAGAAAATAAGAAGCCCCAGACGAGGACGGAACACGATAGGGTCCCCAAATATCACAATGAATCAAATCAAAAGGTGCTGAAGCATTTGATAGACTAACAGGAAAAGACAGACGTGTTTGTTTGGCCTTGTATCATACATCACAAGGAACATTATTATTTGGTAAAACTGAACTAGAAGTTTTGCAAAAAGAAGAAAGCAAAGAGTATGACGGATGCCCGAGACGCTGATGCCAAAGTAAGGGGGACTCGGCTTGGGTGGTGTGGCAAGCAGAGGTGATGGTGGTGGTGGCAGGAGGCGCCCAGCATAGCCAATAGATCCTATTCCGAGCTTCACCCACTCCAATAAGCATCCTCGAAGTGCGGTCCTATATCACACAGAGCTTATCAGTCAAGGTAACAACACATCGCAGATCCGCAGTCAAGCAAACAAGAGAGATTAAATGACAGGAAAGCCCAGGAACAAATAATGCAGTGATATCAAAAGAGTCACAGATAGAGATGGAGCCAGCCTTATTAGCCGAAACAACAGAGCCATCCGGGTATTTGATGCGCCAATCATCAACCGGATGAACATTTCGAAGCAAGTTGTAGTCCCCTGTCATGTGGATCGATGCACCACTATCAAGAATCCAAGGAGTAAAAGAAATACCTGCTAGAGTATCAGTCCTGGATTTAGAATTAAATTTCTGAAACATATCGAGCATGTGATCCCATTGCTCGTTAGAGATGGTGATGCCCGGACGATCAGCAGCAGTGATAGACTGAGAGCCAGACGCAGCAGGACCATTGGTGTCGACGGAGTTCACGGCAGCAGCCTTGCCACGGCCCCTGCCGACGCCGGAATCAGACGAAGACGGAGCGAGAGGCTGTTTGTTCCGAGGCGGCGGGGCGCCAGTGACGGGATCAACAACGCCTCTCCCATTGTTCCACCATTCCGGATAGCCGACAATTTTGAAGCAGGCGGCACTGTCATGTCCTGTCTTGTTGCATTGGACACAAAAAAGAGATTTCTTATTGACAGTACCTGATGATGGGCGAGGCTGTCGGCGTTGAGCAGCGAAGGCAAGCGCATCCGTGACCGATTGAGGAGTAGTGCGCATAGAAAGCATCCGCTCCTCCTGGATAGCGAGAGAGTGCACCTTGTTGAGAGTGGGTAAGGTATCCTGAGCTACGATGGTGGAACGCAGAGTCCCATAGCCGAGGTCATCGAGCCCCATCAAGAATTGATGAGTGCGCTCCTCCTCACGCTCCTTGGCGTGATTGCCGCAGGTACAGGCCCGGGGTGTAAGGTGGTTGTCAAGCTCGTTCCAGAGCTTCGTGAGACGACCGAAGTATGCGGCGACGGACTGACCGTCTTGATGACATCGAGCAATCTCAGATCGCAGTTGAAGGATGCGAGGACCATTGCCAATAGAGAACCGCTGAGAAAGATCATCCCAGAGTTCCTTGACAATAGAGAAATATGTAACGGTGGAGCGAAGAGAAGGCTCAATCGATTGAGTAATCCAACCGATCAGCATGGCATTAACAGGGCGCCAGTACTGGGAATCGGTAGAGGTGGGTGTCGGCTGAGTAATAGAACCATCAATGAATCTGCCTTTACGCTTCGCAGAGAAAGCGTTTTTCATGGCGACGGTCCATTCTTGATAGTTGTCTCTTTTGAGAATCACCGGGCAAATAGAGAGACCAGGGTGATCGGAAGGATGAAGATAGTAGGGAGAGGCCGGGGTGAGAGCCGCGGGAGTAGTCATAGCAGCGGCGGCGATAGAGTTTTGGTAGGGCCGGTAGAGGCGGTGAGAGAGGCTGGTGTAGGATGCGACGGCGGTGAAGAAGAGCCGATGGCTAAGGTTATTTTAGAGGATCGAAAGAAAGCCTGATACCATGAAGAATTGTTTAAGGCTGAATCATTTTTCTCTTTGATTGATTTAGGTGTGTTTAAATAACACAATTACAATGAATATTCTATCTTAGTAAAGAAGATAATCGGAAAGATATAAATCTATCTATCTATAACAACTAAGATATCCTAAAATATGGTAATTTCCAATAGTTGTAGACTTGGAGTAGTTAATTAGCACAATTTATCACTAAAATTAACCTAATTAAAGTCAAACCAAATCTTCACCCACCCTCATTATTAAGTCGCCCCAAATCGATCCATTAATGGCATTTTCTTCTCTCTTTTTTTTCAATTTTTTTAAATTAAAAAAAGAGATATATTGTCTAAATCTATTCAAATTTTAGAAAGAGAATATAAATTAAACATCATTTTGTTTATTAAGAAACCGTATAACGGACGAGTAAAGTAAAACTAGTACTATCTTAAATCATACAGAGTAATACTTATGCTGACGTGTCACCTTCTTCTTGATTTTAGCTAAATCAACCAATCACCTACGTCTCACTCTTTTATTTTTTTCCCTTCTCCTACCTTCCCTTCCCTTTCCCTTTAACTAATCTTTTTTTATTTTTTCAACTGATTTTCATCTTTGAAATAACCAATGAGTTTATTTCAAAATATTAAATTAATATAAACCTATATCTATTTGCAAATCTTCATATACTATCACAATGGAGTCCATCTTGATTAAGCTTATTATATCTTTATTTTATGAGTTTATTTGTATAAGTTTAATTAAAAATATTAAACTAATATTTTATATAATTGTATAATATTAATTTATTTTATTATTAAAATCTATTTTTAAAAAATCACGCCATGGCGTGAAAACTGTACTAGTTATTTTTGTTTTGACTTCAATGGTTTTCCCATTTATAGTTTTGAAGAAATATTTAGTTTTGAAAAATATTATATTTGAGAAAAAATATGTTTTTTTTGTTGTTTCTTGATGAAATATATAATATATTAAATTTAAAAAATATTAAAATTTTTAAGAAATCTAAAAAATTTTAAAATGGAGAATTTTTTGGAGATGTTATAATAAGATGGTTAATAATTCAAATTCAATAGGCCGGTATTAGTGGAGAAGTAGCATAGCTATCATTATCAAAAACCGAATTCAAGGAATATGTAAAATTAAGTCCGACTGGCGACTGCCGACATAACTAATCCGGTCAGGATTTTATGTTGTGCGATTTAACAAGCGCTATATGGCCCGGCGAAAGCTACAAATCGGGTAAAAATAGATCACCTTTAAACATTGATAAAATTAAATGACAAGAGTGATAAAATTCGATCTATTACCTACCATCTTTATTCAGCAAAACATATCATTTTTTTTTTACTTTTTAATAAATAAAAAATAAACTTATATCTATAATTATTACTTTTTAAATTCCACAAAGGCTTGAAATCTCACTTGAAAGAGCTTGAATTAAACCTCGATAGAGCTTGACCGGTTCGTTGCGACCGGTCCTTCGCGGTGCGGTTTGATCGGACGGTGTGTGTCTCTGTTTTGGTGCGGTTAGGCGTTCTGCTTCTTTGTTGGGATTATATATTGTAGTCGAAGTCGAGACTGGTTGAGGTTAAGGTGGTGTGTATGGGGTGATTCTGTAACCGGGAAAGAGCTTACTGGAAGTTCGTCTTTACTATTCATAGGATTCTTGATGTATCGCTA
This sequence comes from Persicaria maculosa, assembly GCA_963922045.1. NCBI lineage: Eukaryota > Viridiplantae > Streptophyta > Magnoliopsida > Caryophyllales > Polygonaceae > Persicaria > Persicaria maculosa. Next base: position 41,343,497 of record OY998269.1, read on the forward strand.
GTCAACGATGATGTTTCAAGACGCGCCGGTGCATGAGAATTTGACATTAGGTGTTGATATGGTAAAATATAATTGGTAAAACAATTGAAGAAAAAAATATTGCATGAAGGAAAAAATATTTGTATGGGATAATTACTCCGTTTTTGTAAAGTGGTATCAATTATTTATATGTCGAGAATATAGTTACTAGTTACTCCTCCGTTCGGCAAAACATGTCGTTTACTATTTATTCACGCTTCTTTAGAATGATAAAAACTATATAAAATATTCATTTTTTTATAAATTCTTTTAACAAGTTTATACTTATTAATAATAACTACGAAATTGTTAAAAAAATTATTTAAAAAACTAGATATTTTATATAGTTTTTATTTCCTAAAAAAATGTGCATAAATAGTAAAGTGACATGTTTTGTCGAACGGAGGGAGTAGTATATATCTAGTAGAGGTTGCTATCTCTTGATTTGATGTAACCAATTCAAAGTACTTAATTTAGTCAGAATTGAAACCAATTATCTATATTTGCAATGTAAGTGAGTAATTAAGAGTCCCATAGTAGTTCACTACGTACTTCCTTCCATGATGTATATATTGATGAGGCGTATATATTGAGAGTCCCAATGCATGTACGTAGCTAGTAGTCCGATCGAGGGAAGTGAAGTGAATGATGCCTTGTTGTGAATTCTAAATGAAGATGCAGGCTTCGTCAGAGATCCGTGTCATTACTTGTGAGAGGGAGGTGTGTCTGTGTCATTTGCTCTGTCGTGTGTGAACCATTTGTTTACCAGTACTGCATAAGTGCATATCACATCTAACATTATGTGCACCACTAAATTAATTACTCCCTCCGTTCGGCAAAACTTGTCATTTTAACTTCTTTGACAAATTTTAAGGCAATTAACAAATGTACTAATTTACCCTCAATTATTACCCTCCTTTTTTACTTTATCGAAAACTACAACTAACAAACTATCAATCATATCAAGGACATTTTTGTAAAGTGTAGGGCAAAATACCTACAATGACAAGTTTTTTTGAACAAAAATAACACCCTAAAATGACAAGTTTTGCCGAACGGAGGGAGTAAGATATAATTTTATTTTTTAAAAATAAAAATAAAGTACGTATATTTGCATATATAAATCCGTATATGTTAACAAATAATGGTCGTTGGTTGAATGAAGATGGAAGATCAGGATTAATTAATGATTTTAATAATTTTTTTTAAAAAAAATGTGGGACCCGCGGGGAAACTACTCCACTCTCATCCTGAAAGGGCGTGTGATGCACATTGAAACTGATCAATTTTGGATGCAGGAAAACGTGAGATTTTTTTGGTGATTTTCAATAATTTCCCTTTTAAAAAGATTATGTTCAATTATTTTGGGTTGTGAAATTTTTGGAAATCAATGACGGTTTTAGCCAAACGGACGGTGAAGAAGAGGAAGAAGCAAAGCGTAAATTGAAAATCGCCGATGGATTCAGGTAATGGGTTAGAAAACATCATTAGTAGTTCAAATATTCGTCGTTGGGAAGCAAGTATTCGGTGTAATTATGTATGTGCTAATGGCGGTACTGGGATGATGAAAACAGAAGCAATGTAACTGCTCAAATCTGGAGGGGAGAAAATCGTGGGAGACACTTTTTTTTTTTGCCAATTTACACCAATTTCCTTTTTGAAAAGATTTTCGGTCATACAAATCAAGATCATGATCTATTAATCCGGTATGTGAAATCTTTGAAAATCAGTGATGGTTTCATCCAAGCGGACGGTGAAGAAGAGGAAGATTCATCAAAGTTTTTTAACTTCATAATTTTCCAAGTAGTTATCAATATTCGGCAAATTTTATCAAATATTCATCACAATAACTCAATTATTCATCAAAGTTTTTGTTAAAATTTATCAAATATTCATCACATTCACTCAATTATTCACAATTTCCCAAATATTCATCAATATTCGGCAACATTTAAGAAATATTCATCACAGTAACACAATTATTCATCAAAGTCAAGAATCCTTTCACCAATATTCATATCACGCCCCGGAGTATGAAACAGGACCTATTTCGTATCAATGACTCAAATTTCTACAATATTCATATCAAGACAACAAATATTCATCAAAATCCCCTTTTAACTCCCCTCTAATGAAAATTCGCGTTCATCCCTTCAAGCCGCCTACAACCTCCGTCGACTAGGTTCACTTACGGTCATAGGTGCGACTCTCGGATGAGAACTATTCGTCGGCCTCTGATTTCGCCGGAATCGCCCTAGTATCGTGAGAGACGGTTGTTTTCTAATCGTCCAAAAAAAAGGGGATTTGGGTTGGGGTATCACGCGCGTGTGTTGAGAGAAAAGAGTAGTTTTTATCTTTTCATATTAAAATTAATTAATTTCGGGAATTAATCTCGTCCTTCCATTTGCAATCAATCAACGGCCTATATTTGTTAACACAAAACACATTAAGGGATATCCCAACCCAATTTTTTTATAAACTAATATAATCAATTTTTTAATTTTATATATTTTTAAAACATAATTTTTTTAATAAAATTTTATAAACATTTTATAAAAATGTTTACTGGGCATTTGGTGGTGTTGACAGTGTAATGTACGTACATTTTAAGCATGTTGTTTTGGATTTTGGTGGTTCCCTAACTTTCACACACATGACCAACACCGCCCACGTACGTACCACATATACATTGAAGTTGGGGTTGCTTCGAAAAAACTTAACCAAAATCGACTCGAGAAATCCGATTTCGGTTCAGCCCGAATACTAGTCGGATCGGACTCAGAGACGGAGCCAAGAATTTTCACTAGTACAAAAGAGGGACCGGAGTACACTAAATTGGGTACGCTTATTAACAAGTGTTCTTATTTTTTGTTTTAAGTACGGTTTCATAGGAAAAGTGTACTCCCACAACCAAATATAAGTACAGTTCTTAGTGAAAACCGTTCTTGTTTTTTTTTTTAAAAAAAAATTAGTACGGTTATTAAGAAAAGCGTGGTTAAAAAAATAAAATTTAGTACACTTGAAATTACAACCGTGTTAAATTTGACAATTAGGAACACGGTTTTTAACAAACGTACTTGTTTTTTTGTTTTAAGTACGGTTTGATAAGAAAAGTGTTCTTGACGAGGGTTTAAAAATTATGAGTACGGTTTTACATAAAAAGTGTTCTTGTTGGGAACACGTTTTTTTTTAAAACCGTTCTCGTTTATTTGTAACAAAACATTTAACTCGGTTTTAGAAAAATCGTGCTTAATTAAAAAAATGAAAATGAGTACGGTTTTATAACAAAAGTGTCTTCCCAAAACCAAAATTAGAGGTTTTTTTTTTGTAATAAGATTAAGTAAATGAACAAAGGGACAACTAAATTTCGTAGCTCAAGTGGTAGGCGTGTGAAGCGAACTGATTCGGTTTGAGGGTGTAAGAGGTCGCAGGTTCGAGTCTTAGATATATGAAAGCATAAAAAGGCAGACTTTTTTATTTTTATTATTAAGTACGGTTAATAAGAACGCTTTCACATCAAAACCGTACTAAATTTTTAAGAACGCTTTAAGAGCAACCGTACTTAAAAACCGTACTAATAAAATCACACGTCAATTTTAAGAACGCTTTCACATCAAAACCGTACTTAAAATTTATGAGAACGGTTTAACAAGAAGCGTACTCATTTGGGAGTGCGGCCGCTATAAGTACAGAAAGAGAAGCGTACTCCCATGCATAAAAAAGCGTACTTCGGTCCCTCCTTTTGTACTAGTGTTTGGAGGGGGGGTCACCATTGCAGTAGATAGTATGGTCGAGAAAAAAGTAATAAAACACATAACAAGTTCGATAGTACAAATTAGTGCCAAACGATATTACAAACTAGTGTCAAACAATATTACAAACACCTTCAAAGAGAGTTCATCATTTCTAATTAAATGTCTATTCTACTAAATAGTTCCACACGAGGATAAAGGAGGTAAATCCATTTTCCGAGTTTTCATGCCCTGAAAATGTTGAAGAATAACCTCGTTATCACCTCTAACCACAACATTTACACTCACATCTTCTCTAACCACACTATCGGTCTCCGCATTACCAACACTTCCACCAATCTCTTGCGACTGATTTGGAGTAGTGGAGGACCCAACCTTTGGGATAGATGTGCTCTTAGTTCGAATAACAAATTTATCCATCTTCTTATTCAAACAAAATGTTAACCAATTCAACATCAATCTCAATTCCCAAATCTCAATTCTCAAATCTCCATTGAATATCAATCTCTTTTCTCAATTCAATAGCAATTGCAATTCGAAAATAATATAAAGGAAATAACTAAAATACTACATTTCAATTCCCAACAATTCAATATCAATCTCAATTCTCAAATCTTAATTCAATATCCATCTCAATTCTCAATTCTCAAATCTCAAATCTCAATTCTCAATTCAATACCAATTTCTATTCTCAATTCAATATCAATTGCAATTCGAAAATAATATAAATGAAATAGCTAAAATACTACATTTCAATTCCCAAATCTCAATTCTCAAATCTCAATTCAATATCCATCTCTATTCTCAATTCAATTCTTGATTCTCAATTCTCAATTCAATACCAATTTCTATTCTCAATTCAATATCAATTGCAATTCGAAAATAATATAAAGGAAATAACTAAAATACTACATTTCAATTCCCAAATCTCAATTCTCAAATCTCAATTCAATATCAATTGCAATTCGAAAATAATATAAAGGAAATAACTAAAATACTAAATTTGAAGATGTCCGAATCTTTGAAGTTTGAATATACCTTGTTTGATTATTTTGAAATCTTCAAACCAGTGAAAGGGCAGTGGCAGTGGGGACCTGGACGGCTGCAGGCGTGGCTCCGGAGTGACGACTGGCGACGACGGGAGAACTAGAGTATGGTCGTCTAGAGAAGGAAGGAGGAAGGAGTGCTCAATAGTCGACAGCTCGACAACCTCCTCCGGTCGACTGCTCAACAGCCGTCACAACAAGAGCCAAGAGTTTGAGAAGGAAGGAGTGGCTCCGGACTCCGGTCGCCTGCTGGCTCAGTGGCTCGGTCGGCGAAGGAGTGGCTCCGGTCGAGACATGGCCGGCCACAACTCGGGAGATCAGAAGAAGAACAGAAGGAGGCTCTTTTCTTCTCTGCTTTCACACGGAAGAAAAGTAGAAAACCTAGAGTAAACACAAAACGACGTCATTTTGATTATTTTTTTTACATATTTCTGGGGCCGGGGGGGTCACGTGACCCCCCAGGACCCCCCTGGCTACGCCTTTGATCGGACTACAATTCACATATTTCTGAATTTTGGTTTTGGACAAAAAACAGAAACCGAACTGAACCAATTTTTTCGGTTTTAGCCCAAAAAAACGAATTGAATTCTTTTTTATTCATAAATAAGGGAAATCCTAAAATCCCTCATTTCCTTTCCAAACTCCACTAGTCGGCCTCTTTTTTACAGTCACCCATTTCCACTGTTGTTGGTCACCTCTCCTCCCCGCTCTTCGCTCATCGATCTCCAGCACATGCGGCTCGCATCAACTCCGATGCCTCGACTCCATGCACTGTCGCTGGTCACCTCTTCTCTTCGCATCGGTAGGCCGCCTCTCCGTTGGTTGCCCGTCAACCTCCACTGACCTCTCTAGTTCACTTCTTCACCTCCGCCTCTTCACGCTCTCTCCTTTCCACCTCAACCATAACCCTTTAATTCATATTTCAAATAAAAAAATTGTTGTGGACTTGTGATTCATGTTGGGTATAGCGTCACAACTCAACTCTCGTCAGTGGACCCTTCTCCAAGTGTGGAACGCGACTATCAGCACAACCCGGCTCTCCCGGCCGCTTAGAACCACACCGAGACTCCGACACAAACAATCATGGACTTTCTTGGGTGGAACACGGCTCTCAGCACAACTGGCTCTCCTGGCCGCTCGAAACCACACCGAGACTCCGACACCAACAATCACGGACTCAAGTCTAGCACACAAGAAAATGGGATTCCAACCCAAAATCAGTTGGCGTTGAGTCTTATATGCTAGCTTGGAACCCTCCCAACTTTCGATGTTGATTCCTTATTTCACATGTCAACACCCAACAATTCATACCTTCAATTTCATAAATTTAGGGTTCCAATTACTTGTTTGAGTATAATTTCAGTTTTTTTTTTTCGTTCTATTTGGGCCTCGACCTGAAAATAAAACGAAAACCGATTAATCAGTTTTGGGTTGGGCTACAGTCTTACCTCTTGAAAAAATCGGGCCATCAGTTTTAACTCAAACCATTTTACTCGGTTCGGTTCAAACCATTTGAGCAACCCGGCCTAACTATCTCATCTCCCAACCATTTTGGGTAATTTGTTGGAAAACAAGGATTTTATAAAACAATTTAATGCTCTCACTTAAAATAAATAAAGGATTAGGATTTGCAAAGATTTAAATAGAAGGTGATATTTTAACTGTAATCACTGATTTTTTTTAATTTTTTTTGACAATAGGCAAACAATAGGAGGGCGTTACTACAACAGTAAAGCACCATCTTGATCATCCATACTGATGATGTTACAAAGATTCCTATTAATAGGGAGATTAGAAATATTGCAAAGATTCTTACTTCTAGCTATGTGGTCGGCTGCTTTATTTGCTTCCCTAAAGCAATGTCTGAACTCAATGTGGTCAAAAGAAGTCTTCAATCGCTCGATCATTTCTATCTGCCGCATAATTTCCCACTTGACTTTGCTGCTATCTTAAATTGTCATTACTACTTCCAAGAAGTCCCCTTTCGATGATTACATTCCGTAAACCTTTGGCCTACAGAGAAGGCAGATGCCTCTGATTGGAGAACCGATCCTGTACTAGTCTCCTGTTGAAAAATATCTATAACTCGTCCATCACAATCCCTAATAATCCCCCCACTTGGAACGAACGAGTGGGTTTTACTACTTCCAAGCAGTCCCCTTTCGATGATTACATTCCGTAAACCTTTGATCTTAGCTGTCTTTTTTTTGTATTTTGCTTATTATTGGTGTCATTTGTTATCACGAGGTTCCACTCTCTAACGTTGGTGATTATTTTCTGAACAATGGATGCAACTGAATCAAGCTTTTTCTTGTTGAAGGTTATACTATTTCTAATATCCCAGATAGTTTGCCATAAAAAAAGCAAAGTTCTTCAAACCGAGAGGTTTCATGATTCACCTGGATGATGTCTTCTATTGTAGTGTGTCTACCTACCAGGCTTAGAAAAGACCTGCCCACTGTTTGTTCAAAATTTGAAATTATGGTTTAGGTGAAAGGGCAATTGTAATCAATGAATTAAAAGAGATACAAAACCGTTCTTGGATTCGAAGACAATAACGTCTATTTCTGAAGCAATGGTTCAAATTATACCTTCTTCAAATATGGAATTTTTTTTGAAATATTCATAAATAATTAAATAATTACGAAAATATTCAAGCTTTCAAAATAATTACAGAAATATTCATTTTTTGCAGGTGGAACAGAAAAACGCGGACCCAGACCGCGTTTTATTCATAGAGCAGGAGAGAGAATTGGCGCCTGGGTGGGGGTTTGAAATTTATGAAAGAAACGCGGTCCCAGACCGCGTTTCTACTTTAAAATAAAATAAAAAATGGAGAATAAAAGCAGCTGCCTACTTGACACTAGAAACGCGGTCTAAGACCGCGTTTCTAGTGTTGACTGGGGGCCCACCAACTGCAGTTGCTGAGTCGGATGGGACACCATAGAGAAACGCGGTCCCAGACCGCGTTTCTCTGTTGGTTACTGACAAGAGGAAAACCTGTCGTTGTTCCTACCAAAGAAATAATCAAACCTACAACTAGTATAGTTGGTAAGAAAGAGGTCGATCCACAGAGAAATCTAGTAAGTTCTAGTGCTAATTTAATCGCAAGTAACCAAAAAGAGAGTTTTTGTGAGAAAAAGATCCGCCTTTTGTCAAAGCGGAAAGAAGCAAACAAGGTAAAGGAGGTTGTAGAATGCAATAAAGAGAAATAGGTTCACCTATAATTTGTCACTTTAATTGATGAATTTGATCCTTGTTTCAGCCTCTAGTTCTCTTCTTTTCCTATCAATGTCCTTGTCCAGATCTTAGGTAAATTACTAGTCCTACGAGTCCTAGCAATCCTTATCTCTAAATAACCCTAACACGGTTAAGATTTAACCTAGAGATAGCATTAAGACTATGAATTAACCAAGGTATATGCAATATCAAGCTACGGGTCGATATTTAACATATATTCAACTTCCTACACATCCAATTAGTCCTACGAGTCCTAAAGGGATATGATTGCCACTTGGGTTAAGGTTCGCTACGAGGAATCTACAAAACCCTAGTAATTGAATGAATCTACTCTAACTAGTTGATCAGGCCAGAGAGAATAAAACACATTCAAGGAATTAAGCGCAAAGAAGTCAAAACATTCAAATAGGAATAAGAACTAGATTAAGAAACTCACAATTCAACAATCAAGATCCAAACTGTAGGCGAAACCTTCGAGAGTTTAGTTGCTCATGCTCAACGTGCTCTCAACAATTCTCAAAAGTGCATAAGGTTATTAGTTAGATGCCTAAGAAAATAACCCTAATAGTCCTTAAATAAACCTAAAAAAGTCGGCCAAAACAATTCTAAAGAAACCCTAATTAATGAATCGGCGGTTCTGCTGAGGCCGCGGGGCGGCTACCTCAGGCGACGGGGCGGCCAGGCGATCAGCGAAATCCTTCGGCAAGTCTTCGGGCCGCGGGGCGGCTAGCTCGGCCGCGGGCCGGCCTTTCTGTTCACAGCAAATTTGGTCTCGATGTCAACACAAAAGTTGTAGATCTCGAAAAGAGCTTTCCAACGCATGCTTATAATAGGCATTCCGACCCCCGAGGCCTCCAGAAAGTGCATTACAATTTCAGCTTGTCTGACGACAACTTCTACTGACTTGTTCTTCACTTAGGCTCTCAAAATTCGACTTCGCTTCCGTGCTCTTCACTTTTCTTCTTCAACTTGAATATTCCTTCATCCAAGAGGCTCCTCATTCCTCGTCGGATCCACATCTATCTGAAATTAATCATAAAATTGCATAGATTCCGACTCTTCCAATACCACTAGTAAACATGTAATTGTAACTAAAATATGCACTATTTACAACTAAACTATGCTAAATGAATCCTAATATGCATATCTAATCATGCTCTATCAGTTACAGAAAAAAAATGGTCAAAGGTTCTTTTAGGGCTATTACAAATAAAACGCGGGGCTAGACCGCGTTTTTGTTGTCCATAGCCCTCTGCAACGATTCCCCCTACTAGGTTAGGGGAATCTGGGGCATAAAAACGCTGACTTAGTCCGCGTTTTTAGGTGTATACAAACCTGAACTTCATCCCTTCCTATTCAGTGTCCCTTTGCTCTTGCTTCTCTCGCATGAAGCTCTCAAAATAGTGCCGGTTGAAACTATCAAATATTCAATCTATATACTCTCACACTAGTTCAGTACCCGCACTGTGTGCGGTTTTTTTAATTTAAATAAATTTAATTATAAAACTCATTTATTCAATTAATTAATTTCTTCCATACTTCTGATTTCTCAAATCTGAATGAATTTATACTTAATTAGTATAAAAGCTAATTTCTCCTTACTCCGGTCTTACTCCTTAATCTTTGCTAGTTAGTGCATATTAGTGGAAACAACATATGAAAAGCTATAATTTCTCAAATTTGAATGAATTTATACTTTATTGACAATATATGAAACAACATGTGAAAAGCTAGTAAATATTAGTGGAAACAACAAAATAACATACCTTGTAACCAATCAGCACATTATTTCGAAAAGCTTACAAAGGAAATCGTAAACAAAGTCGTAAATAACCTGCAATAACAACAACAAAAAGAAGGGAAAAGACGTCAACATTTGTGAAATAACATTAAAAATCTAAGCTATATATAGCTCAAAATCTAAAAATCTATCCATAATTATATATGTATAAAATCCAAAAATATATCTCATAAATATATCAATACCTTCAAGATATATAGGAAAATTTTATTTCTTATTGAATTCCATAAGTTGATAACTTTTACACGGCTAAATATTATTTTTTCAATTTACCCAAAACCTTTTATCTTCTTCATATTGATAAAGTTATTGATAAATTTATTTAATTATTATGGCCATACTAAGTATTATTTCAATTTCGTCAAAACTTTTTATCTTCTAAAAATATGTTCATATATAGTGAAAATAGATAAAATCTTATCTTATATAATAGTCTTTAAAATTAGTTAATATGAAGTATCTTCTAAAAATATATCCATATCTAATCAAATTGTGTCAAATTTTATCTTATGCATATATAGATATACTGATTATATAGAGTTAGAATAAAAATTTATCTTATGCATATATTTTAAAATTAGTTAATATCTTCTAAAAATATATCCATATTTAATCAAATTGGGTCAAATTTTATCTTAGACATATATAGATATATTGATTAAATAGAGTAAGAATAAAATTTTATCTTATGCATATATTGATTAATTCAAAAAATTGTGATTGGTCCATACGACTACGATTAAGGAGAAGTCGCCATGTGTCTCAGACGACTTCTCCTTTATTATATATAATTGATTGTTGCCTGAAGATTTAGTTAAGGTTAGTTTCACTCTCTTATTAGACTTTTTTCGCTCTTATTTGAATGATTAAGATGTTTGAAATCTTTAATATTCATTCTCTCGTACTTGTGCTTAAGATCGATTATGTGTTTTGAATCCTTAATTAAAAATCGCAGGATTAAGTAGTTATTATTGTGAGTAAGATATAAGATTATGTGTTTTGAATCTTTATCGTGAGTAAGATGTAAGATTATATGCTAAAGAATATAATGGTTTTATTGTTGTTGGAGTTATATTGATTTATATGAACTTGTCTTTGTTATCATGAAGAACTTGTTGAACTTGTAGGATTTTTTAGTTAATATTTGTTGATGAACTAACTTAATGTTAATGAAAATATAGGATGAATGAGCATAACAACATACCTCAGCAAGGGCTTGAACAACTGAGTGAGATCTATGTTGACGCTCTTGATGTTGATCACGAAGACGACTTGGATAATTCTGAAGAGGACGATGATGCTACTAGGGAGGCGGCGATTAGGGGCGAGACCTCTAATCCCAACTGGAATATAGTTGAAGCTGATCCAATGATAATAACTTCATGGCCAGGGTTAAATTCACACGTCCCATTAGATGATGGAAGACATTTTTTTCGCGGATAAATGTTCAACTCGCTGGAGGAGCTGAAATGTGATTTGACCGAGTATTCTGTGCGTATGAGTAAGCCATACAGGACAAAGAAGGCGAGTCCAGAATGGTACACGGTTGTTTGTGATAGGAAGGACAGTTGTGGATGCACATGGAGACTATATGCTCGTCGTGTTGATCGAACTGTTAATATGTGGATGGTCGTCAATTACAATGGGCCTCATGCAACCAATTGTGTTGGAGAGGTTTTGCAATTGGATAATCGTAACGTCACCTCAAGTTTCATTAGAGGTGAGATTCTTGGGTTTCTTCGTAATGATCAAGACACGAAGCCAAGTGCCATACAAGAGCATCTATCTAAAAGGTATGGGATTTGTGTGTCATACATGAAAGCCTGGAGGGCAAAGCAGAAAGCTATTGCAGAGATCTATGGTGATTGGGAGGAGTCGTACACGGAGTTGCCAAGGTTCATGGCTGCACTACAAGCTACTAATCCGAGAATAGTGGTTGAATGGTGCAATCTGGATTCCCCAAATCTGCAGGAGAAGATATTCGGTCGTGTTTCTAGGCTTTCGGACCATCCATTGCTGGGTTTGCACACTGTCGTCCTTTGATATCGATCGATGGCACCCATTTGTATGGAAAGTACAAGCATGTTGTATTAATGGCAATAGGTATGGATGCAAATGATCAGCTTTTCCCTCTAGCATTTGCAATTGTGGAGAGTGAAAATAGAGATAGTTGGGCTTGGTTCATGGACTGTATAGGGAGACACGTCACTCAGAGACTCGGATTATGTGTTATTTCAGACAGACATCCGGGCATCCTGAAGACGATGGAGGAGCTGCCTAGATGGAGGGCTTCGAGTTCACATCATAGGATAGGCATTCGACACTTGAAGTCTAATGTGAACTCCGCGTTCCAAGATCATAAGGTGAAAGACATGGTAGGCTGGACTGCTTACCAGCTTACCACAAAGGGTTTCGAGAAGGGGTGTCGCGCCCTCCAGCAGATGAACCCCGAGGCCTGGGAGTACTTAGCTGCGATTGAGCCTGAGAAGTGGGCCATATCGAACGATGGGGGGGGGGGCGAGGTATGGTGTGATGACAAAAAACTTATCTCGGGTTTTTAATGTTGTGCTGAAGGGTGCGAGGAATATTCCAATCACAGCTCTAGTTCGACAAACCTTTTATAAGGTGAACAGTTACTTCGTGCGGAGGAGAGAGGATGCAGGCACTCGCATCTCGCAAGGTTTCCCACTGACAGAAGCGACCGATGGGAAGATTGGAGTAGGTATTGAAGCTGGAAGAAATGCACATGTCATATCATTTGATTTACAGAATGGAATATTCAGGTGATTTTGAACCCCCGGGGGTCACAGGGTAGGCAAAGTGGGCGGTCGTACACAGTGAACTTACGTTGTAGGACGTGTACATGTGCTAGCTGGAAGTTGCTGCGGGTACCTTGCGCACATGTCTTGGCGGTTTGCAGATCTCAGAGCATTTCCTTCGTACCATTAGTGGACAAGTACTTAACGACGAAGTTATACTGGTTGACATACCAAGCAACATTTATGCCAGTAGGTGAACCATTCAACTGGCCAGAAGTGGAAGTTCCCAAGTTAGTCGCCGATCAATCGCGTCTGCGAGATGTTGGTCGAACTCCATCAAGAAGGATTAGGAATGAGATGGATTTTGGAGTCCCAGGTCAAGTGCGTTGTGGCAACTGTCGAGGTTATGGGCACAACAGAAGAAGTTGCCCGAGTCGTGCGGGCCCATCTGGCGCGTGAGCTTTATGCTCCTTCTACATCTCCTATGTGTTGTTGGTATGTGTTGTTTGTCCGTTTGTTGGGTTTGTCTTCCTTATAAGAACTCATTAACTGCTTTGTTATCCATTTGTACGATGGTGGTATGTTTTATGTATGTTTTCAGAATTATTAAGTGGAGCTGAACTATGTTTTATGTATGGTGGGTTGATGACTAATCTGTATGTATGTTTTATGTATGGTGGGTGCATGTTTTTTGTATGTTTTATGTATGTTGTACATGGTGTTTGAAAGGTATCAACCTTGCTCATATTGATATAGAAACTAAAACATATGAAACTAAAACAGAGTCAAGCACACATGTTATGGAAACTAAAACAGATGAAACTACAAAAGCGTCTATAGCAACATCCCAAAATAAAAAACAAACACAAGCTACTGCGCAACCTATTCATCTTCCTCAACCTCGGGTTGGGAGAACAAGTTCGGGTCTGGACCAGGCCGAGCTAGACGTGTGGCCCCGTAAAGGTTGTTGGGGTCGGCATACACAATCCGGCCCTGATGACAAGGCGGGGTGGTAACGAATGTAGGAGCATGACCGAACTAGGTCGAAGTGGGAGCAGGACCGAACTGGGTCAAAGTGTGAGCAGGACCGAACTGGGTCGAAGTAGATCCGCCGCCCGCGACGAAGGTGGACCGAGGGAAGATAAATCGTGGCTGGTTGTATGGGTCCATCATGAAAGGGGGTGTGCCACCCGGAGTACCGTATGACGGATAGGAATGAAAAACCATGGATGATGGTGTCTGCATCTCTGGCTGGGAAGACACTCCATAACCTGTTCGTGGCATTTATGGTTGAGTTGGTCGCTGCGCTCTGGGTCCAGTCGGAATTTGTGGTTGGGTGGGGTTGTAGGACACTTGACTGAGAAGCTGCGAACCCTGCGCTGTCATGTAGTTGCAATATTCATCTACCTTTCCCATCATCGAGTTGTATTAGAAATTATGCGACTCTTCTGCAGTTTGGGTAGCTTTAGCACTGACATACATAACGAAGTTCCCCTGGACAACAAGTCGAATTAATTTAACAAGTCGAACATGTAAAGATATGTTCTCTAAATTAATTCAACAAGTCAAATATGTAAAGATATGTTGTCTAGCTCACCATCATGTGGTAGTCAGGAGCAACTGCTTGATAAACCCCCGCCGGCGCACTCATAGGTGGGCTAATGAGGCGTCTAGTGATACGTGCGTACCAAGCCATATATTGTGCAATAGCCTCATCCTCATCGTCCACCTCAGCTACGGCCTGAACAGAGTTTTCCCGATCATTCCACAACTGGATCCACTTTGCATGAACCTGGGTCCAGTTGTGCTGAGGTTTTCCCCTTCGATCCATCTTGTGCAACGCCTCATCATATCCACACGCTGGGGGGACCACCTGCACATCCCCAAACTGGCGGGAAACACGCTCTGGGCGGTGCTCCTCTACAATCTCGAAGCATATGAGAGGTGTGGTAGATCGCCAGATATTCTCACCTTCCTTACATATGGGTGCAAGGCGAGCTAGCACGTCGCTGGAGTAAGGTTCCCACACAAACTGGATTGGAAAGTAATGCAATTCACCTTCCTTAAGATTGTTGGTCATTCTAACATAAACGATGATGGAAAGTAATGAAAAAACTGACTAACCTGATCAGAAGTTTGGCGATCGAATGCATCAGGGTAGTACATCAACGTCTTCGTGGTAGTTCCGTAGGAGTATGAGCAATGAAGCCATCTCATAGCTAAAGAGTCCTCCCCATCTACAAATCGGGAGCTAAATGGAGGAGGATCGGTAGCATAGCCTGTATTCTTCCTAGCTTCTCGCCCTCTCGCCCTTCGAACTGCATTTTGGTCGTCACCTTCACCGATTGGGATAATTCAGTGTGGTCGTCCAATGGGTATGCGCTCACATGCCCACAACTGGTGTCATTGTAAAGTTAATAAGGTAACAAGTTATATAATTAGAAAAACAGAAAATGAAGCGGTTGTCATACCTGTAATAAGATGACGGGGCCTACGATCTCAACTTTCTCCCGTTCTGAAGCTCTACAAAGTTGTCGATAGAGGAAAAACAATGTTGCACTGCCCCAACTGTACTGGCTAGCAGCCTCCAAATCTGCTAGCAGGGGGAGGTACAGTAATTGCACCTGACCGCCACTGTTATCAGCGAACATGACACCTCCTAGTAGAAGTAGAATGTACGCCCTAGCCTGGCACTGCACTGCATGTTCCGCCGCATCTTCTGGTAAGGGCACTAATAGTAGTTGTCGAAGCCAAGCCACCTTCACAGACGAACCCCTAATCTGATTTGGAGGGGGTCTTTGCCCGAGCAATGTTTCAGCAATAGTTAACCAATCGTAGTATGCTGTTCCAATAACTGCCAGACCATCAACACGTAGCCCCAATATAACTGAAATATCTTGAAGCGTGATAGTGGCCTCCCCAACATTGAAGTGGAAGGTGTGGGTCTCAGATCTCCATCTTTCTATCAGCGTCGTTATTAGCTCGTTGTCTAGCTCAAAATGGGAACCAAGCTTGTAGATGCATTCGAATCCTGCCGCCTTGATGTATTGCATGACTCTATGGTCTGGAACTAGATCTCGCCCAAACTTACATAAGTGCAGTCTATGTTGGATCACACCATTCGTCTACAAATATAAAACTGACAAGCATAAGCATCTGATCTATTTGTAACATTTCATGTAATTGTATACGTCATGAAAACAATACTAACATATTCCTCCCGATTCCACACATCAGTTAACCTATGAAGATGTTGTCTATGGAGCACCTCATTCACCAGCGGGCCGAGATTCACTTGCATTGCCATTTTTGCCTCCCTAAACAAAGAACTTAATTTGTTCAGAATCACAAATAAATTACATACTGAATCTATTTTTTTACCATGCATTTCAAAATTATTTAACCTACCTTCGCTTAACAATAAAAATCTATTATTTACATCGTCTTCTCCTCTATATATATTTAACTTAATTAAATTCTACTCTTATAATTTTTTTTCTTATATAGAATATATTATTGTCCTATTATATAGAATCTATCAAAATCTATCATGCCACTTAAAATATACTCCCTTATTATTTCATGCCACATAAAACATATTCTCCTCCCATATTCATACAATTTAATTGTTTCAACTGCAATCATCCCACAATTTCGGATCTACAACTATCATAAGATTTCGGATCTATAATAATCACTAATTAATCAACATCCTCAAACATTCAACAAACAACAACCCCTAAAATTTCATCTCCTAATCCATAATCGTTCAAAACACACAAAATACTTAAATAAATCATACTAACCTCGATTTACTATCACAAACACACAATTACCACACCATTAAAACAAACAACAACCCATATAAACCACCTATCTAAAATCGTTCAAACAAAAAAAACTAACCTCGAATCTTGAAGATGTTTGTGTGATCGAAGTCGAAGAAGGAGGCCAACGGATAACCTTTGATAATGGAACCGCCGGACGGACGAAGAAGAACGCCTGTGGGTGTTCGACCTCGAAGACGAACAGAAACCGTCGGACGAACGAAGAAGGACGAAGAAGATGAAGATGGAGGATTGGGGTGGTTTCTTTAGGGTTAACGCACTAAAAACGCAATCCTGCTCCGCGTTTTATGTGCAACCGTCAACAACATTATTTATTCCCCTTTTTGACTTTTTTTTCTGGAATCCGAACAGAGAAACGCGGTCCCAGACCGCGTTTCTCTTTTATGTCAAAGCCCAGTCAGCTACTGCAGTTGGTGGGCTCCCAGTCAACACTAGAACCCGGTCTCAGACCGCGTTTCTAGTGCCAGGTAGGCAGCTGCTTTTATTCTCCATTTTTTATTTTATTTTAAAGTAGAAACGTGGTCTGGGACCGCGTTTCTTTCGTAAATTTCAAACATCCACCCAGGCACCAATTCTCTCTCCTGCTCTATGAATAAAACGCGGTCTGGGTCCGCGTTTTTCTGCTCCACCTGCAAAAAATGAATATTTCTGTAATTATTTTGAAAGCTTGAATATTTTCGTAATTATTTAATTATTTATGAATATTTCGAAAAAAAATTCTCAAATATGTGTTTTTTTATCACATTTTCTACAAAGATAACGCGGTGATAGATAGAGGTACACATCTTACTCTCAATGCTAGTGATTCTCTTGTGTGCTTGAACGCATGTTTTTCATTAGACAAATGACTCATTCTTGACCGTCTTCCGAATCCTTAATTATCTTTTTTTTTATATATATATAAAAACGAGTACAATTTTTTTAAAATTTTGCTCAAGTTACATGGTTTATATATATATATATGCTAGTCAATTAGCTAGGATGTTACAAGTTTAACTTTGATGGGTCAACCTTGAACGACGGGAATAGCTCCATCGGATTCATCATTCAAGACTGGAATGGCTAGCCAATCGACATTGGCGGAGCGTGAGTGGGGCGCAAAACACCCTTGCAAACTGAAGCATTAGCATTATGACATGGAATACAAAAGGCGAAATCACGATCCAAAAGTTAGATATTGAAGGAGACTCATTGGCCATTCAATTTATACAAGGGCCTATGGGATTATCTTTGGGAAATTGAAATAGTAATGTCTGATATTCAGATTCATTCCATAGATATACTAGACATGCAATATCTTCATGCTGCTACGACTGCGAATACTGTTGCTAACAAGTAGGGGTGTTATGTGAGACAAGCTACTCGTGATCGGCTCGTATAAAACTCGGCTCGGGATCGATCATATTCAAATACGAGCGAGTATGAGCAGAATTTCAAGCTCGCCACGAGCTCGAGCTTTATACGAGCCTGCTCGTATAGCTCGTATTAAATGCGAAATTACAAAATTGCCCTTATGTTATTTAACCTCTTTAGGGTTTCTCTTTGCCTTATGCTGCCGCCACTACTCCACTAGCCAGTCCGCTCCATGCCTCCATTCACTCATTCCATTCCCTTCTACCCTTCTAGGGCTCTCCGCTATCGTAAGTTCCCTCAGATCTGAGCTCATCTCGCCGGCGGTTCTTCCTCCGACCTCGGTGCATCGTCCAATTCGTTGTCTCTTGTGCATCGTCCTCAAGGTTTGCTCTAAATCGTCCAAGTCGTTTTCTCTTGTGCCTCACCGGCAGTTCTTCCTCCGACCTCGGTGCATCGTCCTCAAGGTTTTCTCTTATTCCTTTGATCTCTAGTCCTTCTCCATTTCGATTGGAAGTTCTGTTTTGATTTCTCCTCCAACTTCGGTGTCTTCCGTTTTGATTTCTCGTCCAATTCGTTGGCTCTTTCTCGCCCTTCTTCTCACCCTTCTTTATTAATTTTCTAGCAGTTCCCTGGCTCGACACCACCTCCTGGCTCGTCCCCACCTCTTGGCTCGTCGGAAGTCAGAACTGCTGCGGCGCTGCCTCCAACTTGGTTAGTTCAATTACCCCCAAAATTTTATTTAGTGCTATGCTATTTGCCTTTGGAGATTTGTTATCTCTTGCTTATGTGTTATTATGAGAAGAAGAATAACTAATAGAAAGTTGGTTCATGATGAACTTGATAATGTTTATTATCGGCTGCTTATGTTGTTGTTCAATCTCAAATTTATGTGTTATTATGAGATTTTTTCTGATTTCTGTATAATTTGCTGAATCTTTAACTTGTATGCTGAAAAATTTGTATGCTCTTGAATCTGTACATTCTATATTCTGATTTCTGTATAATTTGCTGATTTCTGTAATCTGTATGCTGCTGAAAAATCTGTATGCCCTTGAATCTGAAAAATATGTAATTTGTATGTTGCTGAAAAATCTGTATGCTCTTGAATCTGAAAAATCTGTAAGTTGTATGCTGCTGAAAAATCTGTATGCTCTTGAAGCTGATTTCTGTAATTTGTATGCTGTTGAAAAATCTGTATGCTGCTGAATCTGTATGCTCTTGAATCTGAAAAATCTGTAATCTGTATGCTGCTGAAAAATCTGTATCCTCTTGAAGCTGATTTCTGTAATCTGTATGCTGTCGAAAAATCTGTATTTGCTGAATCTGTATGCTGTTGAAGCTGATTTCTTTGTGCATTTAATTGGTTCCGTCGTGAATTTGAAGTCCGATGCTCAGGTATTTACTAGTCTACATTCTTATCTCACCTTTCTTATCTCGCCTTTTATTTTTCAATTGATTATTTGCCCCCTTTTACTCTACATTTTTATCTCGCCTTTCTCTGCCTATGGGTTAATTTTGTTGTTGTGTTGTACTTAATTTCACTGCTATTTATCTGTAATTAGTTGATTTCATGATTCATATAGGGTTTTGGTTCATTGATTGATGTTGCTAATTGAACAAATCTACTTTCAGGAGAAGGGAAATTGCTATAATGGGTTCGAGCTCTTATTCCAACTTGATGGATCTTGCATCTGGTGGTTCTTGGAAGGGGTTTTAGAGGGTGAAGAGTGTATTTTACTCAGCTAGTGTGTTGATTTCGATTTCGAATTACTAAATTTTCTGAATTTGGAATGAATGAATGTAATCTTTGGACTGAATGTTCCATCATGAACTTATGCTTCTATTAAGTATGACTGTAATAATCTTTGGACTGAATGTATGTAATATTGTAATGCACTGAAGGTATTTTTCAACTTCTCCTTTGTATGTTGCACGAGCTTAAATCGAGCTCAATTCGAGCTTTCAATAAAAATAAGCTTTACACGAGTTTGTATGATTCACGAGCTCAAATCGAGTTCGAACGAGCTCACGAGCTCGAGCTCGGCTCGAACAAAAACAAGCTAAACGAGCTCGAGCTCCTTACACAGCTCGCGAGCCGAATACAAGCAAGGTTTTAAACTCGTAAAAAAATCAGGCTCGGCTCGATAAAAAACGAGCTGAACATGAGCACCTAAATACTCGGCTCGTTCGACTCGAATAACACCCCTACTAACAAGGATGCACACCTGTGGCTGAATTTTTTCTATATCAAAAAAGATATCCTAAATAAAAATTATATATATAATTATTGATTTATTGATGAAAAAGTAGTAAAGTACATAGATCCTATTTGTATACCACAATCACGCCCTTTTTCTTTTCTTTTTTTCCTCTACTTTGTAAATCCAAAAACAAGGGATTTCTTATTATGCATCTATTGAACTCTTACAATATACTCCTGTATTAAAAAAAATAACAAGAGAAGTTGTACAATAAGCTCAACCCACCTCTACCTCTATAATAATTGGATTTTAAATACACAAATTAAACCATTTATCTTCTCAACAATTCAACTCTCCTCCGATCCCTCCGCGTTACGCAGTCGTAACGCTCTTCAACTTCAACCTGCACTGATCGAACGCCACCCCCAAATTAACACACATATGAACCAATTCAGAGATGCAATTCCCCAAATATCCATCGACCGATCGATCTGATCAATTCGATTCGGCGCCGGTCATGAAATGGAGCAAGCATTCGGATTCTCGTCGCTAAACAGCTGCGGCGGCGGGAGCCTCTCGATGGCGTAGGTCGGCTGGTAGTAGTACGGCGGCGGGAGCCTCTCGATGAAGTACGTCGGCTGGTACATCATCCTCTTCATCGGCTCCTCCTCTACCATGTACGGCGGCAGCGGCATCGGCATCTGCAGCGCCATTGGTGGCGGCGGCGGACCCTCCATCGGATTGGGCTGAGGCCCGTCTTCCCCTCCCTCCTTCTTCCCCTCCTCTGGCGCCTCCGCTTTCTGCTCGGCGCCTTCCTCTTTCTTCTCCTCCTCCGCCGGCTTCGCCTCCTCTGCGGGCTTTTCGGGCTCCTCGGCGGGTTTCGCTTCCTCCGCCGGCTTCTCGGGCTCCGGCGGGGGGACGATCCGGGCCTGTTTCTTGGTTCGGCGGTAGACGTAGTCGACGAGCTTGTCGGCGTCCATCGTTCCGGTCACCGTTACCTTGCCGCTGCTGAACTCTGTCTCTGCGCTCTTTACCCCTGTTTTTTAAATTTGCATTTAATAATGTTAATTAATCAGTAATTAACCATTTATTTAATATTTAATGTAATGAAGCAATTAAATAAATACCCCGCATTTTGAGAATCTTCTTCTTGAGTTGCAGAGCACAGGCCTCACAGTGCATATTGACGTTGAGCTCCACAGTGACAAGCCCACTCACCTGAGCACAATCAAAACCACAAATTGATCGATCAGTACTCGACAATTGAAAGGGGGGAAAGCAGAGGAAGTGAACTGAACTAAGGTGAAAGGGAATAGGAACCTGAGAGACTAGGACGTCAGGGATGGGTTCGCCATCGGAGGCAGGTAAAGGGGAGATGACCTTCGCCATTCGTCTGGTCTTCTTCGTAATGAGGGTGCAGATCGCTTGTGGCTCCACAACTCCCTTAACTGTGACCTGGTTCTGTGCCATGTCTGTCACCACTCCTTCAACCCCTGTTTTTTTAGGAGAATTCAAAATTAGTGATCTTTCAGCAATCAAAAGCACAGCAATTGAATTAATATATACCTCTGATTTTCATCATTAATCTCTCGATCTTCTTGGCGCAGCCAACGCAGTGGAGGTCGACGAATAAGACACAGGGAGAGGGTGGTTTTGGTTCCTCAGGGGCCTCCTTGGGCGCCTCGTCGGCGGGCGGAGGGGGAGGGGGCTGTTCTTCTTTCTTTTCCTCGGCGGGGGCTGGCTTGTTGCCCTCATCGGCGGGAGCGGGAGGTGCTTGCTCCTTCACCAACGCAATCAATCAACAGACATTAAAATATTGCAACACGGAATTGATGGATAAAGTCATAAAACCAAATTGAAAACAATCTCATTCCCATTCTCAATATATGTATTAATTTGGATCTTGTAATTAAAATTCGATAAAAGCTCGAATGAATCTTGTTTAGCGGATTGTTAACAGAGATTGATTAACTGGGAGTGTCCAGGCGTGTAAAGGAGCTTACTTGCTTGGTTTCTTCACCCATTTAATGGAGATTATAGTAGAGAGAAAACAGGGTATAAATATAAGGGGAGGGAAAGTTAGGGATTTGGGGAGGCGGTGGGCGGGAGGGAGTGGGATATTGGGATTCCTGATCCTGAAGATGAAAAGATTCGGAAAAGGTAAGGCAGGGCGGTGGGAAGGGGAGGGGAGGAGAGGAGGAGGAAGGGGAGGGAAATGGTGAAGATGAGGCTCTGCTTTTTATAGATGGAAAACAGAGGGGATGAAATTTTTAGATTTGCACCGCCATTAAATAAGTGGGCCCCACCCAGCCCCCTCTTTCTTCAATTTTAAGAAACCTTTCACATTGCTCCAGTCACCCGATTTGCAACTTTGGATTAATTCGAGATGTATTGATGTACTTAATAAAAATTTCTAAAATACACATTTAATCAATGGAGTACAATATCAAAAAGTGAAAAGAAAATTTAAAGCAAAGTCGCTATTTTTGCAGTGTATATGGGGGTGTTTTTAAGTTTTTTTTTTTTTGTGTGGACGTTAATTTGCGGTGTATATAGGGAACACGAAAAGAAAATTTCAAGCAAAGTCGCTATTTTTTCCCTATTTTTTACGTTTTCCAACAAATTATAACACTTGAATTTTTGTTTAAAAAAACACCCTTAAGTGGCTTTTATAATCAACGACTATAATATTTTAGTAGTATGATCCCTGCGCCATGGTGTGTGGTTTTTTATAAATAAAATCTTAATAATATGTTAAATTAATACTATAACACAATAGTAAAAGTTCAAATAATTAAATATTTTGAATTAAATCCATTGGTTGAAAAAATAATTAAAGTAGTATATATATATATATAGAGAGAGAGAGATCATTGATATTAATTTTATGTTTCCTTATTATTAATTTTATTTTTTGAATTAACCCCATTATTTTCAAAAATAAAAAAATAATAATTTAGGTTATAATAATGGATTAATTGATTTTTTAAAAAAAAATTGATTGAATAACCTATTTTTAAGGAGAGAGTGACATCTCATAAAAAATGTTTCTCTAATAATAGTTAACTATATATGGATGGTTGAAAAAATAATTAAAGTAGTATATATATAGATCACTTATATTAGTTTTATATTTCCTTATTATTAATTTCATATTTTGAATTAATCTCATTGTTCTTTTTAAATTACTAAAATTATAATTTAGGTTGTGATTATGGATTAATTGATTTTAAAAAAAATTGATTGAATAACCTACTTTTAAGGAGAGAGTGACACTTCATACAAAAAGGCTTCTCTAATACTACGTAATAGTTAACTACTTAGATAGATAGATAGATAGATAGATAGATAGATAGATAGATAGATAGATAGATAGATAGATAGATAGATAGATAGATAGATAGATAGATAGATAGATAGATAGATAGATAGATAGATAGATAGATAGATAGATAGATAGATAGATAGATAGATAGATAGATAGATAGATAGATAGATAGATAGATAGATAGATAGATAGATAGATAGATAGATGTTTTTTTTAAAAAATTACTAAAATTATAATTTAGGCTAAGATCATGGATTAATTGATTTTAAAAAAAATTGATTGAATAACCTACTTTTAAGGAGAGAGTGACATCTCATCAAAAATGCTTCTCTAAGACCATCCGCGAGCCCGAAGGCTCATCGGGATGCCACCTAGGACAAAATAAATATATAAAAAAAAAGGAAAATGCATGAACCCGGCTTGTGGGATTCATGCAGGAGAATCCAGAAAAGCGGATTCACGGAGGGATGCATGGAGGGATTTATTCAGGCGCTGACACGTGGTCCACTCACTGGACGCCACGTGGCAGCGCCTGAAATTTCAACCATTTAAAATGGTTTTTAGACGTTTTCTGAAAAAAAATATTTTCAAGTGTGAATTAATTTGATCTACCCATAGACACTCATTTTGCATATGTTTTTTTTTTAAGATTATGCCAACATTACCCATATACTATGTTTTTTTTACCAAAAAGCTAATTTTTTACCCCTTTAATAATAATAATAATATGAGTTTAATATATAGAGATTTGATTTAATAAAAAAGGTGAATAAAGAAATGTAAGTTATGAGTCCGAGATCGGGTTCATGAATGGGGGTGAAAAAATAATAATCTGAAGTGGGGTTCGTAAGCTGACGTGACAGTGAAAAAGTAAGTTATGAGTCTGAGAAGGTATTCATGAATGCGGATGGTCTAAGTAATAGTTAACTATAGATTATAATTTTTTTTTATCAACTTGTGGTAGACTCGTAACTCGTTTTGTTGCATACATTGATTTAGCCCAATTTTGACTATTTATCAAAATAGTTTTCGAATTTGGCTATTTTCTTAATTGTTTTTTTATTAATTTGACAAAAAAAAATTTATAATTACTGTATGTTCATGTGAGATTTTCGATAAACCCCTGTCAGATCGTATGAAAACGGGAGTCATGTCGGTTTTATATTTTTGTTTTTAGTTATAAGATCGGGATCCAACGTTCTAACACAAAAGCTTAAGCCATTGTGTAGGAGCTTCCCCTCTCCTTATATTTTAAACACGCCCGCCCCTCAAGTGCAACTCGCTTGAATCAGTTTGACACTTGAACAATTTTTTCATTCTTTCTTTCTTTCTTTTCGGGTTGACACTCTCAATCTTTTATAGCTTGTCTGATTTTTATTTTACCCGAAGTTCGGGAGTCGTGTCGATTTTATATTTTTATTTTTAGTTAGAAGATCGGGATCCGCCGATTTAACACAAAAACTTAAACCATTCACTAGTACAAATCTTCAATTATATCACATAACCCAAATATCACAGACCTAATATATCCGTGATTTTAGGCCTTTTTAAGTCGGGAAAATAAAATTTTAATAGGTAAAGACCTAATATCACGGATTTTAACTAAGAAAACCGGAATATTAGGGGTAAAATTCAAAATGTAATAAAATCAAATATTACGGGGCAAAAAATGTAAAACACGCCCGGGATATTAGGTGTAATATCCCGGATTAAAAAAAAGGAATATTTGGGTGATATTTTGCAATTTCTCATTTTTTAGCCAGTTCACTTCATCTCTCTCGACTTGCATCGTTCTCGCCTCTCCCACCCAGCACACCACCGCCCTCGACTCTCTCGCTGCCCTCGACTCTCTCTCTCTCTCGTCTCGCCGGAGGCGATTTCGCCGTGTGAACTTCCGGCCGCCGGCGTCTTCGCACTCTTGCAGCCTCGACTGGCGACTTCGCACTCCTGCAGTCTCGCTCGCGACCTCTGGCTTGTGGCGCCCTCTTCCTTCTCCGGCACCTCCGGCCTGCAATCTCCTGCAACAGTGGGTCTGGTCTCGTCCCTCAATTCGCCACCTCCGCCTCTGATTGTGCAAATCTCCAGTTAGGGTTTTAATTTGGTAAGTACATCTCGAATTAAATCTATAGTTAGGGTTTTGTCGGTTCTATACACTGCTGGCTGTCCGGTCTAAAACCTTTCCGTTAAGCTCAGATTCTCACTCCTCATGTTTGCTTTCCGACCCTGAGATGCTGGTGGGAGAATTTCTGCCCATTAATGTTGTATGTGAACAGCAGGACTTCTTAGTGTATAATAAACAATGGCAAGAACAATTATAAATTAAAAATGATAGAAGGAAAATGTCAACATAAAGCACTCAGACATTCAACTCCTTTGATCATAAAAGAAATTTTCAAAAGATCAGAAATCCAATATAAATTAAAGTAGACTTTGAATAATAGTACAAGCTTCATTGCTTCAACACTATAGAAACAGTAAGAAATCAACTGGATTTTAAGAAACAAAGTGTATTTTTTAGTAGAACATTAATGATTCTAATGATTTTTGTCATTATTAAAAATGAAAAAAGAAAGGACAAAAGCATTTTTCTATCATGTATCAGGAAGGATGCTTCACTACACCTCATGTTCCTTGGGAAAAATTGTCTTTCCTAGCCCAAGGCAAAACACAGGCCTTCAGCTAAGGTGCCTAATCCTATCTTAGAGTACCTTAGAGTCCAGGTTTACTGTTTAAATAGTGTTTCTTCTATCAATGTTTAAGGACAATAGAACATGTTCAGTTTTTGTAGCTAAAAGGAAATATAGATTAAATAAGAAATGGAGATTACATTTTTCATATATCTTTAAAAATGATTAAACATGAGAGCGATATTAAGTTATTAAAATCTCTAAATACTGATGCTGTTATGGAAAAAGGAATGTTCGCTAGATTTAGGATTAATAGGATCTGTTTTGTGTCATCATAAGCTTTAACCTTTTTTTTACATGGTACATTAATTAACTGAAAATTGTTTTCCTTAATTTTATAGATAGCCTCATTAAGTTATAAAAATTATTACTATCAAGTATAAACTGAAAACTGAATATCAGAAATGTTATTTCGAAAACTCGATCTTTTTTTAATCTAAAATGCTCATAAACTGGTAATATAATGAATAGAAATTAAGGACCATAAAAATCTTATTTATTTCTTGGAAATATTCATGAATTCCCAATCCATCCAATGTTTGAACAAAAACATGAACTACTTAAAAATTCCCGTAAACTTGGTAACACACTCAGGTAAGATGGTTCGGTACCAATAGTACTACGCCTACTGTTTTTGTAGATTTCTAGAAAAAGGACAGTAAACTCAAAAGGGTAGATCGGTAAAAAAATATAAGAAGACAAGTAGATAAACTGCAGGAGAGTCCAACCTGGAAGCTTACATTATTCTGAAGCTGATTAGGTTGCTTAAATGTAGTATAGGACCGGTGAGAGAATTACCATCCAACCATATGAATGAATGAATCAGGTACAAAATCTTATTAACATTAAAATTTTACTCAAAATTCTAGCCTATCCATGGTTTGTAGCTCAAAGAGGATGATTCCTGTAAGATACTTTCTTGAGAGAAGGTTGCCAATATAGGTTGACAAAAAGCCTCCAGGATAAAATTAAGTAAAAGCAACACATTCTAATACATTTATTTTATTTTATTTTTTTGTAGAATGAGCCAATGGGTCCTTGAGGAGGGATATATTACCACTCTACCATCTGGATGCCCATATTTCTCAAAAGGTTTCATGAGGTATTGGATCTGTCAAAGCAATAATAAAGCCCATATGTACCAACATTTGACATATAATGAACAAAATATGTGTGCCTCTACAAGAAAGAATGGGAAAATCATTAAGAGAAAAATAATCTATAAAGTATAAGTAATGGTTAAGGGCCAAGTTACTGGAATAACTCCAACCTGGATTTGGATTCTTATTAAGATGGTATTGAAGAGATTGTCCTATATGCCTTGTTTATTTCCGGATCAGTTGCTCCAGGCTCCAAACACAAAAGTAAATGGTTCGAACGCTTAGATCTGGTAAAAAATTCAAGCAACTCAACATAAGCGAGTAGAAAGGTTTGATACTGCAAAAATATTTTGCATCCTCAAATCATGCAAATACAGTCATAAAAACATAACAAATAAGATCGAAAACGAGCAAATCCAGGTGGATCAAAGTATGAAAGAATGGTTCTAGCGATAGTCTATGAAAACATTAATCAACATAAAGTGTTTACTAATGGGAGAATTTCTGCCCATTAATAGGCTGCAGAAGACTGAAGGTGATTTTTTTTTAAAGTTACAACCTATTAGCATTCATTCATTTTATCGTGCATGATACTAAATGTAATTAACACATCTTCATTCCTTCTGCTATCACTTAAATGCTTCACCGCCTAGCAAGGCAGTTTTCAAGGCTGTTAGATTATCTTCCAAGTTCTAACATGTGAAATAGAAAATATGGTAACAAACTATTTAAGCTACGTCAATCTGATACAATACAATCTCCGTACGATCTTGTGAGACATCCTTGAGAAATTTGGCTAATACTTGGAAGTCTGTTTCTTATAAATCCCCTGGAAATATGATAATGAACTAGATAACCAGTTGATTGCACTCTCAAGGGCTAAGCGCTGGAGTTCAAAAAATTGAGCTATTCTGAAGGTTGTCTCCATGGACTGATTGGGTCCATAGGCAGTTGGGGGCTTCTCTCTAGCAACCTATCATTGGCTTTCCAATATTCTTTCATCCAGGTTTCTCTTTCTAGCTTGCTTCTCATTTCTTGCTCTGTTTCTCCATTCCAGGCTTCTTATCCTTGTATGTTATTCTTCCTTCTTGGATATGAAGCATACTGATGGAAAGTACTTTGTTTTTGTCTCTGCTACACAGTTTCATACCTTTTTCTCAAGTTATAAAAAGAATTAGTCCCTTTGCGGGAGCCAATTTACCTCTGTACATCATGCTTGAGTTGTTGGAGAAAATGTGAGTCTATAATACCAGAAAATACATAATAAAAAATACCAGATGCATTTTCTTTTTTATTACTATCAATCTATAATCTTGTGTAACTTTATCACATACAAAGTTTTATACTTTATCTTTCATCTTCACTGTTAACGAAATGCTAGAAATTTGGGAATAATACTTAGTTTTACCTTGTTTCAGACTTAGCTTTGGTGAGCAATCTTCATTTTGCAGGCATTGCAACAATTGGAGTGCAAAAGGGTCGATGTGGGAGCATTCCAAATCTGTAGAACATTAGCAAGTATGAGTTCTGATAGTAGATTAGACCTTGGTTTACCGAAGGACACAATTTAGATTGTAATGAACTATTTTTCGATTTAATCTGGAAGTTATTGTTAGTTTTGTGGACAAACTTTGTACTTGTGTGTTAGAAGTTTGGCCAAACCCTATGTACAGGTAGTATTACAAAAATAAAAAAAATATTTTAAAAACCGGATATAAATATATAGCCCGGACCTACAAAACCGAAATATATATATATATAACAATTTCATGTACTAATCTACTATCACGGGCGAGGATCCGTGATATATGTTAAATATATTAAAAGGAATCACATCAAATATCACGGATGTCCCCAGAGGCTACCGTGATATTAGGCTGTTATGAAAATTACACAAAACTCTAATATCCCGGATGTACATCTTTAATGATCCGTGATATTAGAGTATAATATGAGAAATAAAAGACCCTAATATCCTGGACGTATCTCTTTAATGATCCGTGATATTAGATGTTTTATGAAAAATCTCCCAGCCTAATATCACGGGCGTGCCTCTTTAATGATCCGTGATATTTGGTTGCCTCCCCTAATAGCCCACCGAGGGGAAGCCCGGGCGTGCCTTAGACAATATCCGTGATATTAGCCCTCAAATATCCGTGATATTTGCCCTAATTTGTACTAGTGATTGTGTAAGAACTTTCTCTCCCCCTTATATTTTGTTGTATTTAGTCTACTATCGATGTCATGATGTGGCACCTTTTTAATCCCAATAGTTCAAGGCCAAATTAAATGTGACATCGATGTAGGCAGTAGGCATAACGTTTTAACTCTTTGAGTGTTTTTTTTTTGGTAAGGACTCTTTGATTGTTCGTATGACCCGAAATGAATTTTAGAAAATCCAAACATCTTGTTTTACCACGGGATGGTAAATTTGGACAGTTCCTCTTAAAAAAATATATTTATAACGCAAATGGTAACATATATACGGAGTATATTCTTGCTAAAAGTTATTACCCTGTACACACTTTAGGGTATAATAATTAATATAATTACCTAGGTATCTTTTTTGGGGGATCGGAATAAATATATATAAATATATAAATACTTTTTAGCAGTCGTCGGATGTCAAATATTCGCTTATTATGTAGTAATGTATTATCTATTGCTTTAATTTGTTTGTAATAATTGTGAGGACCACCTTGATTCTCCTCCTACTTCCAATCAAAGAGGAATATAAATATTAATAATTAATTGAATTTTGTAGTATAGAATAGATATTGATTATACGTACTATATAATTAATGAATCAATTATATTTATGGAGCAAATCAGTTATAGGGGTAGTCGTCGTTACCCGTCATGCAAACTAATTAACACACTACCTATAGCTACTGTACGTTATATTATATTATATAAATAAATAAATAAGAGAGGGGGGTATAATCCAGGCTGTTAAAATCAGGATGGCATGGTCGTTACACATGGGCACCATCTATGTTCATTCTCCATTCCAAATAAACATATATCGATCCATCTATATTCCATCTTAATTTATTGATCGATTTAAGAGTTAAGACGTCATATATATATATATTCATTCACGTTTTCTTAAAAAGTTAAAAACTATATAAAATATCAACATTTTATTAAATATTTTTAAATAATATCATACATATTACTAATAAGTATAGAATTATTTTAAAAAATTAATTAAAAAGTGGATATTTTATATAGTTTTTAGCTCATTAAAAAGCGTGCATGAATAGTCCAAAGACATCTATTTTGGGACGGAGGGAGTACTACATTAGTATGTTTCTGATTGAAGCTAATTAAAAATAAGTGGGATGAGCATTTCCGGTGTCACTGTTTGGTGGTATTTGGTGGTATTTGACATTGGCTGATCTTAGTCTATATTGTCCCCTATATATTTGGGTGGTTAAGTTTGCTTGCTCGACTATATTTATGTGTTTACCACCTTTTGTTTTGTATTGTATAAACACTTTTTGTTTTGTATTGCACCCTTTTTCTATTTTTATGATGCATGTTTTAACAGTTCACTGTCTGCCAACTTTGTGAACGACCCGAAGTGCTGGGTGTATTCGGTCCTTAAATTGTGCCCTAATCAAAGAAGAAAAAGAAAGAGAATGAGCTAGCATTTCATTTTCACGTATTGAGAATGAGACGGAAATTCAAAATATAATGATTGTGATGTAAATGTAATACCTTGTGTAAAAAAAAAAAATTAAGCTCGAATGATTTTTGAAAATAGAGTTGTTTGTGATGGAGTGGTAATAAACCCATTAAATGGGATTGCAATACTCATTGCAGATATAAAGGGATCGAATCAAATTGAACTGAGCTGGCCTAAAAAAAAACGATTTGCATTGTTTTATATATTTACTAGTATTATTGCCCGCGATTTTCACGGTTTTTTATATAACTTTTATTATTCATGCATAAATTATGTAAGATTATAAAAATTATATAAATATTATTTTTGACTTTTTAATTTCAAACACACACATATATATATAAATACTTAATAGTAAAATTTAATCTATAGGCCGGATTAAGGCCGAACATTTAATTTCAAATTTGTATGAAGTAATTTAATTATCCTTTTACTAATTTTTTTCATAAAACAAAATTATTTTATCGCTAAACAAAGCAATATGTATAATGAATCTAATATCTGTATACACTTGATTTATAAATTAATTGGTATTTGAGCAATATTTGCATAAATTTGGTTTATAAATTAATTATTTATTAAAGATAAACACTTATTGATTTGAATTATTTCTATTGTTTAATACTTTAATGTGATTGTTTAAAGATAAACAAAATTATTTCGTGCGTGAGCAATATTTGCATAAATTTGGTTTAAAAATTAATGGTTTGTTAAAGATAAACACTTATTGATTTGAATTATCTCTATTGGTTAATGTAATTGTTTAATAATTTAATACTCCAGAATATATAGAAACTGGCTCGATCTTTATATAGTTTAACCTTTTTTCATATAAATTAATCTAATCTAGATTTTTTTTCTAGATAAAATATTTATAAAATAACTTAAGGTAAAATGATAAGATGGTTGATATTGATTAATCATTTTCATTCGCTGAATTTCAGTATTTTAGTTATAACACTAAAAAATAAACAATGGTAACGATTGGAGACTAAAAGAAGAAAAAAAAAACAATTAAATTTTTTTATGAAAGATAAATAAAGGTGTTACACACTCACACCATAAGAAAACATAAACAAAAAATTAAATAGGAATAATGGGAATATATAATCAAATTATGAAAGATGGCATATTGATAGTTACAACATGATATTGATTTAATATTGGTAATAACGTAAGATTCTGGAAAATTATATAAATAGACTGTCTGTTTATCTTTTTGAACTAAGTCATTAATAGACCAATATAATTTTGTCATCTCAATTAATTATCCCACTTATTTTTTTTATAAATATTCAACCTTATCTTTTAATTAGGTAGAAAACTTATCTTTTTATATCAAATAATCTATCTAATATAACCTTATATCTTAATTAGATTTTTTTATAAATATTCAACCTTATATCTTAATTAGGTAAAAATTTATCTTTTTAGATAAAATAATCTATCTAATATTATGCATGTCGGTAAATTTGGATGAATATGCATGTTGTCAACCTTTTAAAAAATGTATCATGCGTCAAATTTGATGATAAAATTTTAGAAAACAAATATATGTATAATCATATATAAAATATATATATGTGTCATACCATGCATAATCCTATATAAAATATATATGTACCATACGATGCCGTTAATTGTTATTTTACATATATAAAATATAATCATATATAATATATCTATATAAAATATGTAAAATTAGGGTCCATGATGATTTAAAAAAAAAAAAAAAGCACACGTACCTAGCTACAATGTAGTATATAAATCTGTAGGTTATTTCAATTTTTTTTTCAATAGTCATAGGAATAACGGGAAAAATAAAACATTAAATTAATGGGAGAATTGTGATATAGGCCATAATTAGGGCCTTTATTAGGAAAATGTTCACCATTCCCATCCAAATTGGCAAAATGTCCACCTTCTTTCCCTTGCCCCCTTTGCCCCCCCGCGCGCCCCTGTGCCCCCCTCCTGTTTCAGCATATTTGGTTTCAGCAACCCCTATTTCAGCGTTTTGTTTCCGCGCGTTGTTGAAACCGAATTTGCTGAAACCAAAGTTGTTGAAACCGAAGTTGCTGAAATTGTTGAAAATAGTTTTTTTTTCGCGCGTTGCTGAAACCGAAGTTGTTGAAACCAAAGTTGATGAAACCGAAGTTGCTGAAATTGTTGAAAATAGTTTTTTTTTTTCGCGTGTTGCTGAAACCTAAGTTGCTGAAATCGGAGTTGCTGAAACCAGGGTTGCTGAAACCGGAGTTGCTTAAATTGTTGAAATTAGTTTTTTATTTTTTTGCATCAGCGCTTCGACATCGGAGTTGCTGAAACCAGAGTTGATTTTTTTTTCGCGCCACCACTTCGACACCGGAGTTGCTGAAATCGAAGCTGCTGAAACCGAATTTGCTTTTTTTTTCTCTTTTTTTCGCGTCACCACTTCGACACCGGAGTTGCTGAAACCGGAGTTTGTTTTCAAAAAATGCTGAAATGCTAAAATTTTTTTTCCAAAAAATGCTGAAATGATGAAATGCTGAAATGATAAAATATATGCTTGTGCAATTTGATAACAATTCAAAAATAAAATTATAAACATTTGGTTATAAAATATATGCTTGTGCAATTTGATAACAATTCAAAAATAAAATTATAAACATTTGGTTATCTTCAAATTGGTTATCATCCAAATTGGTTATCTTCGTAATTGCAAATGCATTAGTTTAAATTAATACTAAAAAACTCTATATATACTAAAAAACTACATATATATCATTACTAAATGCATTAGTTTAAATTAATACTAAAAAACTCTATATATACTAAAAAAAAACTACATATATATATCCAATGTGTGTGATTAGCTCCAAAAATCACACAACATTGGCTGAAATTAATTAAGGTGATATTCAACCATCTAGCCGACCCAAAATCACACAGCATTTACTCAAATTTACATATCCAATGTGTGTGATTAGCTCCAAAATCCCTTCTACTCTCAGTCATGATATGAGATAATTGTGCAGATTGATGAATTCAATCCATTAACAATAAAATAAAAAAAGCAAAAACAAAAAATGAAATCGAAATTGAAACCTGAAATTGGTTATTGTTATGTGGTTGAGGCAGATGATAATTGCACAGTATATTGAAGATGATAATTGCACAATTTCCGCAGCTTCTCTATCATCTGTCGCATCCAACTTCGGGAGAACGAATTCGATTGAAGCCGCATCGGACACATTTGAAGCCGGATGCGCCAGTACATCGGAGAGATCGGAGGGAGGTGGCGATGTCGGAGCGGTTTCGATCTGGCCATTCTCGTCTGAAGTCGGAGTCGCTGATTTCAGGACGGTTTCGATATGGCCACTGCAGATCTGGCCTCGCACGCGGCAGAGCAGAGATCGATGTCTCCTAGGCGGTGGGAGGTGCGATCGATCAACGGAAGCAACCATTTTCGAACTTACGAATAACGATTTGGTTGAGTCTGAACCAATCGAATCTACAGTAATCTACCGTCTCCGGTGGAAGAGCCGAGAGAAGAGCCTGAAAAAGGCGGTGTGTAGGCGACGGTGAGCTCTGACGGTGTATTGAACAGTTGAAGCATCGGAAACCTCCTTCAATGGCAGCGGCGGCGTTAGGCCGGAGAGTAGATCTTCACCACCGGTATGGATCGATCGAGAGAGCGCGCGAAGAGGAGGGAGTAAAGCAGCAATATCCGCTCGGAATCGGGGGAGATCGACTGCGAATAGATTGAGAGCGTGCAACCGCCATTTTCGAACAACAGAAACTTTGGAGGAGATCGGGGGGGCACGGTTTTTGGGTGGACAAAACCCTAATTTAATAAGGGTGGTGGACATTTGCCCAATTTGAGCCCAAAAAGTGGCCTGTTGGGCAAATTTATTCTAAATTAATTTGTGCAATCGAATAGTGTTTATCTTTTCGTTAGTGATAAAACAAATATAACCTTTTTTCATATAAATTAATATAGTCTAGATTTTTTTAGATAAAATATTTATAAAATAATTTAAGGTAAAATGATAAGATTTGTAAGATATGAGGTTGGATATTTATAATAAAAATTAATTTAATTATTAATTAAAATGGACACATAGGATGACACATGTACAAATAGATGGGGTTATCATCTAACGTGACTTAAATTTATTGGATACTCATTAATTGACGTGTCAAAGACCCGGCCCAGATTGCACCACAAAACGACACGTAAGCGAATCGCACCAGAGCCCGCCACATAGGATTTTCACGCCTCTGTTTTAGTATTATATATTGATTGATGATTTATGGATAAAATTGTTTTATTTAATTTTAATTGAATTAAGAATTAGGGCTTCAATATCTCAAGACGTACGTATGTATTAGCTCCTCCCTTTACTTCTAGCTACCAAATTAAGCAATGCTATTGTTTTGATCTTATTTTGGAAGAAATCTGCGTCTCAATCCTTCTACGTGTCGATCGATCTTCCCTGCATATAAGGAGAGAAAGAGCCGGGGCTCGCTCCCCCGGAGGAGCCTCTGACGCTTAAGTCAGAGTTTGTCAGTTGTCAGAAAAACCTCCCCTCAACCCTAGTAGATCACCCATATATATATATAATGAGAATTAGGGTTTGATTAGGATTCACCTTATAAATAACGATTATGCCCCTAGATCTCTATGGAATTACTTTTGCTCTCTCAATTGCCCCTCGGGTCTCCTTATCACGATCTAGTGATGAGGAAAGACGAATATTTCGAAGACCCAGTAATATATGATTGCCCCTTGTCTTCGTTGTATCCTGCAAGCCTTAGCATTCTCAACCAAATAACACAATATAAAGTAATTAGTGTTTTGTTAACTAATCGAATGGAAGTTATTACTTAAAAGTTAGATGAATTTTTGGTCAATTTTTATTCATAGTGACGATTCCGTTGGTTAATTAAGATTTGAACATTTTGTCTTAAATGGCGTTCTTATCGCGTGAACTTGACTTTTGCTGGCCTTAAATGGGGTTATTATGTGTTGTGAACTTGACTTCATTTTATCAATCAAGATCTCCTACTTCACACCCTATACCACCCCCTACATCACAAAATTATTTTTGTTTAAAATATATCTTTTAAAAAAATTTAAAAATTATATTCACATTTTAAACAACTATATTTATATGTTTATAAACTTTTATTTTGAAAAATTATGCTTTGAAAAATTTTAAAAATATAATTTGCAAAATCTTGTCTTTTTAATTTTTAAAAAATTGTAAAACATAATTTTTCAAAATAAAAGTTTGTAAATATATAAATATAGTTGCTTAAAATGTGAATATAATTTTTAAATTTTTTTTAAAGATATATTTTAAACAAAAGTAATTTTGTGAAGTAGGGAGTGGTGTAGGGTGTGAAGTAGGAGATCTTTATTGTTTATCAATCAAGATCTCCTACTTCACACCCAGTTATTTTATAGCATTTATATTATCATTAAACACCCATTTAGACCACATATATTACTTAAAAATTATTTTAAAAAAATCCCAATGTTGGAGCCATATATTGCGTGCCCCTGACTCTGGCTCTACCCCTAGTTTTGCTTGATTATGAGCTTTATTGACTCTGACAAAGATCAAGGTATGTTGTTGCCCCTCATCAATTACTTGTTTTTAAGTCAAAATTCACAAGTCACGGGTCATGATCAAGCCAGTCGGCAAATTAATGTTGGGGTCTCTTCATATATATGAACTTCACTGGCCTTGTTCAGTGGTGGAGCCGGGGTGTTTGGGGGTGCTCTGGCAAAAAAAAAATACAAAAAATATATTTTTTTTGCATATATTTAGTATTTTTAAGGTAATATAACATCTTTAAATGATTTTCGAAAACAAGAGTGTTATTGAGCTCAAGTGGTAAATGAAAGAAGGAGAATAAAAAAGTCTTAGGTTTAAATTCCAACTCCTTCATTTTTAATACAAAAAAAACATTAAAAAAATCACAATTTTAGTGTTTTTTCAATATTTCTTTGAAAAAATCTTCTTATTAAGTATACACCAAAAAAATATTTCACAAAATTTTTTTAGCACCCTCCTCAAATAAATACTGGCTCCGCCACTGGTCTTGTTTATATGCTGCTTGGTTAGCACACAATGTATTTGGACATGTGACTCGCGTATATATGACCCATCATAATTTAACAGATACTAATTAACCATAATTTTGTAAGGGCTCGTTTGGTTAGCTTCCTACTTCGCGGAAAGTCCAAAATCCTAGGAAGTAAGCCTCAATACATGTGTTTGGTATGATTTTTAAAAATGGAAAACATAGGAATTTCAATTCATGGGAATTTCAATTCCTATGAAATGGGGGAAGTTAGCTTACCATGAGGGGGTGAGTAAGATCTAATTCCTCCATTCACTTATCCCAAATCTCTTATAAATTTTATTTTCTATTAAAAAAATCTCCAATTACTATGAAAGTTCCATATTTAACCAAACAAAACATATGAATTGAATCATAGAAAATTATTTCCAACCAAACACTTTTTTACATTTCCCATGAAATAGAATTCATGGGAATTACATATCATGGGAAGTTACTTCCCGGGGAGTCTATTTCCCACGTTTAACCAAACGAGCCCTAAGTTTAAATTAGGCATTGTTTAATTTGACGTCTCGGACTTGATCCCGATCCGACTTGGATAAATTGTGTCCATGATTTTGGTCAAATCCCAACTCGAATTAAAATTATTTTGCCTAGATGTACATATAGAAATATGTTAAAAATATACTGTAATAATTAAGATATATAAGATACTAATTAATTAATTGATTAATTAATTTCGATTAATCGCAATTAATTAAATTGTTAGCTTGGGGAGGAAAAAATTAAAGAGTTGGGTTGGGGTTATGCGTGAGAAGCATACATACATGAATGCGGAGCATCACACTGATCAGTTACTTTCACATGGGATTTTATAGCTTTTCCCAACATTTCCTTCGTCTCTCCATTTTCTCTACCCCCTATATATACATGTTAATTGATTAATTATTTATTTCTAATTAATTAGCCCATATCCCTATTGGCCTGAATAACTAATAATTGAAGGAAATAATTTGATAGGCACGACAAAAAATTGTAAAATGGGAAATACCCTATATAAGGGATTTATGAAAGTTAATTTTGACGGAGTTAAGGTCATCTCTGTCGCTCTTTGCCGCTTCTAACTTTGTTATTCGTGATTGCCAAAGTACAATTCTTTCGTGCGGGTGCAAGGCCACGAAAAGGTTTCTACTTTACAAGCAGAGTGTTTTGGTCTTCATGCTGGATTACTAGAAACAACGAAGAGGGGGTTTTCTCGTCTCGAGGTGGAGGGTAACTGTATGTTTAACAATTATCAATGCCATGAAAGAGATTTGGAAGTGCCCGTGAGAAATTGAGATGACGATTTTGGATCCTCTCGGACTATGCAACACTTTCGAGAGAGTCATTTTCTCCCACACCTTTAAAGAGGGGAATCGGGTAGCTGACAAGATGGTGCAGTTGGGACTCACTTTGACCATGTTTGAGGGGGCTCTCCAGCCGAGATCGATGACTTCGTTCATCAGGACGCTCTTGGATGGTGGGTCAATTACGGTTGACCGCCCCAAAACTTTACCTTTTATAAAAAAAGAATGAAATAATTTGATAACGGGAAATTCTACAGTAATAGAATATGGTAATTTTAAAAGGAAAAAATTTGCAAAACGGGCACTTTATTTGGACAAATTGGGGAATTGTCCACCTTTTTAGACAAATTAGCAAAACGTCCACTATAAATACTTATTCTCACTTGTACGGACATATTATCGTGTATACTCTCTTCCAAACTCTCTTCTCGCGCTCGTCGGTTTTCATCGGTTTTCTTCATTCTCGTTCCTTCAATCTGTGCGTAAGTAGTGAGATTTCGGCCGATTTCTGTTCGTTGTTGTGCTATCTGGTTCAATGTCGTCATCTAGCAACTCTTCAGGTATCGATATCGCTTGTTTTTGCTAAATGTTTCGTGCTAGGGTTTTGGAAGAAGTTGATTTATGTTGATTTTATTGATTTCTGCTTTCAGTTTTGATCACCTATAGGTAAATCGATGTTTGATATGCATAAATGTTTGGGATTTTGAGTGTTGTAGGTAGTTTAAGTAATTTGCGTGTGTTAAATTCGTTTATTTTAACTGTTTGTGTGCTTCAATTTTTGTGATGCGGCAATTTGTATGTGCTTTTTTAACGTTATTCGTGTATTTTTCAACAATGTGTGTACTTGATGCTTTGTATTGTTTGTGTTGTTCATAGTGTAGATATCTGTAGGTATGCTCATGTGTAAGCGCGCTGACACTGTCTGTTTTTATACATGGTTGTTTTAGTTTTGGTAGTTTCAACAATGTGTGTACTTTGATTGGGGTTTCTGTGTTGTTTTTGTGATGTTTATGTTCTTTTCTTATGTGGTGGTGTCATTTTTTTGTTATTTTTTTTATGGTTATTTGGTTTATCATGGATTCTGTTATTGTATTTTTATATTATTCTTTATTTTGTTTTTATTAGCGGCTCAATCTGGTGATGCATCCACATCTTATAGGGGTTCTGATGTAAGTTATTTTGTTTTTCCATTTTAAATTTTTTTGTTGATGAGCAAGTTTTGATTTTTTCCTAATCTGATGTTGTGTTTTTGGGTACTTTCTATGTGATTGATCAGGGTTTGGAATATTGCATTCCTGTTTCTGACCGATTCCATTCTAGGTCCAACATATATTCATATCCATCTGTTTGCGATTTGATTGAGAAGCATTTGTCTCATTCTGATTACAATATTCTGCGGGAAAGTTGTGTGGGATGGGTGCTGACGCAGGGCACCAAAATGGCTACCAATTTTCATCTTATGCATCAAATGGTGCTTCGTCAAGTCCAAACTCAGAAGGAGAATGAGTTGTGGTTTAGAGTTGGTGGATATCTTGCACGTTTTTCAATTTTTGAGTTTCATGTCATCACTGGCCTTCCTTGTGAAGAACGTGTTTGTAATATCTCAAAAAAAGTGTCAATATCTGAATTTTTTGGGCAGAAGAAGATGACTCATGATGATTTAGTTGCTCGTTTCATATATGAGAGCAAGAAGTCTAAGAAGAAGTTGATCATGGCAAAGTTGTTGTTGATTGAGAGGTTAATTGTATATAGGAGGTCAGAGGTTGTCAGTGCACAATTCCTTTCTCTTGCATGTAATGAGAAGGAATTTGAATTATATCCTTGGGGTAGAGAGTCGTACACCCGTTTGTTGAAGTCTTTGAAGAGTTCTTCTGTTGCAGACCGTGCTGGTGTTAGGGGCTCTTATCAAATGTATGGGTATTGCCTTGCATTCCAGGTATTCTGTTTTAGTGCTTGAATCACTTTTGTCATCAATATTTGTCTGTGTCATCACAACTTTTATTGTGTATGTTAAGATTTTTGTCTAATATTGTTTTGTAATCTCTTTTTGCGTTTTATTTTGTAACAGTCTTGGATATTAGAAGCTTTCCCAGCCCTCTCTGCTAAAATTGACTGTAATTTTATGATGCCTGATAGAGATCCATACTCATTGCACTGGGTATGCGAGTTTAGCCATTCGTATGTTGAAGCTGAGCATTTGTTTCACGGTGATTTGGTAATATTTTTATGTTATTTATCTTTAAGACCATTTTTAGTTGATGCATCTTTGTTTATTTTTTTTTAAACATATTTTTATACTTGCATTTTGGGCAGACTCCGTTGTTCCCTACTTATGGGGAGTTTGCACGCACCGCAGGGATGGGGTTTGCTGATGAAAAAGATGATCCAGTCGTTGATGCATCAGTTGAAGAAGTATGTGGGGGAGCTGTTGATGATGCATTATATGGCAGCCGTCGTTTTCGTCAAAGGGCATATGCAGCTAGGTTTTCAAACAGAGTTGTACAAGCTGGTGGTGAAGAAGCTAATATCTCGGAGAAAGGTGATGAAGCAGAGACCTCAAAGAGGAAGACACCTGTGAAGAGAGGCAAAGCTGCTGGAAAGAAACAGGATGAGAAGTCCTTTGAAACTGCTTTTCAAGTTTTTCCTGAGGTAGAAAAGAAAGATGTTGTAGAGTCCTCAAAGAAGAGGAAATCTGAGAGTGGAGGGATGGCTGGTAAAAAGAAAAAGAAGGTGGCGTCCAGCGATACTGCTGAGGGATTGGTTTATGTGAGGAGGGGTCGTTCTGCAGCTAGGCAATGTGGTAGAGTTGTTCCTTCTGAGAATGTGAAGATAATTAATGCTGACACAGATATGCATGAGGAGGGTGATGTGGTTGCTTCACCTTCCAAGAGAGGTCGGTTGGTTACTAATTTATGTGATTTATTAGATGATGATACCCCACTGAAATTTGTCTTTCAGCGGAGGTATAAGATGAAGAAAGCTGGGTTAGGTAGTGGGAGGCCATTGTATGATAGTACTGTTGACATGTCTTCTGTTCTTCCTTCAGTTTCTCTTGGTGATAATCAGATTACTCATGGAGTGGAGAACGAAGAAATTCATGCTGCAGGCTTTACATCTGGTGGTGAAGGCAGTGATGGCGATGACAAGGTTGATGATTTTACTGCTGACACCCATTCTTGTGGATCTGATGAGTTGGCTGCTCCTTCTACTGTTGGGCTTTCTGTTTTGGCGGAGGTTGCAGATGTGGTTGGTTGTGCTGACAAGGTTGAAGGAGGTGAGACATCTTCTGGTGACAGGCGGGGAGAGGTTCAAACATCTAATGCTGGCACTGAAGGTGTATCTCCCCAAATGGAGGCCAAAAATGATTCAACGGGGGAGTTGCCTCCAAAAACA
The DNA here is from genome assembly GCA_963922045.1 of Persicaria maculosa. Classification (NCBI taxonomy): domain Eukaryota; kingdom Viridiplantae; phylum Streptophyta; class Magnoliopsida; order Caryophyllales; family Polygonaceae; genus Persicaria; species Persicaria maculosa. Next base: position 41,385,129 of record OY998269.1, read on the forward strand.
CATGGTGATGGTTTTGCTTCTTCTACCCCATCTTATCCTGATTGGGTGAAGGAGATTTTTAAGAGGATTGAGAAGCTTGAAGATGTACCTCAGCGTATGGATGTGTTGGGTGCGAGGGTTGATGCTATTGAATCAAAGATTGCAGAGATGGCTGGGATGCTTGGAGTTGTTGGTGAGATGGCGATGAGGTATGATGAGCTTGAGGTTAGGGTTTCTAATTTTGAAGCTATGTTTGCCAGGTCACAGGTAAATCCTGGGAATGCTGATGATAAGCATATAGGTGGTAAGCCCCAGGGCAGTCCTGTGAAGGTTGTTGATGAAGATGTCAGCGCAAAAATTGTCAATGATGTTGTAGCTGATCTTCAGAAGTGTTTCTCTGCTGATGAGGAAATGGTGAAATCATCACCCCATTCTGTCAATGTTGAGGACGTGTCCTTGCCCTCAATAAGATCAGAGGGCCCAACTTTGGATAAGGATATTCTGTATACTGAAATCCCTCCTGTGTTCCCAACTGTTGTCGCTGACACTGAGGGTGAGGATGTTGGTGCAGATGTGAAAGTTTTTAAGGATTTGAAAGGTGATATTTCATTAACTAAGAATGAAGTTAATGATGCCAAAAGGAGTGCAGATGAGTTTGGAATTCCATCATGTTCTGCTGAAGTTGCTCGATCTGCCAAGTGTGAGGTTGAAGGTGGTGATGCTGTAGTCGGTGCAGTTGGTGGGCACTCATCGTTGGAAAAGTTCATATCTCTGTCTGATGATGAATATGACACGGGTGCAGGTGTTGATTGGGATTCGGTAGCCAAGGATACTGAAATTATAAATGAAGTTGAAAAATTAAAGGCTTCGAATCTTATCCCGTCAACCAGTACATTCTTGTATGGCCCAGCTGAGATTGAAAAGAAGGTGAGAATCTTAAAGCACGTCCCTAACAAGTCATTGATCAGCTTTGAAGATCATGAGTTTATGTATGGACTTGTAAAGAAGAAAAGGTATGCTTTATTTTTTTGTTCAATCTTTTTTTATGGAATGTTGTCTTTGTATTAGTACAGCACCTCATTCTTTATATATTTATATTCATCTTGTGTAATTTGGTTAGGAATTTTTCTGTTGCTGGTCCAATATCAAGGTGGGACAAAAAGTTTTTCCTGCACATCATATCAAAGAATATGTGGCTTGATTGTCAGGTAATATCTGCTTGTTTTTGAAATATATATATATATGTGTGGATTGGATTCTATTGTGTTTGTTGATTGTTGACATCTTTTTTTTTTATTACTATGTTGTGTAGCATCTAGAAGCAGGTTTGATTCACTTTAGGAGGCGCATTTCTGAAGACCCTGTGAAATATCGAGAGGTTCTTGTTCTTGATTGGCTATTTTACTTAAAGTACCTGCCTGATTATGCTTCAAATTAGGGGGAAGATTTGCCTCTTGAAGTCAACACTGAGGAGTATTTTGTTGGTATGTGCCCTGCTGAGTATGGGAAGCCATGGGAATCTGTAAAGAAAGTCTACACAATATTCAATGTTATAAACAAACATTGGGTGGCGTTGGAGATTATGCTTGAGGAGAGGGTAATCAACGTGTACGATTGCAATGTGACTGCTGTTAAGGCTGGTGTACTTGAAGAACAATTGCAACCGTTTGCTATTTGGTTCCCAATTCATTTGGCAAAGGCTGGGCTCTATCAAAACTTTGCTTCCTCTCCTTTCCAGCTAAATATGGTTGATGATTTAATGCATGATTCTACAGGGTATGTATTTTATATGTTGTATTGTTTGTCGTTTAGCCTAAGATACTTGTTATTTATGTGCTCACATGACATGGGGTCTTTTTGTGTTTGTAGGGCTTCATGCGACGTCTTTACATTAAAAGCAATTGAAGCATCTGTCTTTGGGGGAGATGTGAAACGATTCAACAATGAGAAGCTCTTTCGATACAGAGAACTCATGTGCTCAGATCTGATCAAGGAGACCTGGAGTTTTAGGTTTTAAAACAATTGTTGAGATATGTAGTTGGTGCATACATGGGGTATTTTTTGATGTAATATGACAATCTATGTGCTCAAATTGTTAATTTGGTGGACATGTATGTATATTTGTAGGTAATGGATTTTATGGGATATTTTTTGGATGCCCTGTATTTTGGATGTGACTTTGAATCTGTTATGATTGTACATTTTAACTTTTATTAATGTTTATTAAGGTATCTATTTTTGCAATGACAATGTTTTATTTGAATTTGTATTAATAATGTGGGTGGCATGGGTACATATTTACCATGCTATAACAAAAGTGGTGACACCAGTCTTGTGTTTTCTGATATTGAAGTTTATGTGGTGACACTAGGTTTTTGAGGCCCAAAGTAGTGCTGACACTGTTAGTAGTTATAAATAGTGGTGACACCAGTCTGGTTTTTTTTCTGATATTGAAGTTTATGTGGGGACACTAGGTCTTTGATGTCCAAAGTAGTGCTGACACTGATATTAGTTACAAGTAGTGGTGACACCAGTCTTGCATTTTTTTATTTTGAATTGTATGTGGTAACACTAGGTGGTTGAGGCCCAAAGCAAGGCTGCCAATGATATTAGTTACAAGTAGTGGTGACACTACCCTTGTTTTTTCTGATATTGAAGTGTATGGGGTTATATTTTCTGTTATTGAAGTTTATGTGGTGACAGTAGATGGGTAAGGCCCAAAGCAGTGCTGACACTGATATTAGTTACAAGTATTGGTGACAGTAGGGTTGTATCTTTTTTTATTTTGTTTTTTATGTGGTTGCACGAGGTGGTAAGGCCCAAAGTCTTGTGTGACACTGTTGGTTAGAGTAGTTGGAAGTATTGGTGACACTAGCTTTGTGTGTTCTTTGTTATTTAAGTTTATATGGTGACAGTAGGTGGTTAAGGCCCAAAGTAGTGCTGACACGAGGTGGTTAATGTCCAACAGTGATAACTGTAAGCCCAAAGCAGCGATGACACGAGGGGGGTTGTTGTCCAGCAATTATAACTGTAACTCATATAACTGTAATCCGTTTACAGTTTATATTTTTACAGTTTTTATAGTTTTTTACAGGTACTCTGAAATGAAGTGCCCCAAATAACTGTCATAAGGAAGAAAACTGTATAATTATTGGCTATATATATCCAGAAATAATTCTTTGGTGTCCATTGGTGTTTACAAACTAATTGTAACAGAAATCAGAATACCAGAACTTGTATTCTTACTGCTTAACCACCCCCCACCAAAAAGATGAATTATGGCAACACTGTTGAGTTCTGCACAAGATTCCACCAAATGATGGACGATCTGGATGGTGTTGTTTACCGTGGGTATCACATGAGTCTCGTTGATGAGGCATGTGAGACTAACAAAGAGGCTCACAGGGTTGAGTTGGTGGAAGCCGTTGTGTTTCATTATAAATTATATGAGGAATTACAAAGATCAATAATAGCAAATGAATATCATATTCGCAGAGCAACCAAAGATGAAGATGCTGAAGCACTATCAAAGGTGATATATGAATTTTTATCCTTACTTTTTTTTCACCTCTCTAGTGTTAACTCTTATATTTTATGTTTTATCTAGGGGGAACGAGAACTTGGGGAACAAAGGCAGATGTTGGAAGAGGCAAAGGACAACCTTATGCAGTGCGTTAAAGAAGTTTTAGATGCAGAAATGGAAAGGAGGAGGAAGATTGATGAATTTTTAGGCCTGTAGGTCTTGTATATTAATAAGTGATAATATTGGAACTTATTTATATATTTTAGTTTATATGTGTGTTCATAATGAAGATATGATGTAAGTTATTAATATCATATTAATTATATGGATATTTTGTAATTTCGCACCTCGTATTTGATATTATAAAGTGTTATTGGAGTTTTAAGTCTTCATTGGTTGATACTGCGGACACATAGAGTAATTTGGGAATTGTTTTGGCAAAAGTAGTGCTGACACTGTTTAACTAAGGTTTTATGTTATTGTGAATTTGCTCAACATCATCTTAGTTTTGCTCAACAATAGTTTATATTTGCACAACAAACGAGATTTGTGAAATTTTGCCCAAAATAATCCTATTTTCTTTGATATAATTTTATACTTTCTCAATAGATAATTTCACAACATGGTATTATTTTTTTATAGTATCTTCTTTTCGTATTAGTGTTTTTTTATAGTATTGATGACAGAATTGCGCTGACAGGCTTATTTTGTGTGCTTTTACCCTCTTCTTGAACTCTCCTATTGAAATCTTTCTCTTGCAAAGTATTGTCAATACTTAGGAATGGATATCATTAAATAAACTATATTTATAAAATACACCAGTTATAAACAGAAATCAAATATTTTACTACCGGTGACAGAATTGTGTTGACATAGAGAAAAGAATACAGAATTACAGAATTGGTCAGATGCAGTTATAGTTGTATGAAATTGACAAATACAATCCAGGTTAAAATCATAGGGAAAACAACTGTCTTAATGCTCACGAAACAACTTTTCAGAAGCAGAGTACACAACTGTCTACACCCCAATACATTTGATAGTTTGCAACAAAAACATTATATTGTGTTGTAGCTGTTCAACCAAGGTTTATTTTTTGGCCTTGAATCCCCTTTGAAATCATTCTTGAATGGGATTTTACTGCCTTCATAACTTCTTTGTTCACTTCATTCAGCTCTGAGCACACAATATCTGTTAGGTACTTCACCCGTAGTTTTGAGATATTCTTGAAATTGCCCTTTTCAAATCCACACTTGTAGCCTCGCTCTGACCCAAAGAAAGTCTCCATGTGACGCATGAGGCATACCCCAGAATGCTGAACTTTCTCTTCTCCAGCCCACACGATGGGGACAATTGATGTTGGTGCAGTTGACACTATTTCTGCCTTTGCTTCAAGCCCCTTCTCTGTTAGAAACGCAATCAGCATATCTCCCTGCATTTATTGAATTATAAAGCATTTAATGTTAATTGGGAACTGAGGTGATATTACATTGAAGTTAATACAACTCAAGAAGATATTATGTATCATTAATAAAACTTACCAAACATTCAAAGGGGGATGCAAAGGTGCAAGTTTCAGCAGGGCAAGTTGGGTTGATATCAATGATTTGGGTGACTTTTTTTTTCAAGTTGAAGACAACCATGATGTAGACCTCTTCTTGTTGAACTCCAAAAACAAACTAATGAACATAATATTAAACAGATAGAAATTAGGGATTGAGTTTGTTAACTTTGATCTCAAAATCAGTATTTAGAGAACATTTCATTCTTGTGGTTGTGAAGGGAGTACCATGTCTATATCTTTCAAAGAAATGTGTGGTGACAATGACAAAGCAGTATCAAGGTGGAGGTTAAACCTCTGAAACTGTTCATCACAAGCTCCTGATGACACACTGTCCACATTAAACTGGATCAAAAATAAAAATTAGTAAAAAAACAGACCCATTGTAATAATGGCAAAAGAATGGAGTGTAATTGAAAGATGAATAAGTAAAAATATTACAGATTTGTTGATATTGACAAATAGTCTTGCTGGTGACTGAGCACTTTTATATTGTTCCTTGTTGTTGAGGACTGCTGTCCATGCATCAATAATGACACTAGACAGTTGGGTTTCATCTTCAAGTGTACCCATGTCTCTTCTAACCACCTCAATAGACTTGTGTTTAAATAAGACTTCACTGCAAATGCAAGACATTATGAAGATGTATTAAACAAAAAATATCTTTTACTTGTAACTGAACATACATTAAGTAAATTAAGATTAAAATGAACTTTACGTGCTATGAGTTGTTGTCATTGCTAAATAGGCTGAAACAGTCCGCTCAATTTCAGAGATAGGATCGTTAATATCTACAACACGGGAGTAATAGGGGCTTCTCAAAGATGCAGACGGTTTATATGCTCTCTTTGCAGCTTCTTCTCTCTTTGTGTCATGAAGTTGTTGTGGTGCATTCTCAGGAGCTGCGTTGACACGTGGTGACCTCCGGGGGGGCAATGGAGCAGGGGACTTGGATTTTCTTTTATCCTCCAATGGCTTCTCTGGTGGAATATCAGTTTGGAATTGAGTGGGGAGGGGTGCATAATGTGTCTGCAGTTTTAGCTTGGACATCCTGTTGTATTGGAGGATGACCATGGCTGGGTCCAGGAGCTTGTTGTGCGTCATTACCATCCTTGGTTGCATTTGCAACGTTCTGTGGTATCCCCGTATCTTCCCCCAAAACAGGATCATTTACAAATATATCAAAGGAAAATTGCCCATCTCCTTTGATATTTGATTTCAATTTTTGCTTATTCTGATACGCAAGCTCAATCTGAGTAAGGCAATCTATAAAAGCAGGGTCTGACCAGAATGGGTGTTGGGAGTTGTTAAAAATTGTGTTTGGAGAGTCGTCCATATATGACCTGTCAGCAGCATCTGTAGCAGGCGCAGGGGTCACATCTCCCATCCCTAGGAGCTGGTTGGCTCCACGCAGAAGTGAATTCACCTTGTCATCATTTTGTAGTTCAGGCGGTATATTTGTAGACCACTCCACAAATTCAGAAATAGCAGATGCAAGCACAGAAGTCTTTTGAGCAAAAGTCTGTATCCAATTCTAGAAGACAAGAGCACATGAGAAAATAAGATTAAAAAAAACATCAATAAATAAGAAAACATGATAAACTGCACAATTTTAGATTGAATTGGTTAAAAAAATTCATATAGACCTGAAGTGGAGGTGGTTGTTTTTCTGGACCAGCGGGGTGTTCAGTGCATTCTTCATTGTGTGTAGTAGATTGGGGACTAGCCGTAGGAGGTATTTCTTGAGTGGGAGGAACGATTTGGCGAGGTTGGATTGAGCCACGGCCAAAGCCTCCACTATTAATGTCATCAGTCTCTCTTTGGCGTAGAAGTTTGGAATTGATGCCAAAAAACACTGGCAAAGAACGAGATATTCGTCTAAGCGCTGTGCTTGTGAACAGTTTCACCCTATCCATATACAGCAACTGACACATGAATGGGATAAAGATATATCAGTATAATGATTCAGGACGGGAGTGCTGACATGAATAATATTGTATCTATGAAATTAAAAATTGGCACTGGTGACATGGGCACTACAGACATGGTAAAGAAATTAAGCGGGGGGAGGAGTGCTGACATGAATAATATTGTAGATACTAAAGTTAAAATAGGCACTGGTGACATGGGTACTACAGACATTGTAAAGAAATTAATTTAATATCACAGGGAAGATGATGGAGTGGGGCAGTGCTGACATGAATAATATTGTAGTTAGGAAACTTAAAATAGGCACTGGTGACATGGGTAGTACAGTCATGGTAAAGAAATTAATTTAACAACAGAGGAAAGGTTTGAAAAACTACTTACAACCAAGAACAATATAGGCCCTCTGAAGTGTCCATCCTTGTTCTTTTCCCAACTTTTTTTCGCATCAACCAAACTTTCTAACACAAGACCACACCAATTTAGCTCTCTCATGTCACCTAATTCCGGAACAACTCTTACTAAACTATGGTTTGCATGTCCATTTCCTAAAGTATCAATCAAGTAAGAGTCTAATACAACAATAAAGTTCACGAGGAATTGGTCACCACAATTAGTGTCAGCTATCAATTTATCCATAACCATAGCTGATGTTATATTATCCTTAACCTCAAATGTGTTTCTCCAATCTTTCACAAGGTTGAAATTTTCCTTTGCTGTTTTTCTTGCTACTAAAACCTTTCCCATAGGCAATCCCAATGTGATATGAACATCCATCTCAGTAATTTCAAGTTCTCCTCCATTAGCCATAACCAAACAACACTTGTTAGGGTCAAACTGATCCACTAACCAATATGAAAGATATTGTGGAAGGGAAACAATGTTCAAGTCGAACAAACATCCAAACCCAATATCTTTAATGAATTTCTTTTGCTTGTCATTCATTTTCTGCAATGATGACACAAGTAGGCGGGGGCTTGAACGTGTTTTCAAAGAGTTGAATTGTTTCTGTCTGCTGTCCCTCTCGGTCTTTGCAATCATTTGTCTGTTTTCTGAGATAGGTTGGATTTCAGTGCCTTCTGTTTGCTCATCAGATGTGATGTTATTCACAGTTGGGTTCGTTGGTTGACCAAGCGTTACGTTAGGTGAATTGTCTTGCAAAACTGTAATTTCAAGGGCTTCTAAACCAACAGTGCTAGTAGGAACAGTAGTCTCATGGGGGACCTCTTTCTTACTGTTTTTCCGAACAAGCGGTTGTGAATCTTTAGATTCAAGTGACAGGGAACCGACCCCTGTTTCACATGCTCTATCAGGCTGAGTATCTTCAAACAGTTCATCAATGAAAGCTGGTGAATCCCTAGATAAATCAATTACTGGAGGTTTAACGCCAGATCTTTTTGATCTCTTCGAAATTCGGTTTTGACTGTCTATAGTAGGTGAGTCACTCAATCTCTGCGGGCGTTTACCTATGTAATGAACACTGAAAATCAAATTCTACAAATAATGCATGCAATGGCATTGTAAAAGAAGGGAGTTTATTCCATATAAATTTGAAAATTGAACGATAAGTCCATCACATTAACTACACATTATAATGCCGAAGTCCTTAAATTAGCAAAGGCAGCTTGTGGAAGGTCGAATAACTTGAATAACTCCCATTTCCTGCTTTTCGTTGGAGCTAAACCCTAAACCGTAATCATTCTTATTTAAACTGTAATAAACGGAGAATAGGAAATCAAACCTTTCCGGTCTGGAGACATGGTGATGTATATGGTAGAGCAATAGAGAGGGGGATTTTCGATCTGGTCTCAGTGAGCGTATAATCAAACGTGAAGCAAACTTTGCAGAGCAAGAGAGATGAGATTTCGGGGGGGAGGATGAAAGAAATGACGATGACCGACTGTGTAAATATAAACTATTGTTGTGCAAAAATAACAGCAAGTTGAGCAAATACCTTATTTATTGCTTTTTCTAATTTTTTGTTTTTTTTCTTTTCTTGTTTTTTTTAAAAATTACGGCAAGTGGTTAATACTTTATTTATTCCTCATTTTTGCTCAACATGCTCTTATTTTTGCTCAACACTAGTTTATTTTTGCACAACTATCAAGACTTTTGTGAAATTGTGATTCATATGATCTTATTTTTCTCAATAAGTTCTCTTAGTTTCTCTATAGATAATTGCACAACACGGTCTTATTTTTGCTCAAAAATAGACTATAATTGCACAACATGAGCGTTTGTTGGAATTTTGCTCAACAGGCTCTTATTTTTGCTCAAGATGGTCATATTTTTGCTCATCAATAGCCTATAATTGGACAACAGGGGCATTTGGTGGATTTTTGCTCAACAATAGTTTATATTTACACAACTATATAAGACTTTGTGAAATAGTGCTCAACATGATCTTATTTTTTCTCAATATGTTTTCATAGTTTCTCTATAAATAATTTCACAACACGGTCTTATTTTTGCTCAACAATATACTATAATTGCACAACATGGGCGTTTGTTGGAAATTTGCTCAACATGCTTTTATTTTTGCTCAACACAGTGTTATTTTTGCTCATCAATAATTGCACAACATGGGCGTTTGTTGTAAATTTGCTCAACATGCTCTTATTTTTGCTCAACAATAGTTTATATTTACACAACTATATAAGACTTTGTGAAATAGTGCTCAACATGATCTTATTTTTTATTAATATGTTTTTATAGTTTCTCTATTATTAATTTCACAACACGGTCTTATTTTTGCTCAACAAAGTCTTATTTTTGCTCATCAATACTCTATTATTGCACAACATGGGCGTTTGTTCGAAATTTGGTCAACATGCTCTTATTTTTGCTCAACACAGTCTTATTTGTGCTCATCAATATCCTATAATTGCACAACATGGGGCACTTTGTGAAATTGTTGAGCAAAAATAAGAGCAAAAATAAGAGAAGATGTTAATGGGCTTATATTTAAAATTGATGAATGGAAGGGTTTGGCCCAATGTTATGTCTTCTTACGCACGATTTCAACCCAAAAGCAGTCCGTAGTTGTGCAATCCCAGGTGTCCTTTCAGCTCCCTCCAACATCTTCTCCGTTTCCCCCATTTTGTGTTTACAGTCGACGATCACTTCAATCGCCGAGTACCCTTCAATCGCCGGTGTCCTTTCAGTTCGTCTCTTCTTCAATGGCTTTTCAACCGATTATTCAACAAGGGTATCATCACACAGTTGGTGAGTTTGTTGTTGAACTTTTAGCAAGCGAGTCCTCTGTATATGGTTCGAGTGAAATGTTAGTGTCAATCCACTCCGTGGATGTTCCTGTAATACTTCATCATTTATACGTTTGGAATGGGTTGCCAATGAGCTTATGGCGCTGCAATGGAATATTACGGGACGCGGGAATCCCAGCTGTTGTTCGACATCAAGTAGCAAATCATATCTTAAGAGATTTTACAAGTACTTGGTTTGCTCAAGATGATGACTTTATTGAATATGGTCTATGCCCTAACATCACCATCAATTTGTACTACATTTCCAACCCTTCTTCTGATTCAAGCTCTGACTCTTCTGACTCGGACATGGAGGTGGACATGGAGGTGGACTACCCACATCATCCAGCCACTGAAGCAGCTATTGATGGTCTACAAGAGGTATATCATCTTGAGCTTGATGGGCAGGCATGTTCAATATGTCTTGACCCGATGTTGGATTCAATGCCTGTCCTTGGCATGCCATGCTCACATTTCTTCCACCCAAATTGTATCCGAGAATGGCTTAGGGTTGAAGGGTCTTGTCCACTTTGTAGGTTTGCATTGTAAAGTTACTTTTTCTGTAGTATTGTGATGTTAGTAAAAGAAAATGTAGTTTAACTTTTTGAGGGGCTTGGATGTAAGCAAACTTGTATTACCTGTTCTGTGAACTTGGTTGAAGCAAATGTATAATATGAATATAATTTTGTTTTGATTGTATTTGTTTACAATTTTCACCAACTCCAAACTATCAGCTGGGAATGTCTGTTGATCTTCTTTGTCATTATCTGTTTTAATGCTGACACACAACTCAACAGCAAATTTAACATCATCTAGTTTGGACAAATCTAAAAACTCTTTCAAATCAGCATCACATTCAATGGTAAGAGGACCTCTCAAGACTTTGAAAGGGTGCAAATAGATTGCAGTAGTAAGAAACACAATTTGATTGAAGTGTTGACACAAGGAACCAAAATTTTATATGATTCAAATACAGTGCTGACATGGAGCAATCAAAGTGTAATAATGAATGTGGAGTTCATTATATTGTCAAATGCAATATTGGATGCAGCAGTGTGGAATGGATATCATTAAATCAACTATATGAATAAGATATACCAGTTATGAACACAATCCTACAAAATTTGCACCGGAGGTGCAAATTTTCTATGATTTAAGTGCAGTGCTGACATGGAGCAATCAAAGTGTAATAATGAATGTAGAGTTCATTATATTGTGAAATGCAATATTGGATGCAACAGTGAAGAATGGATCTCATTAAATTAACTATATGAATAGAATACACCAGTTATGAACAGAATCCTACAAAATTTGCACCTCCGGTGCAAATTTTCTAAGATTTTAAGTGCAGTGATGACAAGAGGTGAATCAAAGTATAAGCACATTTTAACTAGATATAGCAATGCTACATTTTAAAGTGCAAGCACATAATTCAAATGAGCATAAAGAAGCATGTATTTAAAAGGAGACTTCAAAATCTCATCCAATACATCAAAAATGAAATTTTCTGTAATTTTATTGGAGCAATCACTGAAGTGTATGTTGTAACACTAGGTGGTTAAGGCCCAAAGCAAGGGTGACAATGATATTAGTTACAAGTATAACTGCATGTGATATTAGTTACAAGTAGGTGTTTTCTGATAGTGAAATTTATGTGGGGACACTTGGTGTTTGTGGCCCAAAGTAGTGATGACACTGTTATTAGTTACAAATAGTGGTGACATCAGTCTGCTGTTTTCTGATATTGAAGTTTATGTGGTGACACTAGGTGTTTGAGGTCTGAAGTAGTGCTGACACTGATATTAGTTTCAAGTAGTGGTGACACCAGTCCAAAGTAGTGCTGACACAGATTTTTTTTTGGAAGAATGCATATTTTTTAAATCAAAGTGGCAAAATTGCACAACATGGGCGTTTGTTGGAAATTTGGTCAACATGCTCTTATTTTTGCTCAACACAGTCTTATTTTTGCTCATCAATAGCCTATAATTGCACAACACGGGGCATTTTGTGGAAAATTTCTCAACATGCTCTTATTTTTGCTCTAAATGCTGTTATTTTTGCTCGACAATAGTTTATATTTGCACAATTATCAAGACTTTGTGAAATTGTGATCAATTTGATCTTATATATTTTCTCAATGTGTTCTCATAGTTTGTCTATAGATAATTGCACAACATGGTCTTATTTTTGCTCAACAATAGAGTATAATTGCACTGCACAACGTCGGCGTTCGTTTAAAATTTGCTCAACATGCTATTATTTTTGCTCAACACAGTCTTAATTTTGCTCACCAATAGCCTATAATTGCACAACATGCTCTTATTTTTGCTCAACAATAGTTATTGTGGGGACACCACCGTGGTGTTCTTTGTTATTGAAGCTATTGTGGTGGGGTGGTGGAACGAGGTTGTTAATCTAAAATATTATAGAATAATATTTTAGATTATTTCTCAACATTGTATTGTTTTTTAAGTAAACAACAATGATATAAATCTGAAATTTGATGAGTACCGATGACAAAATTGCGTTGACATAGAGAAAAGAATGTACAAACTTGTATTATTACATGATAAAATCTACAATTTTATTCTATAATGTTGAATGAATGTTTATTTTGGAACATACATGTCATTCATAATGTCTAAGCTGTATTCTTTCCTAGTAGTAATTTTACATAATACCAATGACAGAAATTGTGCTGACAGCCTTATTTTGAATGCTTTATCCTCCTCTTGAACTCTTCCACTGATAGCTTTCTATTTGAAGGAGGTCTTCCTGCTCTCTTTCTTACTACAGGGGGGTAACATTTGATAGATTTTATCGCATCAGGGACGTTTCCTTCATCTTCTTCCAACACTGGATATATTGTTTCTGCATATGCCATACGCCAAGCATCATTGCTGTAAAAATTTGCAACAAAATCAGATATATTTGCCTTTACGTGTGTAATGGCTGATAGAGCATGTACATAAGGTATTTTCTCGACATCAAATACCCTGCACGTACATGTCTTCGCTGATAGATCAACTATAGCTACAACTCCTTCGCCTTTGATCTCAAATTGTGATGCATTCATCCTTTCTACTCTGTATAATCCAATTTGCTCTTGTGATTTCCTTATCACCTTAAGGATTTCAGGAGTTATTCTGTCTTGGTTTTCTAGTGCTTTCTCTCTTCTGTCCTGGAACCATGATGTGAGCTTTTCCCTAGCAAACTCTATAAGTGCCACAATAGGATAATCCTTTTTCCCTTTGAAAATGGAGTTCAAGCTCTCTGCATTGTTGGATGTCATCATATTGTATCTATTGCACTTTGCATGTGCTCTGGCCCATTTTTCAAAACGTGCTGACACCAAATATTCTGACAGTTTTGGACAGGTTGCTTCTATTTGTGCAAGCCATCTGTTGAACTCTTGGATAGTGTAACTCTCTGCTGCTTTCTTGAACATTTTTCCCAGGTGCTTTTTCTTGAATGTCGCTTTGATGTTTTGTTTCAAGTGCCACATACATATGCAGTGTGTAGCTGTTGGGTAAACTAAAGATATAGCCCTTGCAATGCTAGCATGTCTATCAGAGACAAACACTAAGTCATTTGAGGGAGGCACAACCTTCAGCAGCCGGTACAAAAACCATTCCCAAGAGCTATTGTTTTCAGAGTCAACAATTCCAAAAGCAAGGGGATAAATTTGTCTGTTTGCATCTTGAGCAACTGGTCCAAGCAATGTGCCTCTATATTGTCCAGTTAAGAATGTCCCATCAATAACAACAACCTGGTAGATAAATAAATGAAATTACTAGTTATATTGAATTTATGAAATTCAATGAGAACAGAATTTATGCTGACACTGAGTAAGACATACCTTCTTTAAGAAGGGGAATGCTCTGATGCATTGGCCAAAGGATAGGAACAAGTACTTAAACCTGTCTTCTTTGTCTGTTGAAATCAATGCTATAGTCCCATTGTTTTTCTCCATAAGCATGTGGCAAAATGATGGCAAATCTGCATAATTGGATTCTGGTGTCCCCTTGACAATTTCTTTTGCAATTTTTGATGATTTCCATGCTATCCAGTAGGTAATTGTCATTTTTTGTTCTGTTCTCAGCTTATCCATTATCTGTGCTGGTTTGTATCCAGTGTCAACGCTGTTGAATTATATTGAAATTAGAATAAATAATATATTAAAAAGCAATATTAAATCTAAATACTATTTCTTACAAAATTTACTCACCTTGATTTGATGATGCTTGCAACCACTGATGATGAAGGTTTTTTGCAGTGTTTTGATCTGATATCCCACGTGCATGTGTGCATGTCATCGTACACTGTAACCTCATGCCAAGTTTGACCAAAAGTTTTGACATGCACTTTCCATTTGCAGTTAGGATCTACACAATGCACCCTATAATACCTAGGTTCTGATTTTGCCACACGAAAACCAAATATCTCTGTTATTGACAATATTCTCAAAGCATTCTTAACTGCATTCCTGGATTCAAAGGTTTTGCCTATGTATATCAATTTTTCTGAATTCTGATTCATAATAGGCATGGTAGGGCTGTCAGCATCCCAATCTTCTAGTGTAGTCTCTCTTCTGTGTGCTGAAGAATATAGGGTGCTCCATATTTCAGCTGCAGAATCTTCATCACTGGGAGTATCACTGTTTCCAGAGTACATGTCATCTCCAATATCCTCTAACAACACACCCTTCATCCTGTTGTCACCGATCAATGTCATGCTATTTTCTTCAGTGACAATGTTAGTTATATTTGGATTGCATGTCACCAACTCCAAACTATCAGCTGGGAATGTCTGTTGATCTTCTTTGTCATTATCTGTTTTAATGCTGACACACAACTCAACAGCAAATTTAACATCATCTAGTTTGGACAACTCTAAAAACTCTTTCAAATCAGCATCACATTCAATGGTAAGAGGACCTCTCAAGACTTTGAAAGGGTGCAAATGATTGAATTCTAATTCAAATGCGCTGTCTACGTTGAATCTGTTGTGCACTTTTTCACTTAAACCCTGTAGTGTTATTGAGTCATCAAGTATGAACACTTTTGAAGTAGTGTGCCCGGCAAAGGTTGGACCTGATTCATCAAATAACCATTTCCCACCATATATAACTGTAATAACGTGGGTTGCCATTGTAATCTGTAGAATATGAATTTAAGAGGATAAATAGATTGCAGTAGTAAGAAACACAATTTGATTGAAGTGTTGACACAAGGAACCAAAATTTTATATGATTCAAATACAGTGCTGACATGGAGCAATCAAAGTGTAATAATGAATGTGGAGTTCATTATATTGTCAAATGCAATATTGGATGCAGCAGTGAGGAATGGATATCATTAAATCAACTATATGAATAAGATATACCAGTTATGAACACAATCCTACAAAATTTGCACCGGAGGTGCAAATTTTCTAAGATTTAAGTACAGTGCTGACATGGAGCAATCAAAGTGTAATAATGAATGTAGAGTTCATTATATTGTCAAATGCAATATTAGATGCAACAGTGAAGAATGGATCTCATTAAATTAACTATATGAATAGAATACACCAGAATCAACAGTGAAGATTTTAAGTGCAGTGATGACAAGTGGTGAATCAAAGTATAAGCACATTTTAACTAGATATAGGAATGCTACATTTTAAAGTGCAAGCACATAATTCAAATGAGCATAAAGAAGCATGTATTCAAAAGGAGACTTCAAAATCTCATCCAATACATCAAAAATGAAATTTTCTGTAATTTCATTGCATTTATCATTTCAATTGGAATGTATATGATAAAGATTTACCAATGTAACATATTAACGATCATAAATAAGCATAAACAAGCAAAGATTTGATTGTAGACTTGAAAATAAGACACATATAGCAAAAAACAATCATTATCAGTAATTGATGCTTCAAAAATCAAGCAACATTTGAATAGAATACAGCAGTTATGAACAGAATTCTATGATTCAAATGCAGTGCTGACATGGAGCAATCAAAGTGTAATAATGAATGTAGAGTTCATTATATTGTCAAATGCAATATATGGATGCAACAGTGAAGAATGGATCTTATTAAATTAACTATATGAATAGAATACACCAGTTATTAACAGAGTCCTACAAAATTTGCACCTCCGGTGCAAATTTTCTAAGATTTTAAGTGCAGTGATGACAAGAGGTGAATCAAAGTATAAGCACATTTGAACTAGATACAGCAATGCTACATTTTAAAGTGCAAGCACATAATTCAAATGAGCATAAAGAAGCATGTATTTAAAAGGAGACTTCAAAATCTCATCCAATACATCAAAAATGCAGTGCTGACATGGAGCAATCAACAACAACAGTAAAAATCAATCAAAATTTGCGCCAAAGGCGCAAATTTTGAGGCATTCCATAACAGTAATCACTCGATTCGACTGTATTTCATATAGATATAGCAGAAACGAACTTAAACAAGCTCAGATTCGGTTGTTTTGAAAAACCTCTTCGATAAGTCAAAAATTGAAGAATTACTTCAAAATTTGCGCCGAAGGCGCAAATTTTGTGTGGTTCTAATGGACAGAGTAGTAAATTCGTCAGCACAATCCAGAATCAACTTAGAAACGTGAAAAATCTATGAAAATTTGCGCCTTTGGCGCAAATTTTCAATGAATTGAATGCCGCTTTTTGATGTAGTTTGTAATCGAATGTTGTACTTACTTAATTCTGTAGAAGAGATGCTCAAATCGGTTGTTTTGATGAGATCGGAGAGATGATCGGCACAAAATCTGCAAAATCACCATCGAGCAGGGCGTGAGAGAGAGAGAGCGTGCGGAGAGGGAGATAGCGTAGGAGAGAGAAAGTGCGTGGGAGGTTTATATTGTGGACATTTCACAAATTTGTCCCAAAAAGTGGATATTTCTCAAATTAAGACATATTTTATGGACATTTCACAAATTCCCCCTTTTAAAAGAGGTCGGCAAGACATTACAGAAAATAAGTACAAGAAGTCATCCGGAATAAATCATACTCCGTATATTATACTCCGTAGCAGTATAGATTTTCTATAACATTCTATGTAACCCTATGTGTTACACTAAATTATTTGGATTATAAGTCCATGTTAAAAAAATTTTAATTTTTTTTTTCATATATTAAACAACAATTAGAGTAGGTTTAGAAAAAAAATTAATGAAAATCATGTTTCGATTTTTTTTAAAAAAATAAATTGTACAATATTTGATCTTTAATTTATATAAAAATTTAAACCATGATTTTTAATCAACGCTTTTTACAAACATATATTAATATTTGTTTTAAACTTAAAAATAATTTTTAGAATTTTTTATCAAGGATTTATAACTCAAATAATTTATTGTAACACATAGTGTTAATTACATATAGTATTGTAGGGAATTTAAACTGATATTCTAGCTACGAAAGATTTTAACTTTATTACATTATGGTTGTAACTATTTATTTAGATATTAATTAAGTCATGTACAATCATAATAATTTAATATTAAACCGGATGAGATATAAAATGTAAATCTCATTTTTAAAAATAAATAACTTTAATATCCAGTTTTTTTTAATATATGTATCTCTACTATGGAGTTATATATAAGTAATACGACTATCCACATCGATCAGCACCATACTTAATTAAACCACCTCCTTTATGAATCCTTTTCTAGTATAAACTTTTTCAGATTAATTAATTAATTAGTAGCCATAACTGCTTTCATTTTGTTCATGTGAAATATACTCAATCAACTAACCAGATTCATAAATTTTTAAGATGACCATGCACTGTCCCCTCTGGATCTCAACTTAACCGACCCTTTAATTATATCTCAAGCAAATTAATTAACATTAAAAGGTAATTAATTAACCACACCCTAGCCTCCTTTTACCTTTAACCCCCAAAAAAAAAGGAAAAAAAAATGTTAGAAGTTAATTAGAACAACAGCCCTACAGAAATTAAAGGCATTTCCGGGGCCTTGACCTACCTTTATAGTGTGTGTGGTGTTTTGACGTGGAGATGACTCAGCCGGTAGGACTTTAACTGAAAACCAACAGCGCCCATCCATCATGACTCATCACTCATCACTCTCCCATCTTCAGTTTTTGACATTCAAGTTTGATATCTTTCTCATCAACAAGAAAACCTAACTAAGCAAGCTAAGCTAAGCTAACACCATTCATATATAGCATCAATGTACGTATATCGATCGAGCTTTTGGCGGAAACTCGATTGCGTATATCGATCGAGCTTTTGGCGGAAACTCGATTGCGTCTCTCTATATCTATTTTCGGCTAAGCAAGACGATTATATGGTAGGCGATGTTAGGTGAACTAAACCGAGCGATTTATGAAAGGGTTGTATAACTTGTGAGGTTCAAACTTTGTCATATTTTGAACTACATTTCAAGATTTTGAAGTGGTTGCTTCATTTCTTAGGAAAGCTACCTTCATGCAAGTGTCACACCATTGTCTAAGTTTGTCTTTGTATGATTAAATTTTATTCCAATTAAAGGGTGAAAGTAAAGTGACCCATTCAAAAGTTACCTTTATGAAAATGAAGTACTTGTAACTTGTTGTCTTCCTTTTCCATCAATAAATTAAGTACTTGTCTCAAAGGGAAGAAATTCATTTTTGGCTAACTTTACAAATCACAATTTGAGATTTCCGGACCGACTTACACATATAGTTATACTCTATTGATGCAATTGAGATCAACTATTCCAAAAGGGACAACCCCTGTTCTGTCCTCTTCACCCCCAAAATAAAATAAAATCTAAAAAAATAATAAAAAGGGTAAAAAGTGGGGTGGATCTGCTGTTTTTTGAGACAGCAGATCCGCACTGCCATTCATGATCGAGACACTTCAAAAGCAAATCGACATTGTAATCAACTAGCCACATTCAATGACAAACTAGCTAGATTGTTCCTTAAAGCTAATTAACCTAAATATATCTTATGAATAATTAAAGAAAAATCTCTTATAAATAGAACAAAATCCTAAGTAGCAAATTGGCAAGTTGATGGATGTGAGTGTGATTAAAACTAGCTACGTTGATGGATATGATGTGTGAACAAACTCGTTAAGTTTTGAGTTGTAAAGTTGGATTGAGTGGGAGGTATATAATGAAGGAAGCGCCACATGTGCAAGGAGTAAGCAAAGGGGTCCATAAGGGAAGGCCTTGTAGTTGTAACAGTCATGTTATTCACACGGCAATATATCGCCATTGGCACGGTGCCAATGCCGAGTTCTGAAATAGTCATCCATTTTGTCTATACCTACTTCCTAAGTTGACGGACACTATACAGATACCGAGTTCCTAAATCGGCATATGGTCATACTTGGCCATAGACGAAGGTCTATATATAAGAGCTTGGAGGGATTATGACATGTCGACACCGACTCTCCAAGTCGGCATAGGGAGCCTAGCTGGGAATCTTGCAGGCTACGTGGATGAGACGGCCTAGCTGGGAATCTTGCAGGTGCCTGCCGACTTAGGAAGTAGGTATAGGCAGAATGGATGCCTACTTCGGAACTCGGCATTGGCACCGTGCCAATGGCGATAAATTCGCCGTGTGAACAACAGGTCCCAGTTGTAATTAGACCTGTCAATCGGGTCATTTGGGTCGGGTCATTTCGGGTTTCGGGTAAAATGGGTTCCGGGTAAAACGGGTCCCGGGTAGATGCGAGTTTACTTGAATTCGGGTTTGACCCGGTTTCGGGTCAAATTGGGTCGATTTCAGGTTTGTCAATTTCTTCTTTTTTAAATTAAAAAAATCATGATTTGGTAGTTTTGCGATAATTTTAAAATCTTAAAATTACAGACGTAGTTCATAAGTTCTAGTGCTTGTAATTTTAAATAATTTTTTAAAAATAATTTTATAAGATTGTTAATAAGCATAGAATTATTTTAATATTTTTTAGAGTTTTTATCTTTTTAAAAAATATGATAAAAAAATCAAAAATCATATATCGATCGGAGGAAGTATTACACAATACAAATAAATATAAAAGTTGATTTGAAAATAAAGATCAAGTGATTGTAATTATAAAATGTAATAAATTGAAATCTCCATAAAAGAATTTAAGCATATATAATTATAAATCAATCGGGTCATCGGGTCAATCGGGTTAAAATTACCGGGTCAATCGGGTCACCGGTTCTAAACCCAGATGACCCAAAAAATTACCGGGTACTTCGGGTTCAGGTCCAAAAAAGTTTCCGGGTCGAAAAAATCGAATTTTAACCCAGAATTTACCAGGTGTACGGATCGGATCTTTCGGGTTGGGTTGTCCCTGTTTTGACATGTCTAGTTGTAATTGATCGAGTTGGTTAAAAGCAGTCAATCACACACACACCAACCCTTTAATTAATCGACTCAATTCATTGATTGCAGGTGGCTGATGTGTTGATCATACAAAGGGGCCACATGGGATGCATTTTGTGTAGCAACAAGGGTTAGGTTTTATGTCTAGAATCTTTCCTTGCCAAGTATTTGTTCCATTCGGTTTTGTTCGGTGTTAGTTTATACATATAGTAATATGCAGTATTTGTATATGGATTTCATTTTCGTTCGTAGGTAGACGAGGTGTGGATTGATCCCCAATAAATTAAAATATTACTAGCTCTTATATTCTATCTGAATCAATGCTACATACGGATTTGGTGCGATTAGAGAGGTTAGAACTCCCTTCATTAATTTAAAAAAAAAACAATTAGGGGTGCGCTTAGAGAGATTATGCAACCTTAATTACTTGCTAATAACATAGTAATTTAAAAGAAAATTAATTTAAATTTTCACAAAATTCGCACTATTTGAGTTTAAATCGAGCCTAGTCAAACTTTGAATCGAGTTTAAAAATGTGATTTTACTTAACACATTTAGTAAATGATGCTCGAGCGAGTTTTTATTGAGCAAAACCTGAGTCAAGCTCTAGCTACTCGGCTCATATAACAACCTTAATATTAACTTAATATTTAGTATATTGCGTTTCTTATCCTTATTTAGTTAAAAAGAAATTCAGATATTTTATTTATTTATTTATATTTCTTTTTTTAGCACGCAGAAAATGATAGCGTTTTATCATAAATCGATGACAATTTATCTTAAAATAACATCATTTATTATCGTATTTATGCCGATCACACATGTACAATTGTGCCCCCTCCGAAAATTTTATAGTTCCACCACTGACGGGATTAAAAAAAAAAGTGAATCCCGTCCTCATCTCATCCCGTAAAAATTATGCGGGGCGACCCCTGACTCGTCCCGTGCCCACCTCTACATAAAATGTAGTTGCGCTTACAAAGGTTCCTTCGTTAAAGAAAAATGTTATTTGACTTTATAACATGTTTTTTAGGTTGTATATAAAATATTAAATTTTTCCATAATTTTATGCTATTAATTATAAAATTTAAAAATATTACATACAAAAGTTAATACTGCGTATTTTATATAAATTTTAATTACTTAAAAATTGTCTCAGCAATGTAAAATAAAATGATATATTTTAATTAGCAGAGAGTATATTAATGCAAGAGGCCCATCCAATAATAATTGGATCATTAATCTTAGAATATTTTCTAACCTATATATATTCTGGAGAATATGAATATATGAATCATTTTTTTTACAAAGGAAAAGGAAAGAATTTGGATGGAAGTCATCAAGTCATGCTGACCCTCTATACAATGGCGTCTTTACAAACGAGAGCCCTAAACTTTGGATGAGCCACGAATCGTGATCTCAAAACGTGATTGGGTCAACCACTGGGTCACCAATTGGGTCAAAGCTTTAATATAACAAAAACATAAATAAATTACAATTTAACTTAATATTGAAATTTATTACTAATAATAATTAGGACTGAATATTATCTTTTTTTAATCATCAACTTTACTTTATAATTTAACATTGCAAATTGCTATGTATATAAAAAATACAATAAGTATACTTTATAATTTAACTTAATATTGAAATTTATTGTGGCAATTCAACATTAAGTATACTTATTTTCAATAATATAACTATTATTAATTAGGATAATATAACAATTTTAGGTTTAGGAACTATGTAGATAGTCATTAAAAATACTCCATTTGTTTACTTTTAAATGTCATTTACTATTCATGTATGGTGTTAAGATGATAAAAAAAATTATATAAAATATCAATTTATATATTATATATACTTTCATATTTCAAACTAAAAAGAATGAAATTATAACAAATAATAAAAAAATTAATATTTTACATATTTTTATCATCCTTGAATAACATGTCTGAATAGTAAATGACATTTAAAAAATTCTAGATGAGTAACGCTCTTGACCCGTTGAATTGACCTGAACTCGTTAAATATGGGTTTGAGGTGAGCATTTCATGACTCGTAACCCGAAGTGATCCGACCCGTAATGGACTTGAAACCGAGACGACCCGACCCAAACCTGGCCTGAGCGACCTGTTTGACAAGTCTAGCCACGATCGACGCATTGTGCCATTCATCAAGAAACCCAGGGAAGTTACTTTGTCAGCCACTTGATTAACTTCCCGGAACATGTGACGGACAGGAGCACACTCAAAGTCTTGAAGCATGAGAAAACAGTTTGAAATCGCCATCTCGATCTACCGAGTGCACCTCCAAATACCTTTTATAGCATTGATGATGGTTAAGTTATCCCATCACTTCAATCTATCAACTTCGAAGCTCCTTGGCAGGCATCAACCCTCGTTTAAGACCAAGGACTCCAGCCATAAGCGCAGACACGGATCCACAACGAATGACATTGCCATTGCTTGCCCAAACGTGACCGAAGCTTTTTCGGATGACAAAACCCGCCGCATCTTCACTTGAAATTAATTTTGAACCATCAAAATTAATCTTGACCACCCCTTCAAATGACCTTTTTCATCTTATATTTCGTTTTTTTTCCATTGCCTTTGGTGTGGTTCTCGGCTCTTTAGTTTAGTTTCAATTTCTTTCCAAATCAATGAATATATGAATCATTGATTTGTCAAAACATCGAGCCAAATACATGATATAAAAACAAAAACAAAAACAGCGCGGTGGATATGGTGTTATGTATGAAGATATTGTGTGTCCCTATTTTCTGCCGACTTTTTTCAACATGAAGTGGCCCCATAACGACCCCCTAAAAGATGGTGTGTTAATCGGCTCCAGCCATTTCCCCATTTGTATTGCTTTTAAGCCCGGTTTAGTATTGATATCAGGATATGAGGTACGGGTATAAATATAACTGATATCCATATCCTTGTTTGGTATACGAGTATATGGGTATCAACTTGATATTCTCATATATATATATATATATATATATATATATATATATATATATATATATATATATATCTTCCTTTATAAAAATACTCTAGTTCATATCCCCAAAAAATTAGGATATCATGCTTCACTCGAATAGAACTTGTTCTGCTCTTCGGTCAGGGGCTTCGCAAACGGCTCCATCACTTCTCCTCAACTCAACAATGTCAGCTCTCCTCCTTTTCTATGTCGTCTTCTTCGCACATCATTTACAAAATCACACCGCTTCTCTGATTGTTCTCCTTTTCTGTATTGTTTGATTTTCGACATCTCCATAGGGTTTGTTTGATTTCGATCTGTTTTTTTTCGACATCTCCAGATCTGGTTGCAAAATAGTTGTACCGCTTCTCTGATTGTTTGATTTTCGGTCTGTGTTGGAAAATAGTTTTTCGGTAATTTGGGGGAGATGCGAAAATAGTGAATAGGAGCTGCGTGTTTTTGTTAGAATTGAGGGATTTGTTTGACTGTATGATTTTTGGTATGTACAAAACAAATAGGAGCTGTGTGTTTTTTGTTAGAATTGGGGGATAATGTACTTGAAGTTATTAGAGCACTACAAATTAAGAGTTGTTAGAATCGGGGGATAGGATATGGGTTTTTGATTGGATGCATGCGTGTTTCAATTTGAAAACAAATTGATTGCTTCCTTATGGTAGACGTTGAAATTGCTTGCTTCTTTATCCTGATATTATATAATACCAAACAGGGATATCAAATATCCTATTTGATATCTATATCCTAATATTCATATATAGTAATATGGATACTAAATAGGGGCGAATTGCATTCTCTACTTCGCTTATATATGATTATTATATATGGGTGGCTCCAAGTTAACATGACCTTCTTGTGGCCAACTGCCCTATCTAGGCAACTCTAGCTAGACTTCCTATAAACAACTAAAAAATTCGTCGACTTATCTAGCTATGAATCTATATTGCTTATAAGGGTTTGGTTGGATCATTAATTTTGATCGATTATCGAACTGAACAAGGTTTAGTGGTCGTAAATGACAATCCTAGCTAGCTAGCAACGATTGATCAATTTTGATTAGTTCTATAAAGGTTATCGAATATCGGTCTTTCGTCCTGTGCTCCAACTGCAGCTCGCATCGTACAACTTAATATATCTCTACAACTCCCTCGGTTAATGAAAAGTTAAACATACCACATTCGTCTCAAAATACAAGTCTTTTTAGTTTTTTAACACGCTTTTTAATGAGTTAAAAACTATATAAAATATCAAAATTTTAAAATAATTTCAAACTTATTAGTAATATATTTTAAATTATTGTAAATTTTTTTTGAAAAAATGCTAATATTTTATAGAGTTTTTAATATATTAAAAAGCGTGTCAAAAAATAAAATGACTTATTTTTTAGATGAAAGGCGTATCATTTTAGAAATTTATGCATATTTTTATAATTGCAAATAAAAAATATACTTATACCCCTAATTATTAGTTATTATTGAATCTTCACTTGAAAACTACAAAAGATATCTCCTAAACATTACAAGAGCAATTTTTTAAACATAACAAGAGCAATTTTTGAAGCTCAACACAAAAATATCTAACATGATATTTTTTTTAACAAGATTTTCTCACTAAAGTGACATTTTTCTTTGCAGAGGGAGTAATTCCGAATTCGTACTTGAATTCCGTTTTGCCATTTTTGTCTTAAACTTAAATTTCATCTTCTTCTATTAGTTGTAGACCCAATTAGTAACTCATTTCTGGACACGGCGTATGGACAACAACATTTTTGCTGTCAAATCAATTCACCACTAGGGGTGGAAATGGGTCGGGTGATGGATGGGTGGACTCATTTTTTTACCCGACCCATCACAAAAAAAATTCACCCGACCCACCACCCACCCGTCTAATGTTTCACCCATCACCCGACCCGTCGGGTTAATCGGGTGGGTCGGGTGGTTAACCGGGTGAAAGAAATTTAAAGAAAATGAGTCATAAGACATACCCAAAAATCATTCATATTTATAAACCATGTCAACGTATAAATCTTACTAAATGAATAAAAGACTTATTCATACATTATATCACTATCCTTAACTTACAAAATTAGTATTAGAAGTTTAATATATCAAACTAAATGAGATGAATTTAAGTCGGTTACTAGATTTAAAATAAATTAAAAAAGTATAGAGAAACTATGTCCTTAGAAATCAGACTCAGGTGTCATTTCTTTAATATATTTGCATAAAGAGGATTATTGTTATAAATCTCATGACAAATTGGAAAAATACGATTTGGTTAATCATGGATTAATACAGTAAATGCTAACAAAGTCGTTGGAAAGAGCCAAATTGCTTACATTCTATCGGTATATGCAATACAAATAAAAGAAATTTTGATAAGACATGGAGTTAAATAATGCAAGTTCGTATATTTTTTTTAGACCTTTTTGAACAAGAACACTTGAAAAATGGAGAAACTAGAGGTAGAAAATGAGAAATATATTAGTTATGCTAAATTATATTATTTATACACTAGCCTCTTTTTTTTATAATAATCGGGTGGACTAACGGGTGGTTAAGCGGGTCGGGTAATGGGTCGGATGATGGGTCGGTTAATGGGTGGAAGCTATATCACCCATCACCCGACCCATCACCCATTTCACCCGACCCATCACCCATCCATCACCCGGTTTTTTTTCGGGTTTTCACCCTAATAATCGGGTCGGGTGAATCGGTCACCCACGGGTGATTTCCAGCCCTATTCACCACAGCAATCCGTTTTGACACTTGTATATTGCATTTTGCATTGATCGATTAATTTACTACGGAGTAATCAAATGTACTACGTAGAAAATCTATTTTACATATAATAGCATTCAATATACCAAAACAAAATAGAATTTGTAAAACTAACACCCCCTCTAATTTTTTTGGAAAAGTAGCAAGTGGCCCCAAAAAATTACACAAAATACCCGGTTCCTTAACTGGCCCTTTCAAGTGGAGAGAGGGAGTATTAATTGGAGAGAGACCCAAACTGAGAGAGAGAGTGTGTGTGCAGAGGAGAGAGAAGAAAAAGTGTCAAACTGAGAGAGAGAGAGTGCAAAGATTTGCAGAGGATAGAGAAGAAAAAGTGAAGGGAACCGTGCCACCATCATACAATATATAATAATGAATATGTTTCTCGGTCGGATTCATGAGACTTGGCACATGAAATTCATATATTGACACGTAAATAAACGTTAGTGGCACGGCGACCGTATTGAGTGACATGTAGTTGACTGTCATGATAGACGTTAAGATAATTGTAATATTCAGACTTGGGTTTATCTGTTAGAGTCAAAAGAGTTGGCACGAGATATACATATACTGGCACATAAATAGACGTTAGTGGCACGAAGAATGTATTGACTGACACGTAAGTCCCGTATTTATCTCTCTGTCCATAAAATAATCTCACTTCAAAATATTTTTTTCCATAAACATATATAAAGTGGGTGTCTATAGATAGATAAAATTAAATTAAGTTCGATGTGGGTTACCCGATGAAAGCAAAACGCTCTCTTTTCAAAAACCCCTTTCTCCCTAACCCTAAAAAGGGCAGCAGCCGCCATGGCAACTACACCCTCGCCGTCCAGGCAGATCACCATCATCACCTGACCTCCTGTCTTTGGATCTCTTTTGCCTTCGAACCTCTTTTGCTCTTGCAACTGTGGCCCTACAAATTCCATCTCATCACCCTGCAAATCACTCCTTCGGGAGTCTGTCACAACTTGGCAAACAAGGAGGAGGTGGAGCCTCCGAATTGGACCTCACAGTCCGCACAGTGGGCCACTTGCCTGACTAAAGGGTTCTACTACGAGGCTTTTATGAGACTTGACGAGGGTCGGGTTTCGCCGGACGGTCGCTTCTATCCTCTGTCATGGTTGGCTTGGCTGTTCGATTCAACATCTTATCCGCTGATCTTCGTTTTCGTCTGCAATGATGGGCTATTCTCTGTAAGTATCTCTCTCTCTCCACTCCTCTACCTACGATTACCTACTTTGCCTACCGGCAAATCTTCTATTTAAGTGGATTCACAATCTGCAATTGGGCAATCCGCCCCAATCTGGGTTTCCAAACTCCTAATTACGGTTTTATGAAATTCTCCTGTCTTGCTGTTGCTTCTAATCTCCAAATCATGGATCCCTCAAAAACTTTCCTTCAAGCTCTCAAAGAAACTCAAGCTCCCAACCCTAATTTGGCCTCCATCAATAATTCTTCTGGGCAATCGGAACCGCAAAATCCTACTGATAATACTACCCCTCTTGCTCCTCCAAACCGCCTTACTGCGGAGGAAAAAGGGAAGTCGGTGGTCACGGAGGTTGAGCCGATTCCGGCGACGGAATCCTCTCCTCCGGTGGTGGATCACTCGGCCTTCTTTGCTAGGATGGCTGATATCCGTCAGAAAGCCATAATTGCAAACCAACATATTCTGATTGGTTCTCTCTTTGGAGGTAACATTGACTTTGATCTTCTCCTTCCTAAGCTCCGGGCTGAATGGCGTTTTTGTTCTCGATCTTCAACTATTGAGGATCGAACTTGTGGCTGGTTCGAAATTCGATCCAATAAGTTACCTGATCTAAACAGGGTTTGGGAGGGTCGCCCCTACCACTTTTTCGGTTTTATCCTTGTTCTTAACCCTTGGTCGCCCACCTTTAGCCCCTTAACTGCGGAAATCACTCACGTCGATATCTGGCTCCGCATCCCAAACCTCCCTGTTGAGTTCATGTGTCGAGAAGCCATAATCGACATTCTTGATCAGTTTAACATTGGTACTTTTATTCGCCTTGATAAGTTCTCTCATCAGAAAATCCGAGTGAATTATACTCGTTTTGCTGCTCGTATTTCTCTTGATCGTTTGGTGGGTAGCATTGTTGTCCCTACGGGTACTACCCCTCCATCTCCGCTTGTGGTATGAAGATTTTCCTAATGGGTGTGGCTCTTGTGGCAGCTTCTCCCATGGCTATGATGATTGTCCTGAGGTTGTGGTCAAAAAAGAAATCACTACTGTTACGATCTTACCTCCCGAAGAGGGTACGGGTTCTTCCGATGAGGCTGACTGGGTCAAGGTGGGGCCGAAGGGCTCAAAGGTTGCTACGGCGTTCTCTAAGAATAGCCACAAGCCTTATATGTCAGGCTTGAGCTCTGTTCAGGTCAACTTCCTGCCTTATGTGGCTCCCCCCTCTCAAATGGCTGCGCCTGCCTCTATGTTTCAGCAGCCGCTTGGTGTGACTCCTGGCCCAGCTGAGGATGCCCTACCGCCTTCTGATGATGACTCTCTTGGATGGACTAGTAAGGCCGACCCAAAGGTGGTGGTCTCTGTTGTTCCGGCTGTTGTGATGGCATCCCCTGTAGCACCCAATCTGATGATGGATATTGATAGGCTTCCGGTGATTGCTACTGAGGATAATGTCCATACATCTCCTACGAGGTCCACCTCTGCTGGTTCCATGGTATCTAGGCGCTCTTCGGCGTCTTCTAGATCTGTCTCACGCAGATTGGCTAGACTGGACATTGGTGCCCCAGGGGATGCAACCAAGGAGCTGGACAGCAGTGGCCATAACCGTGGTGTCGACTCGGCTTCCTCGAGTCTGAAGAAGCGTAAAACTTAGTTTTCTATGATAGTACAACATGCTCATCTTTTGGTTTGTTTAGGTCGTTTCCATTGTCTCGACCAGCTTGTGGTCTTTTTTGGGTCTGGTTACTGTTATCTATCATTTGTCGCTCCGTTGGTGGAGTTAGTGCGATTTGAATTGCCCCCATCGACCACACGGGAAGGAGGAGCTTCTATGCTCTTCATTGTGTGTTGTGCTGGCTTTTCTAGGGCTTTAAGTTCCCACTTTTATGCTTATTTATTTCCTGAATTTACTTTGTATTGTCTCTTTTATTACATTATGTCTTATTTTGGTTTTATCTTCTATATTCGATACTCCCATTTCTTTCTCCTCTTGTTTTGCAGTTACTTCCCTCTGCCTAGGGGCTCATTTGGTCTCGCACTGGTGCTTAGGCATTGCTGCTGCTTCCTCCTAGCTTGTCCCTCAATCTGCGACTGCCTTAGGATGTTTTCATTCATCTGTGTCGGCCTATGGTGCAAGCATCAGCTATCAAATTGGACTTACAACCAATACAACATGGTTACTCCAAAAGATGCATGGGTTACCAATATGCCTCACAAGGCCACCAAAGAATTATTAACAAACATTCAGTATTACAATACCTTTTCAATTATGTATGCACTCAAAACTGAAAAACTCAGTTACTTAAATATGCCACAAGTATTTAATCTTCTATCTATTACTTGTGTCTTCTTGGTTATTTATAGGTCTATCACTATAATGGATGACATATCCACATCGAATACTGGTATCTACGCAGGTTTTTACAAAAAATTAATCCGATTTATTTGTACACTTAAGGAAAAATGGTGTTGGCTCGAAATTCCCATAACCTGGAATAACATCAAAATACTGTACGCATGTTCCTTTGATACAAAATACTATCAACTTCTTATAATTTCCTACTATCACCTCATTACTACATTATACGAACAAATTAATCAAACAAACGAGTTTCCAAAATTCATTAACAAAATTTATAAATACATATACGAAGATTGTTTCCAGTTCAAAATTGTAACACATACAAATTCCAAGTATTCAGTACAACAGATTCTCTTTTATAAATTGTATCAGTTACCAAAAATTGATCTTAACATACAATTACGATTAAAAACAAGTTTCCAATGAATATATGCACCTGGAATTGATGCGGTATGAAAAAACGAAACTTCTGGACAAATTTGGAGTTGTTCTGTAGAAACAATTATATTACTGTCTTAGCACTCATTGAAACAAAAATTAATATTCTGCCCCAAGAGTACTCTTGGAAAAAGTGTGGTTTCTCACATATTGCTTTTGATCCGGCTATTGGTTACTCGGGCGGTATATGTCTACTTTGGAAGGACCCTCTTCCGGGTCAAGGAGAGATCAATCTCATTTCTGTAAATCATAGATTCATTCATTTACAGTATTACGATGTGGCTCTGAATTTTACGTTTGACCTTCTGTTTGCTTATGCCCGTCCGAATCTAGCTGCAAAACAACAATTCTGGGATTCCATTACCTTTTATGCTACAAACTTGAACAAACCATTTTGTATTATGGGGGATCTAAATGAGATTGCCGATCCAAATGATAAATTGGGTGGGATTACTCCCCATCATTCGAGGTTTACCAGACTACAACATATAAAGGATAATCTATCCCTACTAGAAATTCCGACTCACGGGGGAAATTACACCTGGCAAAGGAAAAAAACGGGTATGCCAAATAATAGTTTTGCTAAACTAGACCGCCTTCTTGCACAAAACGAAATCATTTCTAAATATGATGGGTTAAGGGTCAGAATCCATCCATTCACGACCTCGGACCACGCTCCAATATCAGTAGATCTGCGAAACAATAGGCAAACACAAAAAAAACCATTTAGATTTGAACTGGCTTGGACGTCCAAACCAGAATTTCGGAACATAGTCAAACAAGCTTGGCGTGAAAATCTGCGAGGATCATTCTTTTTCAAGTTAGTTAAAAAAACAACACTTCTAAAAAAATTGGCTAAAAAATGGCATAAAAATAACTTCAATAATATTCACAAACAAATT
This sequence comes from Persicaria maculosa, assembly GCA_963922045.1. Taxonomy (NCBI): domain Eukaryota; kingdom Viridiplantae; phylum Streptophyta; class Magnoliopsida; order Caryophyllales; family Polygonaceae; genus Persicaria; species Persicaria maculosa. The sequence continues at coordinate 41,416,413 of OY998269.1, forward strand.
TTCGATACAGACGAGGAATTATTGAGACTGCAAAATATACTAATCAACAATTATAGTCAGCAAATTCTTGTTCGCCATAACAATTTGCAAAACAAAAGAGAAAAAATGCTTGACTTCCAGCGATGATACTGGAGCCAAAGAGCTAAACTAAAACACATTAGATTAAATGATACAAATTCATCTTATTTTCATAGGATTGCCTCGGTTAAGAGGGGAAAAAAAGCGATTAGACATATCACCACCGATTCGGGGCTCCACATAACTGATCACAACTCCATTAGAACTGAGTTCGAATCCACCTTCCATGCTCGTTTTAAGTCTTCTTACAATCACGATATCTCCTTTCAAACTGATCTAGAGGTAATTACAAAAGAAATATCGCCTGAAGATAATGCGGCTTTGATATCGACAGTCACAAATGGCGAAATTAAAAAAGCTCTTTTTTCAATCAAGTCTGATAAGACTCCTGGTCCTGACGGTTTCCCTGCGGGTTTTTATCAGACTTATTGGGACATTGTCGGACCATCTGTTATTAAGGCGGTTAAGGCCTTTTTTCATTCGGGAAAATTACTTACACAGATCAATCATACTTTTATCACACTCATACAAAAAAATGATAATCCGGAATCTGTTAATCATTTTAGACCTATCAGCCTGTGCTCTACTGTCTATAAGATTATTTCAAAAATCATAACAAATAGATTATCCAAGCTTTTCGATAAACTGATTCATCCCCTCCAGAGTGCCTTCACAAAGGGAAGATCGATACAGGATAATATACTAATTGCGCATGAAATCTTCCACTCGTTCAGAATATCCAAAGCTAAGTGCGCATATATGGCCATTAAACTAGATATGGAAAAAGCGTATGATAGAATTGAATGGCCCTTTCTGGTGGTTGTTCTGCAGAAATTCGGTTTTCACGACAAGTTCATTTCTTGGATTACTGAATGCATCCAAACAGTTACCTATTCTATTCTCATCAATGATGAACCATCTACACCTTTTCGCCCTTCGAGGGGTCTTAGACAGGGAGATCCTCTATCTCCCTTTCTTTTTATCCTTGTGGCGGAAGTTCTTGCAAGAACTATTAATCGACAAGCTATTAATACAAAGGATGTTGGCTTCTGCCTGGGAAATCCGGGAATTAGAATTCCGTTTCTAGCTTTCACGGACGATATTCTGCTGTTTGGGAAGGCTAACCAATCAACTTGTATTACGTTTTCAAACATCATTGACCGCTTCTGTCTCGTGTCGGGGCAAAAGGTTAACCTTCATAAGTCTAGTTTCCAGGTTTTAGCAGCTACAACTACAACGTCTATTCACACAATCTCTTCTGTCATGGGAATTCCCCATACAAACAGTATCGAAAAATATTTGGGTTGTCCGATTATCAATGGAAGAGTTAACCGTGATACTTTCACAGAAATCATTTTACAAGCTAAACAACAGTTATCTAAGTGGAAAGCCACAAATTTATCTGCTGAGGGTCGTAAGGTACTCATTAAGTCAAATCTCAGCGCCAAACCCCTCTTTCTTATGCAAGCTTTTATGCTTCCACAATCAATCCTTAAAGAACTAGACAAAACCTATAGACAATTCTTTTGAAACAAAGGGGAAAATTCTACACCTTTGATTAGATGGGATAAAAGTTGCAGTGATACAATGCAAGGAGGCTTGGGCCTATATAAAGCAGAGGATATGAATATAGCTCTACAAATGAAATTGCTTTGGAAAATAATAGCTGAACCGGATAACATTTAAGTTAAAGTAATATCCACAAAATATCTTAAACAGACTGCTATAATGGATTACCAAAAGAAAGGTAATACATCGTGGCAATGGTCAAAACTAATGAGCATAAGACATCTTTTTAAACCAGGTCTACAGTGGTCAGTGGGAAATGGGCGTACTGTCAGATTTTGGAAGGATAATTGGGTACAGAAAACACCATTAATACAATCCACCTTGGCTCCTATTGAGGAGGACATTACTAATTGTTTAGTGCAGTCTTATATTACAGATGATAACAAATGGAACATCCATAAGATCAATACAGAATTACAAAGTACTCTACCACCAGACGTCATTAAAAATATATTAGAGACTCCTTTACCTCTTAATAATATTTCTGACAGACTATATTGGGGGCCGAGCAAGAATGGTTGGTTCTCTGCTTCTTCCGCTACCTCCATCATCAAACCTGTTGATGAAACAATAAAGTTCGAATGCCACTGGTTATGGAAATTGGATATACCGCAGAAAATCAAGCATTTCCTTTGGAAAATAGCGAGAGATGGTTTGCCAACGGTAGAAAGGTTACAAAAAATTCATGTCCCAATTCCATCCGGATGCTGTTTCTGCAACTGTACAACAGAATCTACCTTTCATCTGCTGACACAATGCCCCATCACTTTAGCTCTTCTATCAGAATTGCGTATTAACCTTCCGCCTTTACAGGGACTGGACCATATGACGAAATCTAGCTCAATTCTTTGTTACATTTTCGAAGCCATAAATAAGGACAGAATGGTCATGCTAGCAACAGCTTGGTGGGGTATCTGGTTTTTCAGAAACAAACAAATTTTCAACAACAATACAAAAACTTCTGTCAGAGAAATTGCGATATTTTGCCAAACGAGTATTCTAAACTGGAAGGACATGTTTGATACTAGGGAAGGTCCCACGACCTTAAATCAAAATAATAACAGTAGGAACAATAATAACAGAATTACCGGTAATAACAATAGAAATAATATACAACAGAGCTGGAATAAACCTCCCATTGGCTCCTACAAATTAAATTTCGATGGTTCGTACAGACTTTCAGGAGAAAGCTCTTTCGGTTTTGTAATTCGGGATGACAAAGGACTAGTTACTTCCTTAGGATCTGGAACTTGTAATAATACATCTGCAGTTTTTGCAGAAGCCTCGGGACTTCATAAGGGAGTTTCTATGGCAAAAGAGTTGGGCATTCAAAACCTTCTGATCGAAGGAGACTGCCTAGTCGTCATTAACGCTCTACTAGGGGATTGGTCATGCCCTTGGAACATAGAGTTATTGATGACCGACACGATTCTCAACTTACAGTCGATTGCTAATGTTGCTATTCGTCATATTTTCAGGGATTCCAATGCAGTTGCGGACATGATTGCTCGCCTGGCTTACTGCTGGCCTGCCAATGATAGCTTGGATAATGCTCCGGATCTTCGTGATCTCGTCCTTTTGGACGCTCTAGGGCTCAAGGCTAATCGTCGCCGTCCGTCCTAATTTTTATCTCGCTTCAAAAAAAAAATTAAATTAAGTTCAAAAATAAATTTATTTTTTAATTTTAACTAATGAAAATGACTGAAAATTAGTTTAAAACAAGGTCTCGTCCATCAACATTGCTCTGTTCGAACTTGGGCCTTCGAACACCCAACCACCTCCTCCACTTTGCCACCGCCCATCAGCCACAATAGTAAGAAATACGAGCTCTTTCTCCCCTGCTCTCATAAAAGCAGAATATGGTTTTAGCACTTTCAATGAGGATATGAAGAGGAGTGGAAGTAGTGATGGCCATAAAAAAAAAGCCATAAGCTTACTTACCCATTTTTGTGAATATATACTGTATGATTCACGTGTCGCTTTTCCTTTGGCACGTAATAGTCAGTTGTTGTCATGTATTCTTTAATGGCTGGCATATAACTGATAATTGGGTCCACGCCCACCTTTGCTTCCCGATCAGCTTCAATGGAGAGACTTTTAATTTCCTCCCTAACCTTGAGCTCAGATGGAGAGACTTCCCTTGCTTTAAAAAGCCAATCATTTCTTCCTCCTTTCTTGGGTGATAATATTTACACCCATAAATTTTACTATATGCACCACACCTACGCCTCTTGAATCACACCTCTGCTCCTCTTGAGTCACACACCTGCCCCTCAAGAGACGCAAGGTATTTTAATGTAAAATACATTGCGCCTCTTGAGGGGCAGGTGTGTGACTCAAGAGGAGCAGAGTGTATTTTAAAAAATATATAAAAAGTGAGATATGTGGTGTAAATAGTAAATTTTGTGGTGTAAATAACATTGGCTTTTTTTTTTGGCGCCAAGAGGACAAGAGGGAGTGCATTAAATGCTCCATGACATCACCCCCTCTCTCTTCTACCTCTCAAGCCGGATTAGTTTATTCATACCCTCTCCTATGATGACACCTCTGCTGCCTTTCCTCTCCTCTGCCCGGGTGCAATGTTTCATTTTTTTTTACCTGCAACCGGTTGAAGCATTTGCAATTTTAATTGCAAAAATAGCATTTGTCCCCACCCCGAAATGCAATTTTTACAGTGCTACTGCTACTTTTGCCAAAAGGTAGCAATGTTGGTATATTTGTGCAATTTTGCCTCTATTTTATTACTCACTCCGTTCGGCAAAACATGTCACTTTACTATTCACGCACGTTTTTTTAGAGGATAAAAACTATATAAAATATCTAGTTTTTAAATAATTTTTTAACAATTTCGTAGTTATTATTAACAAGTACAAACTTGTTAAAAAAATTTATAAAAAAATAAATATTTTATATAATTTTTATCATTCTAAAAAGGCGAAACTAATTAAAATAACCCAACCTTTAAGGGGATGTTAAAAATATATCTCAATCTTTCAAATGTAAGATAAATATCCCGACCTTTATAAATGATGTTATATAATATATCCTAATGATTTCTCTCCAATAAAACTCTTATTTTTTGTATTGTATTACTCATGTATTTTCAATTCAAATAAAACATATTGTATAAAATTAAATTAGATGAGTTTAAAAGTTTATTTAATAAACTTTCGTAGTTTTAGATTTAATTTGTACCTAAATTTTTATATCTTTTTTTAAATCAATATCTATAACAAGCCAAATAAAAAGAATGTAAAGCAAAATAACATATTTTCAATTAGTAAATGATTAGTTAGTGATTTAACTTATCAAAAATGAAGAATATTTTGCCAATTATAAACTTTATGTTACTATGAAATTGAAATGAAAATTTAATTATTTAGATTATTCAATGGTGTTCATTTATATGTAAGAAGTAAATTATTATTATTAAAAAATATATAAAAGAATGTAATTTTTTATTTTTTTATTTTTTCTTAAATCCAAAATAAAAAAAATTAAGATAAACTTAAAAACCAATCTAATTTAATCTAATAAACTTGAATTATATTTTACACAATCAAGATATTGAAAATTATATTTTAAATATTTACTTGTTTTATTATATTTGTTTTGATTAAATTTAATTATAATCTATAAAAACGTATTAAATTGAATGATTTTTTTTTCGGTTACAAAAGAGACTTTTTTTTTTAAATTATCATGACAATCTAGACTATACTTTGTATAATTCGAGCATTAAGATCCAAGGGTACGCTTGTGAATATGATCATTATTTTTTCCCACATATGTGTCATGTAAGCATTTTTTTGGGGGAGAAAATTTTGGGATATTATATTACCATCCCTTAAAAAGGTCGGGATATTTATCTTACATTTGAAAGGTAGGGATATATTTTTAACACCCCCTTAAAGGTCGGGATATTTATCCCTTCTAAAAAAGCGTGTGTGAATAGTAAACGACATGTTTTTCCTACCAATTAAAACAGTTCTACAAGAAACGTTACATTATATTGCTGCAGGAAATTTACTACATTGGCATCGATGAGCTAGCAAGGTACATCTCCGCGACTGCAGTACACATATTCTACTATCATACGACGCATTGGTGCCAATGGGGGAGAAGTTCGTGATCATGCCTTCATCGACTGTCTCAACATGTCTTTGCACACCGGGATTCGATCACCTTCCTCCACCTACGAGTATTTCCATTGGATGTGCTTGATTTTGCTCAACCTGCCGATCTTGCGTCAATTCAATACATTGAGAAAGCGAAGAATGAATCTCAAAGATTGAGAGTTTCCAGGTTCATTTGGTGAATCTGTACCAACTTGCATCAAACGAACCCTTCATGAGTCGTGACAAGAGTTGATCGTGTAATATGATCTAAATGAAGAAAAAATGATCTCGAGGCAGGTGCTCCAGAGACCCGTAGCGAGAGGTAGAATATAAAAAGCCATGAAATACGATCTGGGAGTCAAAGAAGGGCTTCCTAATACTTACATGATCAGATAATCTTGGATTACATGCCAAAATGCAAATCAGATGGTCTGAAGCTGCTAATGATAAAAAAAAAAAAACAAGACGAAATAGCACTCTTAAGATACCAAGAAAGAACCAAATTCTACTGACAAAAGCTATATACAATAAGGGTCAGGAGTCGCAGGATATAGCGCTAACCGACTAGAGATCACTACTACCTCTGCGACATGTATAGATGTCTATACTTGCTGCTCAGAGTATAGTTTGAGGGGCTCTCCATAGGCAAATGGACGCCAAGGACATGATCATCACCAAGGCAACTCCAAGCATGTGAATGGGTTTGATGCGGCGGCTACAAATAAAAAGCTTAATGCCTTTCTTACCATCCACATTTTTGTTTCTTGCTTTACTGATCAATTTTTGTTCCCTCTCTCGGCTTGGTACCGGTTGCACTCTGCTCTCTTCACTAAGTGGTGAGCTTTTCTCTCCATCTTCAGGTGGTTTTTGCAAAACTAGTCGCCTGTACGCAGTTCCCTGGTTCACCATGTTGGTGGGAAGTGAAGTGTGGACCTGCGTACGTTGCCTTATCTGAATTCCAAGGTCACCCTTCCCATCAAACATTTCGTCTTGCTGTTGGGGATCAGAGTATTGTATTGTACAGATGCTTCCTTCCTCGGTCCTTGGTGCATTGCAAAACTCGTCCAGAGCAGCATCAGAGAACAAATTATCATCCGTGAATGGATGAGGCTGTAGAAGATGCACATTCGACACAGGATCATGCGATGAATGGTAGAAGGCACTGGAATTGGTGAAAGCCACATCATACTGAAATGAAGTTCGCAAAAATGGTAAGTCAATGACTTGATATGCTAATCGAATAACTCAATATGTACAAAGAACCTCAGTATAAATGTCAGCAACACTGAAAACATTTTCGAAAGACAGTCATTTTGTTTTTATATATAAATCAGCTGAAATTACGCTACAATGCCACATCACATGCCAAGATACATACTAGTGTTCATATAGGAATAAGCCTTATATGCTCCATTCTCTTAAAAGCTTGTGCTTTGAATAGAAAGCTGCACAAAGCCACAATCCCACAGGCTTGTTCATATATAATTGATATAAGCACTAGCTTAGCATCCTATTATTCACAAAGGTATGCATAAAGTGAAGTGGAGACTTTAGCTACCTGGAATTCAGTTACTTCCGCATCCGAACCACTATAAGAGCCATTCTCTTTCTTTACAAAATTGTTGAAGGACACACCATCAATACCCTTGCAATCAGATCCTTCACCGAATGGTATCTTAGAATCCCAAGTTGCAGAGTAATCATTTGAGTTCAGAACTGAATCAAGAAACTCGGAAATGGCATTATCATTGTCACCATACTGAAACTGCATTTCACCAGCAGCACTACCAAATCCATAAGTATCGATTTGATCCACGGTAACTGTTTCTGGTCCCAGATGGACCTGTAGAGGAGAGAGTTCTGCCTCTGGGACATAGAAGTATTTGACAGCATTCTCAATCTCTGAATTTACCTGAATACACAAAGAATGCATCAAGTTAATGTCTACTGTTCAGCTTTTAACATAACACTGTTTAAAAAATACAAAATTAACATAACACAAGCATATTCAGCAATCTACTTATAATGTTTTACTCACCTCAGGAGTGCTTACTTTAATTTGAACCTCTTCGTTACAGACATTAAAGCTGTTGCTATGACTTTGGGCCTGGACAGGCACCAACGAATTGGATTCTAAGCACTGGGACACTAGGTCAAACTTGTTATCAGTACTCCCAGGAGGATCCTCTACACTCTTCTCACAAGATAGCGGGGATTTCTGAATAACAGCCATGTCTGACTGTAACTCTTCAGGTGAAGTTGAATTGGCTGCTGTCGGAGAACAAACAATTGTTTCAACATCATCACAGTTGGAACATTCATCCTCGTCGGTTTGCTTCTTGTCTTGTTGTTTGTTGAATAGACGGCAGAGAACAAAAGCCCCCTGAATCAAAGAAAGAACAACAATTCAAGGCCAGGAAAGAATGGAGCATTTCAATAGGATATCCCAGTTATCCCCGTAAATGTATCAATCTATGCAAATATCATACTTAACTCCAAAACATATTCCCAAAAGTTGCTGATATCAAGTATCCTTTTATCCATTAATATTTTAAAATCATTTCAACTGTACTCTAATCACACAGCAAGATACGAAGGGAGACTACGGTGGTGTGTTTGGATTCCAATGCATTATGATTATAATGCAATTATAATTATCAACACTTGAATAGTACTCCCTCTGTTCGGCAAAACATGTCATTTTAGCTTATTTCACAAGTTTTAAGACAATTAACAAATGTACTAATTTACCCTCAATTATTACTCTCCTTTTTTACTTTATCGAAAACTACAACTAACAAACCATCAATCATGTCAGGGGCATTTTTGTAAAGTGAAGTGCAAAATACCTACAATGACAAGTTTTTTTGAACAAAAATAACACCCTAAAATGACATGTATTGTCGAACGGAGGGAGTATTTGTTAACTCATTGTAAATTACATTAAATAATTGTATTAAGTTTATAATGTAATTCTAAACTTTAATCCAAACACACCCTACGGCTATACTTCAAAAGAAAGAGCTTCCTAATCTAATCCAAATTCATGTCCTATTAAACTTTGAGTTGCTACAAAAGGTAATTTTGATTATTTGTGCAATGTGCAACAGATGACCTCCATTAAACTACCAATATTCAATTAACAGAAAGAGCTTCACACTTCTATTGTGCACTTTTGCACTCTTAATCATTCAGAATAAAAGCAAAACAGGGGTCACATCCACAGGATGTTTCAAGTTACATGATATTGAGGTCTACACAATGCACAAGCCACAAATGAAGAATATGTAAGCTGTAACCTGATTCCATAAGTGTCAGAAAGTTGCATACGCCTATCAAACACTATGCATTTCCATAGAAAGACCAACTAAAAGGCCAACGATACATCACCACTGTGCAAGTTCAAGCTCATATAGCATCATTCCATCGGCTAAAGAATCCTAAACATTATCTAATCCAAACATATCATTAACAGTCACAGAGGCACAAAATCAAACAATACTAGCCAACAGGATTCTCAATTTGCGGAAGAAATAAGGAAAGGCATGAAACCTGGCCAGGCTGAGTGCCATCAAGCTCCTCGAGAGTGGTACGATACTCATGGATGACCCAAAGGGTTCTCTTGCCCTTGGGAGCACGGCCCATGTAGAAAACAAGCGTTTTCTTCATCCCAATCAACCCCATTGTCCTCGACACGATTCTCCTGTCCTTCCCAGTTGCTTTCCAGTAGCCTTTCCCGGTAGCTCGATTCGACCTCTGCCCAGTTGGATACTTACGGTCGCGTGGACAGAAGAAAAACCACTCCTGATCAGTTGTTTGAATGATCGACAAACCTGAATACAAGCAGTGCATAGCAAATCAAACCATCAGCCCAAGTAAATAAAATCAAAAGCATTCACATAAAAGAAAAGCACAAAAATAACAAATGAGCTCATATAAACTAATCTAAAACCATATCTTGATCTGCCAAAAGGCCAAATTTTCATAAAACCCTAATGATGAATCAAACACGAGAAACGAAAATTCAATTTCGGAAAATCCTAAAATCTTCATAATCAAACGTTACAAAAAAAGAGGATGATAATATAGAAATCTGCACATAAAGATGGAGAAAAGGAAAAAGAATAGTACCAGGCAAATCCCAAGGCTCGACCTTGCAGACATCAACTTCTCTGATGACGCTAACATCACTCTCGTTGCCATTGATCTTGAGACGAAGGTAGTGATCAACAAGCTCCACATCCGTCGGCCTGAATCTAAACCCCAACGGTAGCTTTTCAAACGGCAAGGTCGCCATTTCCCCCTCAGAAACAAAAAATCACAACAACAAAATCCGAGAAACCGGAGAAACGGAATCAAGTTCTTCTTCCAGACAGCACTCCAATACTAACTTCTTTTGATTTCTAGGGTTTCAATCGGCGATTGTAGTGATGGAATTGAGGGGCGATTGATCGGAAAGAGGAAGCAGTAGAGAAAGCCGACTACGAAAGACGATGAAATGAGCTAAAGAGAAAAAGTTGAAATAGGAAGGGGAGGTCGCACGTGAGAAAAGATCAAAAAAAAAAAGAAAGTGGATAGGTGTGAAATGACGAAATTGCCCCTTGTTCATGCCGCGTAAGCGTATTGCTTAGCCGTGTTGCTTTAGGGGTGAAATACCGAAGTTGACCTTGAAAGTGAAACTTCGCACTGGGTTTCTCTGAGTTTAGATGAAATTGATGGGTAATAGAGAGAGGCGTCATTCACCCAATGAAAAAAGGACACGTCATCAATTAAGAGTGGCATCTGGATGGGGACCACGTTTGATGACTGTACAGCGTGGGACCGGGATCCCCAGTCGTTTTGGCGCGAAAGGTGTTATCGAACGAATAATTCATGCATTTTTGTTCAGGCTTACTTAAAAGTGGTGGCGTTTAGTCGCAACACGCACGCGGACAACATATCTTGTGAAGTCAAGTATAGAAATCTCTATCAACGCTCATCGTATTCAGAAGTCGTCCGCAGTCCATAAACTCGTAAAAACTCACTTAAATGGATACGTGTCTCCATAGTGATTAGGATCGCGATCCGGATCGGTAGGATCGTACGATCCTACGATCCTAGCAAGTTTCTGATCTGAATCGTCGGTAAATACTCGTTAGTGCTAGAATCGGGCTATAATCGGACTAGGATCGTTAGGATCGGTCTAGGATCGTTAGGATCGGTCTAGGATCGTAAGATCCTATGTGAGTTTTGAATTTGTAAATATTAAGTGAAATTCATGCCCGGATGACCCTTATTTTTTCTTAGCTCATTTCCCTCGTTAGTGTGAGTTTTGAATTTTTTAATATTAAGGGTTTAATTTGTTTTTCTCATTCATTGCCTCCTTTGAGAGATCGAGAATCATTCGTCCCTCAATCCTAAAATTCAATTTCTTCATATACCATGATTTATGATAAACTTGGATATAATAATTGAATAATTGTATGATTTGTCTCTTTTAGTTATTAGTATAATGTAGTATACAACATTAAGTATGAACTTATTAGTTCATTTAATAGATGTTATGTTGTCTTTTTTTTTATTAGGTAAAAATTCGAAGGTAAGAGAGGCCTGACTCATCGAGAGGCCGACAAAGTCGGCAGACGGCGAACCGTCAAGCGTACAACTTAAAATACAGAAATACAAATAACGGCGATCGGGATCGGTAGGATCGTACGATCCTACGATCCTAGCAAGTTTCTGATCCGGATCGTCAGTAAATACTCGTTAGTGCTAGAATCGGGCTAGAATCGGACTAGGATCGTAAGATTGTGAGTTTTGAATTTGTAAATATTAACTGAAATTCATGCCCGGATGACTCTTATTTTTTCTTAGCTCATTTCCCTCGTTAGTGTGAGTTTTGAATTTTTGAATATTAAGGGTTTAATTTGTTTTTCTCATTCATTGCCTCCTTTGAGAGATCGAGAATCATTCGTCCCTCAATCCTAAAATTCAATTTCTTCATATACCATGATTTATGATGAACTTGGATATATAAATTGAATAATTATATGATTTGTCTCTTTTAGTTATTAGTATAATGTAGTATACAACATTAAGTATGAACTTATTAGTTCATTTAATAGATGTTATGTTGTCTTTTTTTTATTAGGTAAAAATTCGAAGGTCAGAGAGGTCTGACTCATCGAGAGGCCGACAAAGTCGGCAGACGGCGAACCGTCAAGCGTACAACTTATAATACAGAAATACAAATAACGAGTGAAATGAAACAAGCAGAAAGAAACTCTACAACAAGACGATCCAAAAAGACCAACTCCAAGAAAGTTGAGGAAGCCGCCGAAGAACGAAGCCAAGCATCACCGAACAGTGGCATCGCGGGCCAGCGGTACAGCAGGACTCTATCTCCTGTGGGTAGTGCAGACGAACTCCAAGGAAACTCAATCCTAGATACGGAGACGCCCTGAGCGCACCACCTCGACCCCACCCAGTCCCGACTCCAGACTCCACACCCCCCAACCAAGCAGAAGACCTCCAAGAAACATCGGAAGCAGAGCCGCAAGCTGCTCGAACAAAACACCAACAAGATTTAACCTACAAGAATATCGTCAAGCCCTTGCGGGATTTACTCAAACCCTTTCGGGATTTAAAAAAACCCTTTCGGGCCAATATAGATGTTATGTTGTCTATTGTACCTTTTTGGGATGTTAGACTTGAACTAGTATGAAGGTAAATGACATTATTTGATTTTTTTTATTTTTTCATTTTTAAATCATGGTATTTGCATTATTTGGTATGGTTAATTTATTTTTATTATATTATATATTTTATTTTACCACATTTGTAGGATCTTACGATCCTACGATCCGATCCTAGGGTCCTACATCGATCCAATCCTAGGATCTCGATCCTAATAACCTTGCGTGTCTCGTCCCGACAAATACTTGACACTAAACCGAATGTCACTTGTCATCAACCAACACACACTTGTTGATTAACATGCAAAGACAATCACCAAGTTCTCCTATAAATAGGCAGGATGACTTCATTTACAAGGGTCGGTTTTTAGAATCTCTAGCGGCTTAGGCTGGGTTCCATGACTTTGAGAGCCCTTTTCCGAGCGGGGGTCGTCTCGGCCGGTGAGGACCGACACTTGACATAAACCAAGGGAAGAAGGTGGTATGTGAACAGCTTAAACTTGGATCGGCCCAGGTTTTGATGTGCAGACGGAAATCTCATCGCGCATCTCAGGTAAACCCGATCACCCGAGGTCACCGGTGCGTCCTACTTGATTCCAGAACCCGATGGAACGGGATTCTGAAATCGGGTTTCGTCATTAACGTTGTCTATAGAAACCATTCACTCTCAGAGGGGATTGATTAAGGTAAGTTATCCGTCTAATCCGCCTTAATATGGTTCCAACTTCCAAGTTTGTCAATTTGTAGATATATGTATATTTAAATGGGCATATCGATTAACTGTCATGTATATCACCTTGTTGTCATACATGATGAAGCCCCCCCAAGAAAATTATACAAGGGACCCACTTTCGATGGGCCCCTGGGGATTTGGCATGATGGACATGTGTCATCATTTTATGTCCGCGTCCCCCTTATATCCCAGTTCTCCTTGGAGACCGTTCCTAATATGTCCGCGTCCAATTCCTTGTTATTTCCGCATGATTTCATCACAGCTCCTCGGGTCGGGTTGAGTTCCAAGAGAGCTTAAAACGATTCGATTTTTTCCGCGGAAATATGTCCCTTCCTTCTTTTTGTAGGGGATAATCTGTGTTTCTCGTCTTCGAGGAGCCTTAATGGGCCTGTTAAGAGGTAACTTTGGGCCCGTCAAGGGTTTTCTACGGCCCATATTATTTTGGGGGGAACTGAAGAGTCGGTAATTTTCTTATAAATTACCCCGTTCCGTTTTTACTTTTTCACTTCACATCTTTTGTCTGCTTGTGGTGTTTGCTTAGTTTCTCATCCTTCGGGGTTCCGCGTTGGTTTTTTCGCTTCTCGATCGAGTTTTCCGGCTGTTCTTCGTCTTTCCGTTGAGTTTTCCGGTTGTTCTTCGTTTCCCGGTTGAGTTTTCCGGTTGCGTTCTTCATTTTCCGAGGTAACTTCAATTTCTATTCTTGGGTTCTTGATTTGTTCTTGCATGCCGCTTGTTTGAACATTATCATCTTTGTTAAAGAACTTTAGCTCAGCTTTCTCTTCTTTTTTCGCTTTCTTCTCTTAAATCGGTTTGGATCCTTCCCCCTTTTTTCGGTTCTGTTTCTTTGGGGTTTTTTGATCTTTTGGTCCGCGTACGGGTTCCTTTTCAGATCAGCTTTCTAATTCCTCGAAGGATGGCTAACTTTGAGGGGAACCCGGACGCACTGGACGAGTTCGAGAGGGAGGAAGGATGGAGAGAGAATCTTCCTTCGAATCCAGGAGGGGGTATTCCCGCGGTCGTCTTGGACTCTTCGTCTTCGTCTAGCGGGAGTTCATCCTCCGATTTAGGAAGTTCCTCCGACTCGTCTTCTTCCAGTATTTCTTCTCCAGACCGCGTGGGTCCTTTTGGTGATCCAATTAAGGTGAGGCGACGACGGAACCGCTCTGATCCTGATTATTATTCCTCTCCTTTTTTAACTTCTTCTTCTTCGAAGGGGGATGACGTTCATCCAAAGGATGTGGAGACTCAAGCTCCAACCGACGCGGATGCCTCTTTCAGTCCACGTCCATCAACTAGCGGTCGGGAATCTGAGTTGTCTTGGGTTCCTTATGCCGAGTCTCCTGTAGGCCTTGCTGAGAAGTGTGCAAGAGTTCGTTCGAAGGATGTACTCAGCGACCTCGACTTCCCATCTTATTCCCTCGACGATTTGGGTTCTTGTTCCTTTCGGGGAGAGTTCTCCCTTCGCGACCCTCAACCCTGCCCTCCTGTTATTTCCGAGAGGGTTCGTCCGCGTCGTTCTCCTATTCAAGAGGTGCGAGGGTGTGCGACGTTGCTTGATCTTTCGAGTGTCGAAGCTTTGGCCCGGATATTTCCATGGCCAGCAGGCGTGGAGTTGTGTCTCCCTTCGGAGGGCGGAGGGTGTTTAGACGCTTATGAGGACTGCTTGGTAGTGTACGCGGCAAGTTTATCCCAAGGATTTCGCTTGCCTCTTCACCCTCTGTTCATAGCCTTCTTGTCCGAGTACAATTTGAGCCCCGCGCAAGTTGTACCAAACTGTTGGATGTTTTTCGCCAGCTTTGTGATGCGCTGCAAGGATATCGGTGTGCTTCCAACGAAAGAATTAATGCTCAGCATTTTCTCCTTGAAGAGAGGGCCTCAAGATCCTCGGTTCTACCAGTGCAACTCCAGCTGTAGTTATATCGAGAGGCTTTCCAGTAAGCCGAACTGGAAACATAAGTGGTTTTTGGTTCGTGACAAAGCTGGCGTTTGCCTTGAATTTAAGACTGTTCCTGGGTGGTTTAGTGCGGTCAAGAAGCCATGGGTTGCCCATTTAGATAAGTTTAAGGATTCCTTCGTTCATGAGCCAAAGTTACCGTGGCGATCGATGGTTTCGGCCCTTCGCCTTGAGATGGCGGGGTTGAGTCTGCCTCACCCGCGATTAGGTGTTTGCCTTAGTCTTTTTTTATTTTTATTTTTGTGATTATCTTAGCGTTTCGTTTATACCATTCACATGCTCTTATTTTTCTTCCTTTTTGAAAAGGACTTGCGTGTTCCGCGAACAGTTATTCATGCCTTGTCTTTTGCTTCTTTTTTGGCAGATCTGATGGATTTGAATTCCCTAGCCGATCGCCATTCTGTTCAAGAAAGCGGAAAGGTGAGGAAGAAAAAGTCTGCCAAGCGTGCCCCCCGCCCGCCTGCTGCGCCTCAAGGAGCAGCGGTTGAGGACGCGGATAGGGCCAACGAACCTGTGGTGGAAACCGAGGTTGCGGCTTCAGATGTCCGTGAGAAACGTTCCGGTCCTTCGGGTGGGGACACTTCTCGTCCACAAAAGAAAAGGAAGGTCGTGGGTTCATCTCGTGCCTCTGGTAGCGGGGAAGAGGAGGCGCTTTTTCTTCAAGGGGACGATGCTTTGCCCGCCTTTCTTATCCCCGGCTTCGGGGTCGATGATCTAGTTCGTCTTCGTGGTTCAGAAAAATTTGCGCGGAATGAACGATCATGGGTGCGGCGCTTGGAATTGGATGACTTTTCTCTACAATTTGAGCGTGTGGCTGAGTGGGTAAGTCCGCGGTGGGGACCTTTTAATGCTCAATTAAGTTTTTGTTCGATCTTTGTCCCCTTATTTTCACTTCTTTCTTGGTTTCTTTTAGGTTAGGAGTTTCCAAATCGACTCAGAGAGGCGGCTGGTGTCTTTCGAATCGGAGCTTTCTAAAAAGGCCGCTGAGGTAAAAGCGTTGAATCACAAGTTAAGGACGCTAGGCAACACTGTTGGCGACCCTTCCTCGGTGGAGAAATTCAAAAAGCGGGCCGTGGAACTTCATGAGAAGTTGCAGGCTGCCAATGAAGAGATTTCTACTTTGAGGGAGCAGAATTCCGCTTTGTCCTCCAAGCTTGACGCGGAACTTTCGAATTCGGATGTTTTACGCCGTCAAGGGGAAGAGCTTCATCGATCCGCGGAACAGATGAAGAAGGAACTGGAGACATCCGAGGCACGTCTCAGAGAGCTTCAAGTGGAGCATTCCATCGTTGAAGAAGATCGCGCCCTGATGAAGCAGGAGTTGGAGAGGCTTCAGTCCCAGGCTCCTCAAGAGGTCGCGCTCCGATGGCTGGGATCCCCTGAAGGTCTTAAGTTCTTGACTTCTGAGTGGTTCAAAACCGACGCGGGTACTTCCTTCCTCTCTTCAATAGCAAAACCATGCCTTCGATCTCCTGAGGGTGTTGAGCTTTTAAAGGACAAGTGCTTCAGTTACTTCCGAAAAAGGATGTCTGCTGGCATTAACCAAAGCGTCGTCCGTTCGCGGGCTAACCCCGGCGTTCCTTTGGAGAAGTTAGAGGCGAGCCTATCGGTCGCGGATTGGGGATTGACCCCAGAAGAGATGGCGGGAGAGGAACTCTCGGACGAGGATGATTCCGATGATGAAGAAGTCGACGTCGTCGCTGACCCCTGAGGCTTTAGGGGCGTAACTTTCTTGTTTTTATCAGACTTTGCGGATGCTGGCCAATTTTGTAATTAACTCCTGTGGTGACTGAACTATCTTTGCGTTTTCTAGGTTCAAACAATGTTTCTTACTAACTCGCTCGCGAGATTATGTTCTTGTATATAATTACTCTTTTGTAGCAATTATCATCTTGATTGGCTTGGCCACTTGTGTTGTGGTTGATGAAAGTTTCTCGCCACTTGTCTGTCATGCTTGAATACTCTTGACTTGTGTCTTTAGTTCTTTATAATTGTGGTTCCTCCCTCTGATGAGGATTCATGGCGCCTGGGATTTCTAACCCTTGGGCGTTTTTCAGCACTTTGGGATGTGTCGATCATATTTCTTCACTCGTAGGATTTCTTTGATAGTATCGTTCTCTTCTCTTTTTTTTTTTTAAAAAAAATGTTTCTCTCTACCCCTTTTTCTTCAATCTTCAGTTATCTGACTTATGTTTCTCTTTGACAGCCTCTCCCTAATCAATTTGAGGAGGAGTTCAGATCTCTTCCTCCGCGGAAGATTTTCTTGACTTCTCATGCCATTAAGAATCTTCAGGTTGAGGTGGAAAGGGGATCGGATGGTCGCTTATACCTTCGTCGTGGCTGGGATAGATTCGTTACTCGTCACGGCTTTGTTGTCGGGTCATCGATGACTTTCTTCTACATGGGTCGTGCTTGTTTTAAAGTTTGTCCGCGGCGTGATTTAGAATGTGCTGAAATTGAGGACTATGTTTCAGTTGTTTCTTCCAGTGACTCATGTTGAGCCATTTATAAATTGGGAGAATCCGTTCGCTGTATGAGTTTATTTCGTGAATAAAGGGAGTGCTTTGCTTTTGAAGTTCTGGAACATGGAGACCTACTCTTATTATTTCGAAACAGATAGCGTTATACGACTTCTAGACTTTATTTAATTCGAACGGTATTCCGTTCTTTTACACATAGACATTTTAAAAGGCATTGGGATCACAATGCTGGTCGCCCTTGTAGTGGTTCCTTATCCGCGCCCCTCTACTCCGTTGTAATCACAGTCGGGGTTTGCAACGTATACCTCGAAGATCGAATCTCCCTGGTATACGAAGATCAGAGCAACCCCAACGCTTATCCTGTTAGCTTCTACGAATCTGGGCCATCCGTCTGTGAACCAATAAATTCCGTCTGCGTCCACTTCCACTTTGACTTCATGCTCGCGGTTGGATCGAGACCACAGGTGCACCAAGCGATGCGCATCCTCCTCTAGGAGGACGTACATCAGTGGGAGGCGTAGAGATTGAAGTTGTTCTTCTGTAACGATAACTCTGTAAAAGGCTTTCGGTGGATTTTCGAACTCCATTTCTTTGTTCTATGCATGATAATCTTTACAGGATTTCACGGGGTTCTTATATTCGATCAACGCGCCGCGTGTTTCAGCTCGTCATCCTGGGGTTCTTCTACGTGGTGTTCCTTTGATGTTCGTGTTCTTGACGAGGGGTCCATTTGTGTGGAGAATGGTTGGGTCATGTCGCCTCCAAGGCCGGTCATCCTTCCAGATGTGTGAAATCTCTTTTGCAATTGTTGTATCGCGTGTCTGTGTTTTCCTTATTCAATGTGTGTTATGGGATCAAGGAGAATGTTTGTTTTCCTTGTGACGTTTGTTTGCGGTCGTACTCCTCGGAGATTTTAGACTTATGATCATGGCATTGAACTATGTTTGCAATTATTTTGATTTTTGAGGAGTTGCGCATCCCGGTCGGAGGAGCGACACGGAAAAATTTCCGATATTTGTTGTTCTTACGCTTATTGATTCTCCCTTGAGTAATTATGAGTCCCAATAGAGAGATTGACGCGGAATAAGCTCCAGCATTATCGGTTTTTACGCTCGTTAGCTTGACCTTGGGAGATCAAGAATCTCGATCAAGGGAGTGACGCGGAGTGAGCTCCAGCGTCATCAACCTTCTTGTTCATTTGCTTGACCTTGAGAGATCAAGAGTCTCGATCAAGGGAGTGACGCGGAATGAGCTCCAGCGTCATCGATCTTCTTGTTCGTTTGCTTGACCTTGAGAGATCAAGAGTCTCGATCAAGGGAGTGACGCGGAATGAGCTCCAGCGTCATCGATTTTCTCGTTCGTTTGCTCGATCTTGAGAGATCAAGAGTCTCGATCAAGGGAGTGACGCGGAATGAGCTCCAGCGTCATCAATCTTCTCATTTTATACACTCCAAATCCGACACGCGTCCGCCAAAAGAAGTTAGGCCCAACAAACGTGGGTTTGCTCAAGGCCAGAAGCCCATCAGAAACCCACAAGGGCTCTTGAAAGCGTCAGGGCGTCAAAACCTAAAAAGTGAGCCTGCAAGTACTGATGTACCCGAGAACGGATAAAGCTGTTTTTCCTTTGCTGACTGATTTTCCTTCCCGAGAAAGGAAATTAATAAAGCTGTTTTTCCTTTGCTGACTGATTTTCCTTCTCGGGAAGGAAATTAATAAAGCTGGGAAATTAATAAAGCTTTTTTTCCTTCACTGACCGATTTTCCTTCCCGGGAAACTTGGGAAGAGACGTTTCGGAGAGGATACTCGAGTTTTGTGAATCAATAAAAAACCGAACAGGCGAGGGAACAGTGGCTCATAATTTTTCTATAAAACCGGGGACCAGATAACCCCTCAAGGCACACTCTTCATTCAGGAAGCATATAAACCACAACAGTTCCGGAGAAAACATGGCATCAGGTGGAGGCCGCTCAAGGGATTTCATTCGATTGATCCAGGACGCCTCTTTTTTACAAAGAACGGTAATGCCCCTCTAAAAACTCCCTTACTAAACGTTCTCGTTTTTTACTTACGATTAATCATCTCATCCAATCAAACATCAGCCCCTGCCGGAGCGCTTCGAAGAGGAATATGGTCTTTTCGGTGTCGAAAAAATCATCCTAACCAATGGACTGGGAAGGAGGGGAACGCGCATCTTAGTAGAAAGGGACGAAGCAGGGGTGCTCTGGCTCACGCAAGGATGGAGTGCATTCACCCGGTCAAGGAATGTTCGCGTGGGAGGGGGCATCGTATTCAAGTATCTGGGTGATGCGCGCTTCAAGGCCACCTACGTGCCTTCAGGGGAAAACACTTCAGAAGATGAGGGTTACGGCGGCTCCCCCTGAGAAAGGAGTGTTCCATATTATGTGTTTAGATTATCAAGCAAAAGGAAACCTGTAATAAATAAGAGTGTTGAACGAAAAATATCAAAACGACCGAGTGTCGAGGTTTCCTGAATCTTCTCGTTTGTTAGCTTGACCTTGAGAGATCAAGAGTCTCGATCAAGGGAGTGACGCGGAACTAGCTCCAGCGTCATCAATCTTCTCGTTCGTTAGCTCGACCTTGAGAGATCAAGAGTCTCGATCAAGGGAGCGACGCGGAATGAGCTCCAGCGTCATCAATCTTCTCGTTCGTTAGCTCGACCTTGAGAGATCAAGAGTCTCGATCAAGGGAGCGACGCGGAATGAGCTCCAGCGTCATCAATCTTCTCGTTCGTTAGCTCGACCTTGAGAGATCAAGAGTCTCGATCAAGGGAGTGACGCGGAATGAGCTCCAGCGTCATCAATCTTCTCGTTTGTTAGCTCGACCTTGAGAGATCAAGAGTCTCGATCAAGGGAGTGACGCGGAACTAGCTCCAGCGTCATTAATCTTCTCGTTCGTTAGCTCGACCTTGAGAGATCAAGAGTCTCGATCAAGGGAGTGACGCGGAACTAGCTCCAGCGTCATTAATCTTCTCATTCGTTAGCTCGACCTTGAGAGATCAAGAGTCTCGATCAAGGGAGTGACGCGGAACTAGCTCCAGCGTCATCAATCTTCTCGTTCGTTAGCCCGACCTTGAGAGATCAAGAGTTTCGATCAAGGGAGTGACGCGGAATGAGCTCCAGCGTCATTAATCTTCTCGTTCGTTAGCTCGACCTTGAGAGATCAAGAGTCTCGATCAAGGGAGTGACGCGGAATGAGCTCCAGCGTCATCAATCTTCTCGTTCGTTAGCCCGACCTTGAGAGATCAAGAGTTTCGATCAAGGGAGTGACGCGGAATGAGCTCCAGCGTCATTAATCTTCTCGTTCGTTAGCTCGACCTTGAGAGATCAAGAGTCTCGATCGAGGGAGTGACGCGGAAATAGCTCCAGCGCCATTTGAAGTTATTGGTTATTCTTAGTAATTCATAGAAAACGCCCGCTAACCGCTTATCCGACTACCTGCGGGGGCGATTATTAAACCAAAGGACAGTGTTCCAAGATTTACACAAAGTACTTTTTCAGACAATTAGCGTTCCAGGTCTTGTTTAGGATTTCTCCATTTTCATTTTTCAACTTGTAGGCGCCAGCTTGAATGACGTCGGCTACTACGTATGGGCCTTCCCAGTTGGCGTCCAACTTTCCTCCTGTCTGCATTAGTCGTAAAACTAGATCTCCCTTCTGGAATTGTCGCGGGCGAACCTTCTGGTTGTGGTACCTTGCAGCACGTCTTTTGTATTCTTCTGCTTTCAAGGCGGCCATCATTCTTCGTTCTTCCCTCAGATGCATTTCCACTTCAAGCGCTTCTTCGTTGGTCTGTGGTTTGAATCCGGAAACACGGGCTGACGGAATCATCCGCTCAACTGGTATGACCGCATCAACACCATAAACTAGAGAAAAGGGCGTCTCTCCTGTCGGCGTCTTCGTGGATGTTCTGTGAGACCACAGCACTAAAGGAAGGAGTTCTGCCCATCTCCCTTTGGCCGTGTTTCCCAATTTCTTCCGTATGCCCTCCAGGATTTGCCAATTGGTGACCTCTGCTTGTCCGTTCGTTTGAGGGTGCGCTACAGATGAGAATTTGAGATTAATATTGAGATCTTTACAGAAACTTCGGATGGTCTCGCAGTCGAACTGGGGACCGTGGTCAGTGATGATTGATTCCGGAACTCCGAAGCGGCAGACCAGATTCTTCCATAAGAATTTTTTTACCTTTTCAGCCGTTATGAGTCCCATGGCTTCCGCCTCTACCCACTTGGTGAAGTAGTCCACAATCACGATCACGTATTTCAGCTGGCCAGGCGCGGTTGGAAATGGTCCCAAAATGTCCATTCCCCATAGGGAGAAAGGGCAGGCACCATGGATTTCTTTCATAGTTTCCGCGGGCTGATGGATAGCATTTCCATATTTTTGGCACGCGTTGCACTTTTTGATGAATTCCTGAGCATCTTTCTTCATCGTCGGCCAATAGTATCCCGTCCTCATGATCTTAAATGCTAGTGCTCTCCAACCTTGGTGGTGTGCACATACACCATAGTGTAGCTCTCGTATAATTATCATTCCTTCCTCTGTAGCAACACATGTTAGATCTGGCTGTGTGAAACCTTTTTTGTATAGCCGTCCATCGCGGACAGTGAATCTTGCTGCTCTCATCTTGATTTGTTTAGCCTCATGTTTTTCTGTGGGAAGAATTCCTTTTTCCAGGTATTCTGCCACGGGTGTTCTCCAGTCGTTTTCTCCATTTGTTTCAATGAAGAAAACTTCTTTCACTAGCCCACATCTTTCTCTTTTCTCGAATATGAATTCCGCACCGACCTCGGATGGCATTGCCGCGCCGACCCTTTCCAGAGCGTCTGCCTGTTGATTTTCTTCCCTCGGGACGACCGTTATTTTGAAATTCAAGAAGGCCTTTCGTAAGGCCAGGACTTTTCTCAGATAGTCCGGCATCAAACCCGTTTTGGCCTCATAGTCCCCTTCTATCTGTCTTGCCAAGACCTCAGAATCTGTATATGCAATCACACTCCTAGCTCCTCTTGACAGTGTTATTTCTAAACCTGCTATGAGAGCTTCATACTCAGCCTCGTTGTTCGTTGCTTGGAAGGCAAGCTTATAAGCGTAGTTTGCTACCTGTCCCTCAGGGGATACTAAAGCTATTCCAGCTCCACTACCTGCTTGATTGACTGCTCCATCAACTCTCAAAACCCAACTCCCTTCTTCAAACGATGCTTGTTCTTCAAAACTCGTTTCACAGATGAAATCTGCCAGGGTTTGTGCCAGCGCTGCCTTCCGCGGTTTGTAGTCAATATCAAATTCCGACAATTCCACTGCCCATTTCGTCATCCGTCCTGAGAGGCATGGGGAGTGCAGGATTTGCCTTAAAGGAAGGTTGGTTAAGACCTAGACTGAGTGGTCTTGGAAGTAAGGCCGTAGTCTCCTTGCCGCGAATACTAAACACAGAATCATTTTCTCGATCGGTTCATACCTCGTTTCAGCATCTTGCAAGACTCTGCTTATGTAATAAATTGGATATTTCTCTTCGCGGGTGAGTACTGCACTGATGGTCGCACTTCTGACAGCCAAGTAGAGGTATAGGTCCTCAAGCCTTCCGGGTCGGTGTAAGGTTGGCAGCTTCGTCAGATAATCTTTCAACCCTTCAAATGCTTGTTGCAAGTCTGGTGTCCACTGGATCGGTCCTTTCTTCTTTAGCAGTGCGAAGAAGGGCAGAGACTTATCCGCGAGACAAGAGCAGAATCGGCTGAGATAGTTGACCGCGCCGTTGAGAGCTTGGACTTCTTTGATCGTTCTGGGCGGTCGCATCCCTTGAATCGCTGCAATCTTTTCAGGGTTCACATCTATCCCTCGCTGGCTAACCAAGAATCCCAAAAATTTTCCAGAATCAACACCGAAAACACATTTTTCCGTGTTTAAGTTTAACCCTCCGCGTCTTAGAGAGTCGAAGGTCTCCTGCAGATCAGCGGCGTGATCTTCTGCTTTCAAGCTTTTTACCACGATATCATCTACATAGATCGATACGTTTCTTCCAGTCTAGGCTCGAAAGATCTTGTCAACAGTCCTCTAGAACGTGGCCCCTGCATTCCTTAACCCGAACGGCATAACCTTGTAACAGAAAATCCCCTGATTGGTAATAAAGGTTGTGGCTTTTTTTATCGAGGGGATCCATACGGATCTGGTTATACCCTGAATATGCGTCCAAGAAACTGAGGACAACGTTCCCGGAAGTTTCATCAACCAACTCATCAATCGAGGGAAGGGGGTAACTATCCTTGGGACACGATTTGTTGAGATCTGAAAAATCAACACACATACGCCACTTCCCATTCGACTTTCTGACCAGAACCACATTGGACAGCCATTCGGAGTCCTCTACTTCCTCAATGAAACCGGCATCCAGTAACTTTTATGTTTCTTCTTTCGCCGCGAGAGCTTTTTCAGGCGCCATCTTTCTCTTTTTCTGAGCAATTGGCCTAGCATCATGTCTTATTCTGAGGGTGTGCAGGGCGATGGATGGAGGGACCCCCAGTAGATCTTTCGGTGACCAGGCGAAAATGTCCCTCGACCTTGCAATTATGTCAAGGACTCGCTGTTTCTCTTCGGGCTCTAATGCTTGCCCCATATATATTCTCTCTTCCGGGTTGGAGAATGGGGAGTGGACTTGCCTCTCGTCAGCGGTTGGAATTTCTCTTGCCGCGGGTCTTACCTCCAACTCTGCTTCAGTACTGGTACCCTCTTGATCGGTTTCTTCTACAAGCTCCTTCTGCGAGTTTTCTACCTTCTTTTCAGTTGTGCTCGCGGCGTAGTCTTCAATCTGCATTACTTCTCTTTTCTTTCTGAGGGAGGTTAAGTAACAGCTCCGGCTCTCTGGTTGTTGTCCACGGACTTCACCTACTTCTCCTCCTATCACGGGGAACTTGGCCAAAAAATGGTAGATAGAGACCACCATCTGAAACTTGTAGAGTGAGACTCTTCCTAGCAGGGCGTTGTATACTGTTGGGACCCGTACGACGGTGAAAACTATGTTTTCCATCCTTCGTCTTGGAGCGGATCTGAGCACTACAGTCAGCTCTATGGTCCCAGCGACTGGTATTTCATCTCCGGAGAAAGCAACTAATGTCCCTGAGTATGGCTTGAGTGCTGTTGCCGAGACTCCGAGCTGTAAAAAGGCTTCCCATGCGAGTATATCAACCGATGATCCTGTGTCAATGAACACCCTTTTGACAGTCTTGGTTGCTATTTGAGCATGTATGACCAGCGGGTCGGAGTGAGGCATCCTTACATCTTCCGCGTCTCTTGCCGTGAATACCATCTCTGCGTGCGGCGTGTGGGCAATTCGTCTGCTCTCCGCGGAAGGTGGTTGCTTTCCTTCTCGCTCATAATTCCTCCTTTCCTGGTTACTAGCTCCTGAAAGAGAGGGTCCTCCAGCTAGGGTGTCGATGTATTCTTCGGGTTCTGGAATACACTCAACCGCGGACCTCAACCTTCCTTCCTGCTCGCGCGGAGCCTGATTCACTGACCCTTGAGGGGGTGGGGGACCGTTATGGCGTCCTCTCCGCCATCGACGCCCTCGGCCCCTCCCTCGATACGGTTGTGGTGCTTCCTCACGCTCCCTGTATCGGTCAGGATCCCTGTTTTGATGACGAGGATACTCCTCGCCTTGCATGTGACGCTCTACCAGGTGCCGATCGTCCCTTCTATTCTGGTGGTGTTCTCGAGGACGGTTTTTCCGATCATGGTAGTCATCTCTCCGCGGTTGATGGCTTCTATTGCGGTCATCTCCTTCTCTCCGATCATTTCTTTGATGACGATGCTCTTCCCTCCTATCTGAATTGAAGTGGACTTCGTCATTTTGTCGGTGGTGTCCCGCCGATGGTTGTTTGGGGGGTTTCGCCGCCCCTTTATCCTTTCTGAATTTACCTGCCAGTTTACTGAAAAAGCCTTGATGCCCGCCATTTGCTCTTGAACTTGACGCGGCCGCTTCTTCTGCATCTATCTGCCGAGACACCAGATCCCTTAACTGATCATAGCTTCGGGGTTTCTTCCTGAACAGGTAAGTCTTGAAATCACCCTCCGCCAGATTGCCCATGAGGATGATAGTTGCGGATTCATGATTGAAATTCGGGATTTGGACGACTACACTGGTGAATCGGGCAAAGAAGTGACCCAGGGTTTCATCCCCTCCTTGCTTGATCGAGTTCAAGTCTAGCATGGTTTTCTTTCTTGACCGTGCGCTTCCAAAGTGAGATTGGAAGATCCGGTTCAAGTCAGAGAAACTGCTAACTGAACCCTTTGGTAAGTTGGTGAACCAGGTTAAGGCGATCTTGGTGAGGGTTGATGGGAAAGTCCGACATAGCATAGCATCATTGTATTCGTTGATCCCCATTGCAGTCATGAAATGACACATATGATCTTCTGGATCTGTGGTCCCATCATACTTCATGAGATTCACATCCCTCCATCGCTTGGGGACCGGTGCTCGGCAAATATCTTGAGTGAAAACAGAGGGAAGAGCGTCAGGGACGTCAACTTTCATTTGCGTTGAGCCAGACTTGGTGGAAGTCAACACGTCAGTTGAATGCTCTCCTCGTCGATGTTTGCTGGGTCGCATATTGACCCCTTGCGCGCCCTGATGCAGGGGATCGAATCCATATCCTGATGCTCCGGGTGCAGGGTTCCCATACTGATTCGGATTGATTGTTTCTGCCGCGTCTGGATGTCCATACATGTCATATTGCTGGTTGTGAGCTCCGGGCTGGCTTTGGTATATGTTCTCATAATCATGGTAATGCCGCGGCTCGTTTACTAGCTGGTGCTGGTGTTGGGGCCCTGATGCCGGTTGATAATAACATTGCGGCGCGGGGATCGGCTGATAATAGGGTTGAGGCTCGGGAGCTTGTGGGAAGTAATAATGCGGCTCTTGCTGCACCGCATGTGGCACGTACACAGGCGGTATGTATTCGGGCACGTATGTCGGGAAATAAGGGGGTACGAATGGAGATGCCCACATGCTCTGTTGTTCCCCTGATTGCAGTACAGATGGATTGTACATACTAGTGGCCTCTTGCTCTGGCATCGTGCTTTGGCTCATTTCATCTGAGTCTTCGTTGTTATACATGTTTCCTGTCCGACATGAACCACTTACAGTTTTGTTAGTAAAAGTGTTTGGCAGGGAGTTTGCTATCTTATGCTTTTAGCTAATCATTTTCCTACTTCCCCCCTTCGCGGGGGTTTTTTCCAGAGGCCTACGCGTCTCTTGTAGATTAGAAGGCTGTCTAGTCGGGACCGCGAATAGGCGACATTTTAGACTTAAATCATATGTAGATTGTTTTAATAGAAACCTAAAATTGACCCCTCAGGGTGAGTGGGTTCCCACAGACGGCGCCAGTGATGAAGCCCCCCCAAGAAAATTATACAAGGGACCCACTTTCGATGGGCCCCTGGGGATTTGGACACGAGTAAATATTTTTATATTACACGGGCTTACCTGACACGCGAATCAATTCATTCGCTATTTAACCTGGGCCGCGCTTCACTCGAATTCATAGAATTTAATCATAATCCCACATGTTTTTATGGGAGTTCATCTGTTTATTTCATATTGTGAGGGTTCATACCTGTCCGCGGAGATTAAACAGAGACGTATGGTTCATCGCGGATATGTAGGCTTCTCCCCTTTCTTTCTCTCTATCCTTCTCAATTTTACGCGGTCATCTCACGGATTCCGCGATTATCCTCTAATTTGTTCCTCTCTATTCTCTTTCTTTTTGTCCTCCTTTCCCGAAAAGCCCCCCTTTTCTCTCCTGTTCACTTCCCTATTTATATGGCTCGGCCAGGGTCCCTTTCTTTGACACGTGTCGTCATTGGGCTGACACGTGTGATTGTCGTGGGTGGTGGGCATGATGGACATGTGTCATCATTTTATGTCCGCGTCCCCCTTATATCCCAGTTCTCCTTGGAGACCGTTCCTAATATGTCCGCGTCCAATTCCTTGTTATTTCCGCATGGTTTCATCAATACATATCATGAAGCTTTAAGCTACGCACAGACTAGATATTAACAGAAATCTATATTGATAAAAATAAATTGGATGAGTAAAGGATGTACATGTTCAGTTGAAAGGGTTGTTCATTGAGCACTTGAGTTCTTTTTTTTTTATTGAAGCACTTGAATTCTTTTTGTGCGGTAATCTTATGTATGTATATCATCATGAGTCGAAGCTAGTTTAATCGACATCTGATCAGATATTTTTAGTTAAAACTAATGTTATACATTGGGGAATGGAGCTGCCTGCTTAATCAAATAGAAAATTGTGATTAGATTTTGAGTTTAAGAGATTAGTAGCAGGTTGATTTATTGAAAAGGAAGAACATATGAGTGCATACCCGCAACCTATATTTTCTTTGGAACCTTCTGTACATATTTTCAAAGGATGAAGGGACAACACGGAGAATTTGTAGGCACAAAGACATCCTATTTGGCTTTCACTGTATGAAAACAATAGACCTGTTAACGATGACCAATTGACCATCATTGGTGCTTCGCAAGAAAGACGATAGGGTCGATGTTTCTTGATATTGACAGTCTTCGGTGCCTCCGCGAAAGATCGAATACCTCATAGAAAGATCTCATAACACGCGAAGGCATGCCATCTTTCACGGCAGATCCGCAAACGTCGATCCTTGCAAGAACGATCATTATTAAGTTGAAAGTGAGCGCTTGGAAAAAAAACTCTAATTGAGTATGAAATAAAGTACCTCAACGCAGGAGTTGATTTGCACTTGTCGCCCACGCAACCTATGAGCGCCCCTGAAGCTGATTTGAACTTATCGCTTGCGAATCCTATGAGCACGCTTGGAGCGACTTGCATTTGTCATCCGCGCACTATAAGCACATCTGGAGCTAACTTAAACTTGTCGCCCACACAACGTATGAGCGTGTCAGACTGTCAGGAGCTGACTTAAACTTGTAGCACGCGTAGCCTATGAGCGCACCTGGAGCTGATTTAAACATGTTGCCCGCACAACCTATGAGCGCGTCTAGGGTTGACTTAAACTTGTCACTTGCACAACTCATTTTCACGAAAATAGTGAAGGGTCCAAATGCTCATATTTGAACTATGAGAGGCTTGATTCTCGTTCTAAGAGATATGTCGACAACCCATTTATAGTTGGTTGCAGTCCAAACCAACAAACTTGCTTGAAAATTTATAACAAAGGTCAGACATATTGAGTACTCTTTCACAGATGAATATGAACGAGATACAAGTGCCTACACTACATCATTTTAATCGAACCACAGTTAAGTTATGACTTAACTAAATTTCAAGGAGGTATGACGATGCACTAACATAAATCGTACTACTTATGATGCCATGAGTAAATTTGAGTGAATACGATCATGAATGAGATTCCCCGCTATACAAATAGAACCTCGTCAAATATAATAAAGGAAAGTACTCGTGGATGACTTATAAGTATTCATTATGGTAAATGTAAGGCCAACAAGGTTAAAGGTGGCGGCGTTTAGTCGCACACGGACAACATATCCGCTAAAGTATGAAAATCCCTATCAACACTCCTCGTATCTAGAAGCTGTATGCGGTCCACAAACTCGTTAAAACGCGAAAAAACCCACTAACTCACTAAATGGACATGAGTCTCGTCCCGAAAAACACTTGGTACTAAATCGAATGTCACTTGTCATCAGCCAATGCACACTTGTCGATTAACATGCAAAGACTACCACCAAGTTCTCCTACAAATAGGCGGGAGGGCTTCATTTATAAACGAAGCCCTCCAGCCTATTTGCTTTGAGAGCCCTTTTCTGAGCGGGGATCGTCTTGGCATGTGAGGACCGACACTTGATGTAGACCAAGGGAGGAAGGTGGTTCGCAGAAAGCTCAAATTTGGATCGACCCGGGTTTGCTGCGCAGACGGAAATCTCATCGCGCATCTCAGGTAAACTCGATCACTCGAGTTCACCCGAGTCCTACTTGATCTCGAAACCCGATGGAAAGAGATTTTGAAATCGGGCTTTGTCAACGGGAGAGGAAATTTATGTGAGGAAAGCATGGACAATGAGGATGCGTGGACAGACAAACCTAGTCAGTCACAAGATCCATAGAATTCTCTATCCCCATTCTTGTTCATTTTTCTGTTAGCGCTAACAAAACTCTTTTTGTTTTTCCTTTTTAATTTAATTTAATTTTTATTATATATGAGGGCTTAAGCTCTTGTTATCGAATGGATTAAGGGTTAGTTTTGCTGCCTTAAAAATGCTTCATCCATCTAAAGTTCATTCATGGAATACTTTGCTTGTATAAATTAAAACGATTTAAGGATTTCACAGACTAGAAATTTATGTACAATTACACAACCAAGTTCATTCCCCAACTAGGAACCACCTAAAAAAGCTAATGATAACAATGGAGCATGCAAAATACTCCATATTGTCAAAAACTTGAGGATTGGAGCATGCAAAATACTCCATATTGTCAAAAACTTGAATCCTCAGGGGGAGAATCCTCTTTCTAATTTCAAATAAAAACTTCTTAGGCCCCTAAAAAATATATCATTCATCAATCAACTGTTATTTACACAACAATAAAAATTTAAGAATAAAGCCTATAAATTTAAAAACATCATCCACTTTAAGTAGTGCAAGGGCAGCACAATTCAATGAAATGACTTTAACACTTTGTTTGACCACTGTTTTTTTTTTTTAAGGAATAGGAAGGGTGAGAAATTGTGAAAGAAAATGGAAGCGAAGAGAATGAGAACTCCTATTAAATTTCACCCTTTTGATGGAGTGTGAAATCACATTATTCTCGTCTAATTGACAATTATGGAGCGGTTATTTAAAATCCCATTCTAAATGTTAAACTCCTCAAGTTCACAAAGCAATTCCATGGCATGCAAATTGAACCAAGAGAAGGAAAGAAACTCCAACAAGGGCATAACTTAGTTCGTTGTATGCACAACCATCAAATGGATTAAGGGTCTCAAAGCTTTGCCTTTCCTCTATGTTGAACATGGTTCACTACGGCAACAACAACTGTATTCAATCACAACAAACCCAACACAAGCCACTGTAATTCGCAGAACAGAGGGACGATCGTACATCAAATCACTCAAAACTCATAACAATAAGATGAGATCAAAAGGAACTCCAAATCATATAAAGGCTACAGTACAAGAAAACAAGAGAGAAAGAGGACGAGAGGCAACTGAGAGCGTTTGGGGCTACGGAAATTCCTCATATACTCAACATCGCCTGAGACTCGTCGGGAAGCTGTCATCGTCGCTGATTCCGGCTTCTGCAAGGGCCACGTCGTCCTCATCCTCCCTCCTAATTCCCTGTGTCATCTCCCTCGGCGCCGTCATCACCATCACCAACACGCCAACAGAGCTCTCCAACCAGATCCTTGACTCCATTCTGAATCGCTCCCTAAATTCTCCAATTTCAACTCCAATTTGCCGATCGTTCTCATCACCGACAGCGAAAAACCTAATTCCTTAGCCGAAGCTTAAATTCCTCAGACGGTGGCGAGACCAGCAGGGATGCTAAGTTCGATGAAGGATGGGCGCCGACGGGATGGATCTGGGAGGATGCAGGACGCCTGATTTTGGATTTGATGGGAGTAGATTTGCAGTTGCAGAGATGGATCGGGAAGGCACTGAGAGATTTTGCGTTCTCCGTTTCACGTCTGAGGTGCATATTTTGGGGTTAGGGTATAACGCAGCCTGTTTCAAAGGTACAATTAGCAGAATCACTACATTTTTTTAACAATCCTTTTTTTTTATGCGCCACTGCTGACAGAGATCATTGAGCTTCTTGATCGATAGGGTCCCCAAGGGGAAAAATCTCGAACCAAAGCATGAATGTGATCAATCGGGGCTTACACTTGTACATCCGAGCAAATGTGGTTCCACTACTGAGAGGAAGACAACGTACAGTATATCCATTTCTCACCAAATTATATATATATGCACTAAAGGTGCGACCTTCTTCTTGGGTTTTGGAATGTCATTTGATATGTGACTGCTCATTGCTCACCAACTGATTACCTAATTCTTTATTGCTTGCTCATGTCTGTCTGTGATCGCTTTGCTGCCTTGTAGGTGTTGATCGATCAACTCATGCACGCCATTAGCTTCAACCTCCAGCTAAACAAGGTATAGTTCTTTAAGCTTTGTATCGGGCCATCAATGGTTATATACAACTTAATAGCTTTCCAGTGCAACTACCCACTTAAAACTTTAGACTTCTCGAATTCAACCTAATTTTGTATGCCAAATATTTCGTCATTTTGGTGCTAAAATACATATGCAGTTGGTAATAAACACAAACACAATTGCTATATTATATTATAACATGTACATTGTTGCAACTTGACACTTTTCTGTGCAAGTTTTTCATCTGTTGAAACCATTTAATATAGCAGCTGCATCAAAACATTAAAAGCGCACACAGAAGTTTTTAAGTGATTACTGATTATAGATCGATATCAACAAGTACGTCTTTTAAATTATTCTGTTGAGATGTGATTTACTTTCAAAGAAGCGAAAACTTAGCATATCAGGTCGATGAGCTCCTTCTAGTGCCAACTGATTTTAAAATAGAATCTCATCGAGTTATTGTGCTAGAAGTCCAACACAATAACCAGCTTACATAACATGCTAGAGTTTGTGATGATATTGTCCTTATGTAAATGGTATTTTTGAGAAATAAGTGTAACTGATTTATTGATGAAATAACCGCCGGCATAAGTAAGCATCTTGGGAATTTTGAAGCACTTTCCCTTGAAGTAAAGAACACTTCTAGATTAGTTGCCGAAGAATGTGACGGGATACCTCTTGGAATTGTTACAATGGCTCGATCCATGAGGGGGAAACTTGTGCACATGTGTGTAGCGGTCAACATGATATGAAAGAGAAGGTATTCAGGATATTGAGGTTTAGCAAGATCAGTTACATGATGACAAGCATCGAAAGTGTTTCTTGTACTGTGCTTTGTACCCTGAAGATTACCAGATAGAGAGGAATAAGTTGATTAGCGAGTTCATTGCAGCAGGGCTGTTAGATGGAGCTGACAGACATGAAAGAATAGACGAGGGACACACGTTGTTGAATGTTCTTGAGAATGCATCCTTGCTGGAATTTGATACAGTAATGAGTATCAGTATAAAGATGCATGATTTAGTGAGAGACATGGTTATTGAAATACTTGGGTTGACAGACATGGTGAAGGTAGGAAAACGTTTGAAGGTGATACGTGGAAGGGAAGAATGAATTAAAAAGGATTTGCAGTGGGTGTCTTTGATGTACAATTCGATAGATTGCATTGAAGGTGTGATTCCTGATTGTCCGAACATTTCAGTGTTGTTGCTTCCGAACAGTTCATTGCAGAGGGGCTTTTAGATGGAACAAATAGACAGGAAATTAGCATAGACGAAGGACACACTTTGTTGAATGATCTTGAGAATGCATCTTTGCTGGAATGTGTAATAGATGATGAATTTAGGAGTTTGTGTAAAGATGCATGACTTGGTGAGAGACATGGCGGTTGAAATAATTGGTTCCCTTTGCATGCTAAAGGGACAAAAAAAAAAGGTTTCAAGAGGATACCTGGAAAGGAAGAATGGATTAGTAAGGATTTACGGTGGGCGTCTTTCCTTGTTCGAATGATAGGCCTCAAAGTTCTTGATTTGTCATATACAGAAGTGAAGGTACTGCCCGGTTCAGTTTCCGACTTCTGCAATCTCAACACCCTGTTGCTTTGTTGCTGCTACTATTTGCACTACATTCCT
Organism: Persicaria maculosa; assembly: GCA_963922045.1. Lineage (NCBI taxonomy): Eukaryota > Viridiplantae > Streptophyta > Magnoliopsida > Caryophyllales > Polygonaceae > Persicaria > Persicaria maculosa. Next base: position 41,449,832 of record OY998269.1, read on the forward strand.
TCATTAGCGAAGCTAACGAAACTAAGAAAGTTGGATCTACAATTTTGTGTGAGAATGAGGAATTTGCATGCATAGGGGGTATCAAAGAAATATTTGCCGTGGAAGACGAAGCAGGAGACGATGAAATCCAACTGCCAAATCTGAACAGATTCGAGTTGTGGGAATTGCCATAGCTTATAAGTAAGAAGACCACTGTGTGCAACTCCTTACAATCTGTATTAATAGCTGGAAGAGGGGTCCTTAAGTTGGAGAACCAATTACGGTCCCAAGGCTATCAGTCATTAATAACAACATACCTCTTCCTGTTTCGAGGCTATCAGGGTCACTCCTTTGGAATGACCCTGCCACCCAAGCCTTCTCCCATCAACATGGCTGTTTTTCTGCTACTGGTTTCAATGGAGGGAGTCCCCACAGATAACTGATTGCAACACTAACTTGACAACAGGGAAATCGAAAGATATATTAATGACGTACAAGTAAATGGAAGCTTGTTGTTCAAATCTCTCAACAGTCAACAAAGGTGTTTCCCATCCAAATCTAGTCATTACGGTTGTATAAAATGTTGCTTCAAGTCTCCTTTTCTCAACCTTTCAGACCATTCAGAAGTGTATGCAAGTGAGGATATTGCCTCAAGTTATGGAGGAGCACCTACATATTGGACTAGGAGATGATCGATGTTAGTTGCTTCAACTTCAATCAACGTGTTGGTTTTGGTTATTTTTACCAATGGAAATTTTATATTGTTAATATACTGTTGTTTCGGATGCAGACTGATGGCTGTTTGAGCCTTTGAGGGAGGAAGCATTGAGTGATATTTCCACGAGATATATTTCTTTCTTGGTTTGGTCTTATTTTTTGAGACACAGCTCATGGAAATAACCAAAACCAACACATATAAATTAAACAACAACCATTCAATTCAAGATCGTCCAAGGCTACTAGGAGAAGTATCTTCATTAACTCAGAGGTCAAAGCAACAACCATTCAAGGTCGTCCAAGGCAAGGACATTCCTTTATCTCTCGTGACTAATTTGGCTTCTTTTCCTCCACACAATCTAACAACTCAACTCCTCTCTCTCTCTCTCTCTCTCTCTCTCTCTCTCTCTCTCTCTCTCTCTCTCTCTCGATCTAGATCTCGATCTTCAAGCTAGCTGGTTACGTTTCTCGTTAACCGCTTCTCTCTTGCTCGATCAGCTGGTGTACGTATATGATCCATTCACATATCTAGCTAGGTGGGGTACGTATTTGCGTAAGCATCGTCTTATATACTATATTTGATTATATATATACTTATTTTAGCTACCGTCGTATACTCATAACTCAGATTCCATTGCCAATTTATGTACAAAATTTGGTACAGCTGTACGTACATATATACTTACTTTAGCTACCGTCATATACTCATAACTCTATATATTACTATTATTTATCTAAACCACTTTCTTTTTGTTAGATGGCTATGATACCTTTCTCTTCAACTAACAACGCCAGCTTACATGGCAAGCTAGAAGACCTGATAGAGATGATGCAACAATTAAAGAGTAAGGCAGATGATATTCAGAATGAAATCCGTAATGAAGAGCTTCAATCTAGAAAGAAAAGAAAGAGTGAAGTCACTTTATGGCTCCAACAAGTTAGCAGTTTTGAAGAGCAAGTTCAGAGTGTTGGAACAGAAGTTGCACAAGTCGGTTTCTTAGGTCGTCGGCAGTTGTCGAGTAAGCTTGATGGGGTAATAGAATGCGGTGAACAACTGTTAAAGCAGAGTGAGTTTTCCCGAGGACTTTTGCTTGATGATGTCAAACCTCAAGGCCTTGAATTAGTGACAGAGAAAATGGAAGGTTCCACACCCTCAAGGGTTCATGATGAAGTCTGGGGTTGTTTTGAAAGAGGTGAAAGGAGGGTTGGTATCTTTGGTATCGGCGGAGTGGGTAAAACAAGTTTGGCCATGCACATCAACAATCAAATTTTGAATCAGACACATCTTTTTCATTGTGTCTATTTTGTCACTGTATCTCGAGAGACCAGTGTTCTTAAGTTGCAGAGTGATATTGCAAAAGCACTTGGACATCGTCTGGAATATGAAGATGAGCCGAAAAGAGCAGCCGAGTTGAGGACGGCTCTAGCAAAGAGAGAGAAATCTCTACTAATCCTTGATGATGTATGGGAGGATATTGGAATGGAGAAGGTTGGAGTTTCAATGGAAGGTGATAGATGCAAGTTGCTCATGACCACTCGGAAAAGAGATGTATGTCGCAAAATGAACTGCTTTCCGGTTAAGATGGATCCTCTTTTACAAGGAGAATCTTGGGATCTGTTTAAGAAGCAACTTGGGAATTTTGAAGCACTTTCCCTTGAAGTAAAGAATACTGCTAGATTAGTAGCCGAAGAATGTGATGGGTTACCACTTGGAATTGTTACAATGGCTCGATCCATGAGGGGAGAAACTTGTGCACATGTGTGGAGGGATGCACTGAAAAGACTGCAAAATCCTTGTAGTGGTCAACATGATATGAAAGAGAAGGTATTCAGGATATTGAGGTTTAGCTACGATCAATTACATGATGACAAGCATCGAAAGTGTTTCTTGTACTGTGCTTTGTACCCTGAAGATTACCTGATTGACAGGAATAAGTTGATTAGCGAGTTCATTGCAGCAGGGCTGTTAGATGGAGCTGACAGACAGGAAAGAATAGACGAGGGACACACGTTGTTGAATGTTCTTGAGAATGCATCCTTGCTGGAATTTGATACAGTAATGAGTAACCATATAAAGATGCATGATTTAGTGAGAGACATGGCTATTGAAATACTTGGGTCGACAGACATGGTGAAGGTAGGAAAACGTTTGAAGGTGATACCTGGAAGGGAAGAATGGATGAAAAAGGATTTGCAGTGGGTGTCTTTGATGTCCAATTCGATAGATCGCATTGAAGGTGTGATTCCTGATTGTCCGAACATTTCAGTGTTGTTGCTTCAAAACAATCCTCTAAGGAGCGTATCAGATTGTTTCTTTGTGCACATGATAGGCCTCAAATTTCTTAATTTGTCTTGGACACCAATTGAGGTACTGCCAGATTCTGTTTCTAACCTGTGCAATCTCAACACTTTGTTGCTTTGTTTCTGCAGAGGTTTGCACCGCATTCCTTCAATAGCAAAGCTTACAAAACTAACAGAGTTGAATCTAAAAGAGTGTTGGAGGATGAGGACATTGCCAGAGGGTATGCAAGTGTTGGCAAGCCTAGAGAACCTAAGTATTCAAGGCACTGAAATAGAAGGAATGCATAGGGGGCTTTTTTCAAATCTCTTGAATCTTAAGAATTTTTTTGGCAACACTAAAATAGTAGTTCCAGCAAAGGAATTGTTGAGGCTGAGGCATCTGGAGAAGTTAACTGGGGTTCATTTGGATGGTGTTAGTTGGTTCAATCAATGTGTTGATTTTGGTTGTTTTGACCAAATGAAACCTTATTCTGTTTATGTTGGATCTATTTTTAATGAACACAAACGAGTAGATGGTGATGTTGATAGAAGAATAGTTTTTAATGGATGTAGATTGAGAACAGGAGCAGAGGTGTGCTTGTCGGTTCCACGGAATGTTGGTAGAGTTGAATTCTGGGAGTGCAGCTTCGGTGTCAAGAGCTTGCTGGATGCTTCGCCTTCGTTGGGTGATGCAACTGAATTAGAGTGTTGCGAATTAAGGTATTGTAAGGGAATTCAGTATATTATTCCTGAGGGGTGGATAAAGCCCTTTCAAGGCATCCGACGATTAAAGCTGACAGAAGTAGATGAGTTTTGTGGCCTAGTTAGAGAGGAAGTGAGGGTGCATATGGACATCTCTTTTTCCGGTCTTAGAGTTCTGGAAATTAAATATTGCCGAAAGTTGAAGAAGTTGTGGATGCTGAACCTTGACCTACCTAATTTAGAGGAGATTGAGATTGCAGATTGTGTGCAAATAGAAGAAATATTTGCAACGGAAAAGGGGAAAACAATTAAACTGCTAAGGTTGTGTTCTTTGAAGTTGAGGTCTTTGCCAGAACTGAGGAGCATATGGGGTAAATGCAATGTCTTCTTTCCTCATCTTGTTTCTTTAGAGGTAATTGCGTGCCCAGCGGTAAAGAAGATAGGGATGGTAAGCTACAACCTGCTGTTTTTGAAAAATATTCAAATTAAGGATTGCAAACAACTGGAAGAAATCTTTGCACTGAAAACGGAAGAACCAGACAAATTGCCAAAGTTGTGTTCTTTGGAGGTAATTGAGTGCCCAGCGATGAAGACGATAGGGATGACAAGTTACAACCTGTCCTCTTTGGAAACCATTCATATTCGGTATTGTGAACAACTGGAAGAAATATTTTCAAGTGACAAGGAAGAACCAGTCAAATTGCCAAAGTTGCGTTCTTTGGAGGTAAGTGGCTGCCATGCGGTGGAGAAGATAGGGATGGTAAGCTACAGCCTGCTCTCTTTGGAAACCATTCGTATTCAGAATTGCAAACAACTGGAAGAAATATTTTTAAGTGACAAGGAAGAACCAATCAAATTGCCAAAGTTGCGTTCTTTGGAGGTAATTTGGTGCGATGCGGTGAAGAAGATAGGGATGGTAAGCTACAGCCTGCTCTCGTTGGAAACAATTCATATTCAAGGGTGCAAACAACTGGAAGAAATATTTGCACCGGAAACTAGAGAAACAGTCAAATTGCCAAGGTTGCGTTCTTTGGATTTGTATAATTTGGTGGAACTGAGGAGTATATGGGGTACTTGTGATGCCTTCCTTCCTGATCTTGTTTCTTTGGATGTATGGAATTGTCCAATTTTGAAGACGATAGGGTTGGTGTGTTGCAACCTTCCCTCTTTGGAAAGAATTCAGGTTCAGTATTGCAAACAAGTGGAGGAAATATTTGCAATGGAAGCCGAAGCAGGAGTTGACGAAATCCAGTTGCCAAAATTGAAGATATTGGAGTTGTTAGAATTGCCGGAACTGAGGAGGATAAGTAGGGAGACCATTGTGTGCAACTCCCTGCAATCCGTATCAATAGGTGGTAAAGAGGTCCCCAAGTTGGAGAACTGCCCGGTTTCAGTCAATGATAACAATGGTCCTCTTCCCGTTTTGTGTGCTGCTGGTATTCCTCGAGGCTGGTGGGACTCGCTCCACTGGAATGACCCTGCCACCCAATCCCTCTTCCATCAACTTGGTTGTTTTCGTTACCCTAGTTTCAACATGGGCATTTGAAGCCTCTACTGATGGCTACAAGGAAGCCCACAAGCTCGATGACAATTGACAATGCTTCAATCACTAGAACAGAACGTTGATTAAAGCGGTGAAGCATGATTTTCAGAGTTTGATTGAAAGCGCATGGGACATCAAATCATCAATCTTTTGCTCGTGGAAGGCAACGCCATTGATGGATTTGTTTTGTGGCTGAATTACTTTTTTCTACTTTCATCAGGTTGGTTTTGACAAGGCTATGATGAATCATTAGATTATAGCAAATTTGGGGTAGATGACAGACAATATGAATTGCAAAACTAGATAATCTTGCATGCTCTTGTAGCGTAAGTAAAGTGAATTGACCATATTAGCCTCGGATTTACCTAATTGTGTGTGGCTGTGACACTGTTTTCTAGCAGTGTTTGTGTATTTGCTCGACAAATTGCGATATTAATGACAGACAAGTAAATGGAAGCTAACAGTTCGTAGTTGACAGTTCAAGTCACTTCAACAAAGGCGTTGTCTCCTTTTCACAACTTTTCATATCATTAGATGTACGTACATGATAACCACACAGACAGCGCATTTAAACTCTCATTCTTCCATGAATCTGCACATCTCTTGATGGAATGTTATGCGAGAAACCCCAATTGCATTCATCTTTGCATATAAATACAATACAAGAATTCTAAGAAAGGTACGTCGAAATCCAAAGCTACTAGTGAAGCAATCAGATTGCACCAACCAGGCTGCTTATCTGTTTACATTCATGACATCTCTATAAAGGTTTCGATCTGCTATAGGCCATTCTATTGTTTGTTTATGTGCTCTACATTGGAAATTTGTTCCTCTTCTTCACATCTTTCTTACTATGATACTCCACAAATCCTAGATAAGGTGGCCCAAATCCCTGAGTAAAAAGGTTTCGATCTGCTATAGGCCATTCTATTGTTTGTTTATGTGCTCTACATTGGAATGAGGTTTCTAGCGGCAATCATCTATACACCAAAAGGGGTAAGCAACTACGCAATGACGAATTTCAGTATGTAATTCTTTAGCAAAACCCTAATGAGAGGAAAGAACGCGTGCCACGCACCTAACCCTTTCGCCTCCCATGGCAAAGAAAACCCTCCAGAAAATTCTTTAGAAACCCCATCTCTGCAAATCTCCAAAAGGAAAAGCTTGCTGAAAAGAAACAACTGCAAAGGGTGCTCTTCTGTTTTCGAAGCCAATTGGAAGGGGATAAGGCTCTCAATCTCTGACCCCCAACACCCCTTTTCTGTCAAAATCTGGCGACACTTAGAGCATCTTTAATGGTGGTACTTGGAGTACCATAGCCATATTTTTAAATTAAAAATAAAAATAAATGTAAGAGTTGGGGGGAGAATCAAGACAATCATTACAAGTGAGTACCATTAAGATGATACTCACTCTTACACAATATCTTAGTTTTATCCAATATCTTAGTTTTATCCAATGAACAATAACATGTGGGGGCCATTTTTTTCTCTACACCCACAAAGATTTAAAAATAAAATGAAATATATGTTAAGATACTTTTGTGAGTATCATGGTTGTGTATTCAAGTATCTTAAAATGATGTGGCAAGAAAAAATGTAAGATATGATACTTGAATTGGATACCATGGATAAAGATGCTCTTAGGTGTTGGCCCTGGGCGGAGTAGAAGATCCAGTACAAAAGGTCGCTTCCATGTCCCTTGGTGACGATCAAAAACCTCGGCTTCCAAATCTCAGTACAGAAACGCCCGGAAAAACATCACTTCATGGGGTCAACGCTTGGGATGGAGAGACAGACCCCCGCCATGGCCACTCCTAAAAAGTTCAGAAGTACAAAGTGCAGAAATTCTTTTGGGCGAAAGTAACCCCCGATTGTCTACCCCTGGGACTGATCTGGGCGTGTGGTGCCTGCGAGAGTACCGATTGGGTCCTCTCTTTGGGTGGCGATGTCAGACGACGATGCCGGTTGATGGTTTGCTATTCCTTTCCCTCCACATCTATTTAAGAAATTGGGGGTGGACGCTTCTGTCTCACCTCTCCACAACAACATTCTCTACCTCTCTTCTCTCTATTTCTCCTTTCTCTTGCTATCAAATTCAGGCTACTAACCACTCTCTTGTTTCTGATTTAATCATGGCCTCTTCGTCCAAGGACAAGGGCAAAAAAACCCATGGAGGCCGAGTCTCTCGTGCCTCCTTTGAACACCTCCCGAAAAGGCCAAAAACAGATTATCATTGAGGAAATCCCCATGGAGAAGCTGAACCCATCCGGTGGTGCTGATAGCGAGAAGATGGAGAAAAAAGACAGGAGCACAAAGAAGCTGCAGAAGGAGATGGAGAAATTGAAGGCCATCCAAACCAATGTGCAGGCCAACATCTGCTCTCTGAGTACAACCACTCTCTTTGCTACCATTGTGGGTGATCCAGTGGAGGCCAAGGACGTGAGGAAAAGAATCAAGTTTGACTGGAAGTACCTCTCCGGGGGCTTTCAACTGGTGCCCTTGGCCAACAAATGGTTTGAACTAAGGTTCGACCTCCCTGCGGATCGTGACTGTGTCTGGGAGAAGAGACTGTTCCATGTGGCGAGCCAATTGCTTTTGGTGCGCCCATGGTCTCCGGACTTTGATCCTTGGACCGAGTCCATCACTCGTCTGGATCTCTGGATCCGTATACTTGGCCTGCCGAGCAAATATGTGTCTGATTCCATCCTCACCTCCATCATTGAGGATAATAAAATTGGGAAAGTCATCCGGGTTGCGGCGTTCAACTCCAAGGGTGCCCGCCTCCGCTATCCTCGAGTGTGCATCTCTACTGATCTTACACTGATTAGGGAGAGGAAAGTGTCCTTGCTCAACGAGCGGGACGAACTGGAGCGCTTCCCATTATGGTTTGAGGACTTCTCGGAGGGCTGCGGGAGTTGTGGAATGATGGACCACTTGTTCGAGGATTGCCCTTCCCGGAGACTGTGTAACTCGGTGCCCCAAGGCATCCTGGGTGGAGGCCCTGAAGCTGCACTGACAGCCTAATGATGTAGCCGAGCCTGAGGTGGGGGATGGTGCTTGGGCGCGGGTGGCCGCTAGGAAGGCGCCGGCTCCAGCTCCTCCCACCTTCGGTCACTCGAAGACAGAGCTTTGGAAAAGCTTCGGTAAGAATGTAGTCATCTCCTCTGACTCCTCTACCAACTCATCCTCTGAGTCAGAAGAGATCTCTACTACAAGGGCGGATCCCCTGGTGATTGATGGAGAGGTAACCTCACACCCCTATGAGGCACTGCACCCTCCTTCAGCTGTACTTGCTGATCCCCCACATGATGCAAACCCCTTCCCAAACGAAGAAGACCTCTTCGACCTGGAGTACTATGGTTCTGACAATGATGCTATGGAGTATGAGGACAGTGTCGGGCTGATGGATGGCTGTGGCGGAATCTCCGCTGATATGACACAAGCTGACTTCGATATTATGCTCCAGAACATCCCAGCTTCGGCTGAATTCAAGCTTCCCAACCTCAGCAACCCTGCCCGGCAGTTGGCCCCATCCTCCTCCTATTTGGCTGCTCTTTCTGCCTCCCCGAGGGCGGTGTCGGAGTTTGAGCGGTCTGGGGCTGGAGAGTCCTCCAAAACTGAGTCAAGCAAACGTAAATTCGAGGAAGAAGACGGTGAAGCTGTTAGCTCCAAGCTGATGGGGGTTGACAGCAAGCGCGGGAAAAATGGTAAGTAAACTCTCATGGCATCCCCCTTCTTGTGTCTTTGGTAGTTGGGATGCAAGATGGTCATCTGTTATATGCAAACTACCCATGCTATGCTATGATCAAAAACTGCCCTTTTGTGTTGTTGTAGTAGCTTATGAACTTAAATGGTTGTCCTCAGTAGCTTTTGAGATGTTAGTTTCTCTGAGGATTATGAATCTTTTGATGTATCACCCCTCTTTGGCAAGTTGTTGTAATCATGCTCTTGTATCGGCTAGGCAAATCAAGGTCTCTAGGACCATGTATGTAATGAAGGCAGTTTGTAATGAAAATCTATCTATGTTAGCTACATCCTACTGGCATCTGATACACCTAATCAAAAGATTCATGAGCAACTCCTTGGGCAAACTTCCCTTCAAAAAACATCAAATATATCCAAAATCAAACTCACCAATGTATATTAGGAGAATCAATTACTGTTGGTGCCACAAACTGATTGATTTCCAACCATTTATAAAACAACCTTTTCTCAAACCAAATGTATTAGGAAAATGCACGCTACTTGGTATGGATTACCAACCTTCTCACTGTCAAAAACTGGTGGAAAATCACCTTCGTACTAAACGAAATTGGCGGTTTAGTAAAGGGTGTATCATTTGGTCTCTTTTCATGAGGCAGGAAAATATTGAGCTGCTAAAAGTCTTAGAGGGGCAAATTGTAACGTCATTATTAATGAAATACATAAGGATAACGCACCGGCCCATCATAAGAAAACAAGTTTTAAATAGACTCTTCTACAAATATTATAGCAAGAAATTACCATTCATAATCCCACTAAAAAATAATTATCAAACTCTTAAGGAAAATGATCAACATGGGAGAGACTCTTGTTTTACGCTAAATGTTTATACTGGAAAACATTTCCTTTGGAAGTATACATTCCCTCCTCGGACTAATGCCCACGAGCAAGAAATAGTGGGAAAATACAACACCATCAGAAAAATTCGAAAGAAAAATACACAAAAGCCACATACTAAAATGACAAGAACAAACATTAAAAGAGTAACGAATGGGTATGGGAGAGATCACCTCAAGCTCAACCATACAATTAAGAGAAAGTCATGCTTATAAGATATTGGAATTGTAGGGGAATTGGGAAAGACACTCTCTGGTCTAACATCAAGGGGTGGCGCACCTTAGACCATATACAAATGCTTATTCTAGCAGAAACTAAGACGGAAACAGAACCTAAAGATTCTCTATGGAAAAACGTAGGATTTACAAATATGTGTTGGTCCCCGGCCTCCGGTCGCTCCGGGGGCATCATGTTGCTATGGAATGAAAACTCCCTTGTGGACGTGGTTATCTCAGTCATTAGTCACCTTCCGAGAATAATAGGAATCAAATATGAAAACGTAAAGGAAAACTTTTTATGTCTTATGTTCTTTGTATACGCCCCTCCCAATCCCGCAGGCAAAGAGGAGTTTTGGAGAACTCTATACAACCTAATTACCCAAAATAACCTCCCCTGCCTTGTGATGGGAGATTTAAATGAAATAAGTCAAACATCGGATAAGTATGGTGGAGCAGAAACCTCACCCGGCCGATTCCAGCGTCTGCTAGAATTTAAAGATATGTGCTCTTTGGTCGAGATCCCCTCCATTGGTAACCCATTTACATGGAGAAAGAAACAAGGAGGCCCAGATAACATTTGGGAAAAACTAGATAGGGTATTAGTTCATCATGAAATTCTCGATATGTTCCCAGAACTAGTGACAAAAAATGAGGCATTTTCAAAGTCTGATCACTGCCCCATCACAATTACTTTCTCCAAAGACACTAACTTCAAACCACCCCCATTTAAATTCGAAAACATATGGCTACATAGAAAAGACTTTCAACATATAGTGAAACAAGCGTGGAGAGCTTCATGCGCAGGCTCAATAATGTTCCGAATCATTCATAAATCAAAAATCCTGAAACAAAAAGCCAAAGCATGGAAAAACAGAACTTTTGGAAATATCTTCCGCCAACTTCAAGAGGTTGAGGAGGCGTTAGTAGAGCTACAATCAAACCAGATCACAACCCAAGATCAGTACAAATATACAAAAGAACAGAATCTCCTAACAAAGAGAGAAAATCTACTCCTCTTCCATAAAACCTACTGGAACCAAAGAGCTAAATCAAAGCATCTAAAATTATCAGATACTAATTCCTCATATTTTCATAGAGTAGCCACATGAAGAAGAAATCGGAAAATTATTAAAGCAATTACATCCGCAGAAGGAACCCAAATCATAGGCGATGAAAATATTAAAAAAGAAATACAAAAAGATTTTGAAAAACGATTCACTAAGGATCAGTCTTACACGAACACCCAACTAGAAGAATATCTCTCGGCTATTAACCCAAGTATAACAGAAGAGGAGAACATGCTACTTATTCAACAACCTACGAATACTAGTAGGGTGGCTCAAACGGTCCGAACCGGCCCGATTTTTTTAGGAGGTTGAACCGAAGCCCAACCCGAAACCGAGTATTCGGTTTTCGGTTTTTTCGGTCCGTGGCCCGAAAAAACCGAACCCTTGCAATTTGGATTAACCCTTTTTCTAATATAAATTACACATTGAATATAATATATACTATGTATAATATAATATGATATATATTAATATCTATATATGTATATTAATATATATATAATTATATATATATACACTAATATATATATGACACTTACTGTAATCTTAAAGTGTGTATATATATATATTACAAATACTGTAATATTATATATATACACATTATATGTATATTATATTGTATGTATATACACCTACTGTAATATATTACATGTACAATGTATGTGTATATATAACATACGCAACTCACTATCCTTCCTCACGAGTCACGGTTCATTCGGGCCGAAACCGAAATTTTCGGTTCGGTTCCGGTTTTCGGCCCGAAACCGAAATTATTTTTTTGTGGACCATAGCCTGAACCGAAACATTTTCGGGCTGGACCGAAACCGAATTTTCGGTTCGGTTTTCGGGCCGGTTCGCTTTTTGAGCAACCCTAACGAATAGTGAAGTAAAAAATGCGGTCTTTTCTCTAGGAAGTAACAAATCTCCTGGACCGGATGGCATGACGGCGGAGTTCTATAAAACATATTGGGGAATTGTGGGCACTGACATTACCAGGGCTATAAAAGCTTTCTTCCACTCAGACAAATTGTTAAAACAAATCAACCACATCTTTATCTCCCTAATACCAAAGAATGACAATCCATCTATGACCACACATTATCGACCGATCAGTCTATGTTCCACGCTATACAAGATTATTTCTAAAATTATTACGGATCGGTTGAAAAGAATAATGGGAAAGCTTATCCATCCTCTTCAAGGTGCTTTCGTGTCCGACAGAGCAATACAAGATAACATCCTAATAGCATATGAAATTTTTCATTCCTTTCGCACAAGGAAGGGCTCCAAGGGGTGGACCGCAATAAAACTAGATATGGAGAAAGCATATGATAGAGTTGACTGACAATTCACGAAAGCAGTACTCCAGAGATTTGGTTTCCACCAAAAATTTATTGAGATCATTATGGAGTGTGTGACTACAGTTTCATTCTCAGTACTAGTAAACAATGGACCAACTGAGCCTTTCAAGCCAATTAGGGGTCTGAGACAAGGGGACCCCCTATCCCCCTTTCTCTTTCTTCTTGGTGCAGAGGTCCTAGCTCGAAAACTAACGGAGAAAGCAGAATCTAACCACAAAAGTGTTGGGTTTAGATTTGGCCACTCGGGACCGTGCATTCCTTTTTTAGCGTTTGCAGACGATATAATTATTTTCTCCAAAGGAAGTAATGCAGCATGTACAAAAGTTAAGGAAATAATTGAAGACTACTGCAAATTTTCAGGCCAAAAAGTTAACTATCATAAATCTTCGTGTCAAACTACACCTGGAATCATTAGATCAAAAGCAAGAGACCTAGAAGGTATTCTTAATATACCCCTAGAACGGAATCTGAAAAAGTACTTGGGTTGTCCGATCATAAATGGAAGGGTTACCAAGGAAACTTTCGGAGAAATGATTTGTAAGTCTAAAGACCAGCTGAGCAAATGGCGGGCTACTACTCTATCACAACAGGGTAGAGCCACACTTATAGCTTCTAACCTGTCGTCGAAACCTTTATATGAAATGCAGAGTTTCATGCTTCCAGTGGCGGTTCATAAACAATTAGATCAAATAAACAGAATTTTCTTCTGGAACAAAGATGCACAACACAGCCCACTCATCAGCTGGGAGAAAATCTGTAAATCAAAAGTGGCAGGAGGACTAAGAATACGAAAATCCAGAGAAATGAATGAAGCACTCCAACTAAAACTCCTATGGAAAATCCTAGCAGAACCAGATAATAATTGGGTCAAAATTATACAGTACAAATACTTAAAAGAAGGCCACATCCTTTCTTATACTAGGAAAGGTTGTGCCTCCTGGCAATGGTCTAAACTAAGCCCACTGATTCCGAAGTTTAAATCGGGTCTCATCTGGTTGGTGGGGGATGGGAAATCAATCAAGTTTTAGACAGATAATTGGGTAACGACGACTCCACTTATCGATAGAATTGACACTCAGCACAATATAAACCTAAATGATTCAGTTAGTGATTTCATCATAGGAAACCAATGGTGGACGGAGAAACTACGTTCTATTCTTCCTCTCCCACTAGCAGAAGAAATTATGAAAATCCCCCTACCGATCAACCCTTTTAGAGACAGATTATATTGGTGGCCAGCCAAGAAGGGTTGGTTCACCACTACAAGTGCTTACAACTTAATAACATCCACAACCCACAGAGCAACATACGAGTTTTCATGGATTTGGAAAATAGACGCTGCGCCAAAGGTCAAAAACTTTTTATGGAAGATCAAACATAAAGGACTTGCCACGACCTGCCGCTTATCTCAAAAGGGGGTTGCGGTGCCAAATACATGCACTTTCTGCAACCAGAGTGAGGAAGATGATATTCATCTGTTCATTGAATGCCCAATCAACAAATTCGAACAACGATTTCCCAGAGAGCTATCTTCACGAATTGATTCTCTCATAGTGGAAAATAGAGATATGAATCAGATTCTACAAATCTTGAGCTCCTCCCTTCAGATGGACAGGAAACAATATATAGCAATCAGATGGTGGACTATCTGGTTCATCAGAAACCAAGCAATATTCAGAAATGTCAACACACCCTCTGCCAAAGGAATTAAGAAGATGATCGGAGATAATATAGAAAATTGGAAACGAGCGAATAAATGGAACCCATATGATACAAAAGAGTTACCAAAACAGAAAAAAGAAAAAGGCCTAGCCAAAAAAGTCAAATACATTTACCGATGGAGGAAACCCCCTTTGGGCAAGCACAAACTAAACTTTGACGGATCATTTATATCAAGTTCAACTAGCTCTATTAGTTACATCATTAGAGACTGGCAAGAAAACCCTTTGTGCCTGGGAGGTGAGACTATTGGCGGACAGTCCCCTCTCATGGCGGAAGCCCGAGCACTCCGACTAGGAATAGAAAAAGCTAAGGCATTACAGATTACAGATTTAATAATAGAAGGGGGCTCTAAAATCAGCACGGATTACCTAATCAAAAAGGCTGGGTGTCCATGGGAAATAGAAATGATTATGTCTGATATACAAGCTCTTCTCAATGGAGTACCGAACGTCAGTACATCCTATATTCCCCGCACTGGTAACAGGGTAGCAGATAAGGTTGCACACCTTTGCTACTCGACCAAGGGGTCAGACTTATACCATCACTCAGGTCTTCTCGACCTCATCCGACAGGATGCCTTCGGATAGGTTCCCTATCCGGTTTGCTATGTTGGATGCTATCGGACTGGGTTACCCATCCGAATTTTTACCTAATAAAAAAAAATCTATACACCAAAAGGTCTCGTGGGGTCAGAATGTGAGCTGCGAGCAAGGCATCCTCACTAGTGAAAAGACAACGGTTAGCCTGGCATGGTTTAAGAGGGAGTAGTGCTCTCAGGGCCGGCCAAGAGGCGCGACAGCCTAGGACCCGTAAATTTTAGGGGCCCATAATAAATAAATTTGTAATAGTAGGAATTTATCTACAAAACATAAACAAACTATCTAATGAATCCCGGTGGGCCATATAACCAGTGGCGAAGCCAGAAAATATTGTAGGGTGGGCAAGTTAGGAGCCAACGTGGGAATAAACAAATTTATCGGAGATATTTTATAAGAAATAAAATTATTTATATAAATATTGAGAAAAACTCTTAAATTGTGGCAATTTTAATTTCATTCACTATTTTGTCTAATTATTCTATTCTAATTTTAATGTAATTAAATTATAAAAAATAAAATATTAATTAAATTATAAAAAATGAGGAACAAGATATTAATGTCAAAATGCGTTTGGTTGGAGGGTCGAACAGAGGACCTCATGTATTGATAAAACATGTATCCGCTAATATGAGGGTCCACACACGTCCGAGCGCATCATGTGCACCCAAGTCGAGCATACAAGACCAGCAGGGTTCCATCCTAAAAACAATTAACAATAGGAGAAGTAACCCAATGAGTTATATCCAAGGCCCGGGATTCCGTATTTTTCGATGTGGGACAATCATCCACACATCACAACAGGGTTCCAAATCCAGAGCTGGATATTTTTTAAGAAGTCTTGCACGTCATCTTTCATATGCAGCTCCTTGTGCAAAAATCTCACCTTCTTATGCATAAACTTCTTAAAAAAAATATTGTATGGTTCTCGATCATAATCAAGCACACCAAAACAAAGCTTCGCATCTATTTCCAAAAATCTCACCTTCTGAAACATGCAATCAAGCACATCCCTCGCGCACTCCCTGTTCAGTGGTCACCTTCATCTTCTTCTGCGGCTCCAGTCGGAGTCAATCGTACTTGTTGCTGGCCGGGTTCAGATTACATGGCGGCTGGATGGGGGGATCACCTCCAGTAGATTCAACCTGCACACAATTCCAATCAGGAGTTCTGTCTATCCGTCGTCCCTCTTCGCCAACTTCGGACCATCAAATTCTAGGGTTTGATTGGATCCTGAAATCTTGTTCCCACTTGATGCTTTGATTCTTTAGTTAGGTCATATTCCAGTTGCTGCTGTTGAGGATGTGGATTTCTATTTGCTGATGCTCAGAGAGTCGTGAATTGGGACCAGGCTTGGTTGGGCGTCAACCTCTGCTGCGCATTGAGAAATTGCAAGTACTTGCGAGCCAGTAGTGAACCGGTTGCTACTGTCAAGTTCTTGATTTGCTGGGCCAGTACTTGCAAGCTATTGCAGAAAAGGTATGTGATACCCATTCGCACTCTAGTTTTTTATTTCAGCTATTACTACTTGTAGTGTGGATTATGTAGCTTGAAATCTATCGGACATCCCAACACTAACCTTAATTCCGTTACCTGAGTTTCATACTTGATTGTTTCTTGGAATTCGATCAGTTGTGTATATAATATGTTATCTATGTACTTGTTAAATGCGAGATGGGATACTTTCTCTCTCTATATATCTTATTTCTTATTATGTATCTAACACACACTTTCTTTTTGTTAGATGGCTATGATACCTTTCTCTTCAACTAACAACAACTTACATGACAAGCTAGAATACCTCAGAGAGAAGATGCAACAGTTAAAGAGTAAGGCAAATGATATTCAGAATGAACTACGAAATGAAGAGCTTCAAGCCACAAAGAAAACAAAGAGTGAAGTCACTGTATGGCTCCAGCAAGTGAGCAGTTTTCAAAAGAAAGTTCAGAGTATTGGAACAGAAGTTGCAAAAGTCAGCATCTTTGGTCGTCGGCAGTTGTCGGGTAAGCTTGATGAGGGAATAGAACGCATTGAACAACTTTTAAAGCAGAGTGAGTTTTCCCGAGGACTTGTGCTTGATGATTTCAACCCTGAAGGCCTTGAATTAGTGACGGAGAAAATGGAAGGTTTCACTACCACAAGGGTTCTAGTAGTTTGATCTGAAAAGATTGCAAAATCCTTGATGATGTATGGGAGGATATGAAAGAGAAGGTATCCAGGATATTTCCATGAGATACATTTCTTTCTTGGTTTGGTCTTATTTTTTAAGATATATCTCATGGAAATAACCAAAACCAACACATATAAATTAAACAACAACCGTTCAATTCAAGATCGTCCAAGGCTACTAGGAGAAGTATCTTCATTAACTCAGAGGTCAAGCAACAACCATTCAAGGTCGTCCAAGGCAAGGACATTTCCTTTATCTCTCATGACTAATTTGGCTTCTTTTCGTCCACCCAATCCAACAACTCAACTCCTCTCTCTCTTGATCTAGATCTCGATCTTCAAGCTAGCTGGTTACGTTTCTCGTTAACTGCTACTCTCTTGCTCGATCAGCTAGTGTACGTATATGATCCATTCACACATCTAGCTAGCTGGGGTACGTATTCGTATACTATATTTGATTATATATATTTAACTTAGCTACCGTCGTATACTCATAACTCAGATTCCATTGCAAATTTATGTACACAATTTGGTACAGCTGTAGGTACATCTATACTTATTTTAGCTACTGTTGTATACTCATAACTCTATATATTATTATTTATCTAAACCACTTTCTTTTTGTTAGATGGCTATGATACCTTTCTCTTCAACTAACAACGCCAGCTTACATGACAAGCTAGAAGACCTGATAGAGATGATGCAACAATTAAAGAGTAAGGCAGATGATATTCAGAATGAAGTCCGTAATGAAGAGCTTCAATCCAGAAAGAAAAGAAAGAGTGAAGTCACTTTATGGCTCCAACAAGTTAGTAGTTTTGAAGAGCAAGTTCAGAGTGTTGGAACAGAAGTTGCACAAGTCAGCTTCTTAGGTCGTCGGCAGTTGTCGAGTAAGCTTGATGGGGTAATAGAATGCGGTGAACAACTGTTAAATAAGAGTGAGTTTTCCCGAGGACTTTTGCTTGATGATGTCAAACCTCAAGGCCTTGCATTAGTGACAGAGAAAATGGAAGGTTCCACTCCCTCAAGGGTTCATGATGAAGTCTGGGGTTGTTTCGAAAGAGGTGAAAGGAGGGTTGGTATCTTTGGTATCGGCGGAGTGGGCAAAACAAGTTTGGCCATGCATATCAACAATCAAATTTTGAATCAGACACATCTTTTTGATTGTGTTTATTTTGTCACTGTATCTCGAGAGACCAGTGTTCTTAAGTTGCAGAGTGATATTGCAAAAGCACTTGGACATCGTCTGGAATATGAAGACGAGCCGAAGAGAGCAGCCGAGTTGAGGATGGCTCTAGCAAAGAGGGAGAAATCTCTACTAATCCTTGATGATGTATGGGAGGATATCGCAATGGAGAAGGTTGGAGTTTCGGTGGAAGGTGATGGATGCAAGTTGCTCATCACCACTTGGAAGAGAGATGTATGTCGCAAAATGAACTGCTTTCCGGCTAGGATGGACCCTCTTTTATATGAAGAATCTTGGGATTTGTTTAAGAAGCAACTTGGGAATTTTGAAGCACTTTCCATTGAAGTAAAGAACACTGCTAGATTAGTCGCTAAAGAATGTGATGGGTTACCACTTGGAATTGTTACAATGGCTCGATCCATGAGGGGAGAGACTTGTGCACATGTGTGGAGGGATGCACTTAACACATTGCAAAATCCTTGTAGCGGTCAACATGATATGAAAGAGAAGGTATTCAGGATATTGAGGTATAGCTATGAGCAATTACATGATGACAAGCATCGAAAATGTTTCTTGTACTGTGCTTTGTACCCTGAAGATTACCATATAGACATGGATGAGCTGATTAGCGAGTTCATTGCTGCAGGGCTATTAGGTGGAGCTAACAGACAGGAAAAAACAGATAAGGGGCACGCGTTGTTGAATGTTCTTGAGAATGCATCCTTGCTGGAATTTGTGACATTATTATTTAGTTATAGGAGAGTTGTAAAGATGCATGATTTAGTTAGAGACATGACAATCCAAATAATTGGTACCAAAGGCATGGTTATGGGAGGAAAAAGTTTGAAGGTAATACCTGGAAGGGAAGAATGGATTAACAAGGATTTGCAGTGGGTGTCTTTGATGGACAATTTGATGGATCGCATTGAAGGTGTGATTCCTAATTGTCCAAACATTTCAGTGTTGTTGCTTCAAAACAATCCTCTAAGGAGTGTATCAGATTGTTGTTTTGTGCACATGATAGGCCTCAAATTTCTTAATTTGTCCCAGACAGGAGTTGAGGTACTGCCAGATTCGGTTTCTAACCTGTGCAATCTCAACACTTTGCTGCTTTGTCACTGCTACGATTTGCACCGCCTTCCTTCATTAGCAAAGCTTACAAAACTAACAGAGTTGAATATAGAAGGGTGTTGGAAGATGAGGACATTGCCAGAGGGTATGCAAGAATTAGCAAGCCTAGAGCACCTAAATATTCAAGACACTAATATTGAAGGAATGCATAGGGGGCTTTTTTCAAATCTCTTGAATCTTAAGAATTTTTTTGGCAACTCTAAAATAGTAGTTCCAGCGAAGGAATTGTTGAGGCTGAGGCATCTGGAGAAGTTAACTGGGGTTCATTTGGATGGTGTTAGTAAGTTCAACCAATCTGTTGATTTTGGTTGGTTTGACCAAATGAAATCTTATTATGTTACTGTTGGATCCATTTTGAATGAACACATACTAGTAGATGGTGATACTGGTAGAAGAATAGTTATTAATGGATGTAGATTAATAGAAGCAGAGATGTACTTGTTGGTTCCACAGAATGTTGGTAGAGTTGAATTCAGGGAGTGCAGCTTCGGTGTCAAGAGCTTGTTGGATGCTTCGCCTTCACTGGGCGATGCAACTGAATTAGAGTGTTGCGAATTAAGGAATTGTAAGGGAATTCAGTACATAATTCCCAAGGGGTGGATGAAGCCCCTTCAAGGCATCCGACGATTAGGGCTAAAAGAAGTAGATGAGTTTTGTGGCCTAGTTGGAGAGGAAGTGAGGGTTCATATGGACATCTCTTTTTCCGGTCTTAGAGTTCTGGAAATTAAAGATTGCCCAAAGTTGAAGAAGCTGTGGATGCTGAACCTTGACCTACCCAATTTGGAGGAGATTGAGATTGTAGACTGTGGGCAAATGGAAGAAATATTTGCAACGGAAAAGGGGAAAACAGTTAAACTGCCAAGGTTGTGTTCTTTGAAGTTGAGGTATTTGCCCGAACTGAGGAGCATATGGGGTAATTGCGATGACTTCCTAACGATGACAAGTCACAACCTGCCCTCTTTGGAAACAGTTCAAATTTGGTATTGCGAACAACTAGAAGAAATATTTTCAAGTGAAAAGGAAGAACCAGTCAAATTGCCAAAGTTGCGTTCTTTGGAGGTCATTGGGTGCGATGCAGTGAAGAAGATAGGAATGGTAAGCTACAGCCGACTCTCTTTGGAAACAATTCAGATTCGTAGTTGCAACCAACTGGAAGAAATATTTGCACTAGAAAAGGGAGAACCAGTCAAATTGCCAAAGTTGCGTTCTTTGGGGGTAAGTGGATGCGATGCAGTGAAGAAGATAGGGATGGTAAGCTACAGCTTGCTCTCTTTAGAAAAAATTCATATTCGGAGGTGCAAACAACTGGAAGAAATATTTGCACCGGAAAAGGGAGAAACAGTCAAATTGCCAAGGTTGTGTTATTTGGATTTGCATTATTTGCTGGAACTGAGGAGTATATGGGGTACTTGTGATGCCTTCCTTCCTCATCTTGTTTCTTTGAAGGTATGGAAGTGTCCAATGTTGAAAAGGATAGGGTTGGTATCTTGCAGCCTCCCCTCTTTGGGAAAAATTCATATTCAGAATTGCAAACAAATGGAGGAAATATTTGCAGTGGAAGCCGAAGCAGGAGTTGACGAAATCCAGTTGCCAAAATTGTACGTACTGGAGTTGTCTGACTTGCCGGAACTCAGGAGGATAAGTAGGAAGACCATTGTGTGCAACTCCCTGCTATCCGTATCAATAGGCGGTAACGATGTCCTCAAGTTGGAGAACTGCCCACTTTCAGTTATCTGTAACAATGACAAACGTCCTCTTCCTGTTTTGACGGCTTATGGTATGCCTAATGGCTGGTGGGACTCTCTCCATTGGAATGACCCTACCACCCTATCCCTTTTGCGTCGACGTTATTGTTTTCATTACTTTTGTGCCCGCATGGACATTTGAAGCCTCTATTGATGGCACCAAGGAAGTCTACAAGCTCGATGACAATTGACAATGCTTCAATAACTTGGATCTTTAGAACCTTTTCTGTACACTGCAGAGCAGGTGTGGTGTGATTTGGTGATTTTTTTTTCTGTACTCATCTTTGTTTTTTGTTATAGTATATATACCTTACTACAAACTAATACTATCTTCAATCAATAGATATTGGAGTCGCCTATACAGCCCTGCTTGACATTGGCAACCTTATGACTAGTAGATGCAAATATTGATCCACTCTGGCAAAGTTTTGATGGGTCAATGGATACGAGTTTGCCTACACAGATCATGAGCCATGGCACTGCACTGATAGCTCGGTTATACCACACCAATCACTGGTGTGGAAGATTGAATCCCACCTGGTTTCCACTGCATCGGACTGACCACTTGTCTATAGACCATTTTTTCCCCATTCCTTCTTCTTCTTCTTCTTCTTCACATCTTTGGTGCTACAATACTTCATGCCAAACACATTCTTTGAGCCATCAAGAGTTGTAGCTAAATTCAGGAGCACAAACCAACTGTTGTCAGATCAGCTAGAACCTAGTTTCAGCCATTGCATAGTCGTTCTACTGTGTGTGTATGTGTTCTGCATTGGAATATATGGGGTTATAGTGGCAATCATCTAAACACGAAAATGTGTCAGGGGTTCAAAATGTGAGCTGTTAGTAAGTTGGTTCCTTCATTGGAAAAGCTCAATACATTAGGAGAGTTGGTTTTACAGGACCAACCGAAATAATGTAAAAACATATTCATAGTGGCCAACCATTTTGAGCAATAAATAATACAAGAGTGTTTGTTAATATATAGCTATTGGCGACAAGTGTGTCCTTTGGTTCCATGAATGTTCAATGGCTTAATTTAGTTCAGCAATTGCATCCTTGGGTAAGCACCTTGTTGAATGCTATGCCCTCCCTTTTAGTGATGCCACTGAAAAATGGTTATTTGTATTTGCCAGGATGAAGGAGCATAGTGTTTAGCGTTGAAGTCTGATCTAGGGATTGCTTGAATTTCATGTATTTCTCTCCAAATTATGCACTAAAGGTGCGACCTTTTTTTGTTTTCAGTTTTCGAATCGACTGTAGCTTGATACGTGACTGCTCACCAACTGTTTGACGTATTGCCTTAAACTCTCTCTTCAGAAGCACAAATAGTATGTGTGAATGATTTTCTGCAACTTCTTTTTCGTCTTTGTTTAATGTTTTATACGACTCTCTGGACCATTAGTGTTGATGCAGTAATTAAAGAGCGGGATTTGTTGGAGGAAAGTGATATGTAGATTCATAAGATGTGGTCATCAGTGGCGGCTGTAGCGCCCGCCCCATCCTTCGACCCACGGGTTCCCTTTGTAATAAAAAATATAAAAAATAAAAAGCAAAATTATTAAGTTCTCTTCGATTTTGATATTGATTTGTTTATAGATTTTGATATTGATTTGTTTATAATTGAAATGTTGAAATTTGAATTGATTGTAGAAATTTTATTAGGTTTTAGGGTTTGAGATTTGAAGTGTGAAAATTAGAAACACACTTTTTTAATTAAATCGTGTTCATTTTAAGTTTGTTTAAGCACAATTTAGTCTAAAATCAGGTTAAATATTTTTTAAAAAATAAACGAGAACAGTTTCAAAGAAAACCGCGCTCCCAATAGTTAAATTTGGTTTTTAGTAACACACTTTTCTAATAAATCCGTATTCTTTTTAATTTTTTTAAGCACACTTTATTGTAAACCGGGTTAAATATTTTTTAAAAAAACAAACGAGAACGATTTTAAGAAAAGCGTGTTACTTTTAGTTAAATTTGTGTTTGGTAACACACTTTGCAAATTAAACTGTGTTCATTTTAATTTTTTTAAGCATCCTTTTCTCGTAAACCGGGTTAAATATTTTTTTAAAAAATAAACGAGAACGATTTTAAAGAAAAGTGTGTTGGTTTTAGTTAAATTTGGTTTTTGGAACACACTTTACAAATTAAACCGTGTTCAATTTAATTTTTTAAGCATGCTTTTCTCGTAAACCGGGTTAAATCTTTTTTTAAAAAATAAACGAGAATGGTTTTAAAGAAAAACGTGTTGTTTTTAATTAAATTTGGTTTTGGGAACACACTTTGCAAATTAAGCCCGTGTTCATTTTAATTTTTTAAGCATGCTTTTCTCATAAACCGGTTAAATATTTAAAAAAAAATAAACGAGAATGGTTTTAAAGAAAAGCGCGTTGTTTTTAGTTAAATTTGGTTTTGGAAACATACTTTTAATACAAAACTGTGCTTAAAATAAGTAAAAAAACAAGCACGTTTGTCAAAAACCATACTCAAGTTACCGTACTCCACCCCCTATATTGTACTAGTGATTGAATGTTGTTTTGTTGATGAATTGACGATGCAACACTTTCATAGAATTTCGCCCCACCTTTCGGGGAGTCCTGCGGCCGCCACTGGTGATCATCATTTTAATTTGTAAAAAGTAACCAAACTTTTCTGCCAATATTGGAATGTACATTGATTTTTTTTTTTTCAAATTAGCCAAAAAATAGATAAATTTTTGCAAATTGGTGAAAATCCGAAACTATTTTATGATTTAGCCAAAATAGGGTAAAGTCGATGTTTGAAACAGCGACTTTACCCCAACTTTTAAAAAAATATTAAATTTTTTTTAAAAAAAAGTATCGAATAAAGGTTAAAAAAAGATGAAAACGTGAAAAAAAAATATACCGGGGATAGCGACTTTCCCTTTTTTTTTCAAACATTTCTTGAAACGGAAGTTACTGTTCAAGTAAGTTTCAAACATTTCACTCCCCTCCCCCCTTGACAAATTCTCTCTCACCTCCCCCTCTCCCTCCTAATATACCCCACTTACCGAAAAGGTTGTAAACTCCTAAGGCCATGTTTATCAAGAGATACTAGGGATACTAGAAATACTAATATTTTATTCTTCTCTCTCCGCCACATCATCCTAGCATCTCATTCTCATTTTTCCCACTTTATCAATAGCATTTCTATTATCTCAATACTCATCTTTTCATACCCACTCAATTTACAAATATACCTCTCTCCAACAATTATTTTCATTCTCGATTATATTATTATATTCATTTTTACTATAAAATATTATTTTATTCATAAATAATTATTTCATCTTCTTATATTATTTAATCTTACCAATGAAAAATAATTACAATTATTTTTTCTGTATTGTTTTGCACAATTGTATTAAAATAAAAGTATGGTCAAACATATTCGAAATTGGTGTCTATGTGTAGAGAAAAATAAATCTAGTATTGTGACATTTTTATTTTATTTTTTTAATACACTTTAAATACCAAAAATTACATAT
This sequence comes from Persicaria maculosa, assembly GCA_963922045.1. Lineage (NCBI taxonomy): Eukaryota > Viridiplantae > Streptophyta > Magnoliopsida > Caryophyllales > Polygonaceae > Persicaria > Persicaria maculosa. Next base: position 41,474,357 of record OY998269.1, read on the forward strand.
TACTCCATATATTTTGTATCAACCCAGATTTGATCTTCTCCATCCATGTGGCGGAATCTGAACCGCTCAATCCTTCCACCAATGGAAGCATGACACACATCCCCTTTTTCTTGTTTTGCCAGATGATTGCAGTGTTACAAATGCTGCGTTTTGACCCTAGTATCACCGAAGCGACGTCGTTTTGAATTAATTGATCCGAAAAAAATTAATGCGGAACAGTTCAGCCGGTCAGCCCTGACACATATATAAATATTAAGCCAAGTATCGATACTATTGTGGTATCGCTCAAGTATCGTTCATGGTACTATTCTATTTTTTTATTATTAAAATGGCAAGTATCGCTGCTTATTTTACCTCCGATAAACTTGCTCTAACGTACCCCACACCTCTCTCCCATGTCACTCTATCTCTCCATCTCCCATCATTATTCATTGATTTTGGGAAAAAAAAATAAAAAGGAAGAGTCGATGTTGGTATAATTTTTTTTACGTTTTCATCTTTTTTAACTTTTATTTGATAGTTTTTGTTTTTAAAAAAAAAACAAAGTCGTTGTTTCAAAAAGCGATTTTGTTATTTTAATAATTTTTTTTAATGTTAAGGTAAAATCGTTATTTGAAACAGCTACTTTAGTCTATTTTGGCTAAATTCCAAAATAATTTCGAATTTTGACCATTTTGCAAATTTTTTTGTTTTTGAATTTTTGGCTAATTTGAAAAAAATTCATGTACATTTGACTCGAGGCAATTAATTAGTTGGCTTTGAGTTGTGTCCTGCAGAAAATTAAAGACATATAATATCTCCCACACGTACACCCTATTTCAAGTATCTCTCAAGATTTCTGAAATTCTGATCGCCGGCCTGTTTCTTTCTTGCTTACTCAGGCTGTCTGTGATCACTTTGCTGCGTTGATCGATCAACTCATACATGCCAGTAGATTCAACCTCCGGACTAAACAAGGTATAGTTGTTGATCTTAGCTCCATACCTTGTGATCAATGGTTATATTCAACTCCAAACAGAAGTTTTTAAGTGATTACTGATTATATCGATATCAAGTGCTTCTTTTAAATCTGAGTTTATGCTACATACCATTTGGTGAGATGGGATGTCCTTTCCACACTATTATGCCCGTTTTGAAAATTTTCGGGTTCAGCCACTGAAAATAAGTAGTTGGATTCGTTAAAAACCGATGAGCTTGTTTGGGTGTTTGTGGATTGATTACATTTTCCATTTGGTCGACTCATCAATGTGTTTTACTTGTGGTTTGCCATGAAATTGCTTTTATGAATTTGTAAAGTCTCCTCAATTGCTAATCTTTTGTGACTGATGAGTCTCTTGGAGAATTGGTGCAACATTAAAGTACCAATTTATAAATTTTCATTGTTTTTGTTTTTCTGAAATCTTAAATATCAATCAATCTCCTTGCTTGAGCCCCTTTTGCTGTGTATTCATAACTGTCCTCCGCGCGCTTATCCTCTTTAACTGCCATACAATCCACTCTTCTGTCATGGCCATCTGTTTGCTCAAAATCCCCTCAATCTGCATAGATTTTACTTCCAAAATCCACCCCTTCTTAGTTCTTACACTCCTCCCTGTTGGTGTATTCTTAACTTACCATTTTACAAATCTTGAATCCATGATTATAAAAAGTAATAATTGAACCTACACTTATAAAATTGTGAATTTATAGTTACAAATAAAATCTTGAACATATTGTTATAAAATCTTGAACCTATTAGTATAAAAATCTTGAACCCAACGTTATAATATTAAACCCACAATTTTATATATATATATATATATATATATAAATCAGGTTCCTGGGTAATATATCTTACAGGATATCTAACACATTTTCTCTCTGTTAGATGGCTATGATACCTTTCTCTTCAACAAACAGCAACCGCTTAAATTCCAAGCTAGAAGACCTCATAGAGATGATGCAACAACTAAAGAGTAAGGCAAATGATATTCAGAATGAATTACGAAATGAAGAGCTTCAAGCCAGAAAGAAAAGAAAGAGTGAAGTCGCTTTATGGATTGAACAAGTGATCAGTTTTGAGGAAGAAGTTCAGAGTATTGAAACAGAAGTTGCACAGGTCGGCTTCTTCAGTCATCGACAGTTGTCAGTTAAGCTTGATGGGATAATGGAACGCGGTGCACAGCTGTTACAGCAGAGTGAGTTTCCTAGAGGACTTCTGCTTGATGATGTCAAACCTGAAGGCCTTGAATTAGTGACAGAAAAAATGGAAGGTTACACTCCCTCAAGGGTTCAGAATGAAGTTTGGAGTTGTTTTGAAAGAGGTGAAATGAGGGTTGGTATCTTTGGTATCGGCGGAGTGGGAAAAACAAGTTTGGCCATGCACATCAACAATCAGATTTTGCATCAGACACATCTTTTTCATTGTGTTTATTTTGTCACTGTATCTCGAGAGACCACTGTCTTTAGGTTGCAGAGTGATATTGCAAAAGCTCTTGGACATCGTCTGGAATATGAAGATGAGCCGAAGAGAGCATCCGAGTTGAAGATGGCTCTAACAAAGAGAGAGAAATCTCTACTAATCCTTGATGATGTATGGGAGGATATCGCAATGGAGAAGGTTGGAGTTTCGGTGGAAGGTGATGGATGCAAGTTGCTCATCACCACTCGAAAGAGAGATGTATGTCGCAAAATGAACTGCTATCCAGTTAAGATGGACCCTCTTTTACATGAAGAATCTTGGGAACTGTTCAAGAAGCAACTTGGGGATTTTGAAGCACTTTCCCTTGAAGTAAAGAACACTGCTAGATTAGTCGCTGAAGAATGTGATGGATTACCTCTTGGAATTGTTACAATGGCTCGATCCATGAGGGGAGAAACTTGTGCATATGTGTGGAGGGATGCACTGAAAAGACTGCAAAATCCTTGTAGCAGTCAACATGATATGAAAGTGAAGGTATTCAGGATATTGAGGTTTAGCTATGATCAGCTACATGATAACAAGCATCGAAAGTGTTTCTTGTACTGTGCTTTGTACCCTGAAGATTACCGGATAGACAGGAATGAGTTGATTAGCGAGTTCATTGCAGCAGGGCTATTAGATGGAGCTAACAGACGGGAAAGAATAGATGAGGGACACATGTTGTTGAATGTTCTTGAGAATGCATCCTTGTTGGAATTTGTGACAGTATTGTTGAGTAACAGGAGACTTGTAAAGATGCATGATTTAGTGAGAGACATGGCTATTGAAATAATTGGTACCACGGGCATGGTGAAGGGAGGAAAAAGTTTGAAGGTGATACCTCGAAAGGAAGAATGGATTAACAAGGATTTGCAGTGGGTGTCTTTGATGTACAATTTGATGGATCGCATTGAAGGCGTGATGCCTGATTGTCTGAACATTTCAGTGTTGTTGCTTCAAAACAATCCTTTAAGGAGTGTATCAGATTGTTTCTTTGTGCACATGATAGGCCTCAAATATCTTAATTTTTCTTGTACGCTAGTCAAGGTACTGCCAGAGTCTGTTTCTAACCTGTGCAATCTCAACACTTTGTTGCTTTCTTCCTGCTACAGGTTGCAACGCCTTCCTTCATTAGCAAAGCTTACAAAACTAACAGAGTTGAATCTCGAAAGGTGTTGGGAGATGAGGACATTCCCTGAGGGTATGGAAGAACTAGCAAGCTTAGAGCACCTCAATATTGCAGACACTAAAATAGAAGGAATGCATAGGGGGCTTTTTTCAAATCTCTTGAATCTTAAGAGTTTTTTGGGCAACTCTAAAATAGTAGTTCCAGCAAAGGAATTGATGAGTCTGAGGCATCTGGAGAAGTTAACTGGGGTTCATATGGATGGTGTTGGTTGGTTCAATCAACTTGTTGATTTTGGTTGTTTTGACCAAATGAAACCTTATTCTGTTACTGTTGGATTCATTGTGAATGAACAAGGACTTGGCCTGGTTGGTTCAATCAATTCTGTTACTGTAGATGGTGATACTGATAGAAGAATAGTTTTTAATAGATGTAAGATAAGAATAGGAGCAGAAGTTGTGTGCTTGTTGGTTCCACGAAATGTTGTTAGAGTTGAGTTCAGGGAGTGCAACTTCGGTGTCAAGACCTTGCTTGATGCTTCACCTTTGTTGGGTGATGCAACTGAATTAGAGTGTTGCAAATTGTGGAATTGTAAGGGAATTCAGTACATAATTCCCGAGGGGTGGACAAAACCCCTTGAAGGCATCCGACAATTAGAGCTGAAAGAACTAGATGAGTTTTGTGGCCTAGTTAGAGAGGGAGTGAGGGTGCATATGGACATCTCTTTTTCCGGTCTTAGAGTGCTAGAAATTAAAGATTGCGGAAAGTTGAAGAAGTTGTGGATGCTAAACCTTGACCTGCCTAATTTGGAGGAGATTGAGATTGAAGATTGTGGGCAAATGGAAGAAATATTTGCAACGGAAAAGGGGGAAACAGTTAAACTTCCAAGGTTGTGTTCTTTGAAGGTGAGGTCTTTGCCAGAACTGAGGAGCATATGGGGTCATTGCGATGTCTTCTTTCCCCATCTTGTTTCTTTGGAGGTAGGTAAGTTGAGTTATTTTAATGTAAGTGACCTCCCAATGATGAAGAAGATAGGGATGATAAATCACAACCTGCCCTCTTTGGAAACAATGCATATTTGGTGTTGCCATCAAATGGAAGAAGTATTTTCAAGTGAAAAGGAAGAACCAGTCAAATTGCCAAAGTTGCGTTCTTTGGTGGTAACTGAGTGTCCAAGGGTGAAGAAGATAGGGATCGTAAGCTACAGCCTGCTCTCTTTGGAAACCATTCATATTCAGGGGTGCAAACAACTGGAAGAAATATTTGCACCAGAAAAAGGAGAAACAATCAAGTTGCCAAGGTTGCGTTCTTTGAATTTGCAATATTTGCTGGAACTGAGGAGTACATGGGGTACTTATGATGCATTCCTTCCTGATCTTGTTTCTTTGGATGTACGGAATTGTCCAATGTTAAAGAGGATAGGGTTGGTATCTCGCAGCCTCCCCTCTTTGGAAAGAATTTATATTCAGGATTGCAACCAAATGGAAGAAATATTTGCAGTGGAAGCCGAAGCAGGAGTGGACGAAATCCAGTTGCCAAAATTGAACACACTGGAGTTGTCTGAATTGCCGGAAATGAGGAGGATAAGTAGGAAGACCATTGTGTGCACCTCTCTGCAATCCGTATCAATAGGTGGTAAAGGGGTCTCCAAGTTGGAGAACTGCCCACTTTCGGTCATCTATAACAATGGTCCTCTTCCCGTTTTGACAGCTTCTGATGTGCCTGAAGGCTGGTGGGACGCGCTCCACTGGAATGACCCTGCCACCCATTCCCTCTTCCATCAACTTGGTTGTTTTCGTTACTCTAGTTTCTACCTGGTCCTTAGAAAGCCTATAGTGATGGCACCAAGGAAGTCCACAGGCTCGATGACAATTGACAATGCTTCAGTCACTAGAACGGAAAATCTATTGAAGCGGTGAAGCATGATTTTCAGAGTTTGATATATTGAAGCGCATGGGACATCAATCTTCTTCTCGTAGAAGCCAGCGCCATTGATGGCGCTTTGTTTTGTTGCTGAATTCCTTCTTTTCTCCTTTCATCAATCAGGTTGGTTTTGACAAGGCTATGATGAATGATTAGATTATACCAAATTTGGGATAGATGACAGACAATATGAATTGCAAAACTAGAAAATCTTGCATGCTCTTGTTCCTGTTGTAGTGTAATTAAAGTGAATTGACCATATTAGCCTTCGGATTTAGCTAATATTTGTGTGTGCCTATGAAACCTGTTTTCTAGCAGTGTTTGTGTATTTGCTCTACAAATTGCGATATTAATGAGAGACAAGTAAATCGAAGCTAACAGTTCGTAGTCGACAGTTCAAGTCATTCAACAAAGGCGTTTGTCTCCTTTTCACAACTTTTCAGATCATTAGATATACATGATAATCACACAGACATGAGGTGCAATTAAACTCTCATTCTTCCATGAATCTGCACATCTCTTGATGGAATGTTCTGCGAGGAACCACAATTGCATTCATCTTTGCGTATAATTATAATACAAGAATTCTAAGATACTCCACAAATCCTAGATACTCCACATCTCTATACACCATTTTTTCCCCATTTGTTGCTCTTTATCACATATTTCTTGCTACGACACTCCACAAATCCTAGATAAGGTGGCCCAAATCGCTGGGTAAAATGAATTACTCAACCTATAATAGCTCGGGTGTTTCTTCAGATCCGGGCTATTTACCTATTTTCAGTTTTTTCTTTTTAAAAAAAAATACATGTATAGTATATACTAACAAGCCAGTCAGAGAAGTATTAATAGTACAGGAAATTTGTTTGAAAACCCTATTACGGTAGACCATCCGCAACATGGAGAAACTTTTTTCCCTTTTTTTCCCTTTTTCTATCATAACTTTATACCTTATTTATTTTTTTGTTTAAAACTATTTTCATTTTTTCTACCTCTTTCTAAAAGGTTTCCCTTACAACCATGGGAAACCTCTTTTACCTTTTTTCAAATTTATTTTCATTTTTTTTCCTTTATATATCTTTCTCTTTATTATAGGTGTATCATCATATATTATTGTCAATTATTTTTATTTATAATTTTATAAATAAATAAAAATAGCAAGTACTTGATATAAATATATTTTATTACATCTAGATTAAAATTAACAAAGTTAATTAGAAACATTATAATATGTGTAAATACTAATCGAGCTACCTATAAATTCCGATCATAGCCTTGGAATTGGTTCCACAAGTGCTCAACCAAATCATTCTTCAAATTCATATGAATTTGTCTATACCGAATCTCATCTCTTGAAATTCGGGTGTTGGATGATTGTTAAGCATTTGTAACATCACTTGAAATTGAGGATTTTTGAGAAGATTTGGATTGAAAAGCATATTTGGAATGGGTGGGGTATTTGGATTATTGTGATCCATAGTTAAGAAAATAAGTGCATATACAATAGATCAAGGTGTGGATATATAGGGTAGAATTGGCCTCAAATTATAGAGAAAAATAAAATTGAACCAATGAGATATTTTATTTAAAAAATAATAAAATATAAATATATTTTTTTATTTCATTTTAAACATCATTACAATTAATAAATATGAAAGAAAAAGGAAATATGTTACTTTTTCATTAAAAAAATTAGAAAATGGAAGAGGTTACCTCTCTCTTGACATCTTTCATCCGATAAAACCTACAACCATGGGGGAGGTGAGCAAAACCCATGGTTTTGTATCGAATATGTACTTAGTTGATAAGTGGTTTCCATTCAAGTTTTCTGATTTTTAGTATAACAATAATGATGGTGGATCTTTTTGCAACCTATGCTGAATAATTTATTCGGACAATCAAAACATACACAGCAATTACAGTATGCTTGATAATCACGCAGACTTTGACAATGAATTAATGCAGGCATAAGCTGCATCTTAACAGCTACAGCCAGTACATCATCCCATCCAACTATCTTTAATTTGTTTCATGAATCTGCAGATTTGGTCCTCTGCTTCACATCTTTCTTGCTACGTTACTCCGTGACAGAAATTCATTCTTTGAGGCATCAAGACTTGAAGAGGTGGAGATTCAGTAGCGCCAATCAAAAGCTGTCAGATCAGCTTGAACCTACTTGAGTTTCATCAATTTTAAGCCCACAAATCCTCTTCAATTCATATATATAGACTGCAGAAGCAGTAAACTAGAGAATGGAAAAAAAAAAATAGATGTATATGTATGATCTAGATCACAGTGGAAAATGAGATTGGTAAGTTAATACATAGCTCAAAATATGGTAAATGGTGATTAAAAGAGAAATTTTGAATATTCAACTTCATATAACAATTTACCTTCTTCATACGAATTTATTGTGAATTTTAAGAAACGGACAAAGAAATGCAAAAGCTACAAGACATGCAAACAAACCTATTATATATTATGCATCTAAATGCATTCAATTTCAGATATTCATTACATTCTTCATACAGATCACTTCTACACAATTTTCACTTTTGTTCTTATCCCTCCCTTTCCGAGCAATAAGTAACAATAATATATATATATGCATGTGTTGTTGAGATACCATAAATTGCATCGATCAGGTGCATGTGGTTTCTTCAGCGAGAGATGCTCTCAGATGATCTAATCCCCCAATGACGATGCTCTCAGATATGAATGTATGGTGAAATGATTGATTGATTAAATTGCAATAATTGCGGGAGAAATTGCTAGGCAGATGCCTAAAGGCACCTGTCGCCATCGCGCGGGCACTGCCAGTGGGTAAGTGCATGCGTAGTTGCTGCCTTGCTGGGCCACCAATTTTTCCTACTTTAGGATTAGGCAAGGAGAGCCTCTCTTTCTTGGAATCCTGATAAGTTTCATACTTCTTCTCTAGCCTGCAATTCAAGGAGACCGACCTCTCTTTTCTCTGCTATAGATTAGATTGGATCAGCTTGCTTCATCCCGTCAATCCATTTGATATAAAATTCCATTGTGTACGTTGCTGGCCGGGTTCGTTCAGATAATTCCAACCATGCCTAGATGACAGATCAACTCAGTTAGCATCAATCTGCATATAATACAATAATTAAGGTCAGTTTGTAACTTTGTATCAGCGATCGATCTCTTTTTCCTCTGCCGTACTATGTATATAATATATAGATTTAAGTTTTTCTGTTGTTTTGCTGTTTCAAATGAATGTACTTTCATAAGTGACTATTGTATGCCCCGTCCTATGATAGGAATACGTTAACCCAAGCTACCCAACATTTTAAAATACTAGAAATGCATTCCCGTGCGTAGCACAGGACATTATTTAGACAATTTCATATTTATAATATTATGGTAGTTTATAATTATTGTGAAAGTAGACAATTTGGAGACTATTGCGATCAAATTAAAATAGGAAACATATATTAAACATTTTCGACAATACACTACAAAAAAAAAAATTTAACAACGGCTATTTACTGTGGCTAAAAGACCATTTGTTGTGGCAAAAGAGTAGTAGCAACGGCTATAGTCACGACAAACAAGCCGTGGCGAACCCTTTGGTGGCAAAAGAGTCTAGCAACGGCTATAGTCGTGGCTAGATGCTAGCCACGGCAAGTTGCCGTTGCTAAATTAAATTTATGGGAAAATAAAAAAAACATTGCTTTTTAGCCCGGATTCTTCAAAACCGGGCTAAAAAGTCTCATAATTTAAAAAAATATAATACTCAAATAATTCAGACACGGGCTATAAAACTCCATTTTGAACCTTTCTAAATTCAAATATACAAATTTACATCAATATAATTATACAACGTCTCCACCAAAACTACATAATTTATATAAAACTCCAAATTTAGACTTCTAGAAAGAAAATAAACACCAAATATAAAATGTCCGATTTTTCATTCTTGAACTAAGAAAAAGATTAGTTGTAAGTTCAGGGTGGTCATATTTCTCAGGGTTTAACCATTCCATACATCAATAAAAAAGAGAAATATATTACAAAGACAAAGAGTTAGCTTATTTCACCACACTAACATATACCAGCCCCCCATGATATACTTGCATTACTTCAATAATGAGGTAACAGAATCCGATAGGCAAGTATAAGGGACAAAAAAACCAACATGTGCATCTGAACATATTCTATTTCACCAGAAAAGGAGAAAAATTCCTTTTAAGTCTTGTTCGGCTGCACCATCTGAGACATTGCAATTTGCAAACCTTCACACTTCTAATCTGTTAGACAGACATTAAAAGGAAAAGATTTTTTAAGCAGAAGAGATATACACATAAATTTTTTCATCTATATATGAGCTAGATGAAAGGGAAAACCTCAAAAAGAAATGATTAATACAATAATTAAAGAAATAGTTCGAAGAAGAAGACAATATAAAGTCCTATTGCACATTCATCAATCATCACAAGTAGGGATCATAGCAAGATCCAGCAAACTATAATGAAGTAAAATTTCTCTACAAGTTGTGAACTTAAAAGAGATTAAACTACTCAGTACATACAATTATACAAATACAAAATGAAATGAAAGCAGCATTATGATCTTTATCAAAATCCCATTCAGAGATTAGTCTTTGAAAATTATATATATGTTGATAACCAAAATAATGTCTGAGATTATAGCTATCTAAATTAATAAGAATGGTAGAACAATCAAAAGTTTGCTAGGCATGATATGTACCTAGGGTACATCATGGCCAATGAAAGACCTAGTTCGATTTCTTAACAGTTTAAGCACCCTAACATAAATAGGTCAAAATTATTGAGCTTATAGTTCAAATCACTACAAGCATTTGTATTAACAACCAAGTAAATTGAATGTTAGCTGATTTAGTATATTTAATAGATTAAGTTCAATGTACGTGGACAATTTCGGAGATGATTGAGATCAAATTAAAATAGAAAACATATATTAAACATTTTCGACAATATATATAATCGACCAATAATAAAAGGAGAATGAATTAAAATATTAAGCTTTAATTGTGGGTGTGCCATGTAAACTGAGGCTTTACAATTGTTATTTCCACTTTATCTTATTAAATCATTTTCATAATTTTTTTAATTATATTGTATCTCTTTCCAACTAATTTATAAATTCAAAACAATCATGTTATGTATTTTTTCTTTTGTAAATAAGTAAAATGACATTCAAATCAATTCAAAACAATCATGTTAATTATATTGTATCTCTTTCCAACTGATTTTTTTAATTATATTGTATCTCTTTCCAACTAATTTATAAAATGAAATTCAAATCAAATATATAATCAAATAATATTTTAAACAAATCCCGTGTCTTTAAGGCGCGGGTATTATTACACTAGTTTTTTTTGTATATATTAAGTTTTTCTATTATGTAAAAGTTCTCTTGAATTCATGAAATCCGGGCCAAATAGGCAATTAAATCGTCATTTTTATCTTGATGGGATTCTATTCTACCCTTATCCTCCACATACATTTTTTTAAAATTTTAATTTATTTCATATATAATTGTATTATGTAACTTAATATTATATTAGATTTTGAAAAAAATAAGATATGAATAAAAAAATGTATTAGTTGTTCCCTGTTTTACAACCTCTTTTTCACCTTATTAGTTATTCCATTTATCTTTGAATATTTTATTTATTATTAGTTAATGTTTTGCTACTATTATTGTCCTCGATCGTCATCACTAAAGAAACAAATGTGTATTTTGTATGTATCAGCCATTCAGCCTTCAAAAATTAAAGAAGACATATACTATCCAAAAAAGAACATTTTAAATCTATGTTGAATCTAAACATCCTAGATTCCTAGATGACCAATATATGAATTTTTAACATTTTATTACATTTAAATGTTTTCACAAATTTATAAAAAAATGATCAATTTATGAGTGTTAGCCTTAAAAAATCAATCAAAAAAATTAATTGCAACCAAAACCATTTTTTTTATATTCAAGATATCTTAAATGAATTTTATGAATAAAAAGTTAACATTTCAGAAGTTACAAACATAAAGTTATGAGTTTTGTGACAAAAACAAATATACATTTTTTGTGTGTTATTTTTCAAAAAATTGAAGAAAAACACTATCATCACGAAAATAATATTTTAAATCTAATTTAATTGTAAAAATTTAGTAAAATTCATTTAATTTGGGTACCTTCTAAATGTACGTTAATTGGTTGGTACTAAACTTGTCAAAATACAACCCGACTCGGTCGACTCGACCCGAACGCCCGGAAAATTTCTGACCCGAACCGGGAAATATTGACCCGGAAATTTTTTCTGACCCGAACTCGAAAACCCGGAAATTTTCTGGGTAATCTGGGTTTCTACCCGGTGACCCGATTGACCCGGTAATTTTGACCCGATCTACCCAATTGACCCGGTGACCCGATTGACCCGATTAATTTATAATTATATATGATTAAATTTTTATGGAGATTCCAATTTATTACATTTTATAATTACAATCACTTGATCTTTCATTTTCAAATCAACTTTTATATTTATTTGTATTGTGTAATACACCGTCCGATCGATAGTATTTGATTTTTTGTTTTTCAAAAGACTTTTTTAAGAAGATAAAAATTCTTAAAAATATTAAAATATTAAAAAATTCTATGCTTATTACTAATTGCATGAAATTATTTTTAAAAAATTATTTGAAAATTTGATATTTTATATATTATTACATTTTATTAAAAATTATGAGAAATAATAAAAAAATCAATTTTTTTTAATAAAATGTAATAATATGTAGAATATCAAATTTTTAATAAAATTATTTTTTAAAAAATATTTAAAATATTTATATTTATATATTATTACATTTTATTAAAAATTACGAGAAATAATAAAAATCAAATATTTTAGATCAGATATAGTATATAATTACAAGCATTAGAACTTATGAACAGTGTCTTTAATTTTAGATTTTTAAATTTATCGCAAAATTATCAAATTATGATTTTTTTAATTTAAAAAAGAAAAAAATTGACCAACCCGAAATCGACCAGAAATGACCCAAAACCCGGTCAAACCCGGGTTCAATTCAACCCGGAAATACTCGAAACCCGTATTACCCGGGATCCGAAGTGACCCGACCCGAATGACCCGTTCGACCGGTCTAGTTGGTACTGATGAATAATTATTTATGAGTATTCATTTCTTTAATTAATTAATTTGGGTAATTAGCGTAGAAATATGGAAAAACAAGTATTTCCACGATTAGTAACATATGCAAGTTCTTAGCTACTAGCTAGGTACGTAATATATATGATCTATCCTACAGGTTATCTAACACACACTTTCTTTTTATTTAGATGGCTATGACACCTTTCTCTTCAACTAACAACGTCGGCTTACATGACAAGCTCGAATACCTGATAGAGATGATGCAACAATTAAAGAGTAAGGCAGATGATATTCAGACTGAAGTCCGTAATGAAGAGATTCAATCCAGAAAGAAAAGAAAGAGTGAAGTCGCTTTATGGATTGAACAAGTGATCAGTTTTGAAGAACAAGTTCAGAAGATTGAAACAGAAGTTGCACAGGTCGGCTTCTTCGGTCATCGAGAGTTGTCAGTTAAGCTTGATGGGATAAAGGTACGTGGTGAACAGCTGTTACAGCAGAGTGATTTTCCTAGAGGACTTTTGCTTGATGATGTTAAACCTCAAGGCCTTGAATTAGTGACAGAGAAAATGGAAGGTTCCACTCCCTCAAGGGTTCAACATGAAGTCTGGGGTTGTTTTGAAAGAGGTGAAAGTAGGGTTGGTATCTTTGGTATCGGTGGAGTGGGCAAAACAAGCTTGGTCATGCACATCAACAATCAGATCTTGAATCAGACACATCTTTTCGATTGTGTTTATTTTGTCACTGTATCTCGAGAGACCAGTGTTCTTAAGTTGCAGAGTGATATTGCAAAAGCACTTGGACATCGTCTGGAATATGAAGATGAGCCGAAGAGAGCAGCCGAGTTGAGGATGGCACTAGCAAAGAGAGAGAAATCTCTACTAGTCCTTGATGATGTATGGGAGGATATCGCAATGGAGAAGGTTGGAGTTTCGGTGGAAGGTGATGGATGCAAGTTGCTCATCACCACTCGGAAGCGAGATGTATGTCGCAAAATGAACTGCTTTCCAGTTAAGATGGACCCTCTTTTATATGAAGAATCTTGGGATCTGTTTAAGAAGCAACTTGGGAATTTTGAAGCACTTTCCCTTGAAGTAAAGGAGACTGCTAGATTAGTAGCCAAAGAATGCGATGGGTTACCACTTGGAATTGTTACAATGGCTCGATCCATGAGGGGAGAGACTTGTGCACGTGTGTGGAGGGATGCACTGAACACCCTGCAAAATCCTTGTAGCGGTCAACATGATATGAAAGAGAAGGTGTTCAGGATATTGAGGTTCAGCTACGATCAATTACATGATGGCAAACATCAAAGGTGTTTCTTGTACTGTGCTTTGTACCCTGAAGATTACCGGATAGACAGGAATGAGTTGATTAGCGAGTTTATTGCAGCAGGGCTATTAGATGGAAATAACACTAACAGACAGGAAAGAATAGATGAGGGACACACGTTGTTGAATGTTCTTGAGAATGCATCCTTGCTGGAATTTGTGACAGTATTGAGTAACAGGAGACTTGTAAAGATGCATGATTTAGTGAGAGACATGGCTATCGAAATAATTGGGTCGACATGCATGGTGAAGGGAGGAAAAAGTTTGAAGGTGATACCTAGAAGGGAAGAATGGATTAACAAGGATTTGCAGTGGTTGTCTTTAATGGACAACTTGCTGGATCGCATTGAAGGTGTGATTCCTGATTGTCCGAACCTTTCAGTGCTGTTGCTTCAAAACAATCCTCTAAGGAGTATATCAGATTGTTTCTTTGTCCACATGATAGGCCTCAAATTTCTTAATTTGTCTTCTTGTACACCAGTCAAGGTACTGCCAGATTCTGTTTCTAACATGTGCAATCTCAACACTTTGTTGCTTTGCTGCTGCTACAGTTTGCACCACATTCCTTCATTAGCAAAGCTTACAAAACTAACAGAGTTGAATCTAGAAGATTGTTGGGAGATGAGGACATTTCCTGAGGGTATGCAACAGTTAGCAAGCCTAGAGCACCTAAATATTCAAGGCACTAAAATAAAAGGAATGCATGGGGGGCTTTTTTCAAAGCTCGTGAATCTTGAGAGTTTTTTTGGCAACTCTAAAATAGTAGTTCCAGCACAAGAATTGATGAGACTGAGGCATCTGGAGAAGTTGACTGGGGTCCATTTGGATGGTGTTAGTCGATTCAATCAGTTTGTTGATTTTCGTTGTTTTGACCAACTGAAACCTTATTCTATTACTGTTGGATCCATTGTGAATGAACACATACTAGTAGATGGTGATACTGATAGAAGAATAGTGTTTAATGGATGTAGATTAAGAATAGGAGCAGAGGTGTTGGTTCCACAGAATGTTGGTAGAGTTGAATTCAGGGAGTGCAGCTTCGGTGTCAAGAGCTTGTTGGATGCTTCGCCTTCACTGGGTGATGCAACTGAATTAGAGTGTTGCGAATTAAGGAATTGTAAGGGAATTCAGTACATTATTCCCGAGGGGTGGATAAAGCCCCTTCAAGGCATCCGACGACTAGAGCTGAAAGAAGTAGATGAGTTTTGTGGCCTGGTTGGAGAGGAAGCCAGGGTGCATATGGACATCTCTTTTTCTGGTCTTAGAGTTTTGGAAATTAAAGGTTGTCGAAAGTTGAAGAAGTTGTGGATGTTGAATCTTGACCTACCTAATTTGGAGGAGATTGAGATTGCAGACTGTGGGCAAATGGAAGAAATATTTGCAACCGAAAAGGGGGAGACAGTTAAACTGCCAAGGTTGTGTTCTTTGAAGTTGAGGTCATTGCCAGAATTGAGGAGCATATGGGGCAATTGCGATGTCTTCTTTCCTGATCTTAGTTCTTTGGTTGTACGTGACTTCCCAATGATGAAGAAGATAGGGATGATAAGTCACAACATGCTCTCTTTGGATACAATTCATATTCAGAATTGCCAACAACTAGAAGAAATATTTTCAACTGACAAGGAAGAACCAGTTAAACTGCCAAAGTTGCGTTCTTTGAAGTTGTGGGATTTGCCAGAACTAAAAAGCATGTGGGATATTTGTGATGCCTTCCTTCCTCATCTTGTTTCTTTGGATGTAAGTGTCTTCCTAATGATGAAGAAGATAAGGGTAATAAGTTACAACCAGCTCTCTTTGGAAACCATTCATATTCAGAGTTGCAAACAAATGGAAGAAATATTTTCAAGTGACAGGGAAGAACCAGTTAAATTGCCAAAGTTGCGTTCTTTGAATGTGAGTTGGTGCGATGCGGTGAAGAAGATAGGGATGGTAAGCTACAGCTTGCTCTCTTTGGAAACCATTTGTATTCAGAGGTGCAAACAACTGGAAGAAATATTTGCACTAGAAAAGGGAGAAACAGTCAAATTGCCAAGGTTGCGTTCTTTGGATTTGAAATATTTGTGGAAATTGAGGAGTATATGGGGTAATTGTGATGCCTTCCTTCCTGATCTTGTTTCTTTGGATGTACAGAACTGTCCAATGTTGAAGAGGATAGGGTTGGTATCTCGCAGCCTCCCCTTTTTGGAAAGAATTTATATTCGGGGTTGCTACCAAATTGAAGAAATATTTGCAGTGGAAGCCGAAGCAGGAGTTGATGAAATCCAGTTGCCAAAATTGAAGAAATTGGAGTTGTTAGAATTGCTGGAACTGAGGAGGATAAGTAAGGAGACCATTGTGTGCAACTCCTTGCAATCCGTATCAATAGGCGGTGGTAAAGGGGTCTCCAAGTTGGAGAACTGCCCAATTTCGATCGTTAAGAACAATGGTTCTTCTCCCATTATGAGCGCGTTGAATATGCCTGTAAGCTGGTGGGACTCGCTCCACTGGAATGACCCTGCCACCCTATCCCTCTTCCATCAACTTGGCTGTTTTCGTCAAATGGATTGGTTAAAGTAAATTCGTAGCCTAATTGAAGTGAATCGACCATATTAACCTTTGCTTTATAGCTAATTGTGTGTGGCTATGCATATTGTAATTATTTCTCTTAGTTAGTTTGCAACCCCAGCCTGACAACAGATAAATTGCGATATTAATGACAGTTCAAGCCACTCAACAAAGGCGTTGTCTCCTTTTCACAACTTTTCAGATCATTAGATATACATGATAATCACACAGACATAACAAAGGTGCAATTAAACTCTCATTCTTTCATGAATCTGCACATCTCTTGATGGAATGTTCTGCGAGGAACCACAATTGCATTCATCTTCGCGTATAAATATAATACAAGAATTCTAAGAAAGGAACGTCGAAATCCAAAGCTACTAGTCAAGCAATCAGATTGCACCAACCAGGCTGCTTATCTATTTACATTCATGACATCTCTATACACCATTTTTTTTCCCCATTTGTTCCTCTTCTTCACATCTTTCTTGCTACGATACTCCACAAATCCTAGATAAGGTGGCCCAAATCCCTGGGTAAAAAAGTTTCGATCTGCTATAGATCGTTCTATTGTTTGTGTATGTGCTCTACATTGGAATGAGGTTCTAGCGGCAATCATCTATACACCAAAAGGTCTCGTAGTGTCAGAATGTGAGCTGCGAGCAAGGCATCCTTACCGGTGAAAAGACAACTGTTAGCCTGGCATGGTCTGAGAGGGAGTAGTGCTCTGGCCACATTCCTTTCTCTACTTCAGTGGGAAAAAGAACTGCGTTCTTCACGCTAAAGCCGATGGATTGGATTGTGTCTTGCACATCGTCTTCATTGCGGTTTTTGTCAACTGGATAATCTTCTGACCATATGGGGTTCCAAATCCAAAGCTGCAACAGCCACAGATTTTTTAAGTTTATGCATAAGAAGGGCCAAGAGAAAATGCACAATGTGTATATATTGTACGGTTCTCACAATCAATGCATTCAAGAGAGATCATATTTGATCAATTAGAAAAAAAACATACCTGGAATTCCTCGAAATTGAGAGCTCCTTTCCCGTCAGCATCTACTTGAACCCACAAGTCGTGGATCTCTTCTTCGGAGAGTCCAAAACTATGGCCTGCCATATTTAGCTGTTGGGAAAGAAGAATATTTAGTAAATGTTCGAGTACAACACCCGAGCTCTTGTGATATGAATTAGAGCTTTACCTTACCTCTGTAAGTGCTTCTCGGAACCCAGAATAAGTAATACATTCACTGTCACTGTCATCTTTCAGGAAGGCAAATGCATCATTTGCTGTCAGGGAAGATTTTCGGAGTAGATACTGAAAGGGTACATAAGAAAGAAATGTTGTTATTTTTAGATAATGAAGCTCAGTTAAGAGTTATCATTGTTCTTCATTAACGTAGTTTATATTTGTAACAAGTAAAATAATCACCTTGAACATGCCAAATACTGCTTCATTCCAACTTGTTTTTAGCAGCTTTCGGTATCTATTAGGATTGAGAAGCCATATGAAATCTACTCCACAGATATTTCCCCGGTGATTCCGGTGACTCACCCACTACACAAGAAAGAAGGCACAAATGAGCAAAAGAAGAACAAAAACTTGTACAATAACTGTATAGAAGACATGAACATTTCTATGATCACCTTTTGAGCATCGGTGTCAGTGTATCGATGAGCAGTATCATAGGATGATACAAACCCCTGGGACCTTAAGAACTTGTACACATGCCCGCGTTTGCTACCATTCCAGTCACTGCATTATAGTCATGATCAGAACAAATGAAAACATAGAATCATAAAAGAATTTCAGAAATATGATATCGATCAGTTCTTACCCACAGAGTATGACAGGGATGGGATCCAGTTTGTGTTCTTTCTGATAAGATTCAACATTCTGCAGGATCTCATAGACCTAGAAAGAAAATGCTCAATTAAGAAGAGGCATACAAGAGTTGGTAACCCCTGGAAAACAAGAATTCGGAAAAAGAACACTGAAGTTGAACTTGGTAACTCACCTGATGCAGTCTCACCAGGCAGAGGCTAGAATCATGGGGGAACAACAAGTGGGTATTCACAATCAATATCTCTTGCCTGACATTGCTGCTCCGACCATGTGAGAATGGCACCAGCAACTCTGCATGTACGAGCTGGGCAACTCGGTCTCCTATGTCATTCAGAAACAGATCGCGATGATCAATGACCCTAAAATAGTCTTTATGCAAAGCAGTCAGCAAACCTGCAAGATCCCTCAGGAGAAAGAAAAGACCATGGATCAAAGACAAGCACGCGAAATTACCAACAAAATAATTACTTATTCATCTAGTACTGTGTACCAAGAACTTAATCTTGTAGCTGGCTTTTAACTTAAAATATAAACTAACATTCCTTTGAATCCCTACACCAACCATGAACAATGAACCTTCACCGATCTGAGCAATTAATTAATGTCATATTCCACACAGATGACAGTTGTTTCTATGTCATAATTCGTAACAATGACATATACTAATCTCACCAACAATGCAGGTGTCGACGTTCCTGAACAACCACGCATTGTGGTGGGACATAATAGGTAGGTGCAAGGAGCAAACAACAATGAAAGATATCTAAAAGCTTAACTGACCAATGATCAGAAATCATAGAGTCAAAATTCGACAGCATCAATAAATTATTTGAGACTTAGAAAACAATCTGCAATAGCAAAAGCTAAAACCATACCATCCCCGCGATTGTTGGTACGCGCCAACTGGAATGTATCGTAACCAGCATCACCTAGCCTCGTCTCATACATATTGACAAGCTCCTCATTTCCAACCCAAAACTCCTATCAAAGGTAATTTGAGGTTATATGTCAGCATATCAAATTGTGATTCGAAATACGAATGAAATGGCTGCGAGATTCGACCTGAAGGCAGATGATGGAGGATCTTTCACACAACAACCAATCAAGTATTCTTTGATTCCTGCCAAGCCAATTGGCTCTAAAACTGCTCTCCCTGCAGCTCTGATCCTGGAAAACAAACATAAAAGCAATAAAATAAATGGTTTTGAAACCAATCACCAGGTGGCCTCGAATCTTTGTGTTGTGAATGGAGCAAACGACGAAAGAAACCAAACGGAAAGAACCTTCTCGTCGAGACGATTATAAATGGGGGCGAGAATGTTGAATGTGGTGCAAGTAACGCAGTGATCGGTGACAGACGAAGCGATTGCGTAGCTCCCAATTCGAGAAATCCCGGTCTTCAACACGCCATTCCTCACCATCCCCTTCGCCCTTTTCCGGCCCTCTTCCGAACACATGTTTCAATCTCTCATCAACCGAAACTCAACCCAAACCCCAAACCCCCTAGAGAAATTCCAAACACACAAAATTGACGAATGCGGTTGGAAACCCAGATTCGGAATTCCGGAATGGGGCGAGCGAAACCCCGGAAATCCAAAACGGCCGCAAAAGCTCGAAGCTTTTGGGTTGGGAAATGGGTTTCCGAATCTTCAAATTGAAGAGAGGTGAATAAAATCGATACAAATAGGGGAAAGGGCTTTGTGGAGGATGAGTACCCGTTGGCTAATTCTTTGGGTTTTCAAAACAAATTGCCGGCGGAAATTTTGTCTATTTTTGCAGGCGATTGTTTAAAAATAGAGGGGTGGGGGTGACGATGACGAAGAAGAAGACACCGGAGAGAGAGGGGTAGAGGGGAGGCCGGCCAGTGAGTTTAAATATACGAAGGGAGGGTTAGGGGGGGGTTGGATTTAACCCAACAGAATTACCGGTACCGACACTCCCTCCACTACGACTACGAGGAGGGAGAGATTAAGCAAGATAAGAACTGGAGAGGAGCAATCAACTTTGCCTACGTTTCGTTTTGTTCTCTTTTTCATCTTCGTCTTCATTCGATTTTCCCCAAATTACCATACCTAGTTGCCTACAAATATTTTTAGAAAATTAAAAAAAACATCTATTATTTATTTATTTTTCTTAAATTATCATCAAGATTTTTATTTAATTGAGACGCTTATCTCCTTCCAAAAATAAATAAATACTCCATCCGTTCCCTTTTATAAGTTTTTTTACTATTTGTTTTCTTAAGATAATACTCCATCCGTTAATTAAAACTTGACGTTTTACTATTCACACACGCTTTTTGAGGTATTAAAAACTATATAAAATATTGACTTTTTTAACATATTTTTAAAATAATTTCATATTTGTTACTATTAATTATGAATTTATAAAAAAAATTTAAAAAAATGTTAATATTTCATATAATTTTTATCATTCTAAAAAAACGTGCGTGAATAGTAAATGACAAGTTTTAATTAACAGAGGGAGTAATTAATAAGTACTCCCTCCTATCTAAAATAGTAAAATAAAATGTAAGATTTTTTTAATATTAAGCACTTATTTTAAGGAGCTAAAAACTATATAAAATATTAATTTTTAAAATAAATTTAATATTTATTACTAATAAGTATTTAGTTTTAAAATAATAAAAAAACAATAATATTTTACTCCCTCCGTTTGCAAATAAATGACTTTTTCAGGTCAAAAACCATAAAATATCAAAATTTTAATTAATTTTTTAATAATATTATACTTATTATTAATAAGTATGAGTTTATCACCTTGAAATACATGAACAGTGAAAAAAATTGATTGAGTAAAAATGAAATGATTAAGGTAGATATGACATATAGAAAAAAAACTTTTCTATTTTAAGAGTTTATATAAATAAATTAAAAAGTTAAGTAGTTTATATTTTGAGACAGAGGGAGAGTGAGTACAAATAGAAAGATGATCGAGCAATTTTACATACCCTACAAAAATGTCTTATTCATATGACATTTTGCACAAGTAGGTAATATATGTATGCATTCTCAAGCTTTAAAGGTGGATTCCCTTTTGGTGTAAGAAGAAATTAAAGAAAAACATCAAACCACAATGGTAACCACAAGCTAGAATTTCTCTTGATCAGGGTAAAATAAGTATTTAGTTTTAAAAAAAAACAAGTGACTTTTTCAAGTTTTACACGTATTTTTAGGAGAGTAAAAATTATATAAAATATTGTATGCAATATACTAATATATGTGCAATGCTACATTAAATTTGAACTTTCAAACATGATTTGAAATATTAAAAAAAATTACCTCGGATTATTTCTCAAACGAGGTCTATATTACTCTCTTTGCTCCAAAATATAGATCGTTTGATTTTTCGACACGTTGTTTAAAAAATAAAAATATAAAAATTGTATAAATATTATTTTTTATTTTTTTATAAATTCATGCTTATTAGTAATGAGTATAAAATAATTTTAAAATTTTGATATTTTATAGAGTTTTTAGTATTTTAAAAAGCGTACTAGTACACTTCCCGCCATGGTGCGGTTTTTATAAAATAAAATCTTATTAATAAAATAATTAATATTATATAATTAAATAAATATTAGTTTAATATTTTAAATTAAAATTATATGAAAAAATTCATAATAGAAATGTGTAATAAGCTCATTCAAGATGTACTCCATTATGATAGTATATAAAGATTTACAAATAGATGTATGGGTTATATATTAATTTAATATTTTCAATTAAATCCATTGATTATGTGAAAGATGAAAATCAATTGCAAAATAGAGAAAAAAAAAAGAAAAAAAGTGATTGGTTAAAAAGGAGAGGATTAAGGTGCATGTGATACATAGACAAAAACTTTTCTGTTTTAAGAGTTTACTAATACAGTCCCCGCGTCGTGACACGATTTTTAAAAAATCTAATCTTAATAATATAACAAATTAATATTATAAAATATTATTAAAAGTTTTAATAAAAATCTTTACCATAAAAGTACCTTAGAAATAAATTCATAAAAAAATTTAAATCTCATCTAAAGTAGCATATATAGATATAGATATTTGAAATCACTCTTATTAGTTAGTAAAAAATAATAATATCATTGTAACTTTGTTTAAAAAAATAAAAATATCATTAAAGGAAAAAATATTTGATTGGTTTAAAGGTCTAATTAAAAAAAATAGGGATTACATGTAGGCTAAAACTCTTCTGTTTTAAGAATATATATATATTTATATATATTTATATATATTTATATATATTTATATATATATATATATTTATATATATATATATATATAAAGATTTGGATATAGATTAATAGTAGACATTAGATTGAATTCAGTGTTTTGAATTAAGTCTAATATTTAGTAAATGTGTTAAAAGTAAAAGAAATAAATAGATTGATTTGAAGAGATCAAGGAAAGAAGAAAAAACTAATAAATGAAAAAAACGTGATTGGTGGAAATGAAAGGATAAAGGAGAGGTTGGTGTGTAGCCAGTGTAGGTAAAAAAGTGTTTTATTTTAATAATAGATATAGAAGATATAGATATAAATAAATTAAAAAGTTAAGCAGTTTATATGTTGAGACAGAGGCTAGGGAGAGGGAGTACAAATACAAAGATAATCCCTCTACCTACTGTCAGAAGTCATGACTCACATTGTTCCGGTTCCAACATTGTTCGTCTTCGCTAGTTTCAACCTTCGTTTCTCTAGTTTTGTCCGTGATTGGTCTTGTCTTTGTTGTTTTGGTTGTATTTCGGTTCTTTTATAACGGTTTGTACTTTGCCGTTCTTTCAGCCTCTCGTCTCACCGGGCATGTCCGGTGACGCGAATTCTTTCCGGTTCAAAAAAAAACAAAGATAATCGAGCAATTTTACATACCCTACAAAGATGTCTTATTCATGTGACATTTTCCACAAGTAGGTATATATGTATGCATTGTCAAAGCTTTAAAGTTGGATTCCCTTTTGGACGTGTAGGAAGAAATTAACATCAAACCACAATGGTAACCACAAGCTAGAATTTCTCTTGATCAAGCTAACTTATCAAATTGTAAGTAATGTATCAATCATCATTTCATCTAGTGTTTTGAGGTGTTAAATTCCCTAAGCAATCACGTGGAAAGATATGAAATGGCATCCCACATTGATAAAATGATGAATCAAGTCTTGCATATAAGTCAGTGGACAGTCCTACTTAATGCCAATTAATTTTAGGATGGACCACTCGGTTTGTGTGCTCGGCTTGGTTAGCGCATGGTGCATTTGGACGTGCTTGACCCCATGTCATATGGCCCACCGGAATTTAACATGGTATCATAGCGGTGCGGTCTGGGATCCTATTCTAATGGACTGGCCGACATTAAGCCGTCCCCGGTGGGCAACCCCACTCGACTTAATTAGCGCATGGTGCGCTAACCAAATTATTACTACGTGTAAAATCATGAAACTAATGTAAAGTCCTCCTTGAGGGTTTCATTCATTAGACAATCATATATATAGGTTACAAGATATTGGGTCTTTTGGTCCACTATACAATATGACATCTATGTAATCTATCAAACCCCCGCAGTCGAAAGTGGAGGGTCCCGTACAGTGAGACTGGACCGAAAATCGAGGAACAACTGGCGAGGTAAACCCTTGGTGAAGATATCAGCGTACTGATAGGAGGATGGGACATGAAGAACACGAACATGTCCAATAGCAACCTTGTCCCGAACGAAGTGGAGATCGAGCTCAACGTGTTTCGTGCGCTGATGCTGGACTGGGTTGCTGGGCAGATAGACGGCGGAGACGTTGTCGGTATAGACCAGGGTGGCCTTCTGAAGAGGGCAGCAGAGCTCAAGGAGGAGATTGCGCAGCCATGAGCACTCGGAGACAACGTTGGTGACGCCCATGTACTCAGCCTCGGCGCTAGAGCGGGACACCACAGACTGACGCTTCACTGACCACGACACAAGAGTGTCGTTGAGGAAGACACAGTAGCCAGACATGGAGCGACGTGTGTCAGGACAACCACCCCAATCCGCGTCAGTGTAAGCGACGAGGTCATGCCGAGAGGAAGGGGTGATCGAGGTGCCCAGCTTGAGGGTACCGTTGATGTACCAAATGATCCGCTTCAATGCCTGAAAGTGCGGTTCCCTGGGCGCATGCATAAACAGGCAGATCTGCTGAACAGCGTAACTGATGTCTGGCCGAGTAAACGTAAGATACTGCAATGCACCGGCGAGACTCCGATACAACGTCGGATCATCAAATAGAGGACCAGAGTGAGCACTGAGCTTGTTGGAGGTATCCACATGGGTGATGACTGGCTTGCAGTTACTCATCTTGGCCCAAGCAACAATTTTGGCAGCATACTTACTCTGAGAGAGAAACAACCCAGACGCATGATGCTGGACGGCGACGCCCAAGAAGTAAGACAACGGACCCAGATCTGACATGGCGAACTCGGCACTCAACTGGGAAATAATAGACGTCCGAAGAGCATCAGAAGAGGCAGTGAGGATGATGTCGTCGACATATAGTAACAGAAAGGTCATGTTTGTGCCTCTGCGATAGATAAAGCGCTGGAACCAGGCACGCGGAGCCTATTTCAGACCATACAGAGAGCGCTTCAGGAGACAGACGTGCTTGGGACGATCAGTATCAACGAACCCCGGCGGCTGAAACATGTAAACTGTCTCATTCAGATGGCCATGCAGAAAGGCGTTCTTGACATCCAGCTGATGAATAGCCCAATGTCGCGATAACGCTAAGCTCATCACCACTCGGATAGTGGCAGGCTTGACCACGGTGCTGAATGTCTCATCACAATCAATATCTGCCTGTTGAGATCGACCATTAACCACAAGACGAGCTTTGTAGCGTTCCAATGACCCATCAGAGCGGAACTTGTGGCGGAAGAGCCACATGCAGCGAATGACGTTCGCCTCAGGAGGGCGAGGAACTAGAACCCAGGTACCATTCCTTGTAAGGGTCCTGTATTCATCGAGCATAGCCGCCTGCCACTTCGGGTCGAGGAGGGCTGTTTTATGGGAGGTGGGGATGGGGGAGAGCGAGGCCGGGTTTGAGGCAAGAGGGACTTGGGAAACGTTGGGGCGGGGTTATTCAATGCAGCGGGCGCGGCACAATGCTGCGGCCGCGGGCGCTGCACGATGCTGCGGTCGCGGCAATTGGTGTGGCGGGAGGTGTGTTCGGGAGGGCTCAGTGGAGATGTTGGCGGGGTGATTGGAGGCGTGCATAGAGACGATCTAACGAGGTCTGAATACACCGGAGACGCTGCGGGTGTGTGGTCTGATGGTAGGAGGAGGACGTGGCGGTGGGGGCGGTGTAGGGGGAGAGGGAGGAGCACCGGTAGAGCTCTGGGGAAGGAGAAAGTGTGGGAAGGGGGACTCTGACTCAGAATGGGACATAGGAGGTGTGGGAGATGGGAGAGGAGGAGAAGAGAAGGGAAAGCGAGACTCATCAAAAGTGACATGACGTGACACAATAAGCTTATTGCTCTGCACATCGAGGAAAAGGTAACCGCGATGATCAGACGGATAGCCTATGAAGACACATGGAGTGGAGTGCGGGTGGAGTTTGTGTGGGGCGATGGAGGACTGGTTTGGGAAGCACAAGCATCCGAAGGTACGAAGGTGATCATACCTAGGTAGGGTGCCATATAGTGCCTGAGTGGGCGAGCGATGTTGTAGGGTAGTAGATGGGAGGATGTTTAGGAGATAACATGTGGTTGATAAGGCGTGAGGCCAATAGGCAAGGGGAATGGATGCGTGAAAGAGAAGAGAGCGCATCATGTTGGTTATAGTTCTAATGATCCGTTCAGCCTTGCCATTCTGCTGGGAAGTATAGGGGCAAGACAACCGATAGGAGATCCCATTTGTGGTGAAGAAAGTGTGAAAGTCTTTGTTATCAAATTCACGGCCATTGTCACATTGGAAGCATTTGATGGATGATTGAAATTGTGTTTTGATGTAAGTATGAAATTTGAAAAAGATAGTAAACACTTGAGACTTGAAATGCAACGGGAAAATCCATAAGAAATGACTATAATCATCCAGAAACAAGAGGTAGTACTTGTGACCCTCCTTGCTAGGCACAGGAGAGATCCAAATGTCACTATGAATTATATCAAAGGGTGCAAAAGTAGTGTTCAAAGACCGCTGAAATGGCAATCTGGCATGCTTGCCTAACTGACAGGAAGAACATAAACTAGAGCGAGACTCTTTATTACATTTGACTAGACTCTTAGAACAAAGCAAATCTAAAACGGCAGCACTGGGATGGCCAAGGCAGGCATGCCACAGACTGGACGACGATGCCGAGAGGGCTACCGGATACGACGGACGGGACGGTGAGAGCGATGACACAGGATAGAGCTCCCTGGTGCTGTTACATCTCAGGTGAGTAACCCCCGTAGTAAGATCCTTCACAGAGAAACCAAACGGATCAAACACAAGGGAAACATTATTGTCAGTGGTGAACCGATGGACAGAGATAAGGTTTTTAACTAGTTTGGGGGCAATGAGGACATTGTTGAGGTGTAAAGGGTTGGTTGGGGTCTGTAATGTGGCGTGGCCAATACCCGAAGTAGCAAGGCGACCGCCATTGCCGACGATAATAGAGTGTGCAGGACCCTTAAAAGAGAGAGAAGAAAGAGTACCTGAGGAGTTCGTCATATGGGAGGTCGCGTCAGTGTCCATGTACCAAGCGGAGTCAGGAGGTGTCACTTGCATAGAAGAGAAGGCGTGATGCACATCAGTCGAAGCGTAGCCCTGATCGGACGAAGACGGGTAGGCCTGGTGACCGGCGGATCGAGGAGCTGGACCCAACAAGCCCGCTCCCTGCTGACTGTTAGGATACGGGCATGGTGGGCGATATGTCGAAGGTGGGTAGCCATAGGGCATCCAAGGAGGGGTGAAGCCGGGGACGGGAGACCAGGAGGGGTGAGGGGAATCCGACCACTGCTGTGGCCGCGGCCGCCGCCTCGTTGCGCGGATTGATCGTTGCTGCGGTGCATAGATTTCGTCCAGGTCGCTTGACGAGACCAGGGCGGTTTTGTCCTTGGCTGCGTCGGTGGTCTGACGGTGAAGACGAGTCTCCTCCAGGATCAACTGAGACCGGGTTTTCTCGAAGGTGGGGAGAGGTTCCGTCTGCTGAATATGAGTAGCAGCAGCATTGTATTCAGAGGGAAGACCCGAAAGTACCTGGAGGACAAGGCGAGTAGCGCTAGGTTTGGAGTCGACGGCGGCCAATTGATCATACAGGGTTTTGAGATGCTGACAGTAGGCGGATATCGACGGGAAAGACGCAAGCTTGCAACTTGAGAATTCGTGCTCTAGGTAGACGGCACGGGTGGACTTGTTGTCCTGAAAGAGATTCTGAAGCTTGGTCCAGGCACCCAAGGCGTTGTCGTTGGGGTCGAGGATGGTTGTCAATAGATCTTTGGAGATGGTGTTGAAGATCCATTGAAGAACGATGGTGTCTAGTTGAGCGAAGAGATCGTCGTCCTCAGTGGCGGGACGATCGATAGAGGAATCGATATGGTGGAGGACCTTATGAGCCTTGACATGGGTCGTGAAGAGGTGAGGCCACATGGTGTATGAGCTAGATTCATGATCAAGGATGATCGGGATGCAGTTTTTGATGTTTGAGATCGTGAGAGCGGAGTGGAAGGGCGGCTTGGTAGGGGAAACGTCGGCCATTGGAAGAGGTGGGGGAGGGAGAGAGATCGGCGGTGGGGAGAGAAAAATTAGGGTTTAGGCTAGCGGGGTGGGGAAGAGAAATTTGGGTTTAGGCTATGATACCATGTAAAATCATAAAACTGATGTAAAGTCCTACTTGAGGGTTTCATTCATTAGACAATCATATATATAGGTTACAAGATATTAAACCTTTTGGCGCATTATACAATATGATTTCTATGTAATCTATCACTACGGAGTACGTATTAGTGATATATCGAATCTAACACAAAAAAATGTTTTCATATTTTTTAAAAGTTATAAATGAAATGATAATATATAGAATGAATAGCCTTTTAAAAGTTAGCAAAAAAAAAAAGAGATTCATGAATAACAATAATCATACATTATTAAACCAATTGTCAAGATAAGTATAAATAATAACATTAGTGCAATAGCACTATTATGTTGTCGGATACTACATTGCATTTGGAAAAGCTAAAGGCAGTTTTAGACATCATAATTACTCGACTTTCAGGTTAAATATTAATTCAATTCAAGCAAAAGGCACTATTATGTGGTCAATTAACTATTTTTTATTTACATTTTAAATCTATTTTATGCTACTTTTTCTTTTTAAATTTGTTTAGAAGTAAGGTGAGGTCCCTAGTTGATCATTGGAGAGAAAGAAAAATGATTAATTTCATAGCTATATTTTTACGAGGTTATTTAAAAAATGTTTAGATACGAAAATAGTTGAACATACCATATGACATGGGGTTCATATATATACGTCCAATGCACTACGTTAATCAAATCGAACACATAAAATCAATAGATTTCCATAACATCAATTGTTTTTAGTATAAATAGCCACTCGACTTATATATAAGACTTAAATTTCAATTATAATCAATGTGAGATAGTTTTTTTTATCCTTTCACATCCTTCACAAATAGCTTATTTAATTATTTTGTAAACTTGTTCAAAATGAAGCTTAATGTGAAGATACGAAATAATATAATTGATCTAGCTAGTAATTAATTACATCAACGAGTTTAGCTAAGCGACAAAATTTTTGTTTAGAATTTTTTTTTGGAATTTTGATAAAGGAATTGATAAGATGCATTAATTTGGTTATAAAACATTCAACATACATTATTTAATAATTAAAAAAAAAACTAATAACATAGGACTAGGCCGGCCACTGCCCACTAAGTGCATAATTTACTCATAAAAATATAGTCGTCGCCATGCAAGTTTCTAGGCAATCATGGCAGTCCACATAGTGTGTACTATAATGGTTTGGTTATATATATAAAAAAAAATGAATAATTTATATTGTATATAAAATTTATAGTATTATATAGGAGTTCTTTCATAAAGTTCAATTATGTATTTCCTATAGTGTGTTTTTGGTCCATACTTAATGATTAATGTACCAAATAAACGACAAATCTAGAGCAACATCAACAACCCGACATAAAAGAAGGTTGAGATGGAATAAAGCCACCTGAAAATACTTTCAAAATAAATTCTTGACGGAATAACAACTATTTCAGCGTGTCTGATGCAGGGTTCATCATTCAAGACTACTCGAATTTGATATTGATTGGTTGTGGAGGAGGGTAGTTTTTGACACAAGTCACCTTGAAGCATTAGTTATGCTGTTGAGGATCAAAAAAGCTAAAGCTATGAGCCTATTCAGAATTCAAGTTGAAGGGGACGATCTGATTATATATGATTAACTCCATCATAGGTGTCCCGTCTTGCCCTTGGAAAGTTGAGATCCTCGCTGCGGAAGTTCTCATGTTGCTCCTGTCATTAGAGGTTGTTAGTCTCACATTGTTATCGCGATGCTAACAATTGTGCAGACTACATTTCGGGTCTCTACCAAGCAGGTACCTGTCCAGATATACAGTCTGACAGAAAACTTACTATTCTAATCCACAAAAATACTCTTGGTTGGTGGTCTAATAGAGACTGACCTATCCAAATTCTTACTTATATATAAAAAAAATTTGTACCAAATAAATTTAATAAAGTGATAAACAAAATTTCTATATAAGTGGTGTACACAAATCTTTAAAAAAAAATAGGAAAAAATATATATATTGGGCCTGAATTAGATTTTAGAAAAATAAAGTATATATTGGATCATAAAGGCAAATTAATATTGCGATGGGCGCATGGATGTTCATATATTCGTGAAACGGAGAGTGGATCCTCGGATGTGGAGACTAAAACCTCTCAAAATGTAACCCGACCTGAACGACCGATAAAATTTGGGTCAGGATCCAAAAATTTTGATCCAGAAATTTTTTCTGACCCGTACCTGAAAACCCAAAAAAATTTCAAGTAATTTGGGTTTCGATCCGGTGACCCGATTGATCCGGTAATTTTGACCCGATTGACTCGATTGATTTATAATTATATATGATTAAATTTTTTTATGGAGATTCCAATTTATTACATTTTATAATTACAATCACTTGATCTTTCATTTTTAAATCAACTTTTATATATATTTGTATTGTGTAATACTCCGTCTGATCGATAGTAGTTGATTTTTTTATTTTTCAACACATTTTTTTAAAAAGAAAAAACTCTAAAAAAATATGAAAAATATTAAAACAAATCTATGCTTATTACTAATTGCATAAAATTATTTTTAAAAAATCGTATAAAAATTTGATATTTTATATATTATTACATTTTATTAAAAATTACGAGAAATAATAAAAACAAATATTTGGATCAGATATAGTATATAATTACAAGCACTAGAACTTATGAACCATGTCTTTAATTTTATAATTTTAAAATTATCGCAAAATTATCAAATTATGATTTTTTTAATTTAAAAAAGAAAAAATTAACAAACCCGAAATCGACCCGAAATCCGGTCAAACTCGGGTTCGAGTCAATCCGAATATACCCGAAATCCGTTTTACCCGGGACCCGAAGTGATCCGACCCGAACCTGACCCGAATGACCGATTTGACAGGTCTAGTGGAGACCCATTATACATACATGGGGCGGAGGTCGATGGGCACATGGATGTTGAATCTGACTGTGCTACTCTGTAATTTGGTTCGATATATGTAGTAGGTCCTCCACTCCCCCACCTTGATTTCCACTTGATTAACCGGTGCCACCGAATACACGACTATACATTATGAGAAGTGGTAATATCACTAATCAGTAACATTCAACAAGCAGCTAATGTGGTGGCTGATTCGTTGGCGAACTGGGCCTTCTCAAACTCTTTCATTGAGCACCATAGTTTACCACATTTTATTACAGTTTTGCTTTATACACGGTCATTATCTCGTCAGACACACGGTGACGATTACGGATTTGAAAGTTGAAAAAAAAAATGGTTGTCACGGTTTCTCAAACCGTGAGAACGAAGGAGTTTTGACTGTCACTGATTCCGAAACCGTGAGAGCCTTTCTGGCGACAGTTTTGAAAACCGTGGCCGCCAAGATTTGGGTTTCATGGGCTTTCGGCCCAAGACACTTCATTGGGCTTCTTTTATTTTCATGATTTTTGAAAGTAGAATCGTGAACTTTCTCACGATTTCAGAAGTTGTGACCATGAAGTTTTTTACGGTTTTGAAAACTAAAATTGCCTAAAATTTCTACAGTTTGAGAATCCGTAACAGTGACCGTGCATTGTGCGTTATTTTGACCGTGTCATTTGCCTCCCCCCCCCCCCCCCCCCCATTATGAGCTCTTTGTTGGATTATAAACGTCCCACATCGGTGGTTGACTAAAAACATCAACAAAATATACACAAAAGAAAAAGCTCATAAACAACTTTTGTGTTAGAAGATTGATAGGGGATGAAGATTATTTTTTAAGATGAAATTATTTTTTGAAAATAATTATTTAGGTCTTTGGGTGATAAAGGATTTTTTTTTTAAAATAATCATTTACTGATTAGGTGTTTGGGTGATAAGGGATTCTTCTCTCGGATTCTCTCCGCTTGCTTCGTTGTTTTGAGGTGTCTTCTGTTACTCATATCTTTAGGGAAGCCAACAGAGCAGCCGATCGTCTCGCTTACCTGGCATTAGAGTCCTCTCCTTCGTCATGGGGTTTTGATTCGGAGTTCTAGACTCTCGTCCGTAGAGACGCACTTGGGTGGTGGTACAACCACGGTTGACACCCCCAAACTCTCGCCTGTATTAAAAAAAATTATGATATTTGAAGATATTACTATTGTACCCCTAAAAAGGGTATTTGTGGTAAATGATAATTTTGGCCCCAATTTCACCCCATCCCCTACACCTTCTCTCAATGAGGTGGAAAAATAACCCCACCCATCCTCTCCTTGTCCACCCCTTCCACCCCGAGCATCTCTTACCAAACACCCGGTTTCGCTCCCCGAAAAACACCCCTTCCACCCCATCACCCCGTGTCAAACCCCCTTTAATTCTTCACTTCACTTTCAAATTTGGGTCGTACGATCAAAAGAGCGCGCCACTGAAGGTTAAATCTTTCTTTCAAGTTCAATTATAAATTTGTAATGTGATTATGTGAATAATTTTTTACCACCGTTTGTTTTTTTATTTTTATGGATTTCTCATTTTATGTTATTCTAACTCATCAAGAGCAATGATCTAATATTGTGTTATTGATTTTGATACTTGTATCCATTTTCTAATATTGTGTTATGAAACTTAAAACCATCTCGAACTATAATGTCATTTTCATATGATATATATGTGTGTGTGGATTAATGTCATTTTATTTTAATTTCATGGACAATTACAACATATGTCATTCACTTATTATAAATTATTAAACTCTTAAGAGAAATATAACATAACATAATACTATATAACAAAGTTTGTAACATAATATTGAACCCAAAAATTCTATTGTCCTCCATGTGTTTTTCATAAATAATAAATGCATAATATTTAGGGAAATTACTACAAAATACCCCACTTTGATAATTGGTTTGCAAAAATACCTAAGTTTGAAAACAATTGCATCAATATATAGAAATTTGCAAAAATACCTTATTGAATTATCAAAACTACCCACCACCCCCAAAAAATAAGAAAAAAAAAAGTTAAATATTTTAAGTATTTTTCATTTTTCTTATATTTTAAAATTATTTTAAATAATTAAATAATAAAAAAAACTGAAATTAAAAAAAAAATTCCCAATCCCTACTAACAGGATAGCCTAGCCTCAGCCGACTCAATCCCTAACCAAAAACACACAAGAGGAGCCCCAACCCTAAGTCTCCGGCGCTCAGCCCCAACCCCAAGTCTCCGGCGCTCGGACCTGAGCCCGCGTCTCCGGCTCCGTCGCTGCGCCTACACTCCGACGCCCCCGACCGACCCAATCCCAATCCCTAACCAGAACACACAAGAGCAGCCCGACTGTCGCTGCCTTCACCCTCCGTCGCAGCGCAATCCGGCTCCGGCCTCGACCCCAAGAGCAGACCAACCTCCGGCTCCATCTCCCGCCGATTATAATCTAGTGGTTATAATTTAGGTCAAAACCATATCTTTACTCAATCTCCCGCCGATTATTGATCGTATCCTGTCAATATTCATATTTGGGATTGTCAAGAACAATATTCATCCTGTCAATGTAATAATATTATGATTTCAAGATATATATTGACAATCTTTTTGTAAATATGGTTAATAATCCTAAAGATATGATTTACCGTATCTTCAGTGATTCTCTCCTAGATTATAGCTTCAATCCTGTCAATGTACATCCGCAACTTTGTCACTATAAACATTAATCATGTCGTAGTGAACGAATAACTTTGTCATCTTGGACATGCCTTTAATTTCTAGTTATGGTAGGATAAAATCGTATCTTTTTTCTCTTCCCTATTATAAACTTCATCCTGTCAGTATTAATTTTTAGCCTTGTCATAAAAAATATATATCCTGTCAACAAAAAATTTGTTCCTGTCAGTATTAATTCTCTTACTAAGGCAATGTTTTTCATCCGGCTACTTTTATTATTTTTAAATTTCTGAGAAAAAAATTAAAAACATTATTTTAATGTATATTTGATTTTTTATATATTTTTTAACTTTTCTTTTAATTCATAAATCTCCTTTTAATAATTTTTACATTTAAATTTAAAGGTAAAATCAGTCATTATTTTTTAGCACAAATGACCTATTTTTTAGCACAAATGATCCACCTATCCTATTTTTGCTATTCTCAGAAAACTGATATATTTTTACAAACCAAACACCGATTTGGTGTATTTCTGCAAATGGGCCTAATATTTATAGTATGTAAAAAATACAAATATCTATAAAATAGAAAAGTTGTTAGAGTAAAAAAAATTATCGAGATTTTGATATTTATTTATCTATATATAATAGAGAATTTGTTACTAGAGATGTTGCTATAATGATTTTGCACTCTTCTACTAATAATATACAAGCACTAGCCTACCCTTGCACCTAAAAAAAATGCCATTGATTTAATATGAATAATTTTCCTATAAAAAAATAAATATATATAAATAATTACTCCCTCCGTTCGGCAAAACTTGTCGTTTTAGGCTGTTATTTTTGTTCAAAAAAACTTGTCATTGTAGATATTTTGCCCTTCACTTTACAAAAATGCCCTTGATATGATTGATGGTTTGTTAGTTGTAGTTTTCAATAAAGTAAAAAATGGAGGATAATAATTGAGGGTAAATTAGTACATTTTTTAATTGCCTTAAAACTTGTGAAAGAAGCTAAAATGACAAGTTTTGCCGAACGGAGGGAGTATATTATATCGTACTAATCAATAGTATAATACTAAAGGAGAAGTCGCCTAAGCCATGTGGCGTCTTCTCCTTTAATGTAGACATTTTAAATTAATTAGTTATTAATTAAGTTATTTTACAAATCTCATTAACCACTTCATTCATTTAATTAATTTATTAATAATAAAATCTTAACAAATCTTATCCTAATTAAGTATTGATTTTTTAATTGTTTATAGTAATATTTTGACCAAAACTTAACAAATGAAAATTAGTTAAGATATTATAATTTACTTATTTTTCTTTAACTTTTCAAAAAGATTTATAATATATATCTTTAGTCCTATTTATTTTCAGTATAAATTAAGTTGTTTGGATAATTAAGCAAATTTAATTATTTAATTAAAATCAGTGGAGATATTCTTGATATTTTAATTGATTAGTTTAGATATTCAACGGATAAGATTAAAATAAAATCATATTTATTTTAACAAATCAAATATGACTTTCTTCGTTATCTGTTTATATTTTTAAATTGTCTGTCTTCCTAGGTACATCATCATTTACGAAATAATTATCCTTCTTCTCACTCCCTTTCCATTCTTCTTCTTCTTCTTAATTTTACCTCAAGTTTGTTGTATCCATTGAAGGATAAATTCGTGCAATCATACTGATGATACTAATCAACAATTATGAAAATTATTGGTGAGACTCGATTTTATTTCTCGCTCTCTTTTATTTTTGTATTTTTTTAATTTCAATTTCAGATTCTCAATGTGAGATTTGTTTGTACGCATATAGCACTTCTTAATTTGTATTCATAACTCTATATGTTATTTATTTGGTTGAGTATATAAGTTATTATTTCATCCCGTAGTTGGCATTCATGTAATTTTTGTTATTAATTATTGTCCCAATACTAAACATTATTATTCCATTAACATTGTTTTGAAAAAAAATATCAATATCAATCAATAGTATATAATACTAAAGGAGAAGTCGCTTCGCCATGTGGCGGCTTCTCCTTTAGTATAGGGATTTTTAGTTAGGGATTAATTAAATTATTTTGCATAATCAAATTAAAAATTAAGTCAATATCTATCTATCTATTAATCTTTATTAATATTATAATTAATAATACTAATAGATTTGGATATCTAGATAATAGATAGTTGATTTAGATATTCAAGGGATTCTATCCTTAATAATTATCTTTACCAATTATTTTAATTATTTTATTTAGTTTTAAATATTTTTCATTTCTATTTAATCCATTTCATACCCTTGACAATCATTATACGTACGTTTGACGATAACCGGTGAGTCGCCTTTCTATTTTGTTAAAAACCTCTACTCTGATCATTCCATTTCCTTTCTATCAAATTCTAACCATATTTTTTTAATTTTTAATTTTTGTAGGTATTCGAATCCATTGATAAAATGTTACTAACGATTTGAATTTTAAACTTTTATATTTTTTTATTGCTTTATAATCGAATCTAACAATGTTTTTTCTTAGGTCGGAGATGAAGAATTGTTTACTTTATTGGATGATCTAAAGTCAAAAGAAAAAGACAAAATTTGAGTTCGTGTTATTCACATTTGGAAAAGCAAAAGTTAGAAGAGTGGATATATACGAAGTTGAGTATGTGTTTTTCTTAGCTCATAGACAATAGTCAAAAGAGATGTACGTTAAGTATTCAATTTATGCATTTGTGCAGATTTGTTACTGTTTTATTGAAGTCAAACTATTATAAAATATATTGGCTTTATGATCTTTTTTGTTATCGGACATTACAATAATTCATTTTTTATTTTTTCAGGCGATGAAAACATTAATGGTAGTAATTAAAAATTTCATTACCTGGATGAGTTACTACCATAAAAACTAAACACCACGTGAATACGATGAAATATCAATATATCAATACATCAATATCAATGTATAATACTAAAGGAGAAGTCGCCTAAGGCATGTGGCATCTTCTTCTTTAATGTAGGTATTTTAAATTTAAATTAATTGTTAATTTAAATTTAAAATCATACGTGTCATTAATTTTCTCAATTTTTTGCATTTTCTTTATTTTTTTTAAATACAAATTTAGTTGGGATATTCTTGATATTTTTATTGGTTTGTTTAGATGTTCACTAGATAAGATAAAACTAAATCATTTTTATCTTAACAAATCTTTGATTTTCACACACATCTTAACAAATTTTTTGTCTTCTCGGTTGATTAAAATTAAAAGATTTTCCTAATTAAATCTATCATAATTAAAAGAGTCATATTTAGTTTTAATTAGTTTGAACTAAATCCTAAGTTAATTAGGTTTGAACGATTTTACAAAAATCTTTGATAATTCTATTTTATCTTATATAAAGATTTTACATATGCATAAAATTATTTTATAAAAAGTATCCGTACAAATATATTTTACACCGTAAAATAGGTTTCCATTGAATTCTCAAATGATCCATTTAATTTATATATTCACAATTTATACCGAAAAATGTGTTTATATTAGATTCTCAAGATCTATTCATTAAAAGAGCATTCGCCGACTAAATCTTTAGGAGTGAATAATGTTGAAAAATGGACATTAATTGATTTAATTCTTGTGTATCTTGATGGCTAAGAGAGGTGACGTTGCATCTTTTTCTTCCACC
Organism: Persicaria maculosa; assembly: GCA_963922045.1. Taxonomy (NCBI): domain Eukaryota; kingdom Viridiplantae; phylum Streptophyta; class Magnoliopsida; order Caryophyllales; family Polygonaceae; genus Persicaria; species Persicaria maculosa. Next base: position 41,511,851 of record OY998269.1, read on the forward strand.
CTTTTCGCCCATCTTTAATAAAGGTAACGTTAAATATTAATGTTATGTGGCCACCATCTCCTTCTTGTATGCCTGATTTTGTTGTTATAACTTATGCGCCTCTTCTTGCCATTCAAAGGGTATCATCACTATCAATCTAATATTAATCTATCGTCAATTCAAGAAATATATATATACTAGAAATGCATTCCCGCGCGTAGCGCGGGTCAATATTTAGTATGATAAACTTTAAATCTTATATGCAACGTACCTAACATCTTTGAAAATGTTATTTACACATTAATGTGACTATGGTTTTGGCCTTTTATATATGCTCATGTCATTAGTCTTATATTACCATCTTTCATATACTGATTTTATCCCTTATTACTTAAGTTAAATAATATAATTTAGCATTTACAATATTTATTCTTATACTATACTCCATCCGTTCAGAAAATAAACTTTTTTTAAAAAAAAATTAAACTTATAACTAATAAGTCTAAAATATATAAAAAAAATTGATTAAAATTTTGATATTTTATATAGTTTTAAGTTCCTTAAAAAACTTGTCAAAATGTCAAATGACACATAATTCTGAACGGATGGAGTATTTAATAGAATTGATCAGTTTTATGAGAAATTAAAATATGTTTTAATGTTTAGAAAAATATTTATTTTATTTTGGCAATTGATAACCACTTAATTTGCATAGAATTATATATTCTTATTTTTGACAACATTTATTTAATCACATTTTGTAAAAAAATATATATTATTATCAATGTTTTAACATTAATATAAAGTAAGGCCCTCTATTTTTTTATTCATTAAATAATATTAAACATAAATAATATATGTCTTATAATGACAATCATAACCATTAGTTAAACATAAAATATTTAATTTTAATCGATAAAAATGTATTAGTAGTTATGGTGCTACATCAAAAAAAATATTATAATTCTATTGTTTAAGAAACCATTAGAATTTTTATAACGAAAAAAATATTAAATATTTTTTATCTAATAAATTCAAGGCATTAAACTAATATAATTAAAAAATACAAAAATAGTGTAGTTAAGGGGAGTTGAACTCTTTACCTCATGCATATAAATTATTCCTTAACCATTAGACTAGAACAACCTTTTGATTTTTTATGCTAATATTTAATAATATTATATTATTTTTTTTATCATTTAATAGGTACAATTAATGGGCTTTCACTCAAATTATATATATATATATATATATATATATATATATATATATATATATATATATATATATATATATATATATATATATATATATATATATATATATATATATATATATATATATATATATATATATATATATATATAAGCCAGACCAACTACCCCAAGAGCACTCATCCATAAACCGGTTACTGGTACAAATAACATAAAGAAATGTAACCAACGTTGTTTATACGGATTCGAAAAAGTGAAATTTGACGTATCGACGGAAAAGAAATTGCACGATCCATAGAATCTATCAAGTCTAACACAAAGTTCTTTTCCTTCGAAGGAAGAGAGCAATCGCATACGAAATATTTACTCATGGGTGGGGCAAGAGAAGTGCGATTTGTACCCTTAATTAATAACTAGGAGATCCAACTACAAGAAGACAAGCAGTCTGATACAAAATTTCTTTATCATACAATGAAGTACCACATGAGCAGATATATAGGAATCCCAATCTGCCGAATCGGTGCCACGGAGAGATATGTTTTCCCCGCGGGGGCAGAGAACCCGTCGCTGTCTTATATATATATATATATATATATATATATATATATATATATATATATATATATATATATAGTATAGATAGATAGTATAGATAGATTCTCCTAAATGTACTAATTTAATTTTCCTAAAATTATTTTCACATAATTTAAACATTTAAACTCTCCCCCAAATCGACAACACCGAACTTGGACCATGAGACCTCTTTAATTAAGGGTGATAATATTTACACTCATAAAATTTACTATATACACCACACCCTGCTCCTCTTGAGTCACAGACGTGTGACTCAAGAGGGGCAGGGGACTCAAGAGGGGCAGGACCTACTTTAAAAAAACAATAAAAAAATGTGATGTGGGGTGTATATAGTAAATTTCCTAAAATGTGCTTTAATTAATGAGAAACCCCACAAACTCTTTGTGCAGCCCCATCATTCCACCGTTTAAGAATGTCGGTACAAATAACAATATACCAATTCAATGACTTGAGAGGCGATTGATTACCGTTGACATTAGTGCTTCCTCCATTTTTATAATGTGTTTGGATTTTCAAATGTATTAATTACAATGTCATTATTTTATGTCAGTTTTTTAGGTGTCAGGTTGAACTAAAAATGTCATAAAAATCAATATAAAATAGGAAAAATGGTAGAAAATCACCTCTTAAATATGGCTCTTTGCAGAAAACCACCCTTTAAAATTGAAATTATAGAAAATCACCCCTTAAACCCATTATGTCTGTAAATCGCCACCCACAACCTTTTTTCCGTTAGCTTGTCGTTAAAAACAGTGAAAAGTCATTTTTACCCTTCCTTTTAATAATATTTAATGAGAGAAAAATGTATGAGTTGAAATAAATAAATAAAATCGATTTATCCATCCATTTTAATGAGAGAAAAATGTATGTTATTCTATTAAAATAACATTAAAAGGGGTGGATAAATAGATTTTATTAATTTATTTCAATTCATACATTTTTCTCTCATAAAATAACATTAAAAGGGAGGGTAAAAATGACTTTTCATCATTTTTAACGGCAAGCTAACGGAAAAAAAGGTTGTGGGTGGCGATTTGCAGACATAATGGGTTTAAGAGGTGGTTTTGTGCAATTTCAATTTTAAGGGGCGGTTTTCTACAAAGAGTCATATTTAAGGGGTGGTTTTCTGCCATTTTCCCTATAAAATATTACATCAGTTTTAAAATATAAGTTTTTTTTACTTATTTTTTGTTTGAAAATATAAATTGTTTAAAGTTTTCTAGATATCTAGATATAAAAAATTTTATTTTTTGACTTTTTTTAAAAAAATTATTGATTGATAGTAAAAGGGAACTACTTTTTAGAACAAGGTAAAATTACCTTTCAGAGCATGACCAAAATACCCCTTAAAATAAACAAAATTACTTAATCTACCCTACCCATCCCCACCCCCATCTCACAATCTCTCTCACGCAGCCAAACCCACCCATTCCTCTCCAAACACTCATCACCCTCCAAAACCTTGATTTCTACCACATTTGCTCAATTTAACGGCTTGAACTCATAGATCTAGCAAAGGTAAGGTACGTTTTCAACCTTTTGCTTGTGATTTCGGGTGATTAAAATAGTTTTTAGGGATTTTGGGTGATTGATATTTGAATTTGAAATAGGGTGCGAAATTTGGTGAAAATTTGTGTATTTGTAGTCAAATAAGTAGTATATAGGCATATACTACACAGATCTATGAAGGTAAAGGTCGAAAATACGATTTTGGTGCGATTTTGTGAGAATGGGTAAACAGCTGTCGGAGGTTGAAGATGACCAGTGGTCGCAGCGACCAAAAGGCATATGGTCGCTGCGACCAGGCAGCAAATGGTCGCTGCGACCACACAGCATATGGTCGCTGCGACCAGTGCTTTTGTGGTCGCTGCGACCATGGATCTTCAGGAAGAATTTTTTTTTTTTGGTTGTTGATTATATATGTTGATTTTTTGTGTTGTTGATGATGTTGATTTTTTTTTGTTGTTGATGATATATGTTGATTTTTTTTTAGTTGTTGATGATATATGTTGATTTTTTTTTGTGATTTGTCTCGACGTAGATTTTGGGGTAAATAACTTCTGAAAGGAAATTTGCGATGTGTGAATGTGGATATGCTAAAGAGATTCAGCTGCACAAGTATATTCATATTGAATTTGTATTATGGAAGAACTTGTTATTTTTGTGATGTGTTTTGAAATAGAATAAGAGTGGAATAATGTGTGCAAACAACTTTGTCATGTTGATTAGTTTATTTCCTTGTGTTCTGAAACTCAAGCTCATTCATATTGATTTGCTAAGTCCAACAATATTAACATGTATGCTGATTGTTTGTTTTGGTTACAGATGGACAGACGATCAGCATTACACGCATCGGCACGGCGTCAGCGCAACGACCATGTGCACAATGGTCACTGCGACCACATGTGTTTCTGACATTGCAGCTGGTCGCAACGACCATATGCTATATGGTTGTTGCGACCATATGTAGCCTGGTCGCAGCGACCATGTGCACCATGGTCGCATGTGATGGTTCTAAAAAAATTAATGGTCGCAACGACCATTTCACTAATGATCATTGCGACCAAATGGCATGCGCTAAACGGCAATTTTGTCTTGCACTAAACAGAAATCGTGTAAAAAAATTATAAATAATTAATGAATTTGCGTCGAAATGTCTTAAAAAAAACTTGGTAGTTTTGAAAATTTATTGGACGTGGGCTGCCACTCTTCTCCATTCAAATAGCAAAGCCCATTTTACGTTTTTGCAAGGCCTGCAAAACTTGGTCCAGTATTATTGCTCGATCTTGGTTCTTTGTAATTGATTCCCACCTATTATCTCTTTGAAATTTTGCATTAATCTCTCACCGTTCTCCCTTTGTTTGAGATTCTCTCACCGATCCTTTGGTTGAATGACATATTGATCGACCTCAATCACATAGCGGTATCCGATTTCATCATAGTCAGGCCTCCGCTGAACTCTCGTCGAATGAGGAGGGTTGTTGGAAACCATAATCGTGTCACTCGAGCTTGAGTCTTTGAGTTCAATTGCAAAAAAACTTCCGGAAGAAGAAGAGGGAAGAGATTTTGCGAAGGGAAATGCAAAATATTTTTCATTCATCTACAGAAAAATGTGCTATATATGGGCCATATTGGCCGACTACAGATAAGCCCAAACAGTTAGTTATACATAATAGGCCCAATGCCAAATCAATTATGCTATATTAGGTAAAACTTTATGCTTTCAAAACGACACTTGTACGAAATTAGACCAAATCAATAAGACGATAATTATAAATCACTTATTTGATTGAATAAAGAGGACATTGTAAATGAAGCTTCTTTGAAATTTTTTAGCAAAACTGCAAAACCTATATGGGTAAAATTGTAAAAATAATAAGGAAAAAAATACAGGAAAACCTGAATTTTAAGAGCAAAAGAGCATCCTACAATTGGACCAAATCAACAAACTCTTCGAGCAGACAATGAAACTGATCGGAGAGGCGGTGAAATTGGGTGGATTAGGGTTTAGTGAGTAAACGGCAGCAGCGCTGTTAAGGTTTGACAAATAATCGACGGGGTGCACTGGTGAGGATGATGGTAGAAACCGGTGAAGAGGCGCCAAGGCGGTGAAAAATTGGACGCGGCGGTTCTATTGCAGATGCTCTAATTGGACAGAGTAGTTCAGACTTCAAAGAGGTGACTCTTTCAATTTTGAATTGGACTTTAAAATTGTTTGGGCTTATAGTAAAATATGGGCAAGCTTGAAAAAAGAGTCCATCCACAAAAAACCAACAAATCATCCAATACAACAAACCTACTAAATGATTCAAAAATCAAACAAAATGGTCATTATTGTTTTTTTTTTTTGTTTCAAAAAATGGTCATTATTCATCGGGACCCTGATGTTTTTTTTTTCTATTATATGTTCCAAGGGGTTAGGATAAAAACCTCTGCCAAGAAAGCTTTTTTAAAATTATATTATTTTAGCTTTTCAGAGCTTATAATTTTAATATTATATAGTTTTAAATAAAATAAACATAAGATTTTATTTTAATTAATCGAAACTTTTCAACAACTACTCATTTAAGTTTTTTGGAGCTTTTGATGTTTTGTTCACCAATTTTCGGCCATCAGTTACCCCTAATAGAGAATTTATCAATGTTTACACATTTTTATACAAAAATGATTATAGGTGATTATTTGAAATAGAAACAAGTTTATGGATGGTTTCTTATATTAAAAAAATTAATGTAATTTTGTAAAAAGTTACTTAAGGGAAAATTTCTATAACTCACACCTTTTAACTGGAAAAAATGGTACCTTTAAGATTTATAGGTATAGGAAAAAAAACTCTAAGAGTCCAAATCTATACTATCTTTGTTTGGAAATACAGGTCTTTTTATTTTTGACACTTTTTTAGGAGATAAAAACTATATAAAAAATTTAATTTTTTATTTTTTCAATAATTTCATACTTAATAATAATAAATTTGTAATTGCTAAAAAAATAATAAAAAAATTGATATTTTATAGTTTTTAACTCCTGAAAAATTATTTCAAAAAGACAAAAAGTTGAAGGACATATTTCTGAACGTAGAGAGTATATTTCTTTTACTCCCTCCGATTTTTAATATAAGACATTTGACTTTTATGCACGTGGTTTAAGGAGCTAAAAACTATATACAATATTAATTTTATAATCAAATTTTTTTACATTATAATACTTATTAATAGTAAGTATTATAATGTAAAAAAAATAATTAAAAAATTAATATTTTATATAGTTTTTAGCTTCTTAAACTATGTGCACAAAAGTCAAATGCCTTATATTAAAAATCGAAGGGAGTACATGATAACACTTTTGATGAGGTGTCATCTCCACCATAAAAGTAGGTTTTTAACCTATCAAGTTATATTAGGTTTTAGTTCTTCTTTTAACTAATAAAGTTACATTATTTTGATCAATCATATATCTTTATTCACATTTTAGCCTAAATCTTGATTTGGTAATCTATATACTTCTTTTATACGAGAAGACTATTGACAAGGTATATCATTCCCACATTAAAAGTAGGTTTTTAACCAATCAAGTTATATTAGGTTTTCTTCATTCTTATAAGTTATAATAACCAATCAAGCTAAATATATTATTTTGAAAAATCATTTATTCACATTTTCGCCTAACTCTTAATTTATTAATTTCAAAAACACAGACAGGATTGTGCGTCTGACTTACTGCATCCTTGCCGAAGGTAGCTTCTTCACTGATCCAGAACTTCGTGTTCTCGTCCGCTCAGACACACTAGGAAAGAAGCCGGGTCGGCGGCGGCTTTCCTAATCTTTATCCTGCTTCCAAAAAAAAACACAGACAAATGAAATTATTTCAAAACATAATATAAAAATGGGATCGATTCAAAATAGAATATTAAAAAATATCGGTTCAAACTTGAATTTTTATTCTAATAATATACTTTAATGATATTGCATATACTTTTTTTTGGTGAGCTTGGCAATATTAATTGTTTATAACTACATCGATTTATTACTATTATTTTTATAATTATAAAGTTGAGATAGACCAATTAACACAAAAGCTTAAGCTAGTATATAGAGTTCCACACTTTTTTATAATCCATTATTTTAAGTGTTTTATAATCGAAGTGAGAGGAACGCTCATATCAAACCTCTCAATATGCACCCCTTAATTAAGTGTAACTCGCACTTGACAACGAACCCATATCAGATCTAGTCAAACCCGACTCTAATACCGTGTAAAATATCCAACGGGCTTTTAATGGAGAGCCAACATGTATTAGATTATATCTATTTATTACTATTGTTTTTACTGTTATAAGGTTGAGACTTGAGATCCACCAACCACCACAAAAGATTAAGCTAAGTTTAATGGAATAATAGCCATTTTTGTCCCATCGGACTTCGGTTCACTTATTCTGCCCCATTTTCAGTATAATATATTTTTTAGGAGATCGAAGTCGTTTGTATCAAATGATGCTTCTCATCAATCGTAGTATTTTTTGTTAGCACCAGTATATATTTTATAGATAGAGTTGTACATATTTACGATTGTACCCTCAGGGTTTTCACCCAATGATATATATACAGGAGTAGGCTCCTCTGAGATCCTTCAAGAACTCAGTTATCTAAACACTTACATGGTATCACAGCCTTTTGTGAAACCCTAAATTTTTTTTTTCGTTTCACAAATTCAACCGATCTAGCCGCCGCCGCTCCTAGAGCTGCCGCCGCTCCACATCCGCTGCCCTACACAGCCGCCGCCGCCGGCGCATCCCCTGCCGCCGCCGCCGCCAAACCCTAGAGCCGCCACCGCTCCACACCCGCTGCCCCACACAGTCCTGCCGCCGCCGCCGCCGCATTCCCTACCGCCGCCGCCGCCGCCAAACCCTAAAGCCGCCGCCGCCTCTTTTGTTGCCGCCGCCGCTACCTACCTTCCTTTCCCGATGGCTGACGTTGTCAACCCCCCACCCCCACCGCAGTCACAAAACCTTTACCCACGAAACCTACCAACAAACCAGCCCAGACCAACCAACCAACGCGGAGACCATGACCAAGGGAGGAATACCCGTCGGGGCCACAGCGGCAGACACAACAACATGCTGCGGCCGCAGCAACATGCCGCGGCCGCCGCATAGTCCGCAGCAGCCCCCGCCGCCCTACCCGCAAACCCTCCCCCTATCCGACGTGGACGGGCTACCCACCGCCGTCGATACTCTCCGCCGCTTTCTCCACCATGGGACTTCAGCAGCCGAACAACTGGTATATGGATATCGGGGCCTCCTCTCACATGACGAACGCGCCAGGTAACCTACAAACTGTTTTTAATTCTAGCACTCTACCATCCATCTATGTCGGAAATGGCGCCCCACTATCCATTGTCGGTTCAGGTCAAGCAACCCTCCCCACTGGCCTACCCCTTCGCCTTAACAACGTCCTACTTGCCCCTGACATAGTCAAAAACCTCATCTCTGTTCGTCAATTTACCATTGATAATCACGTGGCTGTCCAATTTGACCCTTTTGGTTTCCTTGTGAGGGATCTTCGCACAGGGACCCCAATCATACGGTGCAATAGTTCCGGCGACCTCTATCCATTCGCCCCAGCGGATAATTCCGCCCTTGCCGCCCCCACCGCCCTAGTCACCCTTGGTTCCGACTTGTGGCATGCTCGTCTTGGCCACCCTGGCGATCACGTGCTTCAAAGTCTTCGCTCTAGCAATTTCATTTCTTGTAATAAAGCCTCGGGCGTTTGCACTTCATGTGAGATCGCCAAGAGCAAAAGACTTCCTTTTAGCACTTCTCATTCTCATACCTTTGCACCGTTTGACATTATTCATTGCGATTTGTGGACATCGCCTATTCCTAGTGCTAGTGGTTTTCGTTATTATTTGGTTGTGCTTGATGACTTCACCAATTTTGTTTGGGTCTTTCCACTGCGCCATAAATCGGAAACACAGGGCCACCTTGTTAGCTTCCACAGCTTTGTTCACACCCAGTTTGGTTTGCCTATCAAGGCCATTCAATGTGACATGGGAGGCGAGTTCGACAACAACATTGTCCGCTCCTTTTGTCAACAACAAGGGATAGCCCTCCGCTTCTCTTGTCCACAAACGTCACCTCAAAATGGCAAAGCGGAACGCATTCTCCGCACGCTCAATGACAAAACCCGAACTCTCTTTCAACATGCCTCTTTACCCCCCCTCCTTTTGGGTTGAAGCTCTTCACATGGCCACTTACCTCCACAATATCCTACCATCAAAGGCCATTGGCAACTCTAACACAACCTTGGCACTCTACCATCGCTACCCATCCTACGATCATATTCGAGTGTTTGGATGTCTTTGCTTTCCCAATATGAGTGTCACCGCTCCTCATAAGCTCTCCCCACGGTCCACAAAATGTGTCTTCTTAGGAATTTCCCCACACCATCGAGGCTACCGGTGTCTTCGCTTGGATACCAATCGGGTTGTGACATCTCGCCACATGATTTTCGACGAACATACCTTCCCCTTTGCCCCCACCATCAACCCACTGTCCCCACACCCCAAGAATCCAGCAACTCGGCCTCATTCTCACCCCTCCTATGTCTCCTACTTGGCAGCAAACCACCGATGCCGCGGCCGCCGCCTCAAGCTGCGGCCGCCGCCCCACCCGCCGCAGCTATGCACCATGCCGCGGCCGCCGCCCACATGCCGGGGCCTTACAGGACCCAAACTGGCATGCCGCCATGGTCGATGAGTTTAGTGCTTTAATTAAAAATGACACGTGGGACCTCGTTCCTAGGCCTCGGGACTCTAATATCATTAACTGCATGTGGTTATTCAAACATAAGTACAGGTCTGATGGGTCACTTGAACGACACAAGGCTCGCCTCGTTGTCAATGGTAAGTCTCAGGAGGTTGGTGTGGACTGCGACGAAACGTTTAGCCCGGTCGTCAAACACGCTACCATACGCACTGTGTTGAGCATCGCTCTCTCTAAGGACCGGCCTATTCACCAGCTGGACGTCAAGAACGCTTTTCTACACGGTAACCTTCAGGAAACTGTGTATATGCATCAGCCTCCAGGCTTCTATGATCGCTCGCGACCCTCTCACGTCTGCCTTCTCCGGAAGTCTCTCTATGGGTTGAAACAGGCGCCCCGCGCCTGGTATCAGCGTTTCGCCACGTACCTCAGTGCAATTGGTTTTCGGAGCAGTTAGTCAGATCACTCCCTATTTGTCTTCCATTCAGGGTCTGACACGGCGTATCTATTGCTGTATGTTGATGACATTGTGCTTACTGCACCTTCTCCATCGTTACTGTCTCGCCTGATGGGACTGCTGCGTTCAGAGTTTGCCATGACGGATCTTGGTCCCCTGAGCTATTTTCTCGGCATCTCTGTGACTCGCACTCGGGATACATTGTTTCTTCATCAGAAGAAATATGCCCTTGAGATTGTCGACAAGGCTAGGATGACATCTTGCAAGCCCGCTACCACTCCTGTCGACTGCAAGTCCAAGCTCGATGCTGCCTCCAGTCCCAAGGTTGATGACCCTACCGCATATCGCAGTCTGGCAGGTGCCCTCCAGTATCTGACGTTCACTAGGCCAGACATTGCTTTTGCCGTCCAGCAGGTTTGCTTATACATGCATGATCCCCGTGAGTATCATCTACAAGCACTCAAGCGGATCATCCGGTACATCAAGGGCACCAGTGACCTGGGATTGCACCTATGTCGCGGCCGCTTCGACACTCTCACAGCCTACTCAGACGCTGACTGGGCGGGTTGTCCGGAGACCCGCCGTTCCACCTTTGGCTTCGCCGTCTACCTTGGTGACAATCTGGTATCGTGGTCCTCCAAGCGTCAGGCAACCATATCTCGCTCTAGTGCCGAGGCTGAGTATAGAGGTGTCGCCAATGCCGTGGCGGAAACATGCTGGCTACGCAACCTCCTCTGCGAGCTTCGCGTTCCACTTCGTGCCGCTACATTGGTCTACTGCGACAATGTCTCCGCAGTTTACCTCGCATTGAACCCGGTTCAGCACCAGCGGACCAAGCACATCGAGATTGATATACATTTCGTCAGAGAGAAGGTCGCTCTAGGCCAGGTTCGAGTGTTACATGTCCCTTCTGCCTATCAACATGCGGACATCTTCACAAAAGGATTACCTACTCCTCTTTTTACTTCTTTTCGTTCCAGTCTTGCTATTCACTCACCTCTAGCTGCGACTGAGGGAGGATGTTAGCAGTATATATTTTATAGATAGAGTTGTACATATTTACGATTGTACCCTCAGGGTTTTCACCCAATGATACATATACAGGAGTAGGCTCCTCTGAGATCCTTCAAGGACTCAGTTATCTAAACACTTACATTTTTAAACAACAAAATTTTTTTATTCTTCAATAAAATATAACAATATATACTCAACATAATATTTTGCCCAATTTCATAGATATCAATATATTTTCATAATATCAATATAACAACATAGGTTTAAGATAAGATTTTACCAATTTCGTAGATATGGATATTTTTTTAAAATGTCCTAATTACAATGCCCTTATTAATTAAGGGGAAATATTATTTATAATTTTTTTTGCCAATATTAAGTTATGTACATATGGAGTATTTATTTATCCAAATTCATAATCTATGAAGTTTATATTTATAAATTCTTAACTAATAAAACATTCTTATCATTAATCAATATACATCTATATATATATATATATTTGCAAAAATATTATCTTTTCATACATATTAAAATTAAAATTATTATTATTATTATTATTATTATTATTATTATTATTATTAGATGAAATAACTCAAGGTAAAAATATCCACCCCTACAAATTTAATTTATGTTATGGGAAATCAAATACGTTTTTATTAACATATACACTACTTATTGATTGTAATATCTTTAACCAATATAATTGTTACTTGCAACAATATTATATTTACTAATATAAAAAGATTATTCAATATATTTTAAAAAGAGTATTTAATATAAAAATATTATTCAAGAAAAAATTAAAGTAATTTTAAAATACTAATTTATTTTTGAACTCATGTGATCAATTTGATCTGACAGAGCAAATTATGATAGACATTGATCATTTAACATATAAACCTATTTAATATTTAATAAAAAAGACTTCCTATGAATGTAGCTAGGTAGGAACTAGAATGATACGTTTTATAAGTTTTTTTTAAGTGAGGTAAGAATTAGGGAGGATGTCGGTGCAACGGCAGTCTTTCTAGAGCGTTCAGATGGACGAGAACACCAAGTTCTGAATCAGACTCCAAGCTATCATCGGCAGGACAACTGCGATCCAGACGTGCAATCCTGTCAGTGCGTCACAGTGTTAGACTCCCTGAAAATATGACGAATAGCAACATTAGCGAAGAAGGACAATCGAAACGCGTATTAGATTGTAGGAGCTCAATGTGCCAGGGACATTTCCAGTCACCCAGAATAGCTTTAACGACCACTTAACAATCTCCCTCAATTAGGAGATTATTTCGATTGAGCTGTTTAGCTTTGAGCACCCCTAACCGGAGGCCCATGGCCTCAATATAAAGGGCGGAGCTGTTTGGACAAGTGTCATAACCCACTACAGTAATGACACCAAGCGAGTCCTTAATAGCGAACCCGAAACGGCCAAAAGCTCCATTACTGTCATTTTTGAATGATCCGTCGAAGTTTAACTAATTTATAAAAACTAGATAGTGACTTTTTCCATGGTTCATACTCGTTTCATATTGGGGCCACCAATTCATAAATTTACTTTTTAAAAAATACAGTGCAAATAAAAAACATGCAAACAATTCTTACAGATTTAAATTTAATTATAAATTTTTTTTAAAAAAAAATGCTTTCCTCTCATCTGTTGCCACATACTAATCGGGGAGTAATCGCCATTAAATTCTTAAAGCCCAGTAGCCCACCCAAGTAATGAAAAATAAATGGTAGTCGATCTATATATATTTCTCATTCAATAGACCGAATCATTTAATCTTAGGCCGGGTGAGTACGTAGTAGCTACTAGCTAGCTTAGCTTATGTAGTATATGACAGGTTAATTCCAATTCAAGATTATTAATTGTTGGTTAACTGTATACATAACAGATATGCAATGTCACGGCAATGTGAAGGCCACATGATCTTTTAAATTCGGAAACCGAGTAATTTCAGGATGCGTTTTCAAGATTGTGCCTTACTCGATCTTTCCTATCAAAAATCCCTAATTTCCCGCCTTATTTCCCACCCCTTTAAACCCCCCACACTTTAATTTTGGTTTCATTAGCTCCATCTCCACCCCCAATTACTCCATCCAAGTTGCTACATGCCCAGATCGATCATGAACTCGCTCCATCAATCCATCCTCGGTGTTCTTGTTTGATAATTGAAGATATAGTATAACGATGGGGAGGATGAGTGATTGGTGGGGGAAATCGGATGCGGTGGTGGCGATGCTGGTGGTGCAGTTGATTTCCGCGGGATTGCAGATTCTTTCGAGAGTCATTTTAACTGAAGGCACCTTCATCTTCGCTCTCATAGCGTACCGCCATTTGCTCGCTTCGCTCTGCATCGCCCCCTTCGCTTTCTTTCTCGAACGGTTCAATTCCGCTCTTCGATCTCTTCTTTGGTTTCTTGTTTCTACCTGTCTTCTTATCCGATTGTTGAGGTTTTGAATTTTGATTGCAGGGGCGAGTGGAAGAAGATTAGTCTCCTTATTGTTCTTTGGCTCTTTCTTAGCGCCTTAACCGGGTATATATGTCTTCGAATTTGTTGGGACACTTCTGAACCTGTGGACCTAATGCCAATTGGTTTTGGGACAGTGTCCCAGTTTGACTTTAAATATTGGGTTTTCTGGTCGTGTCCAATAGAATTTCGATCATACATATATAACAATTCGCAAATAAATTTAACATATATTGTGCAGGACAACTATGGGAATGGGCTTGTTCTACTACGGGATGAAAAAAACTAATGCAACTTTTGCAACCAACTTCCTCAATTTAATCCCCATTGTCACATTCGCATTCTCCGCCATACTTAGGTAAATATATATACACACACATGTTTTCGAACAAAGAATTTTAGATTGTTATTTATGTATGAGATTTGCAATATATTCGATCTGTAACGTATATGGCAGAATGGAAAGTTTGAGGTTGCGGAGCTGGAGAGGCAAACTGAAGCTGGGAGGGGCAGTTGTGTGCGTTAGCGGAGCTCTTATCATCACCCTCTACAAGGGGAAAGTACTGCTCGCGCCTCACCGCACCCTTTCTCTTCATCACACAGCTGCAATAGTGAATGCGATTAAACCAAACTGGACGGTTGGTACACTACTACTCGTCGGGAGTTGCTTGTCCTTTGCTGCTTGGTTCTTAGTGCAGGTACATAGTTACCGTACATCATCAATCAAGCTCGGTTTGTTTTGAGAAGTGACCTGTCTATATGATTGATTGGTTCATTTTTCGCTACTTGTTTTTGTTTATATGTTGCTGAATTTTCCTGTCAATGTTGTTACATATGTATATTGCGAGCTCAAGGCCATATATATCTACGCCAGCTACTATTTTATGCATTTTCGTAGCTAAGGTACGTAATATAGTGGTATATATATTAGTAAAAGACTAAAAGATGAAAAAATAGTTCGCTTTAGGGATTTGATCAATTTTAACTATTTTGAGCTCAAGGCCATATATATAGTACTTTGAGTTGTCTTTAAGCTAGCTTCTTGTACTTCTACGACTGATATTGTATATTTGTTGAGAGATGTGAATGAGACAAAAAAAATCGACTATTTCTCTTATTGTCAATTGGTTTTAAGATGAAATGTCATTCGACTTATGTGCTAGGCTACATACACTATGTACAAATTTAGTTCTCCAGGATTAATACCCAAATGAATATCTTGATATGTTTCATTGACTTCAAATTTATGGATATGTAATTAATTGACTTCAAATTTATAGGCAAAGATGCTCAAGGCATTCCCTTTCAGATACTGGGCAACAATGTTGCAATGTTTGATTGCATCAATCGAATCTGTAGCTGTCGGGCTATGCATAGACAGAAGCAAGCATGCTTGGAAGTTGCAATGGAACTTGCAACTAGTTACCATTATCTACTCAGTAAACTCAACCTAAGCTACTCACCTCTTTTCACCCTTTCAATGTCAACATTTAGACATGTGTGATATGATCAATCGATCAGAGTATCTAATTGAATTTATGCGCGATGGATCAATCTCGCAAGGCATTAACAAATTCTAGTTCTGTATATATATGTAGGGAGTTCTGGGATCGGCCTTCACCTTTTATCTGATATCATGGACTATAGCGAACAAGGGGCCGACTTATGTCCCGATGTTCAGTCCTATTGGGCTCATATTTGTGGCTACTGCAGAGATCATAGTTCTTGGGGGAGAGCTCAGACTCGGAAGGTATAAAACGAATTAGCGACATCTCTGTCAATTTTACATTTAGTTTATGAGAGTATGTAATACTCCGTATGAATTAACTCAACCAATTTTATTGGTTTATATATATAGTTTGTTGGGGATGATTGTGATCGTGGCTGGAATTTACGCATTCCTATGGGGAACAAGTGTCGGATCAAGAAAGCGCCATATCCTCCCCGAAGAAGCTGTAAATGTAGAAAAAGTCTCGACGACGACTGTACATCAACAAGTTTCGGTGGAATAGGTAGAGATCGAATTCATGAGCTTAACGCACGCTTTGATGCTTAACTGTAGGACAATATTGTCGGCTTCTCGAACTATTTGGCGAGGGGGGAAATTAGAATTATTTATAGCTTGTAACAATCCACACAACACACTTACTAATTACTCAAGATCGAGGTGTATATGAAATGAAGTCCAAAGATCAAGCCGTTATATATTATAATACTGTATATGGTTAGCTTCGGCGACGGCTGTAGAAATTGCTAGAGAGGTTTGGATTCCATGAATTTGGCCATCAAATTCGTGGGTGGAGTTGGGTTTTACACTCACAAAAAAGAAATTAAAAAAAAAAAAAAGGTGGGGTGGGGTGGGGGTGAAGGAGGAGGCCAAATCTAACCGTCGGTTATTTTTTTAACGGTTGAGATTTGCCCAACTCCACCCATGAATTCGATGGCCAAATTCATGGGATCCAAATCCGGAAACTTTTGGTTGGGATTTTTTTTCTAAGTATATATAATTAAAAAAATTTAAAAAAATATATTAAAAAAATAAATTATGATATAAATATAATATTTTATTACAAAAATTCATACAATAATTTAATAATTTTTATATATATATATGTAGCATGATGAAGATTTTTTTTAAATATTGAAAGAAAATTATAAGTGTTTTGAAGAATTTGTCATTGGTAAATGAAAGAAAAAATAAATAGGATTGAAAAGTATGACAAAAAACCTCATAAATTGTGGTTTAAATATGGCGACATTGATAGTAAAAAAAAGTTTCATATAAATAAAAATTAGAAGAATTTTTTAAAATATATATGTAACATAATAAATAATCTTATGAATATATTAAAATAAAAATATAAAACTTGATTTAAATATGATATTTATAATAGAGAAAATTTGTTAGAAATAAAAAGTAATGCAAAAAGGTATTGTATAACTTATACTTCTTTTTCTCATTTTACCAACTAAATTAGACAATTTTTTATATTATTTTCACATTTTTTTACCTTATTTTTATTTTTATTTGAAATACTAGATTTTTGGGATTCCATTGGCAATAGATCAATGGAACCCCAAAAATCTAAAGAGAACGCGCTTGGTGACGCGCCCCCTTTTTCATCCTCAAGCACTGGAACCCTAATACCAGCCACCCAAAAGCTCAATCGATTCAAGCCATTTCTATGGCAATCATTCCCCTATACTTACTCTCTAAAAGGCTATGGAGTTTTCAAAAACAAAAGAGCTCTCTGGATCTGGATTTGGTACTCCCGTCAGTGCATCTGCTTCGGAATCCAAAGATCCATTCCTCTGAAACTCCACCATCGCCATCAGAGCTTACTGGGTGTGCTCTCTCTGAAACTCTCTGAAACAAGAGATTTCTTTTTGCTTGGTGTACGACTCACTGTACCAATCGGATTTGACTCATCGTTCCCTCTCCGAGGCTTGTTCTGGGTGCTTAGAGGCTTCAATCCCTGGGTTCCTGCGGTGCCTTTTCCAAAGTTGGTTGACTTCCCCCTTCTGATTGTGCATGTTCGATCCCTTCGATTTCTGCTAATCAGTCAAAGGGTCCAAAATTCCCTGAGATCTCTCATCAAAATTGGCAGGTATGATATCTATCCCCTTAGCTTTCAATACTATTTCAAATCTATTCCTAATACCAACCTAAGTATTTGCTTGCTGCACATCCAAACCTATACACAAACAAATCATTTAAATCTCAAATTTCTCTATCAGTTCAACTATAAAACTAAAACCGTTCTAAACTCTTTAACTCAGCAAACTATTTCCTCTTCAAAAAAGACTAAAAAACTCAAGTTTGTGTCTGGTTTCTCTGTGAAGGTCATTTACTCTACCTCCTTTTCGGTTGTTATGAACAATAACAATCACCCACCTAAAGGGAAGGAATGTCTCTCTGAGACTACTCCGAACCCCGCTAAAAACAAAAAGCTAAAAGGGAAAGAGTGTCTTATGGAGACTTCTCTGAACCCCCAAAAACCAAAAGGGAAAGAGGTCCTTGCTGGTGATCCTCTTAAACCCACTGATACTACCTACTCTGGGAAACTGCAAGCTGAACCCCAAAAATCCAACACCCCAATCAAACAGGCTAAGAGTGACAAGGGGAAAGGTAAGCTTGACTTCTCTTCCTTTTACTCTCAGCTCCAAAAATATGCACCCAAATACAAATTTGAGACAACTGCTATCCTGTTTGGGTGTGCCTTTGGTGCCCCAGTGGATGTGCAGAAGATTAACACCAAGTTCACCAATGATTGGGTTGGCTTAGCTGGGGAATTTGAAATTCTTGAGCTACCCAACCATTGGTTTGAACTTAGGTTTACCAGCCATACTGATTTTAAGGTAGTTTGGGAGGCTAGACCTTATCACATATTTGGTCAGCTGATCATATTAAGACCTTGGAAACCAAATTTTGATCCCTTTCTAGAAAACACTACCTCTCTTGATATGTGGGTTAGAATCACTCTCATACCTGATATTTACAAAAAACCTGGAGCTATTCAAACCATTCTCAAACACAATGAGTTTGGGACCTTTATTAAGTATGACCACTCAGTTGATGCAAGTGCTCGCTATGCAAGGGTTTGCATTAACCTGGATATAGCTGAGAAGGTCTCAAACACCATACTCATTCCTGTTAGTAACAACCAAGTCTCAGCTCATATCATATGGTTTGAGGAATTCCCTCATGGCTGTGGGAACTGTGGCTCACCTGATCATCTATTTACTCAATGCACACATTTTATTCCCAAACAAAAGAAAATCCAAGTCACCATCAAAAAACCAAATACCAAATCTCCCTTTGTTGCTACTGATCTTGCTGATGATGGTTGGGTTCCAGTTCTGAAAAATGGGAAACCTCTGAAGCTACCCAATCCTATAAAAGCTTTTAACAATAAGCCTTATGTTACTGGAAAAGGTGGGGTTTCAGTTGCTTTTGAAACCCATTCCACTTCTTCTTCATCCTCAAGGGATTCAAAAACAACTTCTGTTCAGCCTAAAGCTCAGAACAAGTTCTCTGATGATCTTCATGGGGTTCTTCCTTCTTCTGCTTCAGTGTCACTGGTTGGTGTAGCTGTCAACCCTGATCCTTCAGCTGGCTGTAGCTATGCCCCTCTGGCTACTGTTGCCCAGATGGTTGCTCCTGAAGATCCTGCTGCTGTTACTATGAATGTAAATTGTAACATTGCCATTGATAATAGCAGAAACCCAACTGAGCCCCAACCCAAACCTCCCTCTGATGATGATATTGTGATTGCTGGTTGTACACTCCCTGATCCTGAGCACTTCAATGAGATAGGGGCTGAGATTGACTCTGCCACCTTATCCTGCCTAAACTACAACATAGAAGAGGAAGATCCATTTGATGTTTTTGAGGAGGTGGACTACCTACTGGATGAACCTATGGATGATGATACTTTGCTGAATGATGGGGAGCAAGAGCTCATCTCTGAGCCTTCCTTCCATTCAATTCACTCAAACTCGACTGTGATTAAGATGTTGTCCACAATGGAGATGCCAAACAAGGCAACATCAACCTCAAACTCTATCAAAAGGAAGGCAGCTGGAGGAGGGGAAGATGACACAGCCAGCTCCACCCTGAAGAGGACCAAGCCAAGCAACTAAGTTTCATATGACTAAGCTTTTGAGAAGAATTGGGAATTTCTGGCAGTCTACTAAAACCTTCAAAACTAATCCTTTTGCTCAAAGTTTTTATCCCAATTCTTGCCAAAATCTTGTATCTCCTTTATCTAAACTTGCAATGTTACATGACCTCCATCTTATTGGTTGTCATGCTCTAAATAATTACCCTAATGATGCATGTATGTTCAGTTCTTCCAGCTGCTGTACTATTATGGATAATGTGAAATATAACTATCTATCCTATGATAAAATTGTCTCCTGGCTTTACCAGCACTGGATTACTAACATAGATCAAGCAAAAATCCACAACATTAGATGGCTAAAGGATAATCACTATCTACACATCATTAATAATCACAATCATCCCAATAATTGGAAAAACAACTATATCAAGCACCTAGCTGTTAAATACCAATTGAATTCATATAAACTACACTCTGGAACAACCAAAGGCCACTATAACAGCTACAAGACTGAGGATCATAAATATAATACACAAGCTAACTGTAAAATTATTCTATTACTACCAGAGAATGTATCTTGTCTAACCTTGCTCGAGTGATCATGTCACTTGAGCAACATGACTCCTACTGGCATATGCAGGGATTACACTGGGAATACAACCACCACAAGGGCTACTGGGACCAGTTACATCAAGTAAAAAATACAAGTTATATGGAACTAAAGACATACAAGCATCAGAAACAGGAAGACATCAACTTGCTCAATAAATCCTTCTCTCTTGGTGTTTATCTGTATCCTCATAAATTAAAAAATACTACATGTAAGGACATTTACCCTGCTACACAACTGCATTCACTTGAACTGAACATGTGCTTAATGATACATACTACTATCTTATTAGCTCAGACTTGGTTACAGATTCATCTACAACACTATTTACATCTTTACAAATGCAAAGTTTACGGCAATTATCAAACCAGTAAAAATAATATAACATATTGCATTCTCAGCACAAAATACTGTATCAATTGGAGTAAATCCAGTACTAGGATTACAAATTGGAAAAATACAACAGGTTCATCTTATATGAAGCACACCTTTTATAAATTAAATATCAAAATGGTTACTCCACCTAGAACTAAAATTAGCCCTCTTAAACCACACATAAGTAATAATTATAACATGATTGAGTTTATCTCAATTAAATTTGCAATACACGTATATGACATGAATATGACTATAAGAGATCCTAGGACTACGAAAAGTTTCAAATGAGAATAAGCTATTGGAATGTGCGCGGACTAAGGCGCAAAAATATTTGGACTCAAATTGAAATCACAACTAAAGTAGAAAATATTAGAGTCCTAGCTTTAGCTGAAACTAAAATTAATACACCCCTCTATGAACCTACTTGGAGGAAAGCTGGCTTTGATCGTATCCATATCTGTCCCTCGACTGGGCTATCTGGGGGTATATGTTTACTCTGGAAGGAGGCACTATTTCAAAATGAACAATTCGAAGTGACTTACTCAAATGATAGAATAATCCTTGCATCCTACACAAATAAACAATATGACACCAAGACATCTATTGTATTTGTTTATGCTCCTCCACAAACCATAGATAAGGATCAATTTTGGTTTGATCTCTCAAACATTATCTCTTCGATAAACAACCCATATTTAATAATTGGGGACCTAAATGAAATATTTAAAACTTTTGACAAACAAGGCGGAGCCCCCCCCCCCCCCCCCACTCGAGTTCGATTCACAAGGCTAACAGAATTCATAACAACTCATAACTTAATAGATATTCCTTCAACAGGAAATAAATTCACGTGGAGAAAAAGGAAAAGTGGCAATGATAACACTTTCGAAAAACTAGATAGAGCACTAGCATGTACTTCCTTTCTAAATACCTACCCCAATATAACTATCAAAAATTTCCCTTTCACCACATCTGACCATGCGCAAATTTTAATTGACCTAAATGAGGGACAAAGACCTAAACTACAACCATATAAATTTGAAATGGCATGGACAAGCAGAAAGGATTTTGAAAGTCTAGTACTAAGTGCCTGGAGACTTGATATGCCCGGGTCCAATCTCTATAAACTCACAAAAAAACTACAAGAAGTAAAAAGGAAAAGCAAAATTTGGAGTAAACTAAACTATCAAAACATTACTCGACAATTCTTGCAAACAGAAAAAAGGATGCAAAATCTGCAGGCAAAACTGTACACACAATACGACGAAAAAATAGAAAAAACTCTATCTCAACTAGCAAAAAAGCATGCTGCATTAATAAATTTTCAAAAGACCTACTGGGGTCAAAGAGCAAAACGCACTCACATCAAAAATGTTGACGCCAACACGAAATATTTCCATAGAATCGCCACTGGGAGACGTAACAAAAATATTATTAAAACACTACAGACAGCTGCTGGAATCTCCATCACTCAAGAATCGGAAATTAGGGAACAAATTAAAAGGGACTTTCAAGCTAGGTACACTCAAACCACACGAAATAATGTAAACAGCAATCTACTAAATAACATAACTACTGAAATATCCAATTCTGAAATTATATTACTTACCAAACCACCATCAAATTCAGAAATAAAAGATGCTGTCTTTGGCTTGGCAAATGACAAGTCTCCAGGACCTGATGGTTTCCCGGCAGGATTTTTTAAAAGGTACTAGCACATAGTTGGACCATCAGTTACGAAAGCTGTTAAAAGCTTTTTCCTTAGTGGAAAAATTTTAAAACAAATAAATCATACCTTCATTGCTCTAATCCCGAAATGTGAAACACCAACTACAACTGCTCATTACAGACCTATAAGTCTCTGCACGACCACATATAAAATAATTTCAAAGGTTTTAGCCAATAGACTAAAGAAAATAATGCCTAAAATCACACACCCCCTTCAAACTGCATACTCGTCAGGAAGGGCAATACAGGACAATATATTAATCGCACATGAAATATTCCACTCATTCCAAAAGAAAAAAGGGCAAAAGGGCTGGATCGCGATTAAACTAGATATGGAAAAAGCTTTTGATATGGTTGACTGGAACTTCCTATTAGCTGTTCTACAAAAGTTTGGTTTCTCAGATGTATTTATCAACTGGATTAGAGAGTGCGTCACCACTGTCACATACTCTGTCCTAGTCAACAATGAACCTACCAGTGTTTTTAACCCTTCAAAAGGAATTAGACAGGGAGATCCACTATCCCCTTATTTATTCCTTATTATTTCAGAAGTCCTTGCAAGAGCTCTACAACAAGAATCTCTAACTCACTCTAGTCATCTAGGGATCTCGATCTCTAGAAGTGGACCAAAAATCCCTTTCCTAGCCTTTGCGGACGACATAATAATATTTGCTTCATCCACCAAAACAGCATGCGATAACATAAACAACATTCTCAATCAATATTGTGCCCTCATTGGGCAACGAATCAACAAGACTAAATCGTTATTCCAATCTTCCAATAATGTCAACGCTAATGGCAATAGATTACTACAGAGTGTACTAGGAATAAACCATACGGATAACTTAGGCAATTATCTAGGTTGCCCTATCTTTTCAACCAAAGTCTCTAAGGATTCTTTTAAAGATCTGACTACAGCAACCAAAAACCAACTGGATAGGTGGAAGGCATCTTTGCTGTCTCAATCAGGGAGATGTACTCTCATAAAATCCACTTTAGCTGCTAAACCTCTTCATCTTATGCAATGCTTTATGCTACCTTCTTCGATACATAAAGATCTGGATAAAATTAATAGAAATTTTCTTTGGAACAAGGGCACACGGCATAGACCACTGATTACCTGGTTTGAGGTCTGTAAAACAAAAACTAACGGAGGACTTGGTA
Source organism: Persicaria maculosa (assembly GCA_963922045.1). Lineage (NCBI taxonomy): Eukaryota > Viridiplantae > Streptophyta > Magnoliopsida > Caryophyllales > Polygonaceae > Persicaria > Persicaria maculosa. Next base: position 41,535,350 of record OY998269.1, read on the forward strand.
TTCGAAATTCTGAAGATATGAATAAAGCTCTTCAGCTTAAACTAATATGGAAAATTCTAGCAGAACCTAATAACCCCTGGGTACAGATAATAAAGCATAAATATCTCAAGGATCAACACATTCTAAGTTACAAAAGGAAGGGCTCTGCCTCGTGGCAATGGGCGAAATTGAGTAACCTGCTACCTTTATTCAAACAAGGACTCAGATGGGGCATTGGGGACGGGAGTTCTGTCAATTTTTGGACTGATATTTGGTGTGACTCCTCTCCGCTCATTGAAATGGCCACTAATGCACACTTGATAGACACAACAATAAAGGTTAAACATTATATAACACCGACTAAAAATTGGAATATTCAAAAGCTTCAACGTGACTTGCAAAACAGATTAAACAATGACATTGTTCAAACCATCATTAACATGCCCATCCCAAAACACATCCATCAGGATCGCTTATATTGGAAACACAGTAAAAACGGATGGTTCTCAATAGCATCGGCTATCGAGCTCATTAACATTCAGAAAAAACATGACAAATCACATTTGAACTGGATTTGGGGATTAGATACGAGTCCCAAAGTTACAAATTTTCTTTGGAAAATAACAAAAAATGGAATCCCTACTTCGGCTACTCTGGCCTGCTGTGGAATAGGAATTCCGACAAATTGTCCTCACTGTGAATCCTGTTATGAGGACACGCCCCACCTACTTTGGAATTGTCCTATCACACTAGCAACTGTCAGGACAATTGATTACTCAATTCACAAAATAATTGAAAATGTGCAAAATTGGGACCTAGACACAAATGAATCACTACAACGAATCAAAAACAAATTGGGAAATGAGATGTTTTCTAAACTTGCAATGTGCTGGTGGTGTGTTTGGTACTCTCGTAACAAAGCAATCTTTGAAAATATACACCCAAACCATAAATCAATTGCCTCTATTGTTAAACAAAACCTCATTTATTGGCAAACGGCTAGAATAGACGATTTGGAAATCCAGGCACAAGAAACAGCAAAACCAAAATCAATAAGGAAGAGAATTGAAAAATGGAGCAAACCACCATCTGAAGTCTATAAACTAAATTTTGATGGTGCTCTATCCACCTCGGGGGTGCTTCTTTCGGTTTCATTATTCGTGACTCTAGTGGCACCCCAACTACCATGGGTGCTGGCCCATCTCCTATCAAATCAGTGATTGGTTCTGAGGCCTTTGCCTTGTGGAAGGGCCTCATGGCAGCTGCTGATATAGGAATCTCAGACATAGTAATTGAAGGAGATAACCTTACAATCATAAACTGTTTTTTAGGCAGTGGATCTATTCCAGGAGAGGTTGAGATGATTATCTCTGACGTTCTTTTCTCTCTTAGACAATTTCATTCTTCCCTGATTCGTCATGTTTACAGAGAAGCAAACCAAGCTGCGGACTTCCTCTCGCATCTCAACTTTGCTTTCTCGGGCACACACTATGATGACTCAGAGTTTGCTTCTATCATCCGTTCGGATGCACTTGGCAGATGACTTGGTCTTCTGGCCAAATTCTTTTTGGTTCAAAAAAAAAAAAAAAAGAAGAAGGGGGCGGCTGCACCCCGTGACCCCTGTGGCCGCCACTGGTTAGCTTGAAACAAAGTATTTTCATGGTGAATTATACATATATAATCTCCTATTTTGCAGATGGGTGATGGAATTTTATTTGATTTTGAAGGCAATGGTTATGTAAGTGATTGTTGATGGGCAATTGGAATAATAAAAACAAGCAAGAACACAAACACTGAATTATAAAGTAGTCGATCGGAGGTTCGAGACGACCCCGAGAAGGGTCCTCTTTTACATCGTTTATTGAAGCAAAATTAAACACGAAACAAATCAATTAAGCCGGCGGGTGAACCGCGCTAACTTAATTAACCATTCACTTATATTAATTGACGGAATTAAGGGTCCGCAATATAAATATATGGCGGCTCCGATCCGATCCTGCAGCGGCGAAGCTAGCTAGCTTAGCAATGTGTAGTGCAGAAGCAACGGCGGCGGAAGCCGTGGCACTGGCCGCCGTAGAAGCCCTCGGTCTGGCAAACGGCGGCGCAGTTGGCCTTCCTGACGCAGAGGCCCTTGAACCTGCGGCTCAATGACTGGCACGTTCTTGCCTCCGCTCCTCTCGGCCCCATCATCTCTGTTGAATTGAATTGAATTTAATTTATAATTAATCCCAGCAATGCAAGTTTTCAAATTAAATCAAACAAAAAGTAAATTAAAGGTTAGGGGGATTTGGATTGAATTACCTGAGGCGGACAGGAGGAGGACGACCAGAAGAAGAAACGAAAACAGGCGCATGGAAAGCTTCATGTTTGATTTTATGTTTCTAATTTGGCTTCAATTTCAACTGCTAATTAAGCTTCTGTGAATTGGATACTGCATGATGAGTGATGCATTCCTGCGTCTTATATAAGCCCCCTACGTACACTTTATCATTAACCACCCCTTAAATAAGGATATTTTCACTTAACCACACCTAAATTCAAAATTACATCAAACCATCCCTTAAAGCCTTAAAGGGTCTCTATCAACAAAACATCACCCCTCCATCTATTTCTTTAAGTTGTCGTTGAATTTAGGGCTTAAATATTAGAGATTGTTTTTTTTTGTTTTTTTAAAAAATAATAATACATATGGCCCAAAATTATTGACCCAATTTGTGTTTTGAAAATGTTTATAAATTTATAAATTATTATGTAAATTCCTCTTTTAATTGTATATGATTAAAAATCATATAGTTTCTATTTGTAAAGTTAAAAAAATATTCAAATTATTATTTATTTAAATTTTAAATATTTTCAATAATTAAGGTTTGATAAAAATTCAAAAAGGTCTATAATTATATTTCATTTATAAAACTAATCGATAAACTATTTTTTTTTTAAGTTTTACAAACATTTTTAGGTAAAAGCATGCGAATTCCTCCATATATAATTAATTTTTTTTATCCATAACAAATAAAATAGATCAAGCTTATATTTTATGTTGAGAAATATTAAAATATAATATATTTAATTTTATATTAATGGAAATAGGTGAATGGTTGTAATTTATTAATGGAGACTATTTAACCGATACTTTTATAATTTTAAATTTAAGGGATGGTTAAATGAAAAACACTATATTTTGGGACGGTTTTTTTATATATTTTCCAATATAAAATTTGTGATAATAACTATCACCAACTTTTAAACCAGCTATCCTTTGAGTCGTAAGACAGTAAGACTATTCAATACCACAATGTTTCGCGGTGAAATATGACATAAAGAATTATTATGCAGAACATTATATCTTTGACCAAGGCAATAAAGTCGTTCCAGTGAAAAATAGGGATGAAAAGGTCTAAACTTAACTATGATACAAATACTAAATCTCTACCAAACTCTATAAATATTATTTTTTATTATTTACTTTAAAAAGATTACATGAAGAAGTTTGAAAAATACAAAAAGGATTTATGTATAAATTTATTTCCTATTTTTTCTTTCGTACTAAAAAAAGACATGAGTTGTCTTTAAAATTTTATCTGAAAAGATGTCATTAAATAACCCCTTTCTTCTTGAATTATTAACTATTTAAAAAAAATGAAGACATCCAAACCGCTTTGTTCCTATTGTCAAATTTCCTTTCATTTTTAGTCAATATATAATATTTCTCATTAAAATCTGTTCATTTTTAATGTTGTAACTAGATAAATTAAATTACAAATATGAAAAATGTTCATCCACACATAAATGATATATCTGCCGACTCTTCTCGAGCCTTTGTATTTTGTAAAATTATAATCGCAAAGTAGCCTCACTCTACTTTAATCATGATATGCTTTTTTGACAGATGAAAAGCAAATTAAAGGATACATCATATCGATCGTGTTATGTATGGGTAAAGGTTGGCAGTACTATAATCACTGATCTACTACCACAGCATATAAAGTATATTTTTTTTCCATATTTTATTAATAAATTTTATTTATTATATTAAAATGTTTTTTTATTAAAATTTATATGAAGGCTAATATGGTTTATTTGAAATTTTTTAATAAAAAATTTCAACCAATCATAAAAATAATAGGTTTTGTAACTACTTAAGATATGAGATTAAAAATTAATATAAATATTTTGATGATAAGATTTTATTGTTCAATAAATAATTAATTAATAATGAAATCTTATCGTTAGATATAATAAACTAAAATAATCAATCTTAATGACTAAAGATAAAATAATTCGAGGTACAATATTTATAAAACAACTCATGATAAAATGATAGATTTTGTAATCAGTTAAGATATATATATATATATATATATATATATATATATATATATATATGATATTGACACATAAATGACATGTGAATAAAATAAATGAGGTCATTGTCTAACATGTCTTAAATATATTGAATCATTATTAATTGAAGTGTCAAAAAACCTATATTAGATTACACCAGAAAATGAAATATATACAAATTGCACCAAATGAGACTTTATGCCTTTGTTTTGCTATATTATGGAGAATTTTTCACCAAGGGTGCGTTCATAACACCTGTAAAACCAGTTAGTTGACATTTTTTTGTTGACAGCTACTCACACCGATTTTTCAAGTCGACAACATCAGTGGCGGCCGCAAGATTGTGAGAGGGGGGGCGAAATTTTTGGTCGAATTTTTTTTTCTCGGTATATATAATAAAGATTTTTTAAAATATATTGAAAGAAAATCATAAATTGTGGTATAAATATGATATTTTATTACAAAAAATCATATAATAGTTTCTAAAATATCTATTGGTTTGGAAAACCGTTATTAGACTAACTCCAATGGTTAAATGTGAAAATGTGTACATTTGCATAAGGTGTTAAAAAATGTACATCACTTTTTGATATTTTACTCCATTGATTAAATGTGTATTTTATACCCACCCAACTCTAAATAAATATGACCTATTGATTAAATAGGTAAAAAAAATCCAAGAAGTGTTAGAAATTATGCATGTGTGTGGTTGCTTTTACTTTCTAACATTTTTAATAGTTTTTCTAGAATGCAAGAAGTTCATTTACTTAAAATAAAAAAGTAAGTTTTATTTTCACCCTTTTTAATTGAAAATTTTCTCATTTCCCATATTAATATCTAAAAATAAAAATAAGAAAAGAAACAATTTTTTAAATTGTAAGTGCAATTCATTGGAAATCATTAATTTCCTAAGGGCTGTACACTTGTACCACATATTATGTCAAATTAACGAGCCCTAAATTTTGAAGAATATTTCCAAATTAAGATTTTAGCTTGAACTTTTTGAATATAGATTAGAAAAATCATTAGAAGGTTGCCAATAAATCATACACTTAGTTAAAAAAATTTAATTTGGGAAAGTTTCCCTTAAATTAATTAGTTTCATATTTAAATTAAATAAATTCTAAATTTAATATATGCCCTGTGAATAAAAAATCGAAAAGAAAGAAACAAACAGTGTTAACTTTTGGGAGGTGTCCCAAAAGGATGTCGATTCGAAAAAGGAATAATGTTGAAATGAATGGAAGGAATGATCCAGAAATGGGCGGATCCACTCATCTCTTCTAAGATCACGAAACGTGAAAGGTTGAGATGGATCCAACTCAGCGTCGTCTGAAGCTGCCCCCTCCAAACGCGTCGTTTTCCTTTTTTTTTTTGCGTTTTCTATTTTTCAAGATGTGAATGCAAAAAACTTAAGAAAGATTTGAATGCAATGAAAGATAAAGTATATTGGCATGCATATTTTTTGTCCACCATCTTTCAACTTTATCCTTTGTCACTAATGATCCAAGTTCTAACTATGAAACAGAGGGATACCATTTGTGAGATACTAAGTAATCAAACTTCAAGTTTTTCGGCTATATGTTTTTCAATGGAGTATAAAATAAGAGGATTAATTTAGAAATATTTTTTAAATTTTATTTAGTTTAATTTTTTTTAATTAGATTTTTAGGGACGTTGATTATTTTTTTTGGTATGGAATCTTTTTTAATTTAAGGTCTTTATCATATGCTCTTAGAGCTGAGAATAGAAAGATTTTACATTGGAAAATCTTACACGACAAACCCTTATTAATTGGGAGAAAACAAAAAAAAAGGGACAATTCAAATGAAACAAAAACGACTACAACATTACCAAGGAAGAAAAGACACCTAAGATGAAATAAATCGTCAAAAGGATTGGGGAACGATGATTGACTACGGAAAATCGCAACTTCGACACGGGTCGCTGCTCAGTGCTCATGATTGAAGATGTGGGCCTCAAGATGGGGATCGTGATGGCAAAGGGGCTAGCTAGGATTGAGATATATACGGAAGGTGACAACTTGATTGTCATCAACGCCCTCAAGGGCTGCTGGTCTTGCCCATGGAAGATTGAGATTCTCATCATTGATATCCTCCTTCTACTTCAGTCGTTTGAGAGTGTGAGCTTCATGCATTGCTTTCGGAAAACCAACAGATGTGTTGATTACGTATTGCGACTCTTCCAAGCAGATGCCTCTTCAGACATTCGACCAAACAGGTAGGGCTGCTATCTGAGCCGAACAGCTCGAGCTCGGCTCGGGCTCGGCTCAAAAAAGCTCGAGCTCGGCTCGTTCGAACCCGTAAAACAAGCCGAGCCTGAACAATGTTTAAAGCTCGAGTCGAGCCCGAGCCGAGCTTAAGACGAGCCCGAGCCGAGCCCAAAAGCTCGATTGTGTTAATTTCCCAAATTACCCCTAGGGTTATATATGTGTTGGCTCCCTCTTTCAGCGTTCCGCCTCCAGTTCCCACTTCCTGGTTTCAATTTGTTCAGACGGTAAGGCGATCTTCAGGTCAGTACTTCCTCCCTCTTCCCCTTCTCCCTCCTTCCGGTGGCGACAAGTTGTTGGCGTCGAGTTTAGTTCCATGTCCTCCCATTCGAGATCCAGAGGCGGCGACGACAAGCGTTGGAGAAGAAGACCGATTTAAAGAAGGTGAAGAAGAAAGAGTGCAGATCTCCAGGTCAGTGCTTCCTCCCTCTTTCCCTTTCTCCCTTCTTCCGGCAGTGGCGTCGAGTTGAGTTCCACACCCTCCAATTCGAGATCTGGAGGCGGCGATGGCAAGCTTTGGAGAAGAAGATGGATCTTAAGAAGGTGAAGAAGAAAGAGAGTGCAAATCTCCAGGTCAGTGCCTCCTCCCTCTTCCCCTTTCTCCTTCCTTCCGGCGGTGACAAGTTGTTGGCGTCGAGTTGAGTTTCATGCCCTCTAGTTCGAGATCTGAAGAAGGTGAAGAAGAAAGAGATTGCGGATTCTGTTTTTTCATGAAGGAGGAGGATGCAAAGAGAGAAGAATCAACTGCGGCGTCAGATTCGACTGAGATTTGTACGATACTACGGTTTGCTGCTTCGATCCTGTTCAGTGATGCTTTGATTCTCATTCGATTTGGTATAAAATTAAGAGTTGGAATTAGTTAATTCAAGGATATCCTTGAATAGTGGTCTAGTAGAGATTGACCTCATCCAAATTCTTGTTCGTATCAGGAAAAAAATCTTTTTAATTTTGGCTCCAATCAAGCCTAATGTGTGATTGATTTTTAATAGGCAGTAAATAGTAACTCTTCCTTATCATCTGAATCATATTGATTTTTTCCCGCTAATGAAAAAAGTCATGACATTGCGCATTGCCAGCTAATTAACACAACATTCGGCCAAAATAACAACAACAACAACAATAAAATAATAATAATAATAATTATTATTATTATTATTATTATATTTTCATAGTTATTACTTGTCACTCTCTAAAAATGGTTCAAAAGAATAAAATATTTAGATGTGGTAAATTAGGCCACAAAATTATTCATTGTGCCTACAAATTATGCACAAATCTAATAACACATAAAACTCATTTTCAACTAAATTTAGCAACAAGTTTATCTAATTTTGCCTCAAATTTCAAAAATGGAAACCCTATATAGAATTTAAACTCAATTAATTAAAGTATTTAAATTGAACTCAATTCAACCTTAAATAAAATAGGAATGTCTAATGATTATTAGTTGATATAGTTCAGGTAAAAATAGAGCGTTCAACGATTGCTAATAGAAGTAGGTTATGCCCCAACCCAAATTAAGCCATTAACATGTGAAATTGAAAGGAAAAGGTATGAAATTATGGAAGAAAGAGGGAAGATTAGGAAAAGAAGAGTAAAAAGTTTCAGAAGGAGGCATACGCTAGAGTAAGGATAGAGGGTAACAGCAACCCAACAGTGTCTATAAAATAGAAAAAATGAGAAATTTTAGAGAAAAGGGGTATTTTTCCACCCCAACAATTCCTACAAACTGTTTTACAAAATAGAGAAATGGAAGGAGGGAGAGATAAAAAAAATAAAATTAAATAAATAATTTTTTTAAAAAAGGAATGAAAATTAAATGAAACAAATTGAAAATGTTGACCCTTTCGTTATCGATAGAAATGAGTTGTTCTTTGAGCAAAATCGAATGATAATTCTCATGGTGTGTAAGACTGAATTGATAAACCATGAAATGATTATATTGTGGCTTGCGTTCAAAAGCTCGGCTATGTACATGCAGCTAGACTAAGCATCATTTATCTTGAAATGATGACTTTGTGGCTTGCGTTAAAACCATCAACCTATGTTTGCAAGTTTGCAACCCAAGTAATTTACTTAGCTTATAGTATATGCTAGTTGAAACTTGAAAAAAAAAATATATAAATATGCTTGTGAACTGACTTTCTCGCTCATGATCGACCCTTTAATCCAATTATTTTGATATTCTTTAATCCAATTGTTCTTTGATGTGGTTGCGTTTAGTTTCGAATGAAATTGTAGTCTCGGGCGCCCTGGTGTTTGAGATGATCGTGGTAGTATTAATGGTTTTTTGAAGATCCATCGTCTAGGTGAGGGGAAAGTCATTTATTCAAACTTCCATAGGAGACGTCTAATTATGTTGATGGGTTTCTGCTTCTATCTTCTCGGTATCGAGACATTGCGTCAGTCTCTTGACTTTCCCATGTTAACGACATTCACAATTTTCCATTGGTACGTCTTCATCGACTCACTCTACTGATTTTGTTTGTTGAGATCACTTGTATTTGAGTCATTTTTTTTATTTACTTGACTTTCTAGTTGTATTATGATAGTTAATCCGTCAACCGTCTTATTTCGATCTTTTGATTTCTCAAATAATGGTGTTGTTTGAGATCTTGAATTATTAACTTATAAAAAAAAAGTATGACGACCTTTATATTTATAGGTATATAGATAGATTTCACATATAAATGCATTTACTACGGTGTCATTAAAATTCAAATTCATCATCAATACTAGAAACTCGGTATTGTTGACCAAAGATCCCGGTTAAAATATTAAGTCACATAAAATACTCCCTCCGTTCGGCAAAACTTGTCATTTACTATTCACGCACGCTTTTTTATAATGATAAAAATTATATAAAATATTTATTTTTTTTAAAAAAATTTTAAACAAGTTTGTACTTACTAATAATAACTACAAAATTGTTAAAAAAATTATTAAAAAAACTAGATATTTTATATAGTTTTTAGCTCCTAAAAAAGCGTGCGTAAATAGTAAAACGTCAAGTTTTGCCGAACGGAGGGAGTATTACATACTCCCATGGCCGGCCTTTGGGCGGTGCATGAGGTCCGATCGCGCAGGGCCCGGAAATTTTTTGGGGCCTAATTATATAAGAAGCTAGAGGTATTAACATAGAATTATCTTGGCTCACTGGTTTTGTGTTGTGTCTTTTTGCAAAAAAGACGTGGTTCGACTCCTCATAAAAACACATTTAATTTTATTGGACTCTTATTGTCCCCAGTTTTCAGAAAGCTAATTTTTTTCATGGCCCATCTCAATCTCTCCAGTTTTAAAAAAGCTAGTACTAATTTTTTATAGGGCTTAATAAATTTCATGAATATAGGTTATATAGGCCACACACCATTGATTAATTTTTTTTTTCTTACTTTTCATTTAATTGAACATTTTCTTACCAATTACACTTCCAGTTTTCCATCCAAAAAAATACTAAACCAATAACAATTATGTTTATTTATTTAAATTCTTCATATTAATAGGGTCAAGATCACCAACTAAACCATTTACATTTACGTTTAACTTGTTAACTAAATGTGAATTAACTACACTCCTACTCATATTAAAAATTATTTGAACTTTTCTGCAAATTTTTTAAAATTTCATTTTTTTATATAATACTGATTTATATATATATATATAATTTCATGTTGAGTACTAAAAATATGATTAATGAAAATTATAATTAATTTTAAATGCGTTAATTAAAATTTAAAAAGGTCTAGGATTATTTTTTACACAGGGCCCCGAAAATCATTGGAACGTCCTTGCATACTCCGTATTAGATTATAGGTGATCTCGATCCATTGTAATTTGACACGTTTCTAATTCGTCGTTGATAAAAAAAAGAAAAGAAAGAAGGGGGTGATGTAATGCGATAATGCGAGTGTCAACTAACTTTACGTTTTTACGGAGAAGAAGATGGTCCAATATTGAAAGTTAATTTTAAGCTAGGCCCCTATTGAGTATTGATCGATTTCCATTCATATTTAGCTAAGATGGGAATGAAAATGGAACAGATTATGGCTGAATATATCTATTTTATTACCTGATATGTTAAGGAATTTCTTCCACCCAATCAACTCATCATCTACTAGCTCTTGCATTTAGACTTTTCAATTGGATCATTTACATCGAGTTTAGGATCAGGTCATTTAGGTCCCGACTAGATTGAGTTTCTGATTAATCAAGTTACTGGTCATTCCGGATCGAGTCTAACTGGGTTGTCTCAGTTTTGGATCGACCCAATGGATCGAAAAAACTCAAACTTTTTAAACACTTTTTAAAAATATTATCAGAATTAAATTGTAATATAAATATGTAAAATAAAAGTAAATCATAATATTATAATTAAATTTAGGGCAAATTGCAAAAAATAATACGAACTTTAGGGGTGGTTGTGTTCGGTGGCACCAACTTTCAAAAATTCTATAATAATCACCAACTTTGAATGATGATTGTGGTTAGTAGCACGACCACCCTTATTAACATTTTGTTTACAAAAAATCACATTTTCCATTGTTTTTTTAAACCCACTCACAATTTTCTTCTTAAAAAAAACAATTTTCATGTTTATAAACTCAATTTTAATTTTTCAAAAAACATCATTTTTTTTAAATATAATTGTGATATTAATTGGTATCTTTTTAAGGCACTCATTTTTCATTTTAAAGACATTACTTATTATTTAATTTTTGAAAAAAAACTAAGTTTATGGAGAAAATAAAATTAGTTCTTTTTTAACCGGGTGTAAATAATGAGTGTATTCTGTTAAGAAAAAAAGGGGAAAAGTAGTGTTTTATAAAATAAATTATATTTTTTAAAATTAAAAATGAAAATGGATTATTTTTAAAAAGGAAATATGGGCATTTTTTGTAAAATTGAAAATTGGATGATATTTTTTCTACAAAGAATGTTAATAAGAGGTTATATTTAAAAAAATAGATGTGCCACTTATTGCAACCAGAACCAAAGTTGGTGATTATTTTTAAAATTTTAAAAGTTCATGCCATTAAACGTAATTACCCCTAAAGTTCATGTTATTTTCACAATTTTCCCTTAAATTTATAGATATTACTATTATAATAATAATAATATATAAATATTTTAAGCATAAAAAATCATATTTATGGAAATAAGTGTTCTAAACATTCTGTAATTATAAAATATATATGTTATTTAACTTGTGAATGATATTAACAAACCCATAACCATTCCGGAATGGTTCAACCGGAAAGGACTTGTGGATAGTACCCAAAGATCACTGGTTCGAACTCTGGATGACCGCTCTTTATTTACCAAATTTAAGATATTAACAAACACAATTGAATGACAATTTTGGATAGGGTCTATGTGGTGCCTGTGTAGCATCTACATGATGCTGACTCACTAGGTCGATTTTGACCTAATGGTCATCAGGTCTTGACCCTAAAATTCCCGGGTCAATTTGGGATCCCGGGTCTAAAACACCGGGTTCAAACCCGAAAATTTACCGATTGTTTGGGTTGAGTTTTTCGGGTCGGGTCATGTTTTGACATGTCTACTTACATCCATATTTGATCCATCCATCATTCGCAAGTTATTGGGTGGATCGGGTGAAATATATGGGTAAGAAATTTCATGTAAGCGTCCACCGTAATTTTCAAAATGAAAATAAAACTAAATAAAAAAATCAATTTAAAAATATGACATATTAAATTTAAAGTACTCATCAACTTACACAAACACAAAAACTCAAACTATCAAATCAAGTTACATGTAATAAATAAGATGCGGAAAAAATATGACCAAGTTCCAGGTAATAAACAATTTTAGTGGACGGGTGATGGATTGGACACCATTTCATCCATATTTGATCTGATCCATCATTCACTTATTTGTGTATTTATTCGGATTTTCATCCATATATTCGCTTATTTTGTAGTTCGAATTATGTATGTTCGACTATTTTATTATACTCATTGTTAAATTGAACTCAATTAACAAATTCTTTTCATGCACTTTTGAAGTATATTTTAATGAATCTACTTCATGTTTAAGTTAAACTCCATTAGTCATTATTTTAACCATTACCATCCTCTGATTTTTTCATACAAAATTTATAATATTTATCCACATTTTACTCCCTAAAATATTATTTCTGTTATAATGCTCTAATCATTTTCCTCATCCCCTCATCTAGCCTCATAAAACATGACAATTACCTACATTTTATATGTAAAATTTAATTCATTTACTTTTCATCCTCTCTACTAAAAAGAACGATCCCTGAATGTGTTGGTTCAAATTTTCCTCATCAAGTTGCTCACAACAATTTTCACTAGTTTCGACAGAGAGAAGTTCTAAAACTAGTTTTAACTTTAACTAGATTTTCAATTATTCAACAATTTTGACTAGTTTCGAACATGGATTTAAAATCTAACTAGGGAATCCAGTCTTTTACTTTGGGTCAAAGGCCCACTAATCGTTGAAGCCCACATACTCACAAGGCCCACAATGAAGCAAGTCAAAGGGTTTATTGAGCTCTTATTGTACAATTTTATTACGGTCCTGTTTCGGTAGAGTTAACTCTACTAATAAATTCTCATTTTTCTCCCACAAAAATACTTTTGTTTTCAAGCAGGAAATGTATTACTAATTTTGCTTTCTAGTTTAATGTTGATTTACATAGTTTTGGGTTTAGCCTCAAGGTAGATGAAGGGAATGAGTTACACTAGACCATGTGCATGTTGATGATTTATTTGTTTTTATATTTTTTATTCAATAAATTATATTGTAATTGGTGGAAAGTATGTAGTGAGGTATAGATAAAAGTAAAAAAAGAAGACAAGGTAAACTTATGGTTGTAGGGGAAAAAAAAAAGATTTCTGGAAGATGCAGATAAAATAGAAATTAATTTAAAGAAAAAAATTAATAAGGTGTAAAATTAATGTAAGGAGATAAATATAAATGAAAAAAGAGATTTCCCTATGATTCTGAATGGTCTCGTATCGATGATTCTGAATGGTCTCATATCGATCAAGAGGAACGATGACACTAATATCCACGACTTCTCTGCATTACCCATCGCCATGTGCCCCACACTTTTGTGAATCTCGTTGCTTAATGCATATGCAATTAGACATGTTTTAAAAAAATGCAATTAGACATGTCAATCGAATCATTTGGGTCGGGTCGAGTTCGAGTCCTGAGTAGATCAGGTTTCAAATCAATCGAGTCATGGGTCATTTTGGGCGAGTCAAACCTGGATTTGTCCCGATTTTGGGTTGATCAAACGGTTCAAAAACTCGAACTTTTTGAAGACATCATTAAAATATTATAAAAAATAAACTATAATATGAATATGCTAAATTTCACTAAATAATTTTATTACAATTAATCAGTATTAAAATAATAATAATAATAATATATAATTATTTTAAGCATAAAAATATCACATTTGTACAAGTTATATATATAGGGGTGCGCTCCGGTGAAAACCAAAATGGCGGTAAAAACCTGTGAGGACCGTCTTTTTAGCCCCGTTCACTAGCTTTATAGCCCGGTTATGAATAGAACCGATCTATAAGATCACATATTTTAGCCCGGTTCTGAATAAAACCGAGCTATAAAGTCACTATTTGATTTTAAAACATGAGTTTTTAACACGATTTTTTAGGCTTAACCGATCTATAAAATCATATGTTATTTTAAAACTGTAGTTTTTAGCACGGTTTTTAGGTTGAATTGAGTTGTAAAGTCACTGTGTAATTGAGGTTTTTAGCATAGGTTTCAAATAAATCAAGCTATAAAGTAGTTCTCACGGTTTTTACCACAATTTGAGGTTTTCACCGGAGTCAATCCGTATATATATATATATATATATATATATTACTTAACTTATGAGTGACATTAACGAACACACTTGCATGATGAATCTACGTGAGGTCTATATGGTCACTTGGCGTCTACATGATACTGACTCATCGGGTCATTGAGTCTTTATAAATTGAGATCTTGGAGAGATTGAGATCAAGAAACAAAAACCGCCAATGTCGTGTGTTATAGAGAGAGGAAGAAAAATTCTGTTACAAAGTTGTTCTACATCTGATGCATCTAACGACTTTTATACCAGTTGTTAGCATGATAAAATTACTAAATTGCCCTTCTGTTTTCCCTGATATTATTCGAGTTTGGGTTATTTTCGGGTCTCGAGTCATAAACACTAGATTCATATCCAAAAATTTTCGAACATTAATCGAATCGAATTTTCTTAATCGGATCATATTTGGACAAATCTATATGTAATTAATACTCTATAGCACATTTTGTTACTAATGGAATATAGCTACAAACAAAAACCAAAGAAGTACCAATTGAGATATTCTATTACATAGTCCAAAAATGTGAGATTTATCAAGGGAGAAAAAAAAAGGCCAGAGAAAATCAATGACGGTAAAACGCTTGTTGAACATTTCAATGTCAAATTAATAATCACTATCTTATGTTAAGAAAATGGGTAGCTACTCACTCGATCTCATGTATGTCTAGAATGTATAAACTCCAATTACAAATAAGACTTTATATTAATGTATTAAAATATTTGTACAACCCACACAATACAAGACGCTTTCACACATCTTATTTGAGATGAACCAGAACCACTCTCCATAATCAACTCCCACTTGCAAACTCACGCTCACTCGCGTTACTCACTCCTTACACACACCTTAGAAAGACTTTTACTTGACCCACTCACTTGCTCACTCTACAACTCACACCTTAGCTCTTATTTATACTAGCTAGAGTCGGATACACCACCACCGACCTACACAATTTACACACACATCTAGATTTTTCTAGCTTATACATGCACCAACCAGAAGACCGAAATTCACACACACACACATCTAGATTTTTCTAGTTTATACATCACCAATCACAAGACCGAAATTCCACCAAATTCGAAAGTGTTCCAACTAACTCTAAAACCATCTCCAACAGTTTTCATAAAATTTCATTTTTGCTTTAACTTCAATAACTTTTTTATTTCTAAGATTTGGAGAATGATTTACTTTTGGAAAATGCCCTAAATTTAAGGAAGTCTCTCTATTTTTTCCTGCTACTTCCCCATTTTGAAGAATGAGATGAGGAATCTGTTGGACCAAAAAATAACTTAAAATTCTCCAAAAACTCTAAAATACCCAAAATGGAAATGTATTGGAGATGCTCTAAGTAGCTCATGTCTTTAATTTTAACACCATTTATGGCCAATTATAACCCACAACTTCAGCCCAATATCTACCCGATTTGAATACTTCAAATCCACTCAATTTAGAAATCCATCACCCATTAAATAGGAATTATCCTAACATCTTAATCAAATGGTTTGACCTTAATTTGTTTCATGTAGTAAAATCTAGCATTTGATTACATTACTTCCATGCATTTACATGTCCTACTAGAAGAAAACTTGCGAATTCCATGGATTTCGAAAGAAACATAAAGCATCAAGCCAAGGGTTGGCCCTTGCCCTTGAGCTGCTCGCACCCGAGATCACATGCCTTTGAGCAGCCTTCGTTCGTAGCTGAATACAACCGCATACATATAGGCATGCATTGATTTGAGCACCTGCCGTTTGATGACTTTGGCGATGCTGCTGACACCTTTGTTTCCGAGAAATCCTCGTCCAACGATGATGATTTCACGATCATCGAATTCGAGATCATAAATACGATGAATATCAATGCTCTCTCGATTCCTGGGTTCCTCCTTCCCTTAATTCCTAATTCCATGATAATCTTGTAGCGTATCAAGCATTGCCTTGTTAGGTTGTGATCGAAATCTAACACAATGTGGATTGATTCTCAAGATCTAAGACACGACTTGATTTTGTCCAAGTTTAAGGTTGCCTATTTTTTTGTGTCTCGCTTGATTTGTTGTTTTTCAGTGCAATGGCGTAATTTTTGTTAAAGATAGGATGTATGCATGAGATTAATTCGGAGAATTAATAGTGTAACCGGTCGAATAAATAGAAAACTCTAATAATACCTAGCTAGTGTAGTTGTGAGGGGTTTTTGTTTTCAAAAGAATAAAAAAACATAAAATTGGAAGGGAAAAAAAACCCAGAAAACTAGATCATGATTTTTTTTAATATATCATTTGGATGTAGATATTACATATATACCATTGTAATACCCTGTATATAATACAATAATCTTCATGTAATAAACTGTACTAATTTTCTTGTAATACATTAATTTAACCCTTGTAATATTTTTTATTCTTGTAATACACTTGTAAAAATACACAATTACATATACTTATTCGTACTTGTAATACACCCACTCATATGAATTCTAGGTTAATTGTTAACAATTAAACTAATAAAAGATCAAGATACGTCATATTACAAACAAATTAAAAGATAAGGCTATAAATTATAATCAATATGTGTGGAATATTTTTTTATCCTTTTACATCTTCCACGTGATTAATTTATCAATATTCGATGAATTAATGGTGCATTTGAGGATAAATTAATTATACATGTAACAAGTTGATAAAAAAAAGTGTCACAAACACTCAATCAACTTGTAGTACGTACGTATATGTGTATTGCGAAATGAATTGAGTCAGCTAATTAACTATATATATAGAGTATATTTTTAATTAGTTTCATGTTAATTAGATTGTCAAGTTTTATCTATTCCTCCCGTTAGAAGGAAAATTACTTATTAAAGACTTACCGGAAGTATATTTCTTACTTATTAGGTCGTGGTTTATTTTCGTTATTAAACAAAATCATATCTGAAGAGCTTCGGATCTTTCCACCCAAAAAAAAAACACAAACACAAACACTGGATTATAAAGTAGTAGAAGAGGATCGATCCAGACAACCCAGAGAGGTCCCATTGTACACAAATTTATTCAAGGGGAATTGAAATTAATTAAGTCGTCGTCCGGGGGGTGAACCAACCAACTTAAGTCTTATAAGTAACGGGAAATTACGTTGCATAGGGCGGATCGATCGGAGGGGTGCAGCTAGCTAGTTGCAAGGCGTAGTGCAGAAGCAACGACGGCGGAAGCCACGGCAGTCTCCACCGAAGAAGCCTTCCGTCTGGCAAACGGAGGCGCAGTTGGCTTCGCTGAAACAGATGCCCTTAAACCTCTGGCTAAGTGACTCGCATCTTCTTGCCTCCGCTATTCATATTAATTCATTCATTCATTCAATAACTTAATTAAATAAATAACCCCGTAAGTATATATATATTTATGGTTAATTATGAATTGATCTACCTGAGGCTGACAGCAGGAGGACGACCAGAACAAGAGATGAAAACAGACGCATGAGTAGCTTCATATTTGATTTTGTCTTGTCGGATAACTGATCAACGATATGATGCACGGAGAGGTGTGATTCCCCTGCGTTTCTTATATAAGACCTGCTGGGAAGCTCCGTCGCAGAGATCGATGGAGACGAAGATGTAAAACGATGATCGGGATAGGTCGGGACTCGAAATATTTCTGTGTGTGGGACGTGGGGATGAATGACGGTCTACACTTTAGTGGCGGAGTCAAATTTTCACTAGGGGCTTAAAGTTTTTTGTGGGGAATTTTTTTTTTTTTTTTTGCTTTCCAACAAAAAAATAATAATGTTGAGATAAATCTTTCTTTTAAAAAATATACATATAAGAATTTAGATGGACTCATGCCCATGCGAGACTACTATTCAATGACATCCTTATAGATGATTTTGTTAAAGTTATAGTCTGAGAGAAGAGTAGACTTAGCGTGTGTTTGACAACCAGCTGCCATTAGATTTCATTAGATTTGGGGATTAAAAAAAAAAGAATCCCCGCGCGCTGGTGTTTGGTGGTGCATAGGAGATGGGGATTAAGGGTATTCCATCAGATGAAAAATGTGGAAATCTAAAATCTCCCCCGGGCAAGATTATGGAGATTTGGACAGTCTTACCCCTCATTTATTTCACGCGTCTCTCACCTTCAGATCTGGAGAACACCCCAGTGCCGCTTCCCCCATTGACAACTTCTCCCATTTTCAAGGTCTGTTCATCTTCTCCCTCACCTCTACTCTCCTCTGTTGTCTCAGTGTGGTTACGATTGAGGGCCGGCGGCCAACCATGGTGGATCGAAGAGTGGATTTGGGTCTAGGGTTCGCAGAAAGGGGCAGATTCGAACCCGAATGTGTCGAATCGAAGTTGACGGTGGCGGTTAGGTGGGTGTGCACCGGCGTTGAGGGAGGCGGCCCCTGAAGAATCACCCATCCGCCATTGACAACACCATTTCGGAGCATCCGTCGAGGTGGAGTGGGGGTGACTGTAGCCGGTGGCGTCGGAGGAACCCTCAAGGTACGCTCTCGGCAAAATCGCAAGGAGGAAGCGATGGTGTTTCAGGAGGACGAACACGAACATTGGGGCATCAACTGGATATGGGGGGTATGGGGGTTATTAATTTAAGGGGTAGAATGGTAATTTTTCACATTTCAAATACATCAAAATCTTCTACCCACCAAACACTTTAAGAGATTTCAGGCCAAATAAATCTCCATCTCCTAACATCTACACAAATCTCAATAATCTACAAAAATAATCTCCATCTCATAACATCTACAAAAATCTCATTAATCTACAAAAAGACAATTTGTTGTCAAACACACCCTTAATTAGCTTGACTAGAGAAAGTGAGTTGCGCGGTTTGCACTCCTGTAGTCTTCTCATAAGATATGCGAGAAGGTCACCTCCTCAAAATGACGAAGGAAAGGTTATCAATGATGACGATCTCAATCTCCCAATTCAAGGACAAGACTAACTTCCCTTGATGTTGTTAATGATTGTGAATAAGGTTGTCTCCTTCCACGTGGATTTTGGATAAACCGAGAGCTCTAGCCTTCAAAATCTCAAGCTTGAAATCGATCTAAGAGCTTTAGAGAAGAGGGCGGTCCTATGTCCACAATGTGCTCTACCACACGCAGTAATCTAGCCAAGGTGGTTAAATGATGAAACCTACCGTTGAGGTGCCAACGTTGTTACTGCGACCATATCGAAATATATTTAAAAGGTTCCTTGCGGTGGGTTTTTTCCATCGCAGGTTTCTTTGTTTTATAGGGTTATGTTGTTTGTTTGTTTCTGGTTATCATGTTGTCCTCATCATCCCATTTTTCATTGTAAGATGTGTTACAACGGAAAAAAACTATGGGGTAGTTAAAAACACGAGTAAACTGATTAATCTTAATTGAATTAAATTGGTGGATCCCCAATTTATGACAAAATGGCACATATGATAAATTGAATGAGAGAATAGAACATAAGGAGTCCAAATCGTCTGTCCTCAGTTTTTGTCTCCTCCTCCTGTCCTCCTCACAAATATAAGAGTGGGGACAGAGGATAGGACTATGAACATAAGACCTCAAAATATGGAGAAGCTATAGTGCAAATTCTCTGCCCCACCAACCCATCCCACAACCCCATCCCACAAAATAATTTCATCTTTAAATTAATATTAAAAAAACTAATATATAGGGACTTGATCAAATGTGTAAAATGTTCTTAAGGTGTAAAAAACTCTAAATGTACCTATTGTATAAGTAAATGGGCCTAATTTATGGGTAAATGAGCCTAATTTTATGGGTAAATATGTAAATGAGTTGAGTCTAATCATAGGTAAATGTCACCACCTCCCCATATTTTCTATTCCTACAAATATTGCCCTATTTCAATTATAAAAATTATAAATTTTAGCTCGTAATTTTATTTTAAATAATATTAGACGGTGCAAATATAAGATTACAAAATACAACAATAATGTTACATCACATTTTTTGTCTTTGTTTTAAAAGTAAAAAATATGATATTACAAAATATAAATTGAACAAATAATACAATAAAGGTTATTATTAATAAATGTGCATTTTCATAATGTAAAGTAAGTTTCCTACCAAAATTTTGCTTTATGGGCTGCTATTTTTATGGCAGTTTTGTACTTTAATGCGACATGTGCCATTAAAAGCCTATTGGCTCAAAAATGGTATAGCGATTTGCCCATACACAAATATGCGAGTTCAAAATCTTGCACAAGCTATTTATGGTTGTCTTCTTTTTGTTCTCGTTCATGAAAAAGATTATAAAGTGCAATAATAAAATGAAAAAGTGCAACTCTTTAAGCTAATTATGGTTGACATGTGGAATGGAGACTTTTAGTGAAGTCATCTAGGAAGATGTTTTTTTTTATAGTAATATACTAGTACGGATATAATTTATATCTATATAAACTCTTTAAATAGAAAAATTTTCGTCTATATGTTACATCCATCTTAATCCTCTTATTTTCAACCAATCACCTTTTTTTATTTTTCATTTTTTTCTTCTCTTTTTGCAATTGATTTTCATCTTTCACATAATAAATGAGTTTAATTCAAAATATTAAATTAATATATATAACCTATATCTATTTGTAAATCTTTATATACTATTATAATGAAGTCCATCTTAAATAAACTTATTACACTTTTCTCTTATGAGTTTGCTATTATAAGTTTAATTCAAATATTAAACCAATGTTTTATTTTATTATATAATATTAATTTTTTTTATTATTATATTTTATTTTGTAAATATTAAGTCATTGTGCGACAATTAGACCTGTCAATCGGGTCATTCGAGCTGGGTTCGGGTCAGGTCATTTCGGGTTACGGATAAAACGGGTCCCGGGTAGATCCGGTTTGATTTGAACTCGTGTTTGACCCGATTTCGGGTCAAATCGGGTCGATTTCAGGTTTGTCAAATTTTTCTTTTTTAAATTAAAAAAATCATGATTTGGTAACTTTGCGATAATTTTAAAATGCTAAAATTAAAGATGTGGTTCATAAGTTTTAGTGTTTGTAATTATATACTACATCTGATCAAAAATATTTAATTTTTATTATTTCTTGTAATTTTTAATAAAAATTTTAAATATATAAAATATCAAATTTTTAAATAATTTTTTTAAATAATTTCATGCAATTAATAATAAGCATATAATTATTTTAATATTTCAATATTTTTTTAGAGTTTCTTCTTCTTAAAAAAATGTGATGAAAAATCAAAAATCAAATACTATGGATTGGAGGGAGTATTACACAATACAAATAAATATAAAGTTGATTTGAAAATGAAACATCAATTGATTTTAATTATAAAATGTAAATAAATTGGAATCTCCATAAAAAAATCATATATAATTATAAATCAATCGGGTCAATCGGATCACCGGGTCATCGGGTCAATCGGATCAATCGGGTTAATATTATCGGGTCAATCGGGTCACCAGGTCTAAACTCAGATGACCCGGAAAATTACCGGGTTTTCGGGTTCGAGTAGGGGTGGAAATGGGGCGGGTTATGGGTGGATGAAGTCATTCCATCACCTGCGCCGCGGGTAAATAATTTCACCCGCTCCACCCATCACCCGCAAACCTTTTCACCCTCGTCCGACCCACGCGGGTGATGCGGGTGAAGCGGGTGCCCAATGGGTAAAAACATATAATTATGATTTATTTTTAGAAAATTCGAAGAGATGAATAAAAGTTTAAATTGTGACTTACAAATACTAGAAATATGAGTTCGTGGAAGTCGAATACATGTCATACATCACAATAACGTGTTATAAAGTTACAAAATGGAAAGGGTAAAATAGTAAAATCACACACATATAAATTTAGGGTTTTATGCGGGTGTGTGGGGCGGGTGTGCGGGGCGGGTTGGCGGGTTATGGGTGAAAAATCTTCACCCATAATCCATCCATCACCCGCTTCACCCACACCCGCTCCACCCGTCACCCACTTTTTTGTGGGTTTTCGCCCGCAAAATTTATACGGGTGAAGTGGGTGGAGCGGGTACCCACGGGTTATTTCCAACCCTAGATTTGGGTTAGAATAAATTTTCGGGTCAAAATTTTCAAATCCTGACCCAAATTTTATTAGACGTTCGGATCGAATTTTTTAATCGGGTTATGTTATGACAAGTCTAGCGACAATGGTACTAGATAGATGCGCCGGGTGTATAGAGGATTTACCCTTTCATTTGGAAAGAGTGCGAAACTGTGTGTGAATATTATGGATCCACTAATGTGTTAAATCTTAGAATGTGGAAAGTTGAGGTGGATTCAACTCACCGCTATCGGCCAGATCCAGGGGCTCGGGGGTTGATGCTATCTTAACCCGGAATAAAAAAAAACGTATGAATTCTTTTTTTTTTTTAGAATTTTTTTGATAATTTTTACTAGCTTAAAAAAATAAAAAAGGAATAATAAATTATAAATATAGGTTAGATTAGTTAGAAATGATATGTATTTATTATTTTGAGTTCGGATTTTAAATCTCGTTAGCCTCATTTTTTTTATAATTTTTAGTTGTTTTTTTTATTAAAAATGTCTAATTAAATAATAATTTAATATTTTTCAAATGTATTTTTACAAAAATATTTTTTTAAAATATACATATAAAAATTCTCATGTTTTTACAATTTTTGTTTTCTTTAATTTTTTTTTAATAAAAATGACTATTTACATCACAAATTTAATTTTTTTTCCAATATATTTAAGCGAAAATTAGCTTTATTTTTTCATAATTTTTATTTCTTTTAGTTTTTTCTCCTAAGAAGGGATAATTAAATAATAAATTTAAGGTTCTCTCCAATTTATTTTAACAAAAATATTCTTTTTTATATATACATATAAAAAAATTATCATTTTTATAATGTTTGTTTTTTTAATCAATACTCCATCCGTCCGGAAATAAATGATGTTTGACATTTTTTCATATAGTTTTAGGAGCTAAAAACTATATGAAATCTTATTTATTTGAATTAAATTTTAGCTCCTAAAACTACGTGCAAAAAAGTCAAACATCATTTATTTCCGGACGGATGGAGTACTATATACTAAGGAGGAGTCACCTACGCCACGTGGCACCTTCTCCTCTAGTATATGTACATTAATTATAATCAAATCTTTTGTCATAATTAATTAGTTAATTAATTATCATTTACTATAAATCAAATAATTTTTTTAAAATAAGTAATTAATTAATTCATTTCCCTTCTAATTTTTATCCAATTGATTTTTTTGAATAAAAACATATACCCCGGAGTAATCTTTTTTGATCACTTACCATCACAAGTCATTTCGCTATAGGCGATGCAAAATTAGACTACCTATTATTATAAATAATCTTTTAAGTTGGTCTATTTTTATAATTGACTTTTCTTAAACAAATAACCTTTGATTTTTTTTGTTTTGAGTTAATTATGCATTTAATTTGAATTTTTTAAAATATGTAATATTGAAATATATAGTCAAAATATAATGCTAAAAATTAGTGTGTTTCGTGAGATTGTACTATTAATTATAACTGAGATAAAAAAAACTCTATGGAGAATTACTTTATAAAAATCGGATCCTAATTCCTAACCCTACTATTTCTAATTTATTTTTATTATAAATATTTAAAATGATAGGCTTTACTTACTATATATTTCATAAAAAATACTAATAATTATCAAGATTTTCTATTCAACAAAGGCATCTATTTTAAATTTATCAAATCTTCACCTCAAAAAAAATTTACATTTATCAAATCTAGTTAGTTTTGGCTTTTTGGATGTTTAAAATGTTGTTTTATGTAACAAACTGATGGTAGTTTTGATTTTGTCTTCTTTTTTATTTGGTTAAGCCAAGATAATTTAGATAATGATAAAAAAAATTATTCAATTAATTTTTAGAATCATATCATAGGCATAGAAATCCGTTAGCAATTTTTTCATCCAAGTGTTTACTTCATTTTGATTGTACAATTTTTTTTTCTGTATAATATGTTTATATTTGTGAAATGATTGTTTATGACACAACATATCATTTTGATTGAGGACTAATTTGGTTAAGTTATACATCTATTTAACGAGTAATCAATTGAATTGAGCTTCAATTGATTCAGTTTCGGTTGAACTAACATTTAGATAAGTTGGTTCATATGATCTCAAAATAATATATTGTGTTATAAACAATCATTTCATAAATATAAACATATAATTATATGAAAAAAAGTCGCACAACGTGCGGGTACTAGAACTAGTTTTTTCTATAAAAATGATGTGCTCAAAAACTTTATGAGCCAGCAGGATTGACGACGAGGTTCCTCCATTATTTGAAGAGATAAACTTTTCTACTAGAACCAAATATGTATGGCAAGATTCGCAGGTCTCTCACCCTTGAACCTACCACACTCGATCTCAATCTTATTATAATCGCAGTTCGAGGATCTCGACCCTTCGACACCTTCGCCTTTAGGGTGTCTCCCTACACTCGATCTCAATCTTCTTATAATCGCACTTCGAGGATCTCGACTCTTCGACACCTTCGCCTTTAGGGTGTCTCCCTCGTCATTTCACCAAAGGGTTTTGTTTTTGGCATGATTCTCAGTATGAAAATAAAGGAAGCAAATGTGCTCAACTTTTAACTCAGAATTTTTAACTTGTATTCTAAATTTTTACAACCAATGTGGGATATTTTTTGATAGAAAAATAAAGAGAAAATCTATGAGCCTAAATCATATCAATTATTGAAATCTTTTTTTTTTCTTAATCTATGATTTTATAATTTAGTACTTACATTATGTTTTTTTATAAAAAAAATAGAATACTCATATATATCATTTAATTTATAAGTCTTGAAAATGATAACTAAGTAATGATGGTAAAATTAATTATAATTGTGAAGTCAGCCACCAATACAAGGACGTTTCATCGCCACTCATGCATAGGGGATGAATCCAAAGTTGTCGGGTAAGGAAACGTAACTCGATTAACCAAAACAATAACATAAGG
Source organism: Persicaria maculosa (assembly GCA_963922045.1). Classification (NCBI taxonomy): domain Eukaryota; kingdom Viridiplantae; phylum Streptophyta; class Magnoliopsida; order Caryophyllales; family Polygonaceae; genus Persicaria; species Persicaria maculosa. The sequence continues at coordinate 41,560,842 of OY998269.1, forward strand.
TGAAGGTGCAAAAAATAAGCGGCTATTATGGAGTTAACAAACCAGTCCAAAACCCTTATCAACCTAAAGAATTGTAAAGAAGAATAAGATGGGTGTTATTTGAATGGTATACAAAGGAAATTTCAATATTTTAATAAGAGTATTGTTGTTATTTACTGCATTTTTAATTGAAACCCTACTTAGATTTGAAGAATGTGTGGTTCTTTGCAAACTTTTGAGTTTTAACGGGTGATTTATAGCAATTATGTATTTAAAGGGTGATTTTGGACAAATTAGATTATTTAAGGAGTAGTTTTCTGCAATTTGGCCTAATTATAAAGAGCTTAACTTTTTTGGGCTGGAAACAACGGGCTCCGTCCAGATACTATGCAGTCTATGCTTGCCCACTGATTAATTATACAACGGGCTTAATTGCATAGGTGTTTTTTGAGTTCAATGAGTTGAGCGGGGGCGGTCACAGGGTTGTGGGTGGGCGGCGGAAAAAAGGTAATAGTTTTTTTATTAAAAAAAAATTCAAAAAAATTAAAAATTTAAAAAATAAAGGAAAGTGTTTAACTTGGTAAATTCATAAATATATGAAAAAGAAGAGTAATTAGTAGTCAAATCTTAGTAGCTTAGTTGGTAAGAATGACATGCAGTGACGAGTAGGTCATGAGTTTGAATTCCTCTTCCCGTATTATAATGGGTCTAGATGGCCTTTTAAATCCTAAAAACCCGGGTACTTCTTACAAAAGTTCAAAACCTATACGGCCATTTATTTTAGGACGGAGGGAGTACAAGTTACCAATGTTATTTTTTTTTTTGTTTTAAAAAAGGTCAAATAGCGAATGCAGGCTTGGCCCATGTCCGGGGAGACTAGGTGCCCTGAGCACATATATTGTATGCATTTATATATGCGGATCTAATATTCATTTGTCCAGTAATAAATGTATCTAATATGAAAAAAAAGTAACGAACAAATCTGGATTCATTCATATGAAATTTTTTATATAAAAAAATAAGTTTATAAAAAATTGAGTGCGTTTAGCACTTGTGCTCAATGCATATAACAATAACTGCCCATGTTACACGGACATGATTATGGATAACATAACAAAAAAAAACTAACGAAAAACAAGTAATCTAACAATATATCTTGCAAGTACAAATTCTGTGTGACATAAACACTTGGCATTTTTTGTTCCAAAGTTGTGATTAATATACTTGCATATTATTTTAATTACACCAATCACAAGTTGGTGTAGTAGCTGTGGGACTACATCCCATGTCAAGAGGTTCGAAGTTCGAATTCCCTTAGAAACATGGATTTGTTTGTGAGTGGGAGGGTCAACCCCTTAAATGGGTCATACATTACCCGATCCAGATGTAGAGCGACTAAGTCGATCGAACTGGACTAAGATAAAAATAAAATATTTTAATTACGTTTTTCTATTTATTAAAAAAATATACTGCTAGCTAATCACAATTAAAAACAGGATAAAGTGATACATGTCTCATGTGATCTCAATTCACATCATACGGGCTAGTCAACAACCCGCTGGACTTTTTCGTTGGGCCCAAGTCCCACTATCCTTGGCTGTTGTTGGGAAGCACACATACCCACAAGGCCCACAATGCAGTATCTTAAGCAAGTATCAGTTTCCCAGTTTTGGATATTTGAAAGGTTTTGGAGAATTTTGAGATATTTTTAACCTAAAAGATTTTTCCACATTCTCAAAATGGAAAAATAACAGAAAAATTAGAGAATTTCATAAATCTATAGCATTCTCCAAACCAAGCAAAATGATTCTCTAAAGCTTTAAAATGGGAAATGTGTTGGAGTTAAAACAAAATTAATTTAAAGAATATTTATTTCGTTTTCCCATTTTTGGAAAATTTTAGGGAAGTTGTTGGAGATAGTCTAAGAGAGCTAGAATTCCTAGAAAAATGACATCAAACAATTATCAATTTAATTATATATAATAGAGAAGAAGTCGTTTGTGACATATGTCATATTCTCCTTAATTGTAGTATTTTTAACCAATTGTATTTTTTCCATTAATTAATTCAATATAGAAATATATATACTTAAGATAAGATTTTATCCAATTTAGTTAGATATCAATAATATTTTTAGAATATTAATATAACTATATATGCTTAAGACAATATTTTACCAAATTTTGTTAGATATCAATATATTTTCACAAGATTTTACCTATATTTTATAAGTATGGATATATTATATTATATCTCTTTTATTGGCAGTCAATTAAACATATTGATATAAATAAATTAGCTAAACGAGTATCAATACAAAATTTATTTAAATTTTTAAAAATAAAATAATATATAGATAATATAGTATAGTGGTAGGTAAAATTAATATTTAATTACAAGTTATTTCATACGTTTATTAATATCAAACAAAATTAATATTACAATAAATCGCACAAAAGTACAGGTACTTTAACTAGCTATTTGACATGTATAATCCAGAGATTTTATTTAAATACTAACTGCAATTTCAGATAGATTTTGGCATGCCCGAATTTTCTGCCTTCAACTATCTTTATTTCATAAACTTCCCATATATAATAACACTTGCCATTTGATCAAAATAGCCCAAAAGTTGGACTTTTATTATTATAATGCAATATTGTGCATTACAAGTTATAATTAATGACCATGCAAGCGAACCAATTTCATAGAATACTCAAAATTAACCAAGCCGACCGAGCCTAGCTAGTTCTTGAAGAGCTCCAGGCAATGCTCCTGGTCCAGGTTCCGACTCCAGAATTTCTTGTAGTACTCCGCGTAAGTAAAGTCCCGATACACCGAGCCTGCCCCGTTGGCCTTGAGGGGCGGCGGTGTGCTCATCAAGGCATTATCCGCCGGGCAAAGGAAAGACGCCACCGATAACCGTGGCTTCTCTACATTCACTATCGCCCTGTGCCACACACTTTTGTAAATCCCGTTGCTAAGAGCCTGTAATCAATAAGCCCAACTTATGATCCGACTGACGAAGTCTCGTCTCAAAATTAATTCAATTGGCAATTTCGTCAAAATTAATTCAATTAGCAATAAGAGGAGTAACTCATTCATTATGCTGTTTATTTCCGATGTGAGATAACATACCTGAATCCCAACATGAAGGTATAAGCAAACTCATTATATATACCTGTAGTTGGTCCCCAATGTTGATAACGAAAGCATCTGGATGAGGCTTGATGGCAACCCATTGATCACCCTTGAGGACTTGAAGGCCAGCCACCTGCGATTCCTGGAGGAGGATGGTGAGCGCGTTCGGGTCAGTGTGAGCTGGAAGGCCATATGTGAGCTCAGGCTCGGGGCACGGTGGATAGAAGTTGATAGCCATGTGTTGGCCCTGGTCACCTAGGACATTAGTTATGTAGTGCTTGTCCAAGCCCAAGCTCTCGGAAATCGCCTCTTCTAGCCTGAACCCGAGGCTTCGAACCTCCAAGCAGTAGTTGCTCACGATCTCCCTATTGCAAGGTTAAATAGATTTATTGCATTAGTGTATCAAGTTAATTTGATTGTAAACCACGAAAGTAAGTTACTTACGTTTTGTATAATGAGGTTGTATGAGAAAATTAACCAAGTATAGGAGTTTAAGATGGTGGAGAATACTGGTGTGGTGATACATGCCACTAGGTAGAAGTTCAAGAAGTGGTACTCGAACTTGATCGACATCACTTACTGAAGACCCCGGAGTCGTTTCTATTCGTTGCTATGTATAAATAGATTATTTATCTAGGTGAAGATTGTTGTATACTTGTATGGGACAATTAATCATTCTAAGTGGACAGATAAATTGGAGTGGAATCAGGTCAATTTTTCTATTACAATTTTTTTTTCTATAGATGGTTTTATTTATTTCTGAGGTTTATTATGATGTGTTTTCTTATATATAATGAGTTTTAGATAAAATAGTTTTTATCTATATCTAGGTTTTCTCTATTATAAATAGAGGGGTGTAAAATTACAATTATTATATATCAAGGTATCCATCTATGATCTATCCACTACAATAATAAGAAACTTTAGTTGCAAAGAAAATCATTTGTCTCTCATTGTTTTCTCTATTATTTGTTCGGATTCACTTGCAGAAATTTAGACCAAATGAAAACACACGACCTTGCAATAACATTTTCGCTAAAAAAACACTTCAATACGTTTCTTCACATAATATAGTGTAAGATCTACTTATTAAAGTTGCTTTTAAATTCATGAGGGAAGTTGGTTGTTTTGTCTTAGAGCATCTCCAAAGTTTTTTTCATTTTTCTGATAAAAAAAAAAGTTTTTTCATTTTGGGAATTTTGGAGTTTATGGGAAATTTTAAGGTATTTTTTAGTGCAACAGATTCCCTATCATATTTCCAAAATAAATAAATCTGTAGTATTCTCCAAAATAAATAATTTTCCAAATCTTCAAAATCGGGAAGTTGTTGGAGATAAAACAAAAATAATTTAAAGAATATATATATTTTGTTTCCTCATTTTGGGAAAATTTTAGGAAAACCGTTGGAGATTGTCTTAAAGAAATCCAAATAATAAAAATGAAAAAAAAAAGAAAAAGAAAATGGGTGAGCCGGGGGGAGATGAGATTTAATTAAATTCGGGAAACAAATTTAAATGTCAATTATTTTCTTATCGGTTTAGATTTTTAAAAATGAATTTAAAATGCGTGTTTATATTATGGAATCTCATCCGAGAATATATACTAGCCGCAATATTACCAATATATATACACGAAGTTCACATTGAAAATTCAGCAAAATTCGTACTTATATACTTTTTGATAGCAGTTACAAAGGAAAACAAAAGTGGACATGAAGGAAAAAAAGAAGGAAGTGATCGAGAAAAGATAGAACAAAAACAGGTTTTGCAATCTTTTATATTCACAAATTCGACACACAGAATAAGTTCTTCGGCTCCGATATATATCCATTGGTAAGGAAAATGTCTCTTGTTACAAATTAAAAATTTAAATTTTACTTTTTACAATTTACATTATAATAATACTTGAGTCCATTAAAAATTAGTCGATACCCTTAAAATCTCTATACCATTTAAAAAAAAACAAACATTTGACTATACTCTTAAATCCAACCTCCTATATAGTCAAATAAACTTTTCCTAAAACAACCACAAAAAAATAATTATTTTAATTTATCTTCCTATTAATATAGTCTTCAACTAAACGAAAGCACTTACTTTAATTTGTAGCCTTTCCGTTGTTGGAAACAAACATTTACTTATATAAGACAATTTAAAACAAAGATCCTCGTATTACTTTCGGACTAGTGGTACTAAAAAAAAGCGAAATATGTTTCAAGATCGACATTATATATAATGCCCCCTTTTTTTTTTTTAAATCATATTGGTGCCGGAGCTTTAGTTAATGCCCTTTTGGGAGCTACATAAAACAAAAGAATTATTAAACTATAAATACCGTATCAGTTTTTCTAACCTATATTTTAAGAGTATGAATTAAAAGTTTTAATTGATAAAAATTCTCTAACAAAAAAATAATATATAAATCCTATAAAATTAATTTTAAAAAAAAGACTATAATAATTAAAATTTAAAAAAACTTTCTTAATGAACGGTCGCAACCAACTATGCTATTATATCATAGTTGGCTATTATGTCTGCCATACTAAAATGAATTTCCATATTTTTAACCATGTATACGTACCAATTTTTGCTTTTATTTCCACTACGGTATACCCCTTTGTTCCATAATACTCCCTCCGTTCGGCAAAACTTGTCATTTTAAAGTGTTATTTTTGTTAAAAAAACTTGTCATTATAGATATTTTGCCCTTCACTTTACAAAAATGCCCTTGATATGATTGATGGTTTGTTAGTTGTAGTTTTTGATAAAGTAAAAAAGGAGGGTAATAATTGAGGGTAAATTAGTACATTTGTTAATTACCTTAAAACTTGTGAAATAAGCTAAAATGACAAGTTTTGCCGAACGGAGGGAGTACTCATCTTTTATTATTCAACTTATTTTTTAAAATAAAATATATATTGACATGACAACCATTAACTTAATAATTTTATAAAATAAAGTTATTGACTAACCCTTCATGGTCATACATCGACACGACAAACCATCTAATAACATAATTTCATCCCTTCCCACTACCACTTAGGGCATCTCTTCCCCGTAGATCAAATTGATCGAGAAAAATAATCAATTAAAATGGAATATTCTAGAAAATATTATTTTTGATCTATTGTTCATTATTTTAGTTTTATATGTAAGTCAATTTTGACCTGTTTAAATTTTTAAAATTATCTATAAATTAATATAAATTTTCATTGATTCTTCACATGACCTACTACATTTTGACATGGTAACTTTAATTTAACCAATTTCAAAGTAAATTGCAAATTGCATGTCATTATGGAAATTCACAATTTTGATAGCTTTTCAAAGTAAATTGCAAAGTAAATTAATATGCACGATTTATGTTTTTATTCTAGTTACACATTTATAATATTGATGGTTTTTTCGAAAAAAATTAGGGTTCAATTTTTCGTCTCTCAACTAACTGCTATATGATCCGTCAATGAAAATAAGTAAAAAAAAAAAGAAAAAAATGAATTTTGGCCTATGATGAGAGAGAAAAAATATCAAAACTCATTTTATAGTCTAGGATAGGAGATACTTACCCTTACTAGTTACCACCATATAGTAAGGTAAAAAAGAATCCAATCGTTGGTATACTATACTGAAAAATAAAAAAAAAATAAAAAAAAAAAGAAGAAAAGGGGATGAGCTCAGGCAAAAGGCTCATCTGCAAGAGCCCGGGCTAATAAGGGTGTTTTGTGGGCCATGCCCCACAATTTTTTTTTAAAAAAAATACAAAGGTAAAACGATGTCATTTTGGTCCTATAAAAAACAAAACACGTCGTTTTGGTCTTATAAAGAACAAAGTTGTTTTGGCTCCTTAGGCCAGTCGCTCCAGCGCTACCACGCGACCCAATCTGACGTGCCACATAGCGATGGGTTATTTTTTTAAAAATCCAATTTAACGCCTTTTTAATGTAAAAAGATAAAAATTATTTTTTAATGTAATTGATTTTTATTTACCAATAGACACCCATATTGCCTATATTTTTTTTGAAAAAAAAAAATCAAAGATTAAAGATGAAGTTAAGAGTCCTGGAGCGGACTCACTAATAATTGGATAAAAAGGTAAGAAGTTGGGTTGAAGCTCTTAATCTTAATGTGACAGATAAAAATTAAGTTAAGAGTCTGAAATGGAGCTCACTGATAAATATGCTCTCACTCTGTTGGACAACATATATTTGTTTTTATTTTTTTTACATGTTTTTTAAAAATAATAAAAAAAATCATTTACTTGTTTGAAGTAGGTAGTAGAAAAAAAATTAATCAAAAAATTATTAGCTTATTCTCCCTCCGTACTAAAATATACTAGGTTTTTACACTCTTATACGTTAATTAAGGAAATCTACTTATATTTAAACGTGCATGCGTCCACAAGTGTCCTTATGCATGCACGTTTCACGCCTTATTGCGCAGATGACGCCACGCATGACATGCACTTTAGATCGTCATCAGAATGTGGCCATTTTTATAAAATACTCCGTAGTGTGCAACTTTTCCTGTCCCAAGTACTGCTTGTGAAACCCTGTCTCAGTTAGATTCTTTCACAAAGTACCCTTTAAATCTGTTTTTATTTTTTGATTTTTTGAATTTTTTTTTACTACGAGTACCCTGCCTATACGGTGATAAATTTCAAACACGTGATCCAATTGATAAGAGTCACACAGATAAACCGATTTGCACCAATCGACTTGATCCACTGGCAGAAAATAGATAAGCTTTGGATTTTCAACCAAGGAAAGGAGCAGAGATAATGATCGAACTCGTGACCTCCTAACTCCCCTGTACTCCACACCACTGGGACACGCCCGTCAGAGACTTTAATGTTTTATTATTTGCACGATAAATATACGATGAATTTATCGACTTTCGATATCAATAAACTTATTTTTATTTGGAAAAAACCTTGTTGCTACGAAAAGCCGATGGTGATAAAATAACCACCAATTTTGTCGCTACCGACTTCTCTGTGAAAATCGGAGAATAAATGTGCATTTAATAAAATTTTGTCCGTACATGTGACTTGTAAAATGTTTACTAAGAAAAGTATTTATTGTAAAACTTGTAAATTGAATATTATAATATAAAATATTGACCGACTCAAAAGCCTCGATCAGTGATCACTGGGCCTCCTGGACTATTTTTTTTTTGGTAAAAAAAATTATAATAATTAAAAAAGGAAAAAAAATTGGAACATACCTGAAAGAAAGGGGAAGAGAAGGCCAGAGAGGAGCATACTGGTGAAGAGGCCAACAATGGAGGCGAAGAAAATCACGCCAGTTGTGGACCTCCTCCTTCCTCACATTGAAGCTCGTCGACAGCCTCACCGTCTTCGTCGGATCCTCCGAGTACAGCTTCATCTTCTCCTCCACCGGCAGCTTGAAGAACTCGTCCGCCACTCCTATCATCTCCTCAACCGTCTTCTTCTTCACCCCATGATTCACCACCTGCAACGCAACGTCGTTCTTAACATGCTTACATACATATATTCGATGTGGGATAAGCAATTAAGCATATCTACATATAGTAATGACTAATGAGTAATGAAGTACCTGGAAGAAGCCAAAGGAGATGCAAGCGAGTCGGATTTGGTGGACAAGGAGGGAACGATCAGGGTTAGAAAGGTCGATGATGGGAACGTCGAGGCAATCGGAGACGAGAGAGAGTTTGGGGCGTTGGGATTCAGGGCGCACGTACTTCTCCGGGAGGGAGCTGTGCCTTACTCCGGAGGAAAGTACCTTTATGTGTTCCATTTGAATTTCAACCGTAACTTTTCAATTTAATTAGTAGCTATAAAACCCCAATATTCAGAAAGGGGTAATTCAGTGAGGGAGATGATCATGTGTCCACTCCGGGAAGGTGATTCATCTACATGCCCTTCCCACCATTTATATAGTATAACTACGTGTGCAGGGTTTTTTTTTTCCACGTGTTTCACACGCCACGTCGACATATCCAGCACAGCAGTAGTTGTGAATCAAATCCTTTGTTATCTTAAAAAAATAAAAAAAAATTTGTCTGCTAGCCACAAGGTTTGACTTTTTTTGCATAGTGTCTAACCTTTTTAAAAATTTCTCATGGTAACCACGAGGTTTCGACCAATTTTGTATGATAGCCACGAGGTTTGGGCAAATTTATTATGCTAATCAAATTGGTTAAAAATCTTTTAGAATATAGGTAAAATCACAAAATAATCATAAAAAATATATTTTTTCACACAACAACCCAAATTTGGTTTTTTATTTTTAATAAGTTAACTAAAACCATTTAAATATTTTATAGTGCTACACATTAATTGCATGATAAATGAATAAATTATACAAAAAAAATAATGGTAGATTTTTTGAAAAAAAAAACACTTTTAAATGTAGTTGATGGTTTTCAAAGAGTCATTAATAACCTTTCTAATGTTTTAAAAAGATTATATATTAGATATATAATACAAAGTTTATTTTAACCAAAATATTTTAGTATAGTTTAGAACAAAAACTAATGTGAATTTCCTGATAAAATATTGTACTCCCTCCGTTTAAAAATATAGGTCTTTTTAGGCTTAGAATTTTGTTTAGAAATATAAGTCCTTTTAGGTTTTCGAGGCATTAGGATAAGAGAAAAGTAACTTTTTGAGTTGTTTTGTGAAATGTTATTGGTTGATAATGGTAGTGAATAATTATTGTATAAAAGTAATATTTTTAGACTTTTCTTAATATGTGTGCAAAAGTCTAAAAGGACTTATAATTTTGAACGAAGGGAGTATTTATTTAATTAAAAGTGAATCAAAACCTGATAAAATGGATTGAATTTGTATTTTGGGGCTTTTTTAGAACTAAGATCACATACAATTTCTCAGGGTTTGTTTTTTAAAAAATTGTTGAATCTCCATAATGAAAATTCTAAACTAACCATTTTAATCTTAAATACACCAAACTAAAAATCGTCTCTGTGTAAATTTCACGTCCCCGAATTTCTCATTTCCTACGGGTACTCCCTACGACGCGTCACAAAATTATATCGAATATGAATAAACATTGAAAAAATATTTTAACAATATTTTTAGATTCTATACCCTTATATTGATATGTTTATAAAATTTTATAATGAAAATTCATGTTTTAAAAATATAGATAATTAAAATCGATTTTTCTATCCTATGCCCTTGGGGCATAGGATAAGACCCTAAATTGAGAAATGTTTTTTAAATTTTAATTAATTTAGTTTTTTTTAAATTAGATTCCTAGGGTCGCTTGTCTTTTTGGTAGGGAATCTTTCCCAATTTAGTGTCTTATCTTATGCCCTTAGGGCATAGGATAGAAAAACCGAATTAAAATATCAATTCTTTTAGAAAATAATTTTAATGGGTTTTCTATCCTATCCTCCAAGGGTCTAGAATAACAATCTTAATCGAGAAAGATTTTCCAAATTTAAATTATTTTTAGCTTTTTTTAATATTATTTTTCTAAGGTCGCGCTTATTTATTTGATAAAGAAAAGAAATTAGGTCTAACTATAGAATAGAAAGACCATTATTTTAATATCAATGATCAAAATAATATATATATAGAGAGAGATCAGATTCTATTTAACTAACTAAATATATACATATAAACAGATTGTGATTTGTGATGACTTTTCTTATATTATATCAATATATTATTTTAGTAATTTTGATGAGGGAAATTTTTTCCTAAATCAAACATCGTCACATAAAATGTTCTGTATTGATTAAATATAGACAATAGTACCTAGGCTCCCACTTGGCGACAAAATTTTTTCCACCGGCCATATATGGTTTTCACTTATGACTCTATATAAGTAAGTATATATGATTGCCCACTCTTCATTAGCATTATATATACCGTATATAGGATACCACTTGGCCACGCAAATATCTGACGCGCGCGGCCATGGTTTTCACTCTGATCCACCGACCGGCCATGGTTTTCCCTCAGCTCCATGATTGCCCACTCGTCTCTAGCTAGCTAGCAATAGCATTATATATATGGGGTCATGCTGTAGTCCGTTGAGACTCGGGATCGAGGGTCGTGTGCACACGTGCGCCCATGCACTGATTTCCTAGCACATTAGTCGAGCGGGGTTCCATCCTAAAAGCAATTGGCATTAGGAGGAGTAGCCGGCCACTAGGTCATATACTAAGGCTTGTTTGTTCATATTATCAATGTGGGACTCTTTTGATCTTTTCACATTGTCCATTCTCACAACACGCCCCCGCTAGTTGACACTTGGACAACGGGTCGGGAGTCTTTTTAGATAGCCCAGGATCAGGATCGAGAGTCGGGGTCGTTTAACTTTTCCGCTCTGATACCATACTGTAGTCCGTTGAGACTCGAGATTGAGGGTCGTGTGCACACGTGCACCCATGTGCTAATAGCCTAGAACATAAGCCGAGCGGGGTTCTATCCTAAAACCAATTGACTTTAGGAGGAGTAGCTCACTAGGTTATATACTAAGGCTTGTTTGTTCATATTATCAATGTGTGACTCTTTTGCTCTATTCACATTGTCCATTCTTTCAACTCATGCTTCTACCGATCGATCGATCGATCGAGCTGAGGAAGAACAGGGTAGAAGGAAAGGGAATGTGAACAGAGATGGGGTGCTTGTGTATATTGGAATGGAGGGGAAGGCAGTGCATGGAAGGATTAAAATGGGGGGAATTGGTTTACTTGTTGTTTTTGCTAAGTGAATAAAACCACTATTTTGAAATGGTTCAACCGAAAAGAATTTGTAAGGAATACTCAAATGTCTTTGATTCGAACCCTGAATGACCGTTCTTTATTTACCAAATTCAAGAGAACGAGAAGAAAACAGAGAAGGAGGGTTTTTCTGATTGTGAAGAAGGGAAAAAGAAGTGGTCCAAGTTGAGTCAAACTTTTTCCAAAATTAACCCCAACACAAATTTAACCTTATCTCCAACCTATTCCCAATTAAAATTTATTTTAAAATTTTAAATAATAAATATTTTAGGTGGTAAAATAACAATTGTATTGTAAAATAATGTATGGAATATAGTATAAAAGAAATGGGGATAATCCATATAATTTGTAAAACTTGTGAAATTATTCATTTTTTAAATAAAAATTTCCGCCAGAATTTCAGAAAATAAAATTGAAATTATTTTGAGCAAAAACGAGAATTTTTATAAATTATAACAAAAATTTTCGGAATTATATAAATTAAATCTAAATTGAATTTAAATTTAGGAAATAAATTTTATAAAATTCGGGTCATTACAATAAATTGAATTTAAATTTAGGAAATAAATTTTCGGAATCATATAAATTAAATCTAAATTGAATTTAAATTTAGGAAATAAATTTTATAAAATTTGGGTCATTACAATAAAACTCTACATGTTGTAGTTTTCTTTCTAGTAAATTGATCTTTCTTTTTGGAATTGTGTGTTTGCTTTCCATATTGTTAGAAATAACTTGAATTTTTTTTCGAAATATTCATTAAAAAATAAAAATTTACGGATAAATTAACACATTGAAACTATTTACACAAATATTCAAAATTTGTAGGTAAGTCAGAGAAACGCGGTCTGAGACCGCGTTTCATACGTTAATTGGGTATTTATCCTCGGAGTTGAAAAAAAAAATTTCTTCAAAAAACGCGGTTTGAAACCGCGTTTATTTCCTAAAACGCGGTTTCAAACGCGGCCTCGGGCCGCGTTTTACTTAGTAAATTAAAAAAAAAAGGAAAAAGCGCAAGAAGCAACAACTGTTGCTTCTTCTTCTCCGGCCTGCAGCAACGCGGCCCAGGCGCCCGCTTCTCCGGCCTGCAGCCCCGCTGATAGCACGCATTTAGGTAGGCATATTAGGTTGTATTTAGCATGATCTAGATGTTTATAATGCATAGTTTAGACTAGATTTGCATTTATACTCGTTTTGTTGGTAGAGTCGGAATCTACACGCTTTTATGAATTATTTCAGGTACATATGAATCCGACGAGGAATGAGAAAGCTCATGGATGAAGGAAGATCCAAGAGGAGGAGGAAAAGTGAAGAGCACGGGAGCGGAGTCGAATTTCGAGAGCCTAAGTGAAGAACAAGTTAGTAGAAGTTGTCGCCAGACATGCTGAACTTGTAATGCACTTTCTGGAGGCCTCGGTGGTCCGATTAACTATTATAAGCATGCGTTGGAAAGCTCTTTCCGAGATCTACAACTTTCGTGTTGACATCGAGACCAAATTCGAAGAGGAAAAATCGCTGTGAACAGTAAAAGCCGCCCCGCGGCCAAGCAAACCGCCCCACGGCCCGAAGCTCTGACGAAGGATTTCGCAATCGCCTGGCCGCCCCGCGGCCTCTGCAGAAACGCCGAATCTACTTAATGGACTTTTTATCCACTTAATTAGGTTTTTAGAATTATTATTTGGCCGACTCTTTTGAGGCGGACGTTTTAGGGTTTTATTTTAATCATCTAATTCCTTAGTTTATACACTTGGAGATTATCAATTGAGAGAACCCTAGAAGGGAGCCTCCATGGCCATGGAGTGCTAAACTCTTCCGTTTCAGATTGAAGCTTTGGTTTGATAAAGTTGTGAGATTTCTATTCTTGTTCTATTCCTATTGATTCGTATTGATTCTTTTGCGAATATTGTTGATTTCTTCTAGTCCGTACAACTAGTTGAGATTATTGCTAGGATTTTGTAGATTCCTCGTAGCGAACCTTAATTCATAGTAGCAATCATGCCTTTTTAGGACTCGTAAGACTAAATTGGTGTGTAGAGAATCAATTATATGTTAAATACTGACTCGTAGCTTGGTGTTGCATGTATCCTGGTTAATCCTTAATCTTAATGCTACTATTAGGTTAAATCTTGACCGTGTTAGGGTTATCTAATTAGTAAGGGTTGCTAGGACTCGTAGGACTAGTAATTTACACAAGATCAGGACAGGAACAATAATAGGATGAAAAGAGAACTTGAAGAAGAATCGAGGATCAACTAATCAAACTAAAGTGGATATTTATAGATGAAACTATTTTCTCAATTGTTATCTCTACTAACTTGTTTATAGTTTCTTTTATCTACTTCAATCACCAAATCCCACTTTTCTACTAATTGGTAAATATACATTGCTTAGAAATACTTGATTCTCTGTGGGATCGACCTCTTACTTGCTTGCTATACTAGTTTGTAGGTTTGAGTTATACTTTGATAGGGACAACGACAGTTTCCTCCAGTCACCCGCCCGAGCCTCTTCTTCTCCGGCCAGCCTATATATTCTTCTTCGGCCAGCCTCGCCGCCGGAAATTTTCGAGGATAGCTGATAACTACCGGACTTTGGAAGAGGTTGGAGTCCCTTCCTTAGCTTATCTATTCAGATGTGAAATGGGAGAGCTTGGTATATTTAACCATTTCCATGATTTATATAGGCTTTGCAATTGGTTTTTGCAGGTAACTGCAGCCCTCTCAGGCACGTTTAGAATCTTAATTCAAATCTAATAGTTGGAATTGATTTCACGAAGAGCCTCGGGCGGAGAAGAATTGGTTTCAAATCTAATAGGCTGGAGAAGAATAGGCTGGCCGGAGAAGAAGAGGCTCGGGCGGGGTGGCTCGGGCGGGGCTGCAGGCCGGAGAAGCGGGAGCCTGGGCCGCGTTGCTGCAGGCCGGAGAAGAAGAAGCAACAGTTATTGCTTCTTGCGCTTTTTTTTTTTTAATTTATATACATATAGTAAAACGCGGCCTCGGGCCGCGTTTTACTATATGTATATATATATTTTTTTTTAAATTAAGAAACACAATTGGAAAAAAAAACGCGGTTTGAAACCGCGTTTTAGGAAATAAACGCGATTTCAAACCGCGTTTTATGAAGAAATTTTTTTTTTCAACTCCGAGGATAAATACCCAATTAACGCATGAAACGCGGTCTCAGACCGCGTTTTTCTGACTTACCTGCAAATTTTGAATATTTGTGTAAATAGTTTCAATGTGTAAATTTATCCGTAAATTTTTACTTTTTAATGAATATTTCGAAAAAAAATTCTAATAACTTTGTAGATTGTTAAGTACAGTATAAGCTAATTAATTGATATATAGTGGTTAATTTGTAGTGTTGGGTTTTAGCATTTTGGGATCAATGTGATCAAAGTATGATTAATTTTGTTGTAGGATTTTCCCAAAGTGGAAAAAAACCTTTGAATGTTCTAGTAACTGATAGAGCAACACTAGCCCAATGCCCCAATATTGTTATTCAACAATAATATATCGTCAAATCCTGATGATTTATTTTTCCCTAACATGAAAACATATTTTTATTTCTTGATTACTCTCCATTAGAGACTGACCATGTAATACCCAATGTTACGTACTCCAGGGGCGGCCAAGGGGGGCGGGGGCGGGGGGCAGCTACCCTCAGACGACGACGGAGTTTTGTAGTATTTTAAAAAAAAAATTAAAAATATGTAAAAAAACACAAAAGTTGTTTGGCTTAGTTGATAAAAAGAGGAAAGGAAGTATAAGAGAAGCAAGAGGTAATGAGGTCAAATCTCATTTCTTACCTTTTTGCATTACTTTTTATTCCTATCAAATTTTTTCTACGGAAATTTCGCGGGGTACCCTTGTGGTATTGCAATTTTCGCCGGGTATACAACTCTTTTACATATTTCGCGTGGTGCCCCTGAGGTTTTGTTATATTTTGCCTCGTGCCCTCGGTGTGTTAAAGTTAACAGAGTACAACGTTCTCCGTTACTTAACACAAGTGGGTCGCGAGAGAGTTCAAAACCCCGAATTCACAAACTCTCAAAACCCCCAATTTTAAAACTCTCAAACTCAAAATCCCCGATTTTGAAACCCTTAAAATACAATTGAGTAGATAGCCCAAAACCTAAAACCCTAATCTCTTAATAGGGAAGAAGTTCAGAGAAGACTTACCTTCAATCGCCTCCATATCCACAAATTTGAGTCGCCGCTAGTCGCTCAAGACTTCCTCGCCTCCGGTCGATCAGTTGGCCCTCGATGTATGCACTGGTATCGCTCAGTTCGCCCTTGAAAACACCACTTCGTTCCTCTCAGTCTCAATTCGTCTTCTCTTTCTCTCTCGCGACCCCTTCTCCGGTCGACCTTCAATTCGTCTTCTCTCTCGCTTTCTTTCTTTCGTTAAGTAACGGAGAACGTTGTACTCTGTTAACTTTAACACACCGAGGGCACGAGGCAAAATATAACAAAACCTCAGGGGCACCACGCGAAATATGTAAAAGAGTTGTATACCCGGCGAAAATTGCAATACCACAAGGGTACCCCGCGAAATTTCCGTTTTTTCTATTATAAATGTCATATTTAAATCAAATTTTATATTTTTCTTTTAATATTTTCATAAGATTATTCATTATGTTACACATATTTTAAAAATTCTTCTGATTTTTACTTATATGAATATTTTTACTATCAATGTCATATGTAAACCACAATTTATGAGTTTTTTGTTTATGTTTTTATTTTAATATTTTCATAAGATTATTCATTATGTTACACATATATTTTAAAAAATTCTTCTAATTTTTACTTCTATTAAAATTTTTCTATCAATATCATATTTAAGCCACAATTTATGAGTTTTTTTTGTCATACTTTTCAATCCTATCATTTTTTTTCCATTTACCAATGACAAATTCTTTAAAAAATTTATAATTTTCTTTCAATATTTATAAAAAATCTTAATCATGCTACACACATATATATAAATTATAAAATTTTTGTATGAATTTTTGTAATAAAATATCATATTTATACCACAATTTATGGTTTTCTTTCAATATATTTTAAAAAATTTCTTTATTATATATACCGAGAAAAAAATAATTTCCCAACAAAAAATTTCGCCCCCCTCCCTCCAGCAATTCCCGCAGCCGCCACTACCGTACACATCCGTTGATCTTTTTAATTCAATGGTCCAAATTTATTAACATGATATATTATAAAAGTTGTGTACATATGATCTATAGGATATATGTGTGTGTGCGCTTCTAAACTTCTATAACAAGAAAATATATGTTTTAGAAAAAAGAATAACTATTTTCTACATTAATCAATCTTTTAATTATCATTAATTTTTAAAGCGTAATTTTTCATAATAGAAGATTATAAACATGTTAATATAAATATATATATATATAATATATAAATATAATTTTTTTTAAAAAAATATAAATTTATACCCAAATAAATAATTAAATGTTAAATAACCTAGTACTCCGTATTACACTTAATTATCAGGGGATCTAAACACTTCATTTTACTCTCTCTGTTCGGTAATATATAAGGTGTTTTACTATTAAGCATGCATTTAAGAACTAAACTTATATAAATTTTTATAAATTTTTATTTTTTTACAATATACAATACTTATTACTAATAAGTAATAACTATTAAGTATTAAATTATAATTAATAAATATTAAATTGTATACACATTAATAAAAAAAAATACAGTATATTTTATATAGATTATAACTCTTCAAAAGAGATGTTGAAAAGTTAAAACGCCTTATATTTCAAATAGGGGTGGCGTTGAGACAAGCATCAAGGGGAAAAAAAAAAACAAAGTTCAAGACTAATACTTTTTTTTGGTTGAATGACTTGAATCCAATACTGATTCGTGATGGAGGTGAGTTAATTAAGTCAAATAGGTTATAATCTTCCTCCTTAGTCCTAGTCTTACATATTATTTCATAATGGGGTATTTAATTTTTATTGGATTTATTTATATGATCTTTCGATCATATATACTAGAGTATAAGATAAAGAAGTTTGACTAAGAAAGATTATCTACCAAATATAGTATCGACTCTAAGAAAATAATTTTAAAAAATTACTTTCTAAAATTATATCCAATCAAATTTATTATCATGAGATCTAAAGAGTAGAATAAAACAACCGATATATTATATATATCACCACATGCTTTGAACAATTAAGAAAAGTACGTTCAATTCAGTTGTGCTCGACCATATATTCATTTCAAAATAGGCAACTGAGTATAGTGGATAACATATAGATTATCTTTGGTACGTTTCTTGACTAAATTAATTAACGGATTTTCTATCCTATGCCCCAAGGGCATAGGATAGCAAGCTTAATCGGGAAAAATTTCCCAAATTTAAATTATTTTTAGCCATTTTTAATAATGATTTCCTAGGATCGCTTATTTTTTGGTAGGAAATCTTTCCCGATTAAGGTTCTTATCCTATGCCCCTAGGGCATAGGATAGAAAGACCGATTAATTAAAAACAAATGGACCTCCTTACGCTTGAAAAACTAGCGTGAATCGTTCTTAATTATGATCTTAGTTTGATTTGTCGACTGTTCATGTATAGATGCACTTGGGTGTGAATGTGTTAAGTATTTCTCCATTTCGGTCGAGGTTGTAGTTTTCTGCATATATCCCGTTGATAGAGTTGATCGTGACAATATATTAGAGGTTTAATTTCAAAAGATCTCTCATTTTGATAAGTGTTTGCATAGTTTCCCAAAGCAAGAGACATGCATGCAATAGTTCAGTTATCTCGTGTTTTCGCTTTATGCAATCCATCACCTACTCCCCTTTGATTTTCACCTCGGTCGGTCGATTGCTTCTTCAATTAGTTGGCTCTAAAGATTATTATTTCTATCGTTCTTAGGTGTTGTCTAATCTTTTATTTGTTTATATCATCATGAGTTGTCTATCTGTTGATTTTTCAGCCTATGGATATCGATCTACTAATTTTGTTTATCAAGAGCGGATTAGGGGTGCTCAAGGGAGCTTCAGCACCCCTTGAACAAAAAAAAAATACATATAAGTATCTCGAAGTAATAATATAAGAGCTTTAAATAAAAATAAAATAACATAATTATATTATACATTTAACATTTTACTTCAATATTATTTTTTAATCCTTCTTGATTTTTTGCTATATTTTCAATCAATTATTTCAATTAAAAATTTTGTATTTAAAATCATAATTTTCGTGGTTATTTACATATTGTTTTAATTTTAAATAAACTTCTTCTTGATATATATATATATATAACACAAAAATCCCAATTTTTTTGTAACACCCCCTAATCAAAATTATGTCTCCAATACTATTTTATACTCCGTAGTATTTCATATATATTCTTAAAATAACTTCAGTAGTTTCCCTATTGGTATAAAAAAAATTTCTTCTATTCTCTAAAATAAGAAAGTGATATAAAAATAGGGAGCATCCTCCAAATAAGTACCATTCTCCAAAACTAAATACTTTTTTTCAAATCTTTAAAATGAAAAAGATAATAGAAACCCTTATTACATGTAGTTAGAATAATCAGTCCTATCGGCATTTTTTTTGGATTATGTGGATGAGTTCTATCTGGATGTAAAGTCTAATTTGATGCACTTCTTGTGGTGACAATAATCAACATTTTTTTTTTGTTAGGATCTAAACACTTATTACATGTAGTTAGAATAATCAGTCCTATGGGTGATTTTAATGGGAATTTCCTATTTCGTATAAGTCATTCCATGAGTCGATTATGATAACTGTTCGGATGTTAGGCATATTTCTTAGTCCCTTTCTTCTTGCATTGTTACGGTTACGGGTATACTATCCGGCCATGTGCTTTTTTTTTTGGTTAATTGCACTAAATATCCTAACCTTTGTAGATAGTTGCGCTTAATATCTCAACCTTGTAAGATTTCACGAAATATCCTGAACTTTGTTGTTAGTTGCGCTCTCTACCCTGGATGAGTTTCTTAAATTAATAAATTCACTAACATGATATGAAAATTACACAAAACACCCATATTTAAAAAAAAATCAATAATCCACAATTTTAATCAAAATAAAAAAGGAAATTTATGTCATACATATAAAAATGTGTGCTCTAAAAAATTTAAATAAGATCAATTACTTAAAAATAAATTTATGTCTTAAAAATGTGTGCTCTAAAAAGGAAATTATTTAAATGAGTAAATTTGCTATTTTCAATTTTAAATATATTGGGGGTACATTGAAAATATTTTATGAATATGGGCGATTTTGTGTAATTTTTCCATCATCTGTGCAATTTTTTAATTTAAGAAACTTATCTAGGGTAGAGAGCGCAACTAACACCAAAGTTCAGGATATTTCGCGAAATTTTACAAGGTCGGGATATTAAACACAACTATCTATAAAAGTTAGGATATTTAGCACAATTAACCCTTTTTTTGTGCAGTGGGTCTTTTTACTCCCTTCGTCTCAAAATATAGATCATTTTACCTTTTAGTAAACTTTTTGAGTAGCTAAAACCTTTATAAAATACTACCTCCGTTCGGCAAGATTTGTTGTTTACTATTCACGCACGCTTTTTTAGAATGATAAAAATTATATAAAATATTCATTTTTTAAAAAAAAAATTTTAACAAGTTTGTACTTATTAATAATAACTACGAAATTGTCAAAAAAATTATTAAAAAAACTAGATATTTTATATAGTTTTTATCTCCTAAAAAAGCATGTGTGCATAGTAAAACGTCAAGTTTTGCCGAACGGAGGTAGTATTAACTTTTTTAGTTAATTTTTAAAAATAATATTATACTTAGTATAATATTATTTTTAAAATTAATTAAAAAAAGTTAATATTTTATAGAGTTTTTAGCTTCTTAAAAAACATACCAAAAATTAAGTTAAATGATCTATATTTTGGGACGGATGGAGTATTTTATCTACTTTTGGATCATTCAAAAACACTCAGGAAATGCAATCAGATATAAAGTGTTTAGACCTCAACTTCTAAATCTCTTCTCTCGAGTAGATAAACTGGTATTAGTTTGATGGATGAAATGAGAGTGGGAGTCAGTAACAAGTTAGTTTGGGTGAAGTTTGAAGACAACGACTTTAAACTACGTAGGACTAAGGTTGAGTACATGGAGTTCATGAACTTGAGTGAGATCGACTAGAGCTAGGAGGATGAGGATTATATTTGATGTTGGATGAGATTGTTGTACCGAAGAATTAAAGATTGTTAATTTCAAGTATATTAAGTTAGTGATGCAGGTAGATGGAGAGGGATAACAATTTAAACACAAGCTACATTAAGTTTGTAAAAACGAATGACATTATCGAGAGTTTAGTCATATACAGAGGAGAGATCCGAGTACGTGCAATAATCTTGTTATATTGCAAATAAACGACGAAGTAGATACTAGATAGTGGAAATAGTCCAATATGTTATGCCTAAATATAATCTAGATGCATGTGTATTAGGATCTAAAGGATACAAGAGATGGATAAACTAGTAACTAGTCCTTAGGTTTAAGGTGGCTCAAGAAGGTGATCAGGTCGAAGATGGCTCGGTTCATGGGACTAGGGCGCCAAGGTTTAAATGTGTTGAAGATAAAAGCCTTAGCTTAGATCTTCGGCCTATTACTGAAGCTTGGCCCAACTCTCTGCTCTCCAGACCCACTCACTTCTGAAGATGCTCCAACGACTCTATGTCCTTGCTAAGTAAAATGCTGGGTTTCCTTTCGTAAGGGCTCGAGTATAAAGCATTAGCTTCAGAAACCCTAATGTGTAAGAGCTTCACAAAAACGCTTCTGCTTCCACTCAAGAGAGAGAGAGAGAGAGAGAGAGCTAGAAACCCTAGCAGACCATTCGACGACGATCTCGGTTCTTCACTTGATGAGCTTGGATTCCAAGTTCCTAATGTGATTCAAGGAGTTCCTGCTTGATAGAAGGAGAAGACGCTGTATCAGAGTCCAACCTTCAATTCTTCACCAGCTTTTGTTCATCTTCGTCTTCAGATGAAGTGAAAGGGAGTATCTGTTCCTATTATCGAGTTTATCCTTGTTTACCTGTTGCTTGAGCCACCAGATCTAGGATAGTCTCTGGTTTATCTGTCAATATGTATCAATGATCTGTATTCGATTATACTTAGTGGATCCTTAGGCTTGAGTCTCTCCCTCTCGAGGCTCCGCATAGTAGGGTAACCGAACTGCGTCACCAAATCCTGTATTCTCTCTTGCTATCTCTTATCTGCGCTTAGCTCTTCATCTATATCTGTTCCAGGGTTTAGATTCGAAATTGGTTTTTCAAAGTGGTATCAGAGCTTGAGTGTCTCATTTCTTCCTTTCTCTCGTCTCTGTAGATGCGGGAAATAGATCTGGGGGCGTGGACATTGGGCAGGCCATATAAAGTATCCACCGGTCAAGCGTTGTTCCTCTCCCGTCCGACGTACCACACCGGTCAAGCTGTTAGCTTGTTTACTGTTTCAAGCTTTCATTTGAACAAACTATCCCTAGCTTTTCCTATCTGCTGCAGGTACTATGGCAGAATCTTATGTGAAGATCAAGCCATTTAATGGAAAGATCGATTTTTCTATATGTGGAAGGTCAAGATGAAAGCCATCTTGATAAAGGAAAAATGTTGGAGAGTTGTTGCACCTGCTTCTCCACCTTCAACCCCTCAGGGAGACCCTTCAGTACAACTAACATCACCTCCACCACCAGTCACTCCTGAAATGTCAGAGCAAGCACATGCAGAGATCATGCTCAGACTCACAGATGATGTGGCTAGACAGGTAGTCAAGGTAGATGACCCCAGGGCCCTCTGGTTAGCCCTGGAGGACTTATTTCTTGTTAAATCTCTGCCTAGTCGCATCTCTCTTCTCTGTAGGTTCTTTACTTTTAAAATGGACACATCTGTTTCATTAAATGATAATCTGGATAAATTTTTAAAAATGACACAATAGCTAGAGAGATGTGATGACAGCATTAAGGATTCTCACCAAGCCATTTTGTTGTTAAACTCTTTGCCCTCATAATTTGATCATTTTAAGGATGTCATTCAGTTCTCACGTGAGCCTCTCAATAAGGAACGTATAGTGGAGACTATTAGTGAGAAGAATGAGATGCTCAAAGTGTTCAAATCTAAATCTGGTGCCAAGCCTGACACCTTTGAGAAATCTGAGGTTTTGTTTGCCAAAACAAACAAACCTAAGGGAAATAAGTTTAAGAACAAAAAGAAGTAGGAAGATGAGCATCCTAATGCATCCCCTCCTGAATCCAGTTCCAAGGTACCCAAAGATTCCAAGTACAATTATTGTGGACACCTTGGACACTGGATTAAGGATTGCAGGAAGAAAAAGAGGGCTGATGAAAATAAACTCAAGAATTCTATGTCTGTTTCTTTGCTTGAGTCTGATGTTGGTAATTATCCTAATGAACTTTTCATGTGTATTTCAGATGATAGTGAGCCTTCTTCTTGGATTCTTGACTCTGGATGCACTATACATGTCACACCCGTCAAAGATTACTTTGACACCCTTGATCAGAGTAGTAGTGGGGTGGTCAAGCTTGGTGACCACCACTCTCTTGCCATCAAGGGCGTAGGGGATGTATCTTTGAAAATGTTTGATGGGACTATTATCACTCTGAAAGATGTTAAATGGGTCCCTGAGTTGAGGAGGAGTCTCATGTCTGAATCTGTTTTTGATTGCATGAATTATAATATCACAACTAGTAATGGCATTAAGAGAGTTATTCATAATGGTAAATGCATTGTCAAAACCATCAGAAAGAAAGGCTTATATCATGTCATTACTCCTGATAATGAATGAAATCTTCTTGCCAATTCTGCACACATGACATCTCATTTGACTAAGCTTTGGCATCTTAGCCTAGGTCATATTGGCAACAATGGTCTTTATTATCTGCATAAGCATGGTCTATTATCTGATAAACCTACTGACTTGTCTTTCTGTGAGAACTTTGTTTTTGGGAAAGCAACCAAACAAGTATTTCCTAAGTCATTGTACACTGCTTCCAAGCCCCTTGAGTATGTTCATTCAGACTTGTGGGGACCTGCACAGGTGGACACAATTGGTGGGAAAAGATATTTCATTTCATTTATTGACCACTTCTCCAGGAAAGTTTGGCTCACCCTTCTGAAAACAAAAGATGAAGCTTTCCAGGCTTTCAAAACTTGGAAAACAAAAAAGTTGAGCTGCAAACTGGTAATAAACTTCTATGCTTTAAGACAGATAATGGCCTTGAGTTCTGCAATGCTTCTTTTGATAATTTTTGCAGGGAGAATGGCATCAGAAGGCAACTCACAGTGCCTGATACCCCTCAGTAGAATGGCACTGCTGAGAGGATGAACAGGACACTGTTAGAGAAGGCCAGATGCCTTCTCTTCACAGTAGGCATGAAGTATAGTCTCTGGGGAGAAGCTGTTGTCACAGCAGCATACTTAATCAACAGATCTCCTTCCTCTGTCATTGGCTTCAAAACTCCACAAGAGCTGTGGATTGGTAAGAAACCCAGTCTGTCATATTTAAAGCCTTTTGGTTGCACAGCTTATGCACAAATCTCCCAAGGTAAGCTGCAACCTAGGGCCCTCAAGGGTGTCTTTCTTGGTTATCCAGAAGGAGTTAAGGGCTACAAAATTCTCCTCATTCAACCTGGAGGATACAAAGTGATTGTCTCACGCAATGTTACCTTCAATAAATTTGATTTTCATTTTAAGAGTGTGCTAACACCTAGAAATGAGAACACATGTACCACTGCTCAACCCTCAAAGTTCTTTGCATCTGATGACCAGCTGCTCTCACCTTCGACCTCTGAGGCTGGGGATGATGAGTTTGACATAGGCTATGTCCCAACTTATCATAGGGCTACTCCAGCAAACCCTACAACAATCACTACTGATGCTCCATAACAGCAACCACAACAATTAGGAGGAGGAAATGATGAAGAGCAACAAAATGAAGAAGACACACCCCAGGGAGTACACTTAAACTCTCAATCTTCTGTTTCTACCCCTTCTGCTTCTACACATTCTGCTTCTACATCTGAGTCCCCTGGTTCTTCTTCAAATACTCTTGTTGTGCCTTCTGTGTCTGAGCATGCTTCTTCTTCTTATTCATCTGTGCCTATCATTGATAACTCTGTGTTAAATGATTACCAACTTGTTAGAGATAGGAGTCCTAGGACTAGAATCGCTAACAGAAGATATACAGATGATACTAATATTGTTGAGTTTGCTTATGTTGCATCTGAGATTGTTAAAAATAATCCTCCTGAAACTTTTGAATCTGCTATGAGATCCTCTGATTCTGTGAAATGGTTTAAAGCTATGCTTGAAGAACTTGAGTCTATGAAAACCAACAAAACCTGGATTCTTGTTCCTAAACCTGAGCATGCTAAAACTATTGAATGTAAGTGGGTTTTTAAGGTTAAAGAAGGGTTAAAATCTGATGAACCACCTAAGTTTAAAGCAAGACTTGTAGCTAAAGGGTTTAATCAAAGAGAAGGATTGGATTATAATTAATGTTATATTTGCTCCAGTTGTTAAATATAAAACTCTGATATTACTTCTTGCTATTGCTACTGTCTTTGATTGGGAACTTGAACAAATGGATGTTAAGACAACCTTTCTTCATGGTGATCTGGATGAAACCATTTTCATGAAACAACCTAAGGGATTCATTGATAAAAACAAACCAAATCATGTTTGTCTGCTGAAAAAGTCTATTTATGGTCTAAAACAGTCTCCAAGACAATGGAACATAAAGTTTGACTCCTGCATGAGATCCCTTGGATTTATTAGAAGTGAATATGACTCTTGTCTGTATATCAAGGGTGTTACCACTAAATTTCCTCTGTTCATCTTGTTATATGTGGATGACATTCTCCTTGTTTGTGCTTCTATGAGAATCATTTCTGATACTAAGAAAAATTTAATGAAACACTTTGATATGAAGGACCTTGGCCATGCCAAGAGAATTCTGAGGGTCATGATCTTTAGAGATAGACCTAAGAGGAAGCTCATGCTTTCCCAGGTTGATTACATTGAAAAGGTTCTTAAAAGATTTAGTATGTTTGATTCTAAGTCTTCACTTATACCCTTAGGAGGGCATCTTGTTCTGAGAAAAGCTCAATGCCCTAAAACTGATCATGAAAATAAAAACATGGCTGATGTTCCCCATGATGTTGCTGTTGGTTCAATCATGTATGCTATGCTTTGCACTAGGCCGGATTTAGCTTTTGCCATAAGTGTTCTCAGTAGATATATGTCCAATCTTGGAATGTCTCACAATGCCATGAAATATTTGCTTAAATATCTGAATGGCACTAATCAGCTTGGCCTTGTGTACTCAGATTACACTCCTGCAAGTGATTTTCAAGGGTATGTGGACTCAGATTATGCCAGCAACAAAGATACAAGAAAATCCACCACTGCCTACTACTTCACTTGGGCAGGCAATTGCATCTCCTGGAAATCCCAACAACAATCTGTGGTAGCCTTGTCCTCAATAGAAGCTGAATATATGTCAGCTACTGAAGCCGCAAAAGAAGCTATCTGGTTGAAAGGCATACTTGGAGAAATTTTCAGGAAGAAGTTTGTATCTGTTATCAACATGGATAGTCAAAGTGTTTTGTACTTATGCAAGGACCCTATGTATCATGAGAAACCAAACATATAGATGTTAGGTTTCATTTTATCAGGCACAGGGTCGAAGACAAGACACTGGACGTCAAAAAGATCAAAGGAGAGCTCAACCCAGCTGACTTTGGCACGAAGATTGTTCCCTCTAGCAAGTTTTACTACTACAGGAACTTTCTTCATATACTTGATGTTCACTAACCATGCAGGTACATGAGCCGAGGACAGACGGATCAAAGACACAAGTCCTGTGTCCCTATTTAAATAAGCGATTACCACACATGGTGGCTAGATTAGGAGGGCAAATTGTTATGCCTAAATATAATCTAGATGCATGTGTATTGGGATCTAAAGGATACAAGAGATGGATAAACTAGTAACTAGTCCTTAGGTCTAAGGTGGCTCAAGAAGGTGATCAGGTCGAAGATGGCCCGGTTCATGGGACTAGGGCGCCAAGGTTTAAATGTGTTGAAGATAAAAGCCTTAGCTTAGTTCTTCGGCCCATTACTGAAGCTTGGCCCAACTCTCTTCTCTCCAGGCCCACTCACTTCTGAAGATGCTCCAACGGCTCTATGTCCTTGCTAAGTAAAACGTTGCGTTTCCTTTGTTTGGTAAGGGCTCGAGTATAAAGCATCAGTTTCAGAAACCCTAAAGTGTAAGAGCTTCACAAAAACGCTTCCGCTTCCACTCAAGAGAGAAAGAGAGCTAGAAACCCTAGCAGACCATTCGACGGCGATCTTAGTTATTTACTTGATGAGCTTGGATCCCAAGTTCCTGATGTCATTCAAGGAGTTCCTGCTTGATAGAAGGAGAAGATGTAGTATCAGAGTCCAACCTTTAGCTCTTCATCAGCTTCTGTTCATCTTCGTCTTCAGATGAAGTGAAAGGGAGTATCTGTTCCTATTATCGAGTTTCTCCTTGTTTACTTGTTGCTTGAGCCACCAGATCTAGGATAGTCTTTGGTTTATCTGTCAATCTGTATCCATGATCTGTATTCGATTACACTTAGTGGATCCTTGGGCTAGCTTGAGTCTCTTCCTCTTGAGGCTCCGCAGAGTAGGGTAATCGAACGGCGTCACCAAATCCTGTGTTCTCTCTTGCTATCTCTTATCTGCGCTTAGCTCTTCATTATCTGTTCCAGGGTTTAGATTCGAAATCGGTTTTTGACAATAGGTGATTAAGCGGGAGCTTGTTGTTTTGAACCGCAATTATTAAAGTGTGAAACATAGAATTGTGGATGTATCCTTTTTCCGCTGGACTTCTTTTGTTATTTTTTTTGTTTTTTTTTTACTCGTCTCCTTGTCTACACCGTCTGAATATATTATTTATAGTGACTTCTATGAATTAATTAAAAAAAACACCACAACTAATTAGTCAAAAAAAAAATTTGTGAACATCTCTAGACTCTGCTTGAAACAGGGAATTGTTTTGTTTATACACCGTAAGTCTGCATTTGCTATATATTAAAGTGTGAAACATAGAATTGGGAAGCATGCGCAGTCTGCGCCATCCTTGCAAGTCTGCATTTGCTATATACTCCGTCAAATTAAAGAGGTTGGACGTATGTATGCCCTCGTAAATGGTGAATATGCATCATCATGCATGCTTACGTTGGACGGACGACGTCATCCAATTTCATCACTACGTATGTCATATGCAACGTCTTGCACCTTCCTACAGATAATAATTCCTTCAAATGTGCCCCAGTTGAGTGGTCCAATAGTTAAGAAGGTTGTGGATTTGATCTTTGCTTTGTCCATTTCGTCGGATAAAAATCCAAATTTTGTCTTATTTTTTAATTGTGAATCGAGTCGGTCGACACAAGTCGATTTACTTTGTGTGACTCTTGTCGATTGGGTTATGTGTCTGGAGTTTGCCACCAAATGGTGGATTCCTTGATGTATTGTCGATTGGGGTAGTATTGTGCGAATTCTATGCTTTAGACGGTGATGATTCCTTGATGTATTGTCATAGGTGATAGTGAGTTGTTAGTACTAACAATAATTATCCCCTGAACTTGATGAAATGCTGGCGTGCGGAAGTATTTGTTTGCCTCTAATGTGATGATGCTTGGTAGTTGGCATAAGTATGATGTGCTTATCTGATTAATATAATTGATGTGACGAATCCTACTCCGTATGGTATTATGGTATGTGACTATCTATGACATGATTATGACCTTATTATGAAGTGTGATACGATTGCTATGATATATGATGCCTTGAATTGGAATTGCTAGTATGATAGAACTGAATTAATGAATTTGATTTTGACTTGGAACCTAGGAAGGAAATATGGGGTTAGCCCTTAGAGGTGGATGATTCCACCTCTTGAATTTGGAACTTGCTTGACTAACATCGGGTTAAGGGATTTGAAATGGTGTTTAGAAAGGACTGAGTTGGATTTAGAGAAATCGAACGCGATTGATAACTTCAATGATTTTGAGACTAAACCTTTTCAAACTAAGGACCCTCTTGAAATTTTCTAACCGAGCTTGCATTATGACGCCCCACGAAGTGGATACAGGCATGTTATAGGGGTCCTTGTAGACTGCTTGCTAAGACCTAGTGGAGATGCTATAATGTTTTTCGAGTTATGATATAGCCGAGAAGTCGGAGTAAGGATGTGGTAGGGGCCCATATTACATTCTTGCTACGATCTATTGGAGATATTATGATTATGACAACGGTACTGTAAGAATCTCATAGGGGCACTTATGAGGTGCTTACGGGATCAATGGCATGATCCTTGAACTCACCAATTTCAAACTTCATCCCCTGTTTTAAGATTATTTTAGTCTCGGGGACGAGACTTGTTTTTAGAGGTGGATGATGTAAAGGCTCGGATTTTCATATCCTAATTTTTTCGGAAAAAGAGAATTACAAATGAAATTAAATCGGTTTTAAAACTCGTTTAGCGGATTCCGACCGGAATATAAAATTTGACGAATAATTTCCATCTTTTTACCTCGAAAATTCAAAATAATTATCAGATGGCGATATCCTTGTCGATTTTAAAAATCTAATTGATCGAGGGAGCAAGAGTCGGGAAAACTAACATTAAAAATCTAGTTGACTAAGGATAATGATGATGATGATATTATGATCTCATTGAGAAAGGTATCGGATTATGAGAGATAGTGAAACTAGATGAGAAATGGAGATGAAATGATAATGGTGATAATGATGAAATAGATGGGTTATATTATTATGTGTACCTTATATGTTTCTTATGTAACTTGTGTGCTTGTGTAAATTAGACTTAGACTTATTAAATTATTTATGGAATTTCTAGGTGATTTCTGATCTATTGGATTGCTCACCCCTGCTGCCCTATTTTGCTGCTATGCGTTTCCAGGTAAGTCCTCCGGGGCTTACTCAAGTTAGAACCTCATGCCTGATGTGTCATATAGTGTGTAGGTGTTGCATCATGCATATTCATGTAGTATCATGCTTAGGTTGCACAAATTAATCGAGCAT
Source organism: Persicaria maculosa (assembly GCA_963922045.1). NCBI lineage: Eukaryota > Viridiplantae > Streptophyta > Magnoliopsida > Caryophyllales > Polygonaceae > Persicaria > Persicaria maculosa. The sequence continues at coordinate 41,590,867 of OY998269.1, forward strand.
CTGTATTCTCTTTGCGTATGGTAGAACGGCCGTTAAATTGTGAGTCCTAGAGTTATTTGCTAGGGTCATAGGACGGTCCAGTCCCATCGGGCTTAGTCCTCATCGAGTCAGACTCTTAAATTGACGAGCATGAATATTGATACGATTGATGATGTTATGATATTGTACGCGACCGGTTCCCGCACTAACGAGCATGGGTGCGGGAGTATAAAACGCGGTCGGTTCCTGCACTAACGAGCATGGGTGCGGGAGTAGGAGAGGGACATGCCACTTGGCATTCTATGCGGGATCCCATTTAATCGCTTTCTGCATATATATACAAACTGCTAGCATGTTGAGTGTTTAATATTCTGTACTGCATTAGAGCATCCTTTATTTAGGTATAGGCATATTATATGTCCTCAGTGAGGTCTTCAGGGCCCGCTTGAGTGGCTCGACCTTGACTTCGTGGTTAGTTTCAGGTACCCGTACCCTTACTTGATCATGTGCTGATGTGGCGGGGAATATCTCATGGCGCAGTGAGAGGGAGAGAAAGACAAACTCGAACTCCACACTTTTGCTACTTATTTCCTCATATTTGGTTTTGACCCGGCCCTGCCGTGGCAACTTGTATTATGATATTTCCTTCCTTATGCTTTCGAACTTAAAACGTTTTGAGCGACTTAAGCAAGTAGGACAAGTTCGGAGGACCTAACGGCCCCATCGCGAATTTTAGGGTGCGAAATCCCTTCTTTGATTATTAAAACTTGTTTTAAAACTCAACCCGTACTCGAATTGCAAGATCCGAACGAAGGTATCCAATCCTTCGAAACGTAACCCGAATATTTATATTTGGGCTGTTACAAAGGTGGTATCAGAGCTTGGGTTGCGCGATTCGAGTACAAATGGGTTGAAGTATGATTTTGAAAATCGCGCAATGTTTTAAAAGATTTTGAAGAGTTTTAAAGGGCAAAATGAATTTAATATGGCTAAATTAATGAACAAAGCTTAATAAACTTGACTTAAGATAAGAAAAATCGGAAAAAAAAAGGGAAATCGAGTGGGTAGAAAGGCGATAGACAATCCTATTGGATGTAGACTTGAAAAAGGGTAGGCAAAACTTAGCTTTGTAATTTACAGAGGGCCTGGAAGACTCCAAGGAGTTTGCACCGTGGTGGTTGGAGTAGCGGGGTTAGAATGTAGAGGCCGAGAGGATAGTTGCCCCTCCGGTCAGCTGCCCCTCGAAGGGCAGCTTCTAGATCATCTCTGTGTTTATATATTCAATTGGGCCTGAGGGCGATCCTCCTCGAAAGGGATCATATTATCTCATTGATTGCTCCCGTGCTGAGTGTTGTTATGCCTAGGCTAGAGATCTAATTGGAATACCTCAACTCAAAACGTGTAATGAATGTTTGTGTAAACAGGATAGTGGGGGGAAACCATGTGCCTATCTAATCGAATTCCCCGACTTGTCAAGTTGTCCTTCCACGGTTCGACCCTCCTTGGTGATCTCGATTCTGTCGTCCATTCCACAAAACGTCTAGGCACATTAGTAAAGGTCGAAAAGTGTCCGTCCCCCTCGTTTTAAATCTTATTCGTGTCCCACCCATAAATGTTCCGATTGAGTCTCTTACCTGATGACGACGTCCCCTACGGGAAGTCGGGTCAGTCGACTAACTACTTTCGGGGGTTGTGTCGTGTGTGAGGGTTACCTGAGCTTTTTGGGGAGGGTGACTATTGAAATAATTCCGAGTTAGAAGTAAGTTGCCTTATGGAGTTATCCCTCTCGATTCTTGTACCAGTCAACCGTGTCTTCTTACCATGAGAGTCTAAACACAAATTCTACCCTCTTCTCTCGGAAACAGTGTGAATGTCCTTGTGTCATACCGAGCGAGTCATACTAGCGTCCCACGGGGAAACAGAGTGATGAGTTGGTGATTGCCCTTAGAGAATTATGTCAAATTATAATGATAGCCTCCTTGTGATTTAATGACATGCTATATTGGTATAATTCAGCATGACTTGCCTAGTACCTTGCATGGTTGCACTTATGAGTGGATGTATGTGCCGTATGTATTGAATTCCCATGATTACTGTCTCCCTATGAACTAGGTCCATGATAGTGTGGTCAACTCTCGTTGCATGTTTAAAACGTGAATTGGATGCCTTAGCATGCCAAATTAACCTAATTGGACCTCATTGAGTGTGTACATGTTTAATGAGTATTGCTAGTATCATGTAAGACATATACCTCCCAATTATAGGCCCTCGTATGATTTTGTGACGTCCTAGTCTTACTATGCGAATATGGATGTATGTGATGAGATAGTTGCTATACCAACCCTGCATGAACTGACCATACCCTTAGTATGATTTTTAGGGTACATCTTAGCATGCTTTCCGTAATATTATGACTTGCTTAATTGTGTATCTAAATGAGTGATAAGTCGTGAATATGGTATCCTGTGATGTTTGCTAGATCTTTCATAACTTATGCCATATATGTCCCATGTCAGTTTGTGCATACATGATTGATGGATGAAATGATAGGTTGCTAGCTTGTTCTGCGCACATATAAAGATGATTATATGAACATGTTATGAATGCATAAATCGATATTCCTTGAGATAGGTGCATACTAGTGTGAAATAATGTGATGATATCTCTTGATTTTTATGTATTTGTGTGCCACAATTATAAGGGCATCGTTGTAACTCTCGGGTTGGGATCTTCTCCTTGGCCTCGTCGTCCCTAGTCCTGGTCCATGTCTGAACTCTTAAGGAAGTTGTGTTGTCCGCCCTTGTCTCTCCCCTATCTTCGTAACTTCTAACCCTTATGATCCTTCGATGAGCGCCGATATGCAAGAAAGGACCGACGACCAAGTGGCACCGGAGCGGCGCAACGGAAGTGTGATGGGTCCATGACCCCTAGGCCCCAGGAACAACGTCACCGATGGCAAAAAGGACGAATATGCTGCAAAGATGACAGTCGTGAACAGGTTCCTCCCAGCTGACACGAGGAAGATCATTCTTAATTCAAATCGTGGATTCTTCTATACTAATCGGAATTGATGTTGTATGATAGGCCTAGAACTGACATAATTGAATGTGTGATGACGGATGTGCTGAACTGGTAGCAATGATTGCCTGACTAACTTGTTTCTATGATAATGTGCCTTGGTGCTTGGTATACTGACTTGCTGGTGAGATTGGGTGTGGGTAGAGGTAGTTAGGATAGTTCTAGAGGGAGGTGTTGTGAGACGGATTAGTGTGCTAAAGAAGGTGTCTAGATAGTCTATGAGCGGATCGTGGGCGATGTCGAGGATGATTGATTAAGGAACGTCTGAGGAATCGTAGAATTTGGGACTAGGTGGTGTGTGTTGTAAGTGGGAGCGATTTCGGTAAGGGGTGAGGTTGAGGAATTGCCACGAAAGAGTAGTATGAGGTTGCTTGGGAAATTATCGATCGGGGATATTAGATTTTTCATACCAAGGTTTTTCGTGTGATGAGTATTTGGGGTTGTTTAGATAGGATTGGTAATGCTTGGGGAATTTATGAGTGGAGGTTATTGTGGCTATTGAGGTATTTGAGGATGAGAGATGAATTTTTTAGGAGGACTAGTAACTAGGCAAGAATGTCATTGAGATTTTCAAGTAAGACTGTGGGCTTGAGGTTGAGATATGGAAGTTCTGAGCATGGAATTGGGAACTAGTAAAGCATAAGGTATTGAGGACGCTACAGGAAGAAGAATTTTAGAAGGTTTGGCGAAGTTGCGGTACTTGGGAAACTCGGATAAGGATGTCATAGGAATTCCGTGGAAATGATGATCGATACATAATGGTTTAAGCGGTAGAGATTTTGAGGTCGAGGAAGCGTGATCTGAGGCAATATGAGGAGAACTAGTCCAGGTAGAAATTTATAGATTGGAGGATTGTGAGAGAATTGGTCAAGTTGTGATATTAGGGGAAATTCGAGTTAGGGTGGCATAAGGTTTCTTTGGGAAGAAAGGCCGATGGATAGAGGATTTAGGCCAAGACATCGTGATTAAGGAATGGTAGCTTGAGGCTGTTTCGGAAAATGCCAGGAAGAGGATTTAGAGTAGGTCGGCTTGAGGATTCGTGATTGGTTCCGTTTTGTGAGATTCAGAATGGGATGAGTTGGTTACTTAGAGGTGGATGGTCAGTGAGAGTGGATAGTGGTGCGGGAAGTATGATCAGGTTAGCAAGGTGATTCGAGATGTCTCTTTGGAAGATGATGGTCAAGCGGAGTCTTGAGAACCTAGGAAGAGTAAGCAAGATTGTTAAGGAACATCTAGGTCGATCGAGAGAGCAGTTCAGTTGAGGTGACTTGAAATTTCTCTTAGAAGGTGAAGATGGGACGGGTAGAGGACCTCTAGGATGAGGGTATGTTTTATAGAGAGTCTTGGTAGTCGATCGAGTTGTTAGGCTTGTCGGAATAAGGGAATTGTGCAATCGGGAACTCCGAGATATGGTTTTAGGTGGACGAGTAGGATTTAAGGTCGGGATGTCAAAGTAGGCTGGTTCTTAGATGGCTTGATGGCATATGACTTGGGATGCTTAGTAATTGGTTTGGGGTAATTGACCTTGATTGCGGATAGTGGTGAGGCTAGAGAGTATATTATGAGCGGGATGCAATGGGGTTTATAATTAGTATTCGATTAAGTTGGTAGACCTAGGTAAGAATGACCTTGATGCGAAAGATAAGGAGTAGTGGTCGTGTCTTGTTATGGTTGGTAGTTGTAGGCGGATTCTCTTGAGGATGTAACCTGTGAATTCTTTATTTGGGGTAGTATTGTGCGAATTCTATGCTTTAGACGGTGATGATTCCTTGATGTATTGTCATAGGTGATAGTGAGCTGTTAGTACTAACAATAATTATCCCCTGAACTTGATGAAATGCTGGCGTGCGGAAGTATTTGTTTGCCTCTAATGTGATGATGCTTGGTAGTTGGCATAAGTATGATGTGCTTATCTGATTAATATAATTGATGTGACGAATCCTACTCCGTATGATATTATGGTATGTGACTATCTATGACATGATTATGACCTTATTATGAAGTGTGATACGATTGCTATGATATATGATGCCTTGAATTGGAATTGCTAGTATGATAGAACTGAATTAATGAATTTGATTTTGACTTGGAACCTAGGAAGGAAATATGGGGTTAGCCCTTAGAGGTGGATGATTCCACCTCTTGAATTTGGAACTTGCTTGACTAACATCGGGTTAAGGGATTTGAAATGGTGTTTAGAAAGGACTGAGTTGGATTTAGAGAAATCGAACGCGATTGATAACTTCAATGATTTTGAGACTAAACCTTTTCAAACTAAGGACCCTCTTGAAATTTCCTAACCGAGCTTGCATTATGACGCCCCACGAAGTGGATACAGGCATGTTATAGGGGTCCTTGTAGACTGCTTGCTAAGACCTAGTGGAGATGCTATAATGTTTTTCGAGTTATGATATAGCTGAGAACTCGGAGTAAGGATGTGGTAGGGGCCCATATTACATTCTTGCTACGATCTATTGGAGATATTATGATTATGACAACGGTACTGTAAGAATCTCATAGGGGCACTTATGAGGTGCTTACGGGATCAATGGCATGATCCTTGAACTCACCAATTTCAAACTTCATCCCCTGTTTTAAGATCATTTTAGTCTCGGGGACGAGACTTGTTTTTAGAGGTGGATGATGTAAAGGCTCGGATTTTCATATCCTAATTTTTTCGGAAAAAGAGAATTACAAATGAAATTAAATCGGTTTTAAAACTCGTTTAGCGGATTCCGACCGGAATATAAAATTTGACGAATAATTTCCATCTTTTTACCTCGAAAATTCAAAATAATTATCAGATGGCGATATCCTTGTCGATTTTAAAAATCTAATTGATCGAGGGAGCAAGAGTCGGGAAAACTAACATTTAAAAACTAATTGCGGGATTCAAAATTTACGTATTCGGGATTTATTTCCGGGTATTGGTTACCCAATTCAACACACAATTCCTCAACCACTTCTATCATTCACCTTACCTTTCAAATGAACCCATCACTTTCACCTACTCCCCATCACCATCGACACCCCCCTCTCCTCTCTTTAAAGCTGAGCCAAACACACCCCTACTCCTGTTCCTATTTCCCTTTCTTCTTGTCTTCAAAAGCATCCCCTCTTCACTCTCTTTTCAGTCCAAAACCACCCCAATACACACCCCTGCCTCCCCGCTTTCACCGTCGTTGAACACCATCACCATCTTCTCCTCCATCTTCCGCGAGCAGCACCGAGCAGCACAGCTTCCCTCCTTCAACGTCCGGAGACACAGCCAGGCAGCGCCGGAGCCGCCGCCGAGCCCAACATCCCCTCCGAGATCCCCTGTTTCCTCCATTCCCGTCCGGTAAGAGCTCCTCCCTCCTTTCTCTCCCTTTTCCTCAAAACGAATAAAAGATGGAACCTTAACCCCCCTTTCATTGCCCCCAGGCCACCTCCGGCGAACCTCCGTCTCCGACGAAGCCAAATCGAGGCCGACGAAGGATTTTCGGTGAAATCTCGAGCCCTCGGTGAGCTCTCGAACCTCCTCGTTTTTCCTTGGTCTTGCTGTGGGGTTAGTGGTGGTCGGGGAAGCCGTTGAGGGTGTCCGGAAAGGGGGAGCCCATCGCCGGCGGGGAGCCTCACCTCTCTCCCCTGTTCTTCGCGCCTGGACGGGTTGAACGGGGAAGAAGATGGCGGTCCGGTTCACTTCTTTTATTTTATTTATGGGACCGGTCCGGTTTCTCCTTTTTCTTTCTTCTTCCCTTTTTTTTTTTTTTTTACTGTTGGGTTGCTGGGGGATCCGGATTTGGGTGGGTAATGGGTTCGGGTTTGGGCCGGGAAGGTGGATCCAGGTTGGGCTACAGGTTGGGCTTTATTTGGTTGGGTATTTTGGGTTATAATTTATAGGATGGTTAAAATTATTATTTTAATTATTATTAAATTTATTTTTTCCGATTTATTTATTTAATTAATTCATTATTTACTTATTCATTTGTAAGTTATTAAAATCTGAATTATTTGATTTATTAATTAATTATATTATTTTAAGGTTATAGTTCAACAACTTGTGAACCCTTTGTTAGGTTACTAAAATTAATTACTTTCTGAATTTTATTTGAATATGATATGGAATAAATTGGAGTATTTAATTCTCTATTTTTAATATATATTTAAAGTCTGATTTTTAAATATTATTTAGTTGATTGATTATATTATTTTAATGGGTAAATGTTATTTAATTATTTTATGGATTGTGATCCTTTATATGGTCAAGTAATTGATTATCTTTCCTCGATTTATTTATTTGATTATTTAAACTAGTTTGTTGAGAATGATTGAGATGAATAAATTAATTCCTAAGTTTTGATATTTGAAATGGATAATTTGAGATATTGGAATAATTCATGGAAATAAGAATGTGATGAGTTGACTAAGGATAATGATGATGATGATATTATGATCCCATTGAGAAAGGTATCGGATTATGAGAGATAGTGAAACTAGATGAGAAATGGAGATGAAATGATAATGGTGATAATGATGAAATAGATGGGTTATATTATTATGTGTACCTTATATGTTTCTTATGTAACTTGTGTGCTTGTGTAAATTAGACTTAGACTTATTAAATTATTTATGGAATTTCTAGGTGATTTTTGATCTATTGGATTGCTCACCCCTGCTGCCCTATTTTGCTGCTATGCGTTTCCAGGTAAGTCCTCCGGGGCTTACTCAAGTTAGAACTTCATGCCTGATGTGTAATATAGTGTGTAGGTGTTGCATCATGCATATTCATGTAGTATCATGCTTAGGTTGCACAAATTAATCGAGCATCCGTATTCTCTTTGTGTATGGTAGAACGGTCGTTAAATTGTGAGTCCTAGAGTCATTTGCTAGGGTCATAGGACGGTCCAGTCCCATCGGGCTTAGTCCTCATCGAGTCAGACTGTTAAATTGACGAGCATGAATATTGATACGATTGATGATGTTATGATATTGAACGCGACCGGTTCCCGCACTAACGAGCATGGGTGCGGGAGTATAAAACACGGTCGGTTCCTGCACTAACGAGCATGGGTGCGGGAGTAGGAGAGGGACATGCCACTTGGCATTCTATGTGGGATCCCATTTAATCGCTTTCTGCATATATATATACAAACTGCTAGCATGTTGAGTGTTTAATATTCTGTACTGCATTAGAGCATCCTTTATTTAGGTATAGGCATATTATATGTCCTCAGTGAGGTCTTCAGGGCCCGCATGAGTGGCTCGACCTTACTTCGTGGTTAGTTTCAGGTACCCGTACCCTTACTTGATCATGTGCTGATGTGGCGGGGAATATCTCATGGCGCAGTGAGAGGGAGAGAAAGACCAACTCGAACTCCACACTTTTGCTACTTATTTCCTCGTATTTGGTTTTGACCCGGCCCTGCCGTGGCAACTTGTATTATGATATTTCCTTCCTTATGCTTTCGAACTTAAAACGTTTTGAGCGACTTAAGCAAGTAGGACAAGTTCGGAGGACCTAACGGCCCTATCGCGAATTTTAGGGTGCGAAATCCCGTCTTTGATCATTAAAACTTGTTTTAAAACTCAACCCGTACTCGAATTGCAAGATCCGAACGAAGGTATCCAATCCTTCGAAACGTAACCCGAATATTTATATTTGGGCCGTTACAAAAGTGTTCTAACCTTATTCCAATATCTAGTAGTCTCTCTATGAGCCCCTGTGAGAGAGCGAAGAAGGGAAAAGTCCCAAAATACAATCACTCAAAGTCACTATTATCTGAAGATGATCATGTCTTTTTGTACTCTTACATAAACGGGAACATGTGATCATTTGGAATTTTAAGTTTTGTCTTTTAAGTTTGATATTTTTGCTATGTTGACTCTTGTTTTTTGTTCCTCGGAGATTTCTTAGTCAAAGGTTATGGTGGTATGTTGAGAAAGAATGAATTTTTTTTAAGTTGTAATTGGGAAAATCAAATGGCTTGAAGGCATAGTAAGTATACATAATTTATATTTATTATATTTTTAATTTTAAATCAAATGATTTTTATTATAATGTACTAAAACTTGAATTTATAATATGCATTGTCAGCTCGCATTTGGAAGAAGCTCTTTGTCGTATGAGGAAACGAATATCAGATGAGGCTTCCAAATTTGAAGATATTGTATGTTATTTTGGATTGGTTGCTTTACCAGTTGTATTTACCACAATCAGTGGCTTTCTTAGTGGCAAGAGCCAATGTTGAACATACTATATTGAAGTATATCTTTATTGGGTGGTATATTAAGGATTATGACAAATATTGGATGACTGCAACCAGAATTTATACTTCATTCAATATGTAAGATAAGCATTGGATCGCTCTAGAAATTAAAATGTCAGAAAGGAATATTGTGGTTTAAGATTGTAATAAGTATTTTGTTGGCGATCGTAAATTGAATGAATATCTACGGGGCTTAACTATCTGGCTCCCTATTCATTTGAGCAAATTTAGCATATACAAGGACTTCGAAGCTACTTCAACACTCAATGTAGAGAGGGCCCCGATATCATGCATGATGAAACTCGGTATGTATATTTATTATAATTGTTTTTGTTCAATTTCTTATTCACATTTTTCATCATGTATATGCATTTACTTATTTTTATTCATGTGGCGTGCAGTGCTTGCTGTGGGATTTTTACAATCAAGGTAATTGAAACTCTAGTGTTTGGTGGAGATATTAGATATTTTACTCAAGAGAAGATGTTTTATTATCGCGAACTTATGTGTTCAGATCTAATGAAGGAAAAATGGAGGTTCTAATTTTAGTATTTGTTAAAAAAAGCATCTTGGGGTGATGTTGTAATTTTAAACATATGGTGGTTTAGGCTGGTTGATGAATTTTTGTAAACATTCTGGTTGGGTGTGTATTGGGGAAAACATCATTGTTTGTTGTTTGTTGTGTATTAAAAAACATCCTGGTTGGTTGCGTAATATATGTTATAATTTTCCTGGTTGTTTGGTTTTTAGTTTTCATTATATATGTTGAAATTTGTCAAACATGCAATATGCTGATATTTTCATCCTTTATCAGCTATCTATCATGCTTTGCCAGCTTATATTCCATCATTTTTTAGTTATATGTCATGCTTTGTCAGCTTATCTTTTGAGCTTTGTGTTAACTGTCAATATTCATTAGCGTAAAAGTTGCCAATGAAAATGAGTTGGCCAAGCTGAGAAATGAATTACACAAATAAATATGCTGATAAATACATGTATAAGCTGACACACGAATTTATTAGTAAATGTACGCAATTGTTAGTTTATAAGTGTGTTTTAATACATGTTGACAAATGGTATGTTTTTTTTTCCGTTCAGTTCAAATGAAAACGTCTCAATTCCACTGAATACTTTGTAACATTCTATCGAATAATGTTTAGTTTTTTTATTCATCTATTTCAAATAAAAGAGACCTCAATTCCCTAAAAAATACTTATAGTTTCTACGAATAACGCTTCAAATTTCACCGAATAATGTTTCACATTTCACCGAATAATATTCTGTGTACAATATATACCCTAAGGGGTGTGTACACCTGAACCACACCCTATATATATGCTGACAATCGCAACTGTACACAGATAACTGTGTTCTAATACATGTGCTCACAACTGCAAATGAATATTTGTTGATAATTGTGTTCTAATACATGCTGACAACTGATTTCACATATTTGCTAATAAATGCATCATTATTGAACACAAAGTGAGTATTTATGCTTATAAATAAATATAAGGACAAATATATATATATATATATATATATATATATATATACACACACGCATACATACATATACATACATACACATACATGCACTGATGAAACGAATTTTTATGCTGATAACAATATAACATTCATTGGCTATATATTGACAAATGAATTTATGAGAAAATATTTGCTGATAAATATTACTATACAATTGAAATACAATCGTAATTGGCGAGGGAATTGTTCAGCGAAATGAGAAAATACATGAGCGAAATTGGGACGTGGAATTTGTGAGCGGAAATGGAGAGCTTGTTGCACAAGAAAGCTAGGGGAAGAGTCGACATTAAGGTATATGGGCAGAAGTTAGGGGTGTGCGGTAGATATTTAATTAATAAATTTTAAATAATAAATATTTAATTAAATAGGTTATATTATATGAACAGTTTTTTTTTCCCAAAAAAAAATTGAGAAAAATTATTCCATAAATTGAAAATGCGGCTAATTATAAAGTATCATTTGATTGACCGACCAAAATCTTCGTACATATATTGTCTCAACGTGCAACAAGAATAAAAAGTGCGGACTTTTATTTGATTAGAGTAAATGCGTAAATCTCGTCCTATAAAAGTGCGGGAATGAATTCTTAACCTTTCATATTTTTTTTATGGTCTTAAATTCTTAACCTTTCTGATTTTCTAATTTTTCGATAGTTGCGTTTGCTCCATCAACTTATATATATTTGTATGAAATGTGAAATTGAATACGTTATGAATGAATCTTATCAATTATTATCGACAAGTAGACACATAAATAGATGACACATTAAAAAGACTCGTTTTTTTGGTCACTTTAAAGCATTTATTCAAAGGAGAATGTAGAGTATTACTAGACTTGTTCCTCAACTTGATGCTTAATTTCCAAACTTTATATCATTTTTTAAAAAAAAAAATTCATATGTCCTATTAGAATAGAGGATCTATTTTATATGTTGGATTCGAGATCAAAGATTACAAGATATCCACCCGGCTCTAACCCATTAAGAATAAAGACAAAGATCTTATTTGTTGGAAAAGAAGAGAATATAAGGAAAATGAATCGTATTTAATGTGTAAAATAGAAGATGGAAATGGTTAGAAGATCCTCGAAAATATAGTTTTACTTCATATTAAAATTAAGTAATCAAATGGGAGAAAAAAAATTTGTATGAAAAATAAGAAAATAATACTCCTTTTGTTAATTAAAATATGTCGTTTTAGACATTTGCACATTTTTTAAGAAAGCAAATAAAATCAAACAAAAATACACTTATACCCTTAATTATTACTTTACTTTTTCACTTTATTGAAAATTACAACTAACAAATCTTTAATTATTACAAGGGTAATTTTGAAAAGTGAATACCAAAATATCTAAAACGACATGTTTTTCTTAGCGGGTGAAGTAATAATTATTAGAATTTTGATCAATAAATTTTAATTGTAAAGCTCTACCTATATCATAAAAACTCTTTCTTTTCATGCTTCAATTAATGACAACGTACCTAAGAAGACTAGGTGGCATGGACTGATGTCTTTTAACACTCCTGGTCTTCATTATGGAGTATCTTTTTTACACTCTCATCTACCCCAATCAAGGCCGTCGACATATATAATTGATGTAATTTTTCATCTAATATGATCATCACGCCGACCAGCCGGAGGAAAAAATATATAGGTACATGCATGTATGATGTATATATGTGATCCAAATGTCATTTCTCCCACATATTCTGCCATATATTGATCGAACTCCTTATGTTAATTGAATATTTACGAAAATATTTACGAAAATAATTATTTATAATAATATTCACACATTTAAAATATTTACGAAAATATTCATTTTTCGCGTTTCATTCAGAAGCGTTGAGATCTGAAACTTGGTAAGAAAAAAATGAAAGAAACACGGATTGAAACCGCGTTTTATAATCAATTTTGGTAAAAACTCGGTTCAAAACCGCATTTATATAGTTTTTATATAATTGTTTTTTTAAATTTAAAAAAAAATGAATGAAGTGCGGCCTTATGCCGCGCTTCATGTGTATGTGTGCAACAGACTATCAGTGATATGCACTTCATTCATTTTTCTTTTTTTTTTCAATTTTAAAAAATAAATTGATATAAACGCGGTTTAAAACCGAGTTTTACCGAAAATTTATTATAAAACGCAGTTTTAACCCGCGTTTTGTTATCTATTTTTTTTCAACCTCACTTCCGGTTCAAAGCTTAACGCTTGTGAAAGAAACGTGGGTTGAGACCGCGTTTCTATGTGTACTCTAAAAAAAAAGAATATTTTCGTAAATATTTTGAATGTGTGAATATTATTGTAAATAATTATTTTTTTTGAATATTTTGAAAAAAAATTCTTTTAATTAACCCCTGACATCTAGATAATAAATACTCTATTTTACCAACTAAACTAAATTATCTTTGTAATTTTTTACTGTTTTTAAATTGTTTTATCACAAAATTAGTAAAAATTATATACTCACTCCGATTTTTAATATAAGGCATTTGACTTTTGTGCACGTGGTTTAAGGAGCTAAAAACTATATACAATATTAATTTTTTTAATCAAATTTTTTTACATTATAATAATTATTAATAGTAAGTATTATAATGTAAAAAAAATTAATTAAAAAAATTAATATTTTATATAGTTTTTAGCTCCTTAAACTACGTGCACAAAAGTCAAATGGCTTATATTAAAAATCGGAGGGAGTATATAAAAACATTTTTAAAAACCGATTTCTCTTTCTGTCTAAGGAATCTTCAACTACCTCAAACACCCCTAATCAACTACTACTATCTGATAAATATATTTAGAGATCGATTAATCGATTGACGGACATTACCATCAAAGATACAAGAACAAGATGATGAGACCCGAGGACCGAGATCGACCAAGGTTCGAGCTTTCGAACACTCTTTTTGTGGCGATAATTTTTTGGGTTATGAAAATTGAAAAAAAAAAAGATATGTGGAGCAAAGATTCGCAGGCCTCTCACCCTTGAACCCCTTACACTCGATCTCAATCTTCTCGGAATCGCACTCCGATGATTTCGACCCTTTGACACCTTCGCCTCTCACTAGGGTGTCATCCTCGGCCTCTCACCAAAAGGTTCGCTCTTAGCCTCTCACCAAGAACTCGCTCATTAACCTGGAGCCATAGGAAGGTATTAGTGGCTTAACTTTAACTCAACCAAACTTGGTTTCATTTAAAATGAAGTTCTTATAAGCAATATATAGGCCAAAAATATAGCCCACAAGCACTTCTAATCGATGTGGGATTTATTTTGATAGAAATAAAAGCATAAAAAAACGTTCTGATTTGAACTGCTGGAAAGAACGTGAAATTCGAGCATCTTCGGAGCTGATTCGGAAAAGTGTTCTACATCCAAGATCTAGCCACTTAAAATAGGTTTCCAGCAAGTGCTCACCGACTTCAATAGGAATTTTACACAGCCCGAAAGAGCCAAAATATCACGGTGTCATCATACTGTTTTCTCAAACGAGAGTTGATATTCGACTCTAACGACAAGGTTTTGTAAAATAAATAAATCGAGCTCATTGACCACTAAGATCACGTCACAATCCCTCTATAGAGTACATAGATATATATATATATAAGTGTTGTTTTCTCTTGTATAATGTAGAGCACGTAATAAACGAATCGAAAATGAGTGGATCAGAGCACTAGTGGATGAGGCAGAAGGATGAAGTGCAAATGTGATGATAACGTAGAGCACTAAGAGCCACTCCCTCTGCAGAAGCGTGCGCAATCTAGTTTTAGCATTCACATATGTTGCCGACGCCTTCGATCACTTCCTCTCACTCAATCATCATCTTCATGTGTTTTTTTTTTTACATATATGGTACCACCTCACATTTATTAGAAGATACAGTATATATCTCACTAAAAATATCATAAAGCAAATTGTATATTATTGGACGTGACAAATTGGGTGGTTGGCCCAGTTTTTGAGTCGCCTCATTTTAAATGAGTTAAATAAGGTAACTCTTTTTATTAGATAGAGTCGGACCCGATTGATATGTAAGGCTGTTAAATGAACTGAACAGTTCGAGTTTAGCTCAAGATCAGTTCGAAAAAAACTCAACTCGAACTCGTTCATTTACCTAAACAAATCGAGTCTGAACAGGATTTTAAGTTCAGTTGAAAGTTTGGCTCGTTCGATTTAAGCTTTAATAACTCGAATTTTATGAATTTTCTAAAATTTTCTTTAAGTTAATATGTCATGACCAAGTAGAATTGTGTAAAGCTCGAAAAAAACTCGGCTCAAACTCGTTCATTTTTCTAAACAAGTCAAGCTTGATTAAAAAAAATAAGCTCGTTTAAAAATTGCGATCGACTCGACTCGAGCTCGTTTACCAAACGAACCAAGTTTGAACATGTCAAGCTCAGTCTCGAATAACACCCCTATTGAACATGTCAAGCTTGAGATTGTATCGTTTTTTAGTTATTTCGGGTTTTGGTTCTATTATAAATCTTTAAGATTTTTTTTTAAAAAAAAATAATTTTTTTTGGTGCAACCAATAAATAAAAGCCAATGTTATTTACACCACAAAATTTACTATTTACACCACATATCTCACTTTTTATATTTTTTTTTTAAAATACACCCTGCTTCTCTTGAGTCGCACACCTGCCCCTCAAGAGGCGCAGGGTATTTTACATTAAAATACCTTGCGCCTCTTGAGGGGTAGGTGTGTGACTCAAGAGGAGCAGGGGTGTGATTCAAGAGTGTGATTCAAGAGGCGTAGGTGTGGTGCATATAGTAAAATTTATGGGTGTAAATATTATCACCCATAAAAAAACTTAATGTCCTATATTTGAACGTTATCGTCACTTACACATATGTAGCCCATTTATTTATATAGTGACGAATTGCCCCAAGAAACTCCCTCAGCCCAGCCCAATCCTTCTTGTACTTAGTTTGTTACCATTTATCTTCTTTAATGATGGAGAATTTTTTTGGGCTACCACACAATTCATAGTAGTCTTGATTCTTGAAGGCCCGCAACATTTTCACAATCTTTTAAATAGGGTGTAAATTACATAAAACCACATGGCTGTTTTGCTCAACATAACCAACTATTCCATAAGGTGAGAGGTTGTGGTGGAGCAACGGTGGTGCCAAGGTGGTATGACGGTGGCTAAGAAGAAAAGATGCATAAACAAGCAATAAATAATGATAAAAAGAAAAACAAAGAAAATGAGAAGAGCAACCCAACATGAGAATAATTGTAATTTTCGGTGACTCTTTTTGGATTTTCAAAACATGGAGGACTTTAATGGAGAATCGAATAAGTTGATATCAGAAATGCATGTTTGATAAATTGCCTCAGTCACTCTTATATCACTATAATACAGTAGAAGGTTCTGTAATAATGAAATTTTATACATTTGTGCAAATTTGTCCAAAGTCTAGAAATAAAGTCATTTACTGGTATGAAAAATAAATTTCTTTCTTCCATCATCTTTACCTAAAATAGCACATATATTTTCTTAGAATTGATATTTTTTATTTATATTAAATAGTACTTGAAGAATAGACATATTCATTTTGTTATTACATGTATTTTTCCTTTCTTTATATTATTTTACTTGTAATTTTCCTAAAAACTCATACATGGTATTGCACATATATGATATAATTACACTGATACATCCTTCAAAAAAAATGTGATGTATCATTGACAACATAAAAATGTACAAAATTGTTGATGATTCATTTAGGTATAGATTACATAAATGATTAGTGGGATACTGGGATGACGCTTTGGGACTACATCCTCTCATTAATTTGAATCTCGCTTGAAAACAAAAGACATAAAATAAGTCCTTTGTGTTTTCTTCATTTTTCCCCTTTTATTAATTAAAAAATTGCAGGATTATTAGGGTTTAAATAGTCATTTCATTTATTCTAATACAAAGTTCAATTTTCTATGTCTCTATTATTCCTCTACATCCACTCTCAACCACTCAGTAAGTTAAATTTACGAAGCATGTCGGTTTGCTCACTATATTAAATTTGTCTAATGATTATGCTTTTTAACCTCATGAATTTTGCTTCTTTTGAGTTTTTCCAATATTTTATTTTATCTATATAAAAGATATGACATTTGTAATTTTACATCAATTTATACTTTTGCTTTTTCCCCAAAAATAATATATTAAGTTATTTTATATTGATTGATAATATATAGCATTTATAATAATTTAATGTGATGCTTCTCTTAAAATATTTGACAAAACTATTTAAAGTATTTTTTCATTTTCCATTTAATAAAATCATTATTATTATATGGTATGTTCTTATCGTTTTTATATTATTATAATATGAAAACATAAATTTATATATAATGGTAAATATCATCGCAACAAAATAGTTTTTCGATCTCGTACACAAGGTATGAGTACTGCAGTCTGCACTAGTTTTTCTCTTCTTCTTTTTTTGGTCTAAATGGTGCGATTTTAAATCCCTATATTAAACTAAAAGATTACAAACATATAGAGTAAGGGTATGAACTCTCTCTTATATTATCTTAAAAGAGATTAAAACAACATGAGGGTGTGTATTCTAACAAAACTACACTAGGAGACAAAAAAGTATTGTAGTTGGTAAGGAAGTCGGCTACTCTATTGACCTCACAAAACACATGTCAAAATCGGATATGCCGCACTAGTTTTTCTCAAAATCGATGGGATTAGGGCATCTCCAACAGTTTCCATATTTCGGGGATTTTGGAGTTTTTAGAGAATTTTAAGGTATTTTTTTGTCCAACAGATTCTCCATCACATATTCCAAAATGGAGAAGCAGCAGAAAAAATAGAGAAGATTCTCTAAATCTACAGCATTCTCCAAACTAAATGATTATCCAAATCTTCGAGATGGAAAACTGTTGGAGTTAAAGTAAAAATAATTTAAAAAATATGTATTTTGTTTCTTCATTTTAGAAAAGTTTTAGAGAAGCCGTTGGAGATCGATGGTCTTACATAGTCTCTTATAGTTTAATTACATTTTAACCAAAAAAAAATAGTGCAGAGTATAGTCTAATTTCATTTCAGTCCAGAGTCTCCAGGTACACAAAATTATAAAAACTCTCTCTCATCTCTCTAGTTTCTAGAGAGAAGGAGTTCTAACTCCCTTTTTCGGTTATCACCTCCGATTGGATCCACCTTCTCCGAGCCGCCCTCAGCTCCAGCCACCCAACACAGACCCTTTAGCCTTTCTATCTCGGCTTTGGCCGTCTCAGTCCACCTTGCCCACCTCTTTTGCCTCCCCACATGCGATCTTGTGCCATCGGGTTTGACTCAACCCATATTCCATTCTCCTCGTTCGGATTTAGATATAGAACAATTGAGATGGGGCCTTTTGTTGCTCCGGGCTTCTTTCTCCATGTTTTCAATCTCCAGGGCAATCTCCGCCAATAAAACCTCCGATTGTAAATATTGGCTTTGGTTGCAGATGCTTGTTTTCGAGCCTTCCGATCTTCTTCGTTTTCTCGTCGGATTCATCTTCGACTGAGCGTATTATCCTTCTTCCTCATCCGACTACTCCGGTGGTCTCGGACTTTTTTTTTCATCAGATTCGTCTTCGGTTGTGCTCCGCGGCGCAACCTGGTGGCGGTTGTCCTCAAGGGTTCGTCGCTGGTTATTTTTGGCCGAAGTAGCCTCCCCCGTTACCACCTCCCTTCTCCCTGTCTAGTTGTGGGCTTACACCCCGATCCGACCCTCACAGTGTACTTAGTCTCCGGCCTGGGTAGACTCCCCTCTCCCCGCCTCCCTTCTCCTTGCCGAGTCGATGGGTTAAAACCCCCAATCCACCCCATCCTAGGCCATAGTTGATTTTGTCTTGCTGGTGGCCTCGCCATGTCATGCTCTCCGGTGGCCATTGCCATGCCTACGGCCTTCCCACATGGAGTTTTGCCCCTTTGTTTTCTTGGGCCCGTTGATGACCCGTCATTGTTTAAATGGGCTCGGATCTCTTTCTTTGGGCCCAAGGACCTTTCTTGGGCCCAAAGCTGCCAAATATTAAGGAAAAAAAAACAATCATGTGAAAGTAAAGTACCCTAATTACATGTATACATATTTATTTTGTTATATATTTCTCTTATATATATAATTATAAAAATCCCGTAAGGGCTCAAAATCCGCTCGAAAGGGCATGCATTAAATTTCAATAGGGTATGGAAATATTACTTAATTAAGAAATAATTGGGCTTCCCGAACATCCTATTTGGTTTCGGGAGTCCCGCTCACATTTCCGACGGTTGATCGATCCGCCCTTTTTTGCCCTGTCTTCTGGCGTCGGGTCAGTGCTTTGGTGTGGCTGTGTTTGCTTAGTGTAGGGTTGCAGTATCGGGTGTTCTGTTTGATCTACAATAGATCTTGGTTGTGTTCGTGGTCTTCGAATATCCTTCATTTAAGTGGGGGCAACGTCGGCGATCCACGGTTCCTCAAGAGTAGCTCTTTCCATGGGATATTGTCGTGAGTCTTTGCACTCTCCCGCGTCTTGGCACTTGTGGCACGTCTTGGTTCTCCATCGAATTCTCTACTGGGTGGCATCTTGTATGGTCTGATTGGGACTTTCTTTCTTCTTCGTTGATTTGTGATGATTGTGTTATGTTTGTATTGAAAATTTTCCGTCTGGTGACTTGTTCGGTCTTCGAGTTTCAGGTATATCTGAACTCAGGGACGGAGCCAAAAAGTTTTGAGCGGGGGATCACCATAATAGTAGACAATAAGATCGAGAAAAAAGTCGTAAAACACACAAAATATTCGATAGTACAAACTAGTGTCAAACGATAATATAAACTAGTGTGAAACGATATTATAAACTACTACAAAGATATAAAACAAAAAAGTAAGGATATAAAACAAAAATAAGGATATAAAACGGAATAAATAAAAATTGTATTCTTAACATCTAATAATATATAACTAGATATCAAAAATTTTAACTTGCGTAACTTCTTACCAAATTCTCAAAATAAGTAATATAACCTATGGTTCGAAGCTCTCGAGATGAATTATAATATGTGAATGTCAATTTAAGTAAAATATAAAAGTATTATACTATACTGAAATAAAATTAAAGTGATTAACACACCTATAATTTTCAAACATTCATAACTTTTTACTCATATGTCGGATTAAGGCGTATTATATATCAAAACGAAGATATCGACGAGGAGAATACACCTAGGTAATTTGTCGAATGAGGGGAGGGTCATGTGACCCCCTAAGACCCCCTAGCTTCGCCTCTGTTTGAACTCGAATTTTTACCTAATAATTAAAAAAAAAAGTCCAGAGTCTCAGACTAGACTTTTGCCAATGAAGATCTCCTACTTCACAATATGTTTCTTTCTTTTTTTTGATTAGGTAAAAATTCGACGCACTGGACAGACCCGGTGGATCGATTGGCCGAATAAATCGGTGACGGACAAACCGTCAATACAAGAAAATTGCAAAGCAACACCAAACCAGATAAAACCAAATTACAAGAGTGCAGTTACAGATACAGACTAGTACTATCAAAGAAAGAACAGAAGCAAAGTGCAACAACTCGTCTGTCAGTTGGTAGAGGCGACGTAGGGAACCCCTGGGGAACTAAGTGGAAACCTCAGATTTGGACTCTACCGACGAGCCTTCAGGTTTTGATCACGTCCACGACTTCACGCACGTCGACAATTGAGAAGAACACTGCTCTTATACTGCTAGCCTCAAAGCCAAATAACCACACAACCAAGCAATTCGGCAAACCTAGCCAATCCACACTTTTTTCTTTTTTCTTTTTTTTTTCATCTTTTTTTTGGCCAACGGGCCGCTTTGGGCCCAAGGAAACGGGGTGCTTTGGGCCCAAGGATTTTCCTTGGGCCCAAAGGAAGGCAATCGGGCCAAGGCTAGGAGGCCAAACCCGAGCCAGCAACCAACGATCACCAACCGCAACGCCGAACCCGCGGATGGCAAGCCACCCGCAGCCAACGACAAGGAGAAGCCACCAGCGCCGGAGGAGAACACAAGAGCCCAGGCGAAGACGGGGGATCGCCACACCCAGACGAAGCAACAAGGAGGCGGATTGGACATCAAGAGGAGATAGAAGAGATACACCAGCAGGCCAAAGGTGGAGAGTAGCACCACCAACGCCGGCGAGGACCATGAATAGGAGGATGACAAGTGGCGGCGCCACCCAGACGGCGATGGACGGCAGCGGCAAACGGAGGCCACGGTGAACACCGACGAGTACGAGGATGGAGAACGCCAATTATAGTAGAAATTGGAGAGTGGTCAATAGGATTTCCGCTGGAAAATTTGGGACGAAGAATAGGGTTGAGATTGGGTTTTTTTTGACAAAAAATTCTAGAGAGAGGGCAGAGCCCATCTCTCTAGAATTTTACTTCACAATATATTTCACTCCCTACAACATAAAAATATTTTGACATTTATTTGGACTTAAAAAAAATTAAATTTGTATTACTAACATCTATTTCTATATATTCACAAAATTTTATTTTAAAAAATCATGTTTTAAAATTTTTAATAATTAAAATTTGTTAAATATTGCATTTTTAATTTTAAAAATTTGTAAAACATGATTTTTAAAAATAAAATTTTATGAATATAGAGAGTGAAACATATTATGAAGTAGAAGATGCTTTGCATATTAGATCCCTTCCAACTCCGAAAAGTTCTACAAAGGAAAGGAGAGTGTGAAACCGACGAGGTGGTGGCGTTGACCGTTTACTCCTCAAACTACCATCTTCAACCGTTGCCTCCCTCCAATCCCTTGCACCCTCGACTCCAACCTCTCCTGAATCCCCCTTTCAAAAAACCCTAGAAATTGCGAAATCAATCCACCGGGGTCTTCCTCAATCCCCAATTCCACCGGTGAAAATGGATAATTCGGCTCAGGAATCTCACCTCCAACAGGATCATTTGGTCACCTACGACTCCCCCTACCCCCTCTATGCCATGTCCTTCTCCGCCGGCGGCCACCTCCCCCGCCGCGCCGGCCGCACCTACCTCGCCGTCGGCAGCTTCATCGAGGAGTACAACAACCAGGTGGACATCCTCACCTTCGACGACGAAACCCTAACCCTAACCCCCAATCCATCCCTCTCCTTCCCCCACCCTTACCCTCCCACGAAGCTCATGTTCAACCCGAATCCTTCCTCCCCCGCCCTCCTCGCCTCCTCCGCCGACTTCCTCCGCCTCTACAACCTCCACGGCACCGACGCCGGATCGCCAGTCTCCGTCCTCAATAACTCCAAGTCCAGCGAGTTCTGCGCCCCGCTCACCTCCTTCGATTGGAACGACGTCGTCCCGGCGAGGATCGGCACCTCCAGCATCGACACCACGTGCACGATCTGGGACGTCGAGAAGGAAACCGTCGAAACGCAGCTGATCGCGCACGATAAGGAGGTCTACGACATCGCCTGGGGCGGCGCCGGCGTTTTCGCCTCCGTCTCCGCCGACGGCAGCGTCCGCATCTTCGATCTCCGCGACAAGGAGCACTCCACCATCATCTACGAATCACCGGAGCCGGACACCTCGCTGCTTAGGCTCTCCTGGAACAAGCAAGACCTCAGCTACATGGCGACGATCCTTATGGACAGCAACAAGGTGGTGATACTCGACATTCGCTCACCTACAATGCCAGTGGCGGAGCTCGAGAGGCACTCGTCGAGCGTCAATGCCATCGCCTGGGCGCCACATAGCCCCAAGCACATCTGCTCCGCTGGAGACGACGGTCAGGCGCTCATCTGGGAGATGCCTATGGTGGCTAGTCCAAGCGGAATCAATCCGCTGTCGGTTTACTCCGCTGCGTCGGAGATCAATCAGTTGCAGTGGTCTGCAGCCCTGCCTGACTGGATTGCTATCGCCTTTTCGAATAAATTGCAGATGCTGAAAGTTTAGAATTTCTGCCACATGAGTTCTGATGTTGCCTCTAGTGATTTTGTTTTTCTATCTAGCAGTTTGCAGCTGATATGAATGATATGGATTGCCTTTTTAACATCAAGAAAAGGTCATTTGTTGTTGAATTCGAGAGGATCTCCGCTTGTTGTTCCAACTTGAAGTGAGGTTGGTTTCAAGTGTTCTTACAGAAAGACAGACTGGTTAGTACTGCAAGGAGAGACGGCGAGGAAACTGATGCATTCTACTGGCAATAGATCTTGAAATGATATCATATAGGATGGTTTTAGATTTCACTGAAAGCAGCTACTAGGTTCAGTTTGAAGGTTGATACTGTGATGAATACCATGTTAGACGCAATGTGTTGATTGCTTATAAAGAGCTTATTGTGCTTTATAATGAGTAATGACTAGCCAAACATACCAAAGGGCTTGAAAATACTCTTATTATTCTTGCAACTTTTAGTTATGGTAAACATTGAATCACAATCAATGAAGGGATTGATAAAAAATTTCCCCAAGTAAATCTTGATTGTTGTCTGTAATGAATAGTCTTTGACAGTAGGATCTATAAATTTGCTACTATTTTGATTGAAATTCTGAAAAAAGAACAACTTCTGTCATACAATTAACCTCCTCTAACAACCTCATTATAACAATTAAATGCGCTCGTAAAAATTTCAAAGTGCACCCATAAACATATAACGACTAACAAGATTTATTTGTGATCGTTGTTCATCGTTGTCAAGTAGAGTTATCGACATATCAACATGGAATCTACAGAGTACCAAAGAAAAATTGTCATGTACTCTAGTCATGCTGAATAAGAAAAGAAAAAAGGTTCTATTTGCTCTGCTTTGTGATTCACACTACAACAAAAGAGAGAGGGCTTGGATTAGCTAGTTAGCCACCAACTGAAGCATAATCGGCTTCTTGATTCGTTGGAGGAGGATCAGGAGGGATGCGACGAACAAACTGTCCCTTCACGCGTGGGCGCTGGTCTGCTAGCTTCT
The DNA here is from genome assembly GCA_963922045.1 of Persicaria maculosa. Lineage (NCBI taxonomy): Eukaryota > Viridiplantae > Streptophyta > Magnoliopsida > Caryophyllales > Polygonaceae > Persicaria > Persicaria maculosa. The sequence continues at coordinate 41,614,651 of OY998269.1, forward strand.
TCCTGCTTTCGTATCGGACCTGTAGATGAATTTTTACTGGTAGTTAGCAAAAAGAGCACACAAAGTTACAATAAACCATATTACTGATGCTAATCAACATTGTTTATTACCTTCTTTTCGTAGCATCTTTCTTTTCTCTTCAAACGGAATTTCATGAGTGCGGCTTCTCTTTGATTTCTCTTGTCCAGAGGGAGGAATCTCTCGTCGACATTCCCATTCTCTGAGGCAGCAGCTATCGGATGGACACTGGGGTTCACATTTCCATTACTAGCACACATGCTTCCAGGCCAATTCGTACGAGTCACAGCACCGTTGCTGAAGCTGTCGCTGCCACTCTGATCAGTGGCAGGGGAAAACTGAGTGTTTTTATCCATACTATCCATCTGTTGCTCCTGTCTTTCGCGTTCATCAATACATATAAAACGCTGCTCGTGGAAAATGGAAGGGTCTGCACCAAAATGCTTCGAGGAATCGGGATCTCTTGTTGCAATATGGATAGGGTACTTTCTTTGTTGCTCATAAAGTAATGCCACTTCAGATTCTTCCCTGTGGTGCATCGGAAGAGATGCCGCATTCCTATTATAAGTAGATGACCCTTCCTTGGTTTCCGAGTAATTGGCTCCAACATGGATGGACATGCGCTCAACAGCATTCCTTGTGCTCTCAATTGGCAGATGTTGTGATTGCTTGTTAGTGTACCTATCATGGTTTCATTCTCTTGATCAGCACAACAGCATTCATGATTGAATTTTTTTTCCGGTTAGGGAATGCATACAAGTTGTACATCAAGGATCAATCTAAGAAGGTGAAATACCGTGAGAAAGCAGAAACATTTGAATGGATCAGCACATTCTTCTTTGGGTTTGTGTTGTTGCTTTCAAGGCCAGGAAGTTGAAACCCTCTCCAGGAAAGATTCAGGTCCGATGACTCGAAGATTTTTGGTCCATTATTCAAACACGAACCACCATAGGCACCCTTGTTATCAAAAGCTCCAATCAAATCAATTGCTTCTCTAGAAGACTCAGTATGGGTAGTAGGCCTTTCACTAGCTTGAGAGCCAAGATCATTACCAATCACAAAAAGATTATGCCCTTGTTTTCCTTCATTTGTGTACTTGCTCTTGCAAAGATCTTCATCTGCACACAAACGGTGAACTCGTTTAAGAATCTCAAAAAAGAAACGTCTAAGATCAATAGAAATTATTAGAAGTAAACAACTCCAACAGAATCTATGCAGTCTGTACTGTAAGTTAAGGTTTCACATTTCACTCCCTTCCCATTGCAACATTTTCTGTTATGAAAAAAATACTCTAATGTTGTTTCTAGATGAGGAAATGGAAGAAGGGAAACTAGTTTTCACACCTGCAACTATATTCGCACGTGTACATAAGTTCTTTACTGAGCCATCATCATCTTGTGGATCCATGGCATCACCAACAGGAGGTTGGAGGCTCATTGATATAGAGAGACCTTTAGACTCTTCTTCAGCATATGAACTTCTGGCTTCCAAGCTAGGGTTCGTACAAGAGCTCTGCACGAGAAGTCATAGAACACATTTCTATCTTTAAGTTGACAGAAATCAAAGTTGAGTAAATGATATATATGATGCCAGAAACATGATATGTGCTTATTTCTGTTAATTCTTAATCTCAAGAACTCAACAATGATGCAGAAAACCGGTTTTCTTGGCAAGATGCTGAAATCAGATTCAAGTTTATCTCCAAAGCTATTACAGAGACAGAAATATCCATCATGTTCGTAAATCCTGGTGTTTCAAAGAGATTAGAATCCCCAACCTGAGCATCACTTCCTTTCTTGAAGCACGCGTCTTCTGTTTGAAGAAGAGTTTTAGAGCCGCTTGAACGATCACTACCAGTGTTGTTTTCAGCAGTTGCCTCATCAACGATCAGCGGTGCAGCACTCTCAACTTGAAGGCTTAACCCACAGCCTATTGCTGACTGACACTAGCATAAATCAAATTGAGAAATTAGCTTCTTATGTACCGAATTATATACATCACTGAACAACTTTAGTGATAAAAGGATGAATTGAGCTTACAGATTGCCTTCTCCAGACGTGCTGCCACAGGTTCTTCAGCTCATTGATCCTGATAGGCTTCATGAGGAAGTCAGCCGCACCTCTCATCATACATTTATGCACCGTTCCAATCGAGTCATGAGCGGACATTACTGTTTGACATGGTTCATAAAAACAACAATTAGAACTGAGAAAAGTAAAATCAAATTTGTGGAAAGAGTTGGCCATTGTCAGCAGGAGGCATACTTATGACAGGGATGTTTTTGCATAAGTTGTCTTCCGCGATCAATGTAAGAAGGGCAAATCCAGATATCGATGGAAGATCAATTTCTGTCAATATCAGATCAATGGTCTGCGACCTTTCTTTCAACACCTCCCAAGCTCTCAAGCCATCAGCAACGGCAGCAACTAGTTAATACAACAAGCTAGTTTGTGTCAAAATACTTATAAAGCAACATGAACAATTCCAACAGCAAAAAATCTACACACTACCTATTAAAGATTGAGCCTTTTAAATCTGTCAAAAGAAGGCCAATCTAATTTGGAATTTGAGTCCTAAACTACTATGTAATACATTTAAGCAATTACCCGTCCCCAAACTCAAATTTCATTTCTTAATAGCATTCAGTCCTTTCAGATCCATTGTCCTCACTTATATCAGAAAAAAGAAGAGTTTCATTGATTAGCAATCAAAGGATCAAACTTCCCCAATTATACTTATCAGTTATCACAACTATCTTCACCTAACAAAGTCTGAACTCTGAAATGCTAAATATGATTACAGCTACTAAGTACTAACAACGCAATTCATAACAGTAAGATTGAAGATCAAAATCAAGAAGTTGAAGAAAGCATCAAATCAAGGGGGTTTGATCACTGACCTTTGTAATTGCATTTCCTGAGAAGAGCTGAGATGATCTGACGAGTGGAGTCATCAGATTCAACCAGCAAAACTCTAACCGCCATTTTCGGAAGAAACCTCTCCCATCTAACAACAGAACTCGGCCCGTCTTTACAGCTGCTCCTGCTCTTCGTCTCCTCACCTCTTTCATCTTCCTTCATCTCCACCTCCATTCCCATTGCCTTTTCTTCACCCATTTCTCAAAACCCAATACCACAATTCAAAAAGAATCAAAACCCAAACCTACCCAATGTCCATCACATCTCCAAGTAGAAACCTTGAAAATCCCCAATTCAGTGGTAACCCAGATAAGTAGTCGAGGAAAAGGGAAATGGAGAAGTAGATACAAGGGATTGGTGGTCTTTAATAAACTCAGAAAAATCTAAAAATATCTAAAGATGAAAGGGGGACCGGTGGGATTGGTGGGCAGTAGTACAATGTGGGATGTCCAGACTGGACAATTTTTATTTGAATAGAGAAAAGCAATGGATTGATGTACGGGTTACGTATAATCTAGAAAAATCTATGGCGAGGAAAAAAATATCTTAGTTACAGTATGATTTGTGAGGTCGTTTTCAGTGTACGTGGAGGGCCAATCTCTCTATAATCTATCCTTACTTTTTTCCTTATAAGAAGAGATATTTATTTGTGTCCAATATTTTCTTGATCTTTTTTTTTGGGTGAGATCCAATATTTTCTTGATGGTTGGCTGGAGAATAAATTTATAATACTCTATCTATTCGAAAAATACGTCGTTTACTATTCTCGTATACTTTTTAGAAGAATAAAAACTATATAAAATATTTTTTTTATAATTTTTAAAATAATTTTGTAGTTACTGTTAATAATTATTTATTATGAAATTGTTAAAAAAAATGAAAGAATAATGAAATACATGTTTTGCCATATAGAGGGAGTAGTATTTAATTTAAAATTAATGATCGAGATTTAAAATTAATACTCCCTCCGTTCGTTAAACATGTCGTTTACTATTCACGCACGTTTTTTTAGAATGATAAAAACTATATAAAATATTTACGTAGTATTTTTTTTATAAATTTTTTAGCAAATTTGTACTTATTAATAATAACTACGAAATTGTTTAAAAAATTATTAAAAACTAGATATTTTATATAGTTTTTATCCCCTAAAAAAGCATGCGTGAATAGTAAAGTGACATGTTTTGCCGAACTGATAGAGTATTTTATTAGCTACTTATTTTTAAAAAAAATTAGTTGAATTAATTGATGGGGTTCAAATCAAAATTAGTTGAATTAATTGATTGATGGAGTATAAATCTATCTATATTGGTGTAAATTGAAGGACACTAACTAATGTAATGTAATGATATCACAAGGAAACGCGTTTGAGGCCTCATGAGCAAAATCTTTTGGAGTCTTCTAATCTAGAGGGTGGTGTGTTTGGTCAATAAATATTAACAATACTTGAAAATCATATCACAACTAAAACTTCAAAATTGTGAACATTTATCTACTAAATATTTCAACAGAAAATGAAATTTGTGATATTTTGAACAAAAATAGTGGTTGCATTGCATACATCGTAATTGCGATTGTGTATAAAAATAATCCCAACGAATCTGAGCTCGACAAATTTCAACAAAAAAATATTCGTTTGGGATATTTTAATTTGGTGGGTACGAAATATTTGTGGGATATTTTTTGAGAATGTTGGGCAAGTGGGAAGAAAAGTGAGGCCCTCCTCCCAGTGGGCCCCGCTCGAAGAAAAAAATAAAGAAACGAGTGGTGAGTAGGAAAAGTAGAAAATGGTGGGGTACTTTTGTAGAAGATACTTATGAGATATTTTAGGGTGGGTCCCAGATGGGTTTCATTGATGAATAGGAGCCTGACACGTCAGCTGCTACTTTCTAGCGTGGGAGAGGATGGAACTGTGAGGGGAGATAAGTGCCACTTGCCCACCCTCTGTGGCTCTCATTTGTCATCCATTACATTTAAATTACTTTAATTCCCTCTCATCGATCTCCTCTCCTTTTGCTTATTCAATCCATTAAAATAATGAAAATCACTTAAAATAATACGGAGTACTAATGGTTAGATTTGAACCAAAAATAATATGAATAAAAAATATTAATATAATACAAATTAAGAATAATACAAAATTTAAAATTAATTAAAAATAATACAAACTTTGACTTAAAATAATGCAAAGTTCTGAACTTAAAATAATTACAAAAATAATTTATAATTAGTCATACTTTTCACAAATACACCCTTTATATTTTAAATAGATCAAAACTACTATTTATTTGTTCAACTTTGTATAATTCAATTACTAACAATTACATGAATTCTAGGCTATGAATTTCTATTTCTTTTACACTATTTTGTTCCTAAAATTAATTAAAAAAATTATCAAAAAGAAATCCATAAATTTATTTTCTTAGATTTTACTTCTGTGCTAGAGGCTTCAACCACCTCGAGTCCCTAGACCTGCCACTAGTTCTCGCTAAGCATACTCATAATTTTGATACAAGGAGAAGCGACACTCTCAAATACGTTTTATTGAATAAAAAAATTGCATATGAGTCATAACTCATACGAGAAAAGTTAATACTTTTTTTATTAAGTAAAAATTCGAGTTAGACAAACTTGAAGTTTAAGAGGTCGACGAATCAGCAGACGGGCAAACCGTCAACATAAAACGCACTAAAAACACAAATCAACACAAATAAACAACTCAACCAACCCATAAAATTCGTCATCCAGTGGAGGAGTCGATGAAGATTTAAGGCGAGTCACGAATGAAAGCTAATACTCCCTCCGATCCAAAATACATGTCGTTTGACCTTTTTTACACGTATTTTAAGAAGTTATAAACTATATAAAATATCAACTTTTTTTAAATTGTTTTTTTACAACTTAATATTTGTTGGTAATAAGTATTAAATTGTAAAAAAATAATTAAAAAAAAGTTAATATATTATATAGTTTTTAACTCCTTAAAATAAGTGTTGAAAAGTCAAACGACATGTATTTTGGATCGGAGGTAGTACCTTATAAATCGTCTAATATATTAAAAGATGGAATATCTAAAACATTAAAACCAACATCAAAATATGAGCAACATTAACAAGTTAATCATCCACCCCTCACCTTCTCGAAAAATTGACTAAGGGTGTGTATGGATGACATTTTAACATGTTAAAAATTGTTAAAATGTGATAGTTTTTTTTTTAACCTTTTATGGGAGCAATATAAACTTGCTTTTTGGTTAAAATTTGTGTTTAAAAAAAAGCTACTTGTGATAGCTTATTTTGGTGTTTATTTGTTTATTTGGTTTGAAAGTACCATAATACCCCTAATAATAACCAAATAAACACCACTTTTTTTTACAAATAAACACTTTTTCATCCCATACAGAGTTTATATTTTTTCATAAATTTTTAACTACTTTTACCAACCGTTTATAAATTTTCCCCTATTTATAATTTTAATCAGTTTATTAACCTGGTCCATACGAACCCTAGGTCTAATCTCCCAAAATATTCTTTTCATGGGTTTTAAAAGTGTTGCAAGTTTTTCATTTGTTGGGTGTTCCGCCCATAAAAGACAGTAATGGACCCAATGCTTTGAGTTTTGGTCTAAGTTGGGCGATTTCGTTTTCTCGAATTTGGGCCGAGGGCATGCCTCACTTCATCTGTTTTTTTTTTGGGTGAAGGCCTCACTTCATGTTCTTCTTCTTTTTTTTTTGGGTGAAAACCTGACTCTAACATATGTGTTTGAGATAAGTTATAAGCAAAAAATAATACGAATACATATGTGTTTGAGATAAGTTATAAGCAAAAAAATAATACGAATTATCAGTTATAAACCAATATTAATATAAAATTTAAAAACTATAAAAAAAATAAGACGAACTATTTCACATTAAACCAATTTCGATTAGAAAAAAATTCCGATCGATTTTTCGACGTGTCAATTAAATTTTCGAAAATATAATGATGTGATACCATATTATTAGATGCATAAATATGATGTTTGAAAATAAAAACTAATTATCAGTACAAATTGGATTTCAAGGTTAATTTACTCATCTAATTTGTACTCAAATTTATTTATTGTTACAAAAAATACATTGAACACTTAATGATGTGATGCAACGTCATTAAATTTTCTAATATTCGATGTCACGTCAAATGTTTGGCCAGAAAATTAACCAAATTTTTTTTTCGTATTAAAATTGGTTCAATGTGAAATAGTTCGTATTATTTTTTTGTAGTTTTTAAAGTTCGTATTAATATTGGTTTATAACTAATAGTTCATATTATTTTTGATATTTTTGCTAAGTATTTCACTTGAATAGTCTACTAGTATGATCCCCGCGCCATGGCTCGCGATTTTTTATAAATAAAATCTTAATAATATTTTAAATTAATATTATAAAATAATATTAAAAGTTCAAATAATTAAATATTTTGAATTAAACCCATTGGTTGAAAAAACAATTAAAGTAGTATATTATACAAATATATATAGATATAGATTACAGGTATTAATTTTATGTTTCCTTATTATTAATATTATGTTTTGAATTAATCCCATTGTTTTTTTTAAATCTACTAAAATTATAATTTAGGCTAAGATCACGGATTAATTGAATTTTTAAAAAATTGATTGAATAACCTACTTTTAGGTAGTGTAAAATTATGATTGTGAGTAGCATGTCATTCAGTTAGAAACTTTGATTTGAAAATATTTGCCTCAAACCCTTCCGGTGCACAAAAAAAATAGAGACTTGAAGATCGAGGTTTGCCTTTAAAACGCAATAAAAACGAAATTGATAAAAGAACAACGTACACAGGATTTGTTTACGCAGTTCGGGCGAACCCTACTCTGCGAGATCTCAAGAGGAGAGATTCGATCCTGGTATCCACTAAGCTTCAGAAAAGAAGTTGGCTATGGCGGCAGAGCACAAAGACAAACAATCAAGGAATCTCACAACCGAGTAAGACAGAAAAGGAAAAGGAGAGATAGAAGAGAAGCACCCTGAAAGGCAACCGATGAACTTCAGAGAAGTTCCTCACGGAGAACAGACTATCAAACCACTGTAGAAGCCCGTCGGTCCACCGTCTTCCTTAGATGAGCTCACTTTAGAGCTATCGCAATCGCTCACACTCTCTTCCTTTCTCTACTAGGGTTTTGCAAAATGAGGCTCAACTTGCACAATAATCCGAGGAAGCCTTATATAGCCCTTAGCAAAGCTGGGTTATAAGAGAGCTTCCAACGGCTAAGAACAGAAGGTCCAAATACGTAATCTGAGCTGGGTCAGACCCAACATAATTAGGCCCTATTCTGTCAAACCCAGTTTGAGCCACTCTACGATAAAATAACACACACTCATAATATAGTCATAACCTTAAGTCAAGTGATCCAAACCTAGATACATAAATGTATCTAGGGTACTTGTAACATTTATGAAATGTTCAATATTATCTAGTATCATAGGTGCATATTATTTCATCACTCAAATGGTCCTATAGTTTACTTATATAGTCTAAGTACTTATGCCACACAATAAATCTAAAAATTACAATAAACAAGTTTAACACAACAAGACTATTTTATACATGTAATCTTACGAAATTGACATATATAGTGTAAAAAAATTAAAGATCTTATGAGAGGGAACAAAAAAAGAGGATGGAGACAAACAATTTGATCCCCTAAAAGACATGTTTAAATTAAAAGTTATGGCACACAAGCTTAATTCATTCTTTTATTTAGAAAATATAAAATCACTAATTAGATGGATTAATACTTTAAATAAGATATAAAATATTTTTTTATAACACGTAATATAACACTTGATCTAATAAGTCAAATCAAAGTGAACTATGACAAAAAAATCTCTAAATTGGAGGAGAGCTTGAGATTGAAACACGAACTCGAACGTGGATGAGTTGCAAAATCGATGGGGTTGGATGAATCAATAACTCCATTAGGGAACAATATAATGCAAGAGAACCACAAATGGATTTTCGATTGTTCTTCCATACCTACGTAGTGATTAGAAAGTTTGTCCTAAATCCATTGAGAATTTGAGATATCAATTAATTTTCCACTAGTTTAACCTCATGGCAATTTGGAAAACTTCTAAATATCAGAGACCTCTTCTCAAAAGGATTACTCTGGTTTGTAGGTAATGGAAAAAGTATAAATGTATGGACTGATATATGGGTAAATGAACAATATCTTGAAACATTCCGTGATAATCAAAACCCTAACCTAAAAGTCTGTGACCTTTTTACTAAAAACAATTCGTGAGATATAAATAAATTGAATAATATCTTTCCCCCTAACATCGTCCAAATGATCAGCAACATACATATCCCAATTAGAAATATTCCTGACAAACTTATTTGGATCTATAATAACAATGGAGAATTTACAGTTAAATCCACTACTTCCCTGTTCAATACCAGTAACACAAATAAAATTAATGCAAACTGGATCTGGAAACTTAACCTCCCTCCAAATATAAAAAATTTTATTTGGAAGATTATCCTCGATATCTTACCTACCACTGTCCGTTTAAATAAATATATAAATAGAGTTCCCAACACTTGCTCTCTCTGCAACTCTAACATAGAAAACACAAATCATCTCTTATTTAACTGTCAGATCACCAAATCTCTTATAGCAAACATTGGCATCAAATTAAAAAAATTATTTATCATACCGGACCTAACAGACAACGCCCCTGAAAACATCATTAACACCAAAACACTCAATAAAGACTTCTCTGACCTTTGTTACTTATGGCACAACATTTGGGAACTCAGAAACAATATAATCTTCCGAAATAACAAAAACAAAAACATCATCAACACGCTATACCAAACAATTGACAACATATCATCCTGGAATAAAGAAAATAATAATTATATAAAACCTAAAATCAGTAGACCTCAACATAAACTATTTTGGAAACACCCACCTCCTAACACGATCAAAATTAATGTAGATGCCTCAGTTAAAGTTAAGCATGAAACTCAAATTGGTTGCATTTTGAGAAACAACTACGGTTAGGTAATTCATATATACAAAAGTAACATTACAAAATGCTCTATTATTTTAGCAGAAGCTATGACTATATATGCAGGTATAAGACAGGCAAACGACTTGGGGATCAGAAGAATCATTATCGAAAGCGACAACGCAACCATCATCAATGCCATCAATCACACAACCAAAACCCCATGGGAGATAGCACAATTAATCGAAGAAATCAAGTCCCTAAAAGAAGACTTTGAATCAATCAATTTTCAGCATTGCTACAGAGAGGCAAATCAGGCAGCCGATTTCCTTGCAAAATCTCCGTTAAATTGTAATATTATCCTAGGATCTCACTGTTATAAGTTCCAAAACATCATCTTTTCAGATGATCATGGATGTCTGTAGTACATCCAACTCTTTGCCAACTGTAAAAAAAAAATTTAATTTTCCACTAGCTTCTTTTCTCAAATCTCCTAACTTTCTATAAAAGATATCAATTTTTTCTAAGAATGACACAACTTTTACAACTATACCAGTTTCTTTACATTAGTGCTTGTATGAAATTAAATCGATACCCTGAAACTCTTATCAATTTAATCTAGACCCGTCAAACGGGTCATTCGGGTCGGGTTCGGGTCGGGTCACTTCGGGTCCCGGGTAAATTTAGGCTTTTACGAAAATTTAGGCTTTTACGAAATTCCCGGGTTCGGGTCCAAACTCGCTGATGTGAAAGCCTAAATTCTTTTATAATTACCAATAGTTTTAAGAAATTTTTTAAAGGGTAAATTGCAACTAATATCTCAATCTTTAGGGATAGTTGCTTTCAATACCCTAACCTTGTAAAATTTCACAAAATATCCTAACCTATACCATTAGTTGCAATTAACACCCTAAATGAGTTTATTAAATTAAAAAATTGCTCATATCAAATAAAAATTACAAAAAATCACCCATATTCATAAAATATTTTCAATGAACCCCCAATACATTTAAAAAAAAGAGAATTAAATAACTCTCTTACAATTGAACCCCACCCGACCCACCATCCAAAAATAATTATAATATATATATATATAATATACTCCTTTAAAATATAATATAATTACTTTAGCATCTACTCATTTAAAATTTTAATATAATCAATCAAAATAATTAATTATTTATCTAAAAAACATACATTATAATTAAAATCTAAATTTATACTCCGTACAAGTCTGTCTCGATCCGATTTGTGCATCTATATATTCCCTGTATATTATTTGATACGATATATACTGTCTTTTTTGTTAATATTATGTTATATATACTAAAACTAATACATAACATCTTATAATGTATCACACATAAATTTCATGGTATTAAAAAAAGAGTGAATGACACAATATAACCCTCAAACCGAAACCGTTTGCACAGCTAACCCACTATCCAAATAATTTACAAAGTTTAACCCTCCCCCTTTAAAATTTTGCAACCCAGCCGGTTAAAAAGCAACCTTGAAACCGGAGGGGGGTAATTAAGGAGGGGAGAGAAACTCGTGTGGATAGGGAGAGAGGAGGAGAGAGAGGATGATTTTTTTTGAAACTGTCGTGTCAACTGTCACACCTAATTAAAAGGGAGGAGGGAGGGCAAGAGGCAGTCATCTGAAACCGCCATAGAAGAAAGGAAAACAGAAGAGGAAGAAAAATAGAAGGAAGAAGACGAACCTGCCAGAAAGGAGAAGAAGAGGCCGGGATCGAAGAAACCCTAACTCTACCGAAGGAAGATGACGACTCTGAAAGCGTTTAGAAGAGAGGGACGGTCGGTTTTCAAGTAAGTAAACCCTAACTCTAGCGATACTTTACCGATTGCAGAAATTGAAAGGGGGAGGGACCGATTGAAGAACCTAATTTGTTTGCCATGGGTTGAAATTGGATGAAGGGGTGGAATAACCCCCTGTCATGTAGAAAGTAACATGCGTCAAGTTTGAAAACAATGGGTGGAAATGTGAGAACGGGGGTGTTCGCGACGGAGAGAGAGGGGAAGTACCATTGTCGTGATGATATGGTTAAGTCCATGAATGGGGAGGGGAATGGGGGGAAATCTACACATGATGGTGAACATTGGGTGAATTATGGAAAATTGGTGAAATTGGTGTAATTGGGGAATTTGGATAGGTTATTAGAGAGGGAAAATGGGGAGCGTTGATCTCTTTCACAAACTTTTCAGGAACAAGTTATTAGGTGTGATTACATTTGTAAAACCTTCGACCATTGAATGGAAAAGCTGCCAATTTATTTCATGTCATGTTTTGAGTATTTAGTCGCCATGTTGAATATTCCTTCTGTCATGTGTTGAGTTGTTAGTCGCCATGTTGAATATTCCTCCTGTCATGTGAAGTATATTACGTGGACGCTAAAAAATGTTTATTAAGTTTGATCTGAATATGGTGACATCTGATATGTTTAGGGTGAAAAATGTACTTGGATTTTGATGAGTATAGGGTGAGATATGGTTTCTGTCATGTTTGAATGCTCAGGTGACATGTTATATAACCTTACCGTCATGTGTACTCTGACTAGTGTCATTATAATGATCATATGTTTGCAGAGTGCTAATGCATTGCTTTTCAATCTGCAGGGTATCAAATCAGGAGATGTCTCGTTCAGATGAAGGTAGGATTACTGAGTCACCGACAACAGGGGAGGTATGGTTTGCGTAATGCCGAACAAGGGAACTTGGTTTTACAGATGAGTGGCTCTAACATATCCACCCCATTGTGCAGACGATTTATGCCGTCCCCGAGGACCGGCATTACAAGGGTCCGGCCCCTACGCAATCCGGTTCATGCAGATGCTCGCATCGGGCGACCGCGTCTTCAAAGGGATAGACGACGCCTTCATCGATGCGTACTGCGAAGTCCTCTGTGTCGCCATCTTCCACGGTACCTTTCGTCCCAGCCCCGATCCCCAGTAGTCATTGTCTCCTTCCACTTTATAAGAACATTGTTGTTTGGACAGTTTTATGGACAATTGTTGGTTGCTTGAACATTTGTTTTTACTTTGGATGTTCTGTTGTTGACATTAGAATTCACTTTTTGTCGTTTTCAGATCGTAGGACTTAGGTATTGAAACTATGGTGTCATTTGGTTTTTGAAACTATGATGTCATGTAATTGGTACAATTGTTGACACTTGTATCTACGTTTATGTGGTTCGCATTTCCAATAGACTGAAACTGACCACTATGCAATGTCATGTAACAAATATCACTTGGAATTTTAATATTCGACCATGTCATGTTAATATTCGTGCATGTCATGTCAAATTTATCACTTGGAATGTTTATATTTGTGGATGTCATGTTAACATTCCTGCATGTCATGTCGAAAATATCACTTGGAATGTTAATATTCTTGCAATCATGTACACACTGAAATGGCTGAAAAGCAAAAGGTGAAGCGTAAATGTCTCCGAAGATTTGAGCCCCAAAAACAAAATACGACAACTACAGAATGTCATGTGGTTACCTTAATCCGTCATGTCAAAATATCTAGCTGGCATGTCATATCTTTATGATCGTCCAAGTAGAGAGCTAACAGTTTCGCTAGGTGCGGCGCCGCTTTGGGAACTTCCTTTCCCACTTGGACGGGTACCGCGATGTCTTCGGCCTCCCAGGTCGTCGCTTGATAAGGGGGGGGGGGAGGCAAGTCTCATTGGTGATTGCCTGGGGTACCCGCCAAGTGTCTCGAGACAGGACTGAGTAGATCACGTCCTCGTAGCACGCACGCCACGCGTCAACCTTGTAGAAGTCGTTTACAAGCGAGTACACGTCGACCCCGCGCGATTGGGCTGCCGCGAGTGCGTGCGAACATGGGTACTGGTCGACGTTGAAGCGTCTGCAGCTGCACAAATGCCCCGTTAGGTTTACAAGCCAGGTGGACGTTCCCTTTCGTACCTCGAACTCACGAGGACTCAGCGGCCTGGCGACCATGGAAAGGGACTGCGCGAAGTTTGATCTGATGGCATTAGCAACCCAGTCGCTGACGACTTTCCTCAGGGCGGAGCTGGTCTCTCTCCGAGTCACGAACCACTTGCCGACGGTCTCAAGGATGGCATCCATAAGGGTTGTTAGCGGCAAATCCCTAGGATATTTGAACACCGAGTTCAAGCTCTCGGAGTTATTAGTGGTAGTGATGTTGTACCTATTCCCGGGGTAGAATGCCCTTGCCCAATTGTTGAACCCGACCTCCTTGATGTATTACCCCACTGTGGGAGCTCGTGCACAGAACTCCTCGTACAACGACTGAAACTCGTCGTACGTGTAAGCTTTAGCCATCGCCATGAATTGGCCTTGCATGCTCCCGCACTTGAACCGGAACCGGACGTTTTGAAATAAGTGTCATGTGCATATGCCATGCTTCGCGAATACGTAGCTATCCCGTATGCCCTTCTCGATGCTAATGTATCAGTCAGATACCCACATCAGATCAGTCGTGTCCTCCACGACACACAACATGTGCTTGAAGAAGAACCCCCAAGACCCATCATTCTCGCCGTCCACCATAGCGAAGGCGACAGGGTATATGTGGTGGTCAGCGTCTTGTGCGGTTGCAAATAGCAGGCACCCTCGAAACTTCCCCTTCAAGAACCCCCCGTCCACTCATATGACCTGGACAGGAAACAACTTGACGCGTTAGTGGTGTCACGTACAATCGAACACCCGTCATGTTTTTGTGTCATAACCATCATGTTTTTCAGTGAATGACGTCCTGTCACTACGCAAGTGGTGTCCCCTGTTTTAAAAGCACGGCATTATTACGACAAATACAGTGGAGAGCAGGAAGGTCTGACCTTTCGAAGGTGGGGGATAGGCCTACGCCACACTCCAAGACTAACAAACGCATACTTGAACCGCCCCTCCGTGTCGCGTTCTATCCTAGTGTACGTCCCAGGGTTGGCCTGCTCCAGCATGTACATGTATGAGTACATGCTGCGATAACTTTCCTCGTCCATCCCGTAGACGGTGTCCCTCGCACTTAACCGGGCTCGGCGCGCCTTCCAGTAGCTGCAAGTGACTCCCACCTGCGACTTCATAAGAGACTGCACTTGCTCCAGAACCAGGGGCTTCTTTGACCCTACGAAACTTCACATGTCCATTCACAAACAAATTGGTATTAAGTCGCGGCAAAACTTCTACAACCACGTGTGTCAAGTTAAAATTGTTGTGTGTCCAGTAAATATATACAGATGTCCAGTGAATATTGTCTAGTGTACAGTTCATTTGTGCTAAGTGGACACTTATTTTACCTATTGGCATCTACATTGTAGGGACACTGATTTTACCCGTGGACAAGCCTCTGCCCCAGCTGCGTGTATGTCGCATGGCGCTTTTGTGTGACCACCTCGTTCAGCTCGCACGTGTGATCGTCCACAAGCTTCCGGATCATCCATAACTGCGAGTTCTTGTAAGTCGATGCCCGACAGGACCACTTGCATTTGGCAGAATCGCACCCTACAACATACAAGCTCTTCGTAGACTTATTAACCTTCGTCGTGAAGCACCTAGATAGACACGACCTCTTTGTGTGACCACCTGGTTTTTTTCGCGCCATATCTGGGCGGGAATGTTGGGAGCCCTCCCGTTTACTGTAGCTGTACTTGCACTCCCATCTCTTCCAGCTTTGTCTCTCTCTCTCTCTCTCTTCCTTTCCCTCTCTCCTCTTATTAATTACCCCTTTTACTTTTCCACATTTTTCCTCTCTCTTATCCTCTCAGCACACACACACACACACACACTCTCTCTCAAGTACTTTATCAACATTTTTTTATCTGAAGTCGATGGTGAATCTATTTCTCTGATAATTCTTGTCCAGTCAATTCGAATAGGTGACATGTCGTTTTGCTTTGGGTGTCCAGTTAAAACTAACTGATTACATGTCAACCTGCAAATAGACCTCCGCCCGCTTGCTGTTGCTTTTTCCATCCTCTCTCTCCTCTGCAACTTTACTGTTGTTTTTTCCCTCCTCTCTCTCCTCTACAACTTTACCTCTGCAACTTTACTGTTGTTTTTCCCTCTCTCTCTCTCTCTCTCCTGTCCAGCTGTCAATCACAGAATGTCCAGTCTCCCCTCTCATGACCTACAACCGGTTGAAAGTGGAATCCGGATAACCAGTTTGCTGCAAATTTTTTTCGGATCGGGTTAACCTTGCAAAGTTTCCCAAAAAGTGGGTTAGTTTAGCAAATGCCCCTTAAAAAAATGATTCTATAAGAAATGTTTAACATAATAGTTTTACGAAAATAAAATAAAGTAAATTTAAAAACATAAATGGTAAAAGATATGATAACCATTTGCAAGAAATAATTATATAATAAAGATATATTAAAAATAATATGATAAAAAATAATAATTTTACCATATTATTTTTGATATATCTTTATTATGTAACTATTTATTACAAATGGTTATCATATCTCATACCATTTATTTATTAAAATCTACATTATTTTATTTTTTTAAAAATATTATGTTTAAGATAAATAATTAATTATTTTGAGTAATTATATTAAAATATTAAATGAGTAAATGCTAAAATAATTATATTATATTTTTAAAGGAGTAGATTTTATATACCTGTTATAATTATTTTTGGATGGTGGGTTGGGTGAGCTTAAATTGTAAGATTTTTTTTAATTTCAAATTTTAAAATATATTAGGAGTTTATTGAAAACATTTTATAAATATGGGTAATTTTTTGTAATTTTTGTATGATGTGTGTAATTTTTAAAATTTAAGAATCTCATCCAGGGTGTTAAGTGCAACTAATGGTATATGTTAGGATATTTTTTGAAATTTTATAAGGTTAGGGTATTAAAAGCAACTACCCCTAAAGGTTGGGATATTAGTTGCAATTTACCTTTTTTAAAAGGTAAAAATGAGGAAAAAAATACAAAACTAAAATTTCCAGGCATTCAAACGAAATGATCAGGTTGGGAGTTCTTGACTTGTTGGGCCGGATCTGGTAATTAAGAGGTGGAGATCCGTTCAAATAAGCCCTTTCCTACTATAATAATAATAATAAAATAATAATAATAATAATAATAATAAAGAATCAGTTGTAATAATATACATATAATAGTTTGTATAGCTTATCACATTTACTCGAGATATTGGTTGTAAGAAAGGGTATAAAATGCAAATATTTAGTGTGTCAAATAAGAGTATTGATTATATATATATAAAAAAAAAAGATTTTTCTGGGCATAGGATAAGCCCCTAAATTGGGAAATGTTTTTTAAATTTTAATTAATTTAGCTTTTTTTTAAAATTAGATTCTTAGGGTCGCTTGCCTTTTTGGTAGAGAATCTTTTCCAATTTAGTATTTTATCCTATACCCTTAGGGCATAGGATACAAAAACCGTAAAAAAATACCGATATTCTTAAGCTAAATGATATATACATCCTTTTTATACTATGACGGACACATTTTATTCTATTTCCATATAGACAATTAGACATTTAACAATTGTAATAAGGGTAATCTGTTCAATCAAATTCTTAATAAACTCGTTGATGTGAAAGCTAAAATTGTTTTAGACTCAAAATACAATCAACAATAAATTTAGAAATTTTTTTAAAATGTAAGGAAAAATGCAAAACTCGGCATTCAAAGAAATGATCAAAATTGGGAGCTGTTGACTTCTTGGGCCAGATCTGGCAATAAAATGAGGTCGAGATCCGTTCGAATAAATCCCTTCCTATTATAATAATAATAATAATAATAAATAATAATAATAAATCCCTTCCTATTTTTGGATTATGATGAGTGTAAAGTCATTGGTTATGAGTTCTTACCCTTTTCTTTTTCTTTATTAGGTGAACTTGAGGCGGACGTTATAGGCCTTCTAAAGAGGATCCAGAAATTTGTCCAGTCTCACGATATAAAAGCTCATAATGCAGCTCATATTTTCACTAAGGTTGGGTTTTCTATTGCTAAAGGAGTGGAGGCCCAGATTGTCTCTCGGCTCCCCACTAATTTTTCGTAAACTCTTATAATAATTATAATAATAATAATAATAATAATAATAATAATAATAATAATAATAATAAGGGAGTGGGATTATTCAGCGGATTCAAAAAAAAAATATAATCATAATCCAAAAATGAGTTGTAATATACATATAGTTTGGATAGCTTATCACATCTCCTCGCAAAACAAATAAGCCGAACCTTTTTAAACAAATCTTAAAAAATTTCCAATTAAAAACGATCTAAAAATTGCAGAACAAAGGGAAAAAAAAAACAGAAAAAGAAATATTGATATGCTTTTATACCTTTTGAGTTTTGAAGCCCTCTCTCCTCTCTCCTCTCTCCTCCCATCTCTCTCTCTCTCCGAAGAAAGAACCCTAGCCCGGCAATTCCTCGTTCTTCGTCAGTAAGTCCCTTTCTCTCTCCTCTTTCTTCCACTCTCGCCCTCCTCTCTCTCTTTCTCTTTCTCTTTCCTTCTCTTCTTTGTCGTTATATTGATTCTTGCGTCTTCTTTCTGTATTTCTGTTCGACTGGATCTGTAACTCGTCTTCAAGATCTATATCGGTTTCGTGTTTTTTTCCATTCTGAAGCTGAGATCTGTAACTGATATTGTTCAATTTGGGGGAGGCTGTTGAAACAATGTGGAAAAATTGCGCGATGTGTTTCTCGATTAAAGATGCGTGCTTTATGTTCATCGATGTCAATGTACCATATTATATGTTGGTTGTTAATTTTTCTGGATGCTTGATGTCCCCAAGCATGAAAAGGAAACGTGTAAGTTCGATCTGTGATGTTTTCCCTCTTAATCGAATGATTTGTGCGCTGCATTCCTTTCTGATTGATTTTAGGGGTTTTGCCCCCTCTTTATCTGGATGGTCAAATTGTGTAGCAAATTCAAGGAAATTTTTTGTTTCAGGTCTGATTGACTTGTTTCCCTTCCTTTTTAATGGATTCATGGATTCATGCATGTAGTTCTCAAATGGATGGGGACGATGCTCTAAACTTGCGAAATTGGAGCTACTATGAGAGCAGCCCCGTGCCCCCCTCCGCCTACAAGAACAATCTCGGTCTGCAGCTCATGACAAACATGGTAGATCAGAAACCGTTGCTAGGGGGGCGGGATCCAACGGTTATGGGAAATGTCAATGGAGGCTTTCATCAGAGGGATTATGGGGCTCCTAGTTCACATTATCACATTGATTACATGAGGGAGGCTTGGATCCACAGAGATACCAAGTTATTTAATATGATGCCTAGAAACCCGAATTATGCAGTTTTGCCGGAGGCTAATGCTGTTCATCATTACCCTGTGCAAATGATCCGACAGCCCGAGTCTTCCAATGATGAGAGGATGGTTCCTATGGAGGCGTCGGTTTGTGATAGTAGTAATAGCCCTGCTAAAAAGAGATCAGCTGTCAAAGCTGAAAAAGCCCCTAAAGCAAAGAAATCTAAGAAGGCTCCTAATGATGTCAAGGATGGGAATAATGCTTTAGCTCACCGGGCAAAAGCAGCAAGGAAACCGGCTGAGGTTGTCATAAATGGGATCGATATGGACATTTCTAGTATCCCTGTACCTGTTTGTTCGTGCACTGGTGCCCCTCAGCAATGTTACAGGTGGGGTTGTGGTGGGTGGCAATCTGCCTGTTGTACAACTCAGATGTCTGTCTATCCATTGCCAATGAGTGCGAAGAGACGCGGTGCAAGAATAGCAGGTAGAAAAATGAGTTTGGGAGCATTTAAGAAGGTTTTAGAGAAACTAGCTGCCGAAGGTTACAACTTCTCAAATCCGATTGATTTGAAGACATACTGGGCTAAACATGGTACTAACAAGTTCGTCACGATCAGGTAGTTGTGCAATTCAGTTTTTCAACAATTGGTCTCACTTTTGGTTCAGCCTGCATTTCATGTACATATTTATGTGGCCAGGAACAGAGGCTTTTTTTAAAATGGCTTGTAGTCCATGAACTTTGTTTTCTGTTACTCGTTCTTCAAATCGAATACTTGAACCTCAGAAATGTTATTTCAATTTTCTTCAATGCTCCTAGTTTTAGGATGCCAGCAATGTACGGCTGCCTAATTAGGAATTCAGTCAACGAGTTTTTATTATTTCTCAAACTTTCCTTGCGACATGATCTATCAAAATATTGCTTATAGCAATGGAGTATTGTTCAATGTAAGTTTGTGTTTTTGATGGTGATGGCTTCTAAAGTATATTACTTTGGAATGTTGGTTTTTATAATTAGGAATGTTGAGTATATTGAGATACATAAATGCATTGTTACCAGATGGAGTTGAACAAGTTTTTCCTCTCTCCAATTGAACAAGTTTTTTTTTTCTTCCATGCTAGCAGTTTTAGAAATGGATTTACTGCACATTATCTTTCTATAAAGGTCTTTTTCTGTGGCAATTTCTCATTGGCAAATATTTCTTTCAAGTTTTTGTCTCTGTAAGCCAAATCTCACATATATTGATTTATTAGCATTTAAGATTTTGTATGCTGTGTTTCTCTGGTCTATTTTCTTTGTCTCATTGTTACTTGCTTTCTCCAATTATTTAGTGTTTCTTGCTCATTTGGTTCTTCACTTTCGCCTTCTAGATAGATATATTTGTTTAGTTCATTAGGAATTATTGTTTACGAGGGTCTAGATCTTCCTGCTATTTCATTTCAATTCTCATGACGAAGCATACAGGTTTTTTAGTGGAACCTTGCTATCGATTGTTCTGTTATATTGATGAGTCATGGATGGATGTTCCATCATGTTTCAGGCATTGTAATGTAATTACTTGGGTTCTTTGATAGATAAAGATCAGCCTTATCCTGATGTGCTTGTTGTCTTCTTAAGTTTGAGCTGTATTTTTGAGTTGCTACTTGCATTGTCTTGTTGTAATGTTGCATGATTCAACCTTTAATCGAGTTATTCGGATATTTCCTGCCACTGGATATTCTTTGTGAATGTTGCATCAGTGACAATGTCATCACGGTGATGCAAATAACCGGGTTAGTGTGTTTCATTGTCCAAGGGAAACCTTGCATTTGGTTGTTTCGTTTTGTTTTTGTTCTGGCTCTGCCTTTCCTTTGCTATGCTTTCCCTGCATTGTCTCAGTATAGTTGTCTTTGGTACTTTGGAAAATGGGTGTGTACATCTTGACCCCATGCCCTGCTTTGTGTGGGATTTCAATGGGGTAGTTGTATGAATCATGGGTTCCTTGGGGGCACCCACCTCATCATTATAAGCTCCATGTAGCATTCTATAAACTCCTTATAAGCCATCAGCAATTCAGCTGGATAACTAGTCAAGATTCTTATATATGATTGAGGATCTCTCTAGTCTCTAGCAGTGGAACCCCAGATGTGATCAGTTTTGGTGAATGTTAAGTTTTATGGAGTAATATTGTGTAGGAACTGTTTTTCTTTCAAAATTAAAGATAATTTCAGTTTATATTGTTCTAGAAAATAAAATTTGATGCAACTTAATATATAGAGATTGTTTTGGTTTTTAGAAAATATAATTTGGTGCAGTTAATGGTATAGAGATTGATTCAACTTTAATATCGTTATAAGAGTAGTATATTATCAAAATAAATGTAAAGTGAGAATTATTA
Source organism: Persicaria maculosa (assembly GCA_963922045.1). Taxonomy (NCBI): domain Eukaryota; kingdom Viridiplantae; phylum Streptophyta; class Magnoliopsida; order Caryophyllales; family Polygonaceae; genus Persicaria; species Persicaria maculosa. The sequence continues at coordinate 41,636,231 of OY998269.1, forward strand.
TTTAGGGTGTGTTTCAATTCAAATGCATTTTAATTATTATGCTTAAAACTTGAATAGTGTTTGTTTAAAATGTTTCACCACGTGTTTAAAATAACGTAAATTTTAAATAAAATATCTTATAAAGTGTGTTATCAAGCGTTCACATATAAATAAAATTTATAATTTTCTATTATAAAGTTAATACTACGTATAATTAATTGATATTTTACTTAAAATTTATGTTATTACGTTAAATATTTCAAATGCATTGGAATCCAAACCAACCCTTGTATCACGTTTTGAATTAATCTTTTATTACGTTTTAAAAAGAATTACTAATATTAAGATTTGGGGAGAGGCTGAGGACAAAATGCTTCTACTAGTAGTATATAGACGAGGAGTCGATTATAGAGGTTGATATTTGCACCCATTTTTTTTTAAAACTATATACACCGAAAAAATAGTCAGAATTAATAAGCATATTGTTTTGGGTTAATATAGGCACTGTTCTAAAAAATGCGGCGTCCGCCTAGACACCGCCAAGACGCTTGGGGTAGGCTAGCCGCCAAGACACCGCCAAGATACTTGGTGTTTGGCATTTTGACGGTTTGTTTAGAATTTGAGACCGATGTTTATTGTTTTATTTTGTTAATGTAGAAATTATGGATTGTGATGTTTATTTGAACATGTGTATTAGATTTTATATTTGATTTTATGTTTGAATCTAACAACGGTTAAAATAATCATGATGCTTACTTGATTTGTATGATGTTTTTTTTATTTAAAGATGTTAATGACTTTGAAAATGCATATTTTATTACATCATATGAGTTTTAAATACGTTCAAGAGCTAAATATAAGAAAATAATCAAAAACCGTTTTATCCGCCAATAAGGCCGCTAAACCGTCTTGGCGCTTGATGGTACCTTACCGTCAAGCATCCGCCAAGCGTCTTTTAGAACATTGAATATAGGCATAGTTCATACATGAAATAGTTAAAACTAAAGTTCGTATTATTTTCTGTTAAAACTTGATACTTCATATTATTTTGAGTTATTTTTCCTAAAAACTATATTAAATATCAACGTTTCTACAAATAATTTTTTTTATAATTTCAAAAGTATAAAATTATATATATATATATAATATCTATATATCTATATATATTTTATATAGTTTTTAGCTCCTAAAAACGCGAGCATAAGCAGTAAAGTGACATGTTTTAGTTAACAAAGAGAGTAATAAAATGATCATTGATTTTTTTATATTAAGTATGCTAGTATTTTCTTTTTCTTTATAACATTATATATATATATATTTGGTTATACATATACTTTTACTTAACCAAATATAATCATTTTTCAAATGGAAATACTTTACTAAATAATTGTGGATATTTTTTTATGCATGCTAGTGATTAAGTTTGAATTTTTTTTTTCCGTTAAAAGCATTTGAATATTTTTTTTATTGATTATCTTAGTTATTTTGATTTTTTTTCTCTTAAAAAGTATTTGTATTATGAAACAACGTATGCTACACTAAAAGTACTTGACTAAACAATTTTGGAACATATATGAAATATGAAGGATTTTATTTAGTTATTTTTTCAGTTGTTGCATATTAATATTGGAGGTATTTAAATAATTTTTTTTTCAAAATATTCACTCAAAATAATTATTTACAATAATATTCACCAACTCAAAGTATTTATAAAAATATTCATTTTTGTCAGGCTTTACAGAGAAACGCGGTCTGAGATCGCGTTTCATTCACAAACACTGAAATTCTGAAATGGAAGAGAGTTGAAAAAAAATAAACGAAAGAAACGCGGTATTAAATCGCGTTTTATAATAAATTTGGGGTAAAACACGATTTCAAACCGCGTTTATACAAATATGTATTTTAAATTTAAAAAAAAAAGCATGTCATCCCCTCCTTGGCACCTGCTCCCACCTCCCACCATGTCACCTCAGCTCCCACCTCCAGCCTGAACCACCGCCAGCCTCCTCGCACCATGGCACCTAACCTCTCGGTTCCCGGCTCTTCAGCTCCCACCTTGGCCCCTCACCTGTGGAGCCCAACGCAAGCCGGAGTCGTCTCATCGCCGCTGAAGATCGAGAAGCGGTAGTGGACGAGGAGGAGGAGGTACGAGAGTGACGCCGATGCACCGAGGAGGAGGCCATGGTGGGAGGTGGGATCAGGTGCAGCGAGGAGACACGTTGCACCGAGGAGGAGGTCGGCCATGGTGGGAGGTGGGGGCAGGTGTAGCGAGGAGCCACGGTGCACCGAGGAGGAGGAGGAGGGAATTAACAAATGTATTAATTTACCCTCAATTATTACCCTTATTTTTTACTTTATCGAAAACTACAACTAACAAACCATCAAGGGTAAAATATCTACAATGACAAGTTTTTTTGAACAAAAATAACACCCTAAAATGACAAGTTTTGCCGAACGGAAGAAGTAATATTTTATAGTTTTTTTTACCTCCTCAAAAAGCGTGTAGAAAAAGACAAACGCTATTTATTTTGGAAAGGAGGGAGTATATAATTAGGTAATATTCAAAAAAAAGTTGATAATTTAACATTTTTAAAACACTTTTTATGCATAAAAATGATCATGGGTGGTTCTTTGAAAGAAAAATAAATTCATGGGTGGTTTTATGTAAACTTTTACTTTAAGGGTGATTTTGTGAAAACACACTTATTTTAAGGGTGGTTTTATGTAATTTACTCTATATTTATATGTTTTTTTTTTCTATTTTATGATACCATATGACATGTACATCCTAATTTCTAAAATAGTTTTTTAAATTGCAAAATCCCAAACAATCAATATTGTACCATATTATCCATATTAGTTTTTTTTTTCTTCGAAATTATTATTTGAACTAAATTAATACATGCTTATAATGCACGACTTTTTGACTAGTTAAAGGTATAAGAGTATAGTCGCCCCTTTTAAGTAAAACATCTTATTATTTAGAATGATAAAAATTAGACTCTCTTTGTTTAAAAATATAAGTCATTTGACTTTTCGATTTTTTTTCATGAGCTAAAATCTTTATTAAATCTTTATTTTTTAATTAAAATTTTAAAATAATTCTATACTCCATTTGTTAATTAAAACATGCCATTTTAGAAATTTGTACATCTTTCAAGAAAGCAAATAAAAATATTGTTCTACCCCCTAATTATTACTCTATACTTTATTGAAAATTATAACTAAAATATCTCTAAGAGCATTCCAAGAGAAGATCCAAAATAGAGAGAAATGGAAAATTTAGAGAAAATGATAGATTTTATGGTCCAAAGCTCCTTATAAGGTTTTTTAAAATAGAGAATTGAGGAGAGAGTGTAAAAATTTCTCTATATTTAGAGGAATTTATTATTTCAAAAAGCGAAAATGGTATATAATATGTAACAAACATAGAGAGTATTTGTTAGCTTTTTTATAAAAAAAAGTGAAAAATGCTAGAAATATTGAAGGAAATGAGTACATTTTTTTTTTGATTAGGTAAAAATTCGAGTTCAAGCATACCTGTAACTCGAGGACTGACTAAGTCGGCAGACGGAAACCGTCAATACAAACAGAACACAATCATCACAAAACAACAAAGAAGAAAGAAACACCCGATCAACCCATACAAGACATCAAAACGACAGAGAAGTCGATGGAGAACCAAGACGCGCCACGAGTGCCACGAACGCGAGAGAGTGCAAGGACTCTCGACAGTACCCCAATCGGAAAAGGCAACTCCTGAGGATGAGAGGATCGCCGACGTTGCCCCCACCTAGATGGAGGATCTTTGACGACCACGAACACATCCAGGTGGAAAAAAGATAAATTTGAAAACACTAGAACTAGAATGTCTGCCGCTTTCTTATATATACCAAAATATAAAAAATTTGTCTACATGTCAACCTTGCAATACTGGCATCCATGGAAAACCAATGATTTTCCTTGACATATATGCATAACAACAATGCGTCGACATTTGTGTTTTTTTTTTAAAAAAAAAACGTCGACATTTGGTTGTATTGATGCTGATAAGAGATGTCGATTTCAGTATCATAGGTATCGGTTTCACTATCAATATGAAGTTTTGAATTTTGATAGTCGTATTTTTGTTGAAATTATGGTTCATCGAGGGTACACGTACTGTATAAAGGTAAAAGAATGTGAGAAGAAACCGAAATGTGAGCTTCACCAATCTTGATCAAGCTTCAACAATGGAGGTTTCTTAGTTTTCTGTTTTGGAGTTTATTAGGAAGAAAGAACTTTCTGTTATTCCATCTTCTGTATTGTAAAATGTATGTTCAGTTTACATCATGAAGCTGCTATTTATACAATAGGCTTCTATACGGAATTACAAAACTACCCTTCCTCTTCCTTTCTAATTACTGTCATCGTTATCATCCTCATTATCCCCTCCGCAAGCTGGACCTGTTGTGGCCACAAGGCCCAGCTTGGAAGTGAGGAACCTGTGCTTTTCTTCACCCAGAGGCTTAGTGAACAAATCACGTAGCTGATTTTGAGATGTTACAAAGGTAGGAACCAGGAAGCCCTCTTGCAATCTTTCTCTAACATAGTGACAGTCCAGCCCTAGGTGTTTAGTGCGCTCATGGAAGATCGGATTCTCAGCTATGTGAATAGCTGACTTGTTGTCACAATGAAGGGGAATAGGTTTTGGAACACAGCAACTGAGATCATTCAAAATTGAATCAAGCCATACCAGTTCACCAGATGCTTTAGACAAGCAACAGTACTCTGCTTCAGTAGAGGACTTGGAAACTGTAGGCTGCTTCTTGGTCTTCCAGGAGACCAATGCTTGACCCAAAAACACACAAAACCCTGACAGTGAGCGCCCAGAAAACATACAGTTACCCCAATCAGCATCACAAAACGCAGTGAGATCAATGTTGTTTGCAGATGGATACAGCAAGCCCAGATTGAATGTTCCCCTGAGATATCGCACAACATGCATTGCTGCCTGCCAGTGAGGTAATCTTGGAGTACCCATGAATTGACTCAAGTGCTGTACTGAGTATGAAATGTCAGGTCTAGTCATGTTGAGATAAATCAGCTTCCCAACTAGCCTTCTATATCTTTCTGGATCCTCAAGAACTTCCCCCACTTCTGTACTCAATCTTAATCCTCTAGGCATTGGAAATGCAGATGGTTTACACTCTTCCATCTTTGTGTCTTTCAGTATATCCAGAATGTACTTCCTCTGGTTAATCAAAGTTCCCTTGTCTGTACGAGACACTTCCAAACCAAGGAAATACCTTACATTTCCCAAATCCTTTATAGTAAAGGCACTATGCAGATCACCCTTGATCTTATTAATCTCAGAAAGATCATCTCCAGTTATTAGAAGATCATCAACATATACCAGCACAATCACTAATCCAGAAGGCACATGTTTGACAAATAATGAAAAATCAAACATTGATTTAACATACCCTTGTGAAGTCAGAAACTTTGACAGCTCCACATTCCACTGTCGAGAAGCTTGTTTCAACCCATACAGTGACCTTTTTAATTTGCATACTTGACCAGGAGAAGCATCAGTGTACCCAGGAGGAATGTCCATATACACTTCCTCATCAAGAAAATCATGGAGGAATGCATTGTTTATGTCCAGCTGATGCACACACCACCCTTTCATAGTGGCCATTGCTAATAATACTCTTACTGTGGTGAATTTAGCAACTGGTGAAAAAGTATGCTTAAAGTCCTTCCCTTTGAGTTGATTATACCCTTTAGCTACTAAACGTGCTTTGTATCTTTCAACACTGCCATCAGCTCTAAACTTGATCTTATATACCCATCTACAACCAATAGCCACCTTTCCTGCAGGCAATTCAGTAAGAACCCAAGTTCTGTTGTTCTTAAGAGCTGGAAGCTCCTTCTGCATAGCCTCAATCCATAAAGGATTATCCTTAGCTTGACGATATGTGGATGGCTCATGAATAGACAAAACATTGGCCAAAGATGCAACATAATCAGGGGGATAGAAAGACTGATTATCCAATGCTGAGACCATGAAGGAACTAGAGATGGAAGAGGGAATTGTTGGACAGTAAAAATCCCTTAAATGGGCAGGAATCTGAGTTTGTCTAGTTGATCTTTTAGGTGGTGGTATTGGAGAATGAGAATCTGTGTTTGAGATGGGTGATAGCTGATTGGTTGGAGAATTATTTTGATTTTCAAATAATTCATGTGAAGATGATGACAAAGTATCAGAAACCACAGCAGGCACAGGACAAACTGACTCTGTCACAGGATCAGTAGCTGGGTTGACCAAAGGAAGAGAAGAAGACAATAAAGGAACTTCTGATGTTGGAGAGGATTTGGATGCACAAGGAAATGATTCTTCACAGAACAATACATCTCTGCTCACCATGACTTTATTGTCATCTAAGTCAAAAACCTTATAGGCTTTATGATCAGATGGATATCCAAGAAATAAGCATTTCCTAGCTTTAGCTGCAAATTTATCCCCATTTGAACCTCTTTTTAACACATAGCAGAGACACCCCACAACCCTCAAATGACTGTAACTAGGACACTTGCCATATAGCTTCTCATAAGGAGTGGACCACTTGAGCACAGAAGAAGGCATCAGATTTATTAAGTGTGTAGCAGACAACACACACTCTCCCCAAAACCGCATAGGAAGAGAAGCATGAAGCCTAATAGCCCTAGCTGTCTCTAATAAATGCCTATGCTTTCTCTCAACTCTACCATTCTGTTCAGGAACATAAGGTACAGATTTCTGATGCATAATTCCTCTTTCTCTCAAAAACTGACTGCACTTCAAAAACTCTGTTCCATGATCAGTCCTGATGCTTTGGACCTTGACCTTAAACTGAACCTCCACCATCACAATAAAGCTCATAACTACCTCAGCTACTTTGGCTTTATCTGATATCAAATGTGTCCAAACAGCTCTGCTAAAATCATCTACTATTTTCACAAAATATTTAGCACCAGTAATGGAAGGAACCCTATAGGGCCCCCACAAATCAACATGAATCAAGGCAAATCTTTCAGTTGCAATAGAAGAACTCAAATCAAAAGGTAATGAATGATGTTTAGCCATTACACATGGTTCACAAAATCTGTCTGCATCATCAGAAAATTTGCATCCATGAACATGATGCAATTTAGAGAAGGACATGTGTCCCATTCTGTTGTGAAACAAATTCCTAGACACACATTTATTCTTGTCAACAATGACTGATTTTTGATCTACTATAGCTCCAACAACATGCCTTCTACCACCTTCACTGCTGTCTTCCATTACTAGTTGAGCCTTGAAGAGCTGCTTGGACATCCTGTCAGCACTGAGGATTACTGTCCCATTCTTAGGGTCCTGAAACAAGCACTTTGACCTTTTAAAAACCACATCATAATCTGTATCATCTACTACTTTGCCAACTGACAACAGATTAATTTTGAATTCTGGTATATAGAACACATTTTGCAATATCAATCCACAAGCCAAACTGATGTCACCAACTTCAGACACACGTCTAATATATCCATCTGGCAAACAGACACTGATAGGCCTTGATAATGATCTCCTATTCTTTAAAAACTTTCTATTGCAGGTCATGTGATCCGTTGCCCCAGAGTCAATGATCCACAAATTTGAATTCTCAAAATTAAATTTGGAGAAATTCAAAGCAAATATAGTACCTGCAAAGCTTGTAGAAGCCATGACCTCCTTTCCTTTCATAGCCTTCAAAACTTCTTGGCACACTGCATTTACAAAGGACACATCAAACTGTTTCCCTGCATCAGATTCATCAGATAATGGTGACTCCAGCATTCCTGTAACTGTAGCAGCAGTTCTTGTCTCAGTCTTTCCCTTAGAGTTCTTGAACCAGTCAGGATACCCTATAATCTTGAAACAACCATCCACTGTATGACCTTTCATACTACAATGGCTGCATTTCAAATTTGACTTATCAACCTTCTCTTTCTTTGAAGGTTTCTTGTCACCAGATGACCTATTGACTGATAAAGCACTAGCATCAGATGTCTGGTGTTTTCCATCTCCTTCAACCCCAGTAGCTACTTGCTGAACCAGATAGTATGCCTTGTCAACTGTTGGTAATGGCTCCGTAGCAAGAATCTGGTTTCTTGCACTATCATAACAATCGTTTAATCCCATTAAGAACTGTAACAACTTGTTATGATTATCAAGCTCAGCCAACTTCTTTTTCATTTCACAGGAACATCTATTGAATGCTCCACATGTACACTTTGGAATTCCTTCCAAACTGAGAATTTCATTCCATAGCTTTTTAATTTTTCCATAGTAATCAGTAACAGTCAATCCACCTTGGACTGTGTTACACAGATTCTTCTTTAACTGGTACAACAGAGGACCATTTGATTGCGCATACCTTTCGATTATCTCAAGCCACAACTCCCTCGACGATTCTGCATACATGAACATCTCTGCCAGATTCGGAGTCATCGAATTGAGAATCCAACATCTAACCATATAATCGCAGCGCTTCCATCGTTGTAGATCATCTGTAACGACATCTTCTTCCCTCGAAGTACCGTCAATGAATCCAATTTTGAGTTTGGCGCCAAGAGCGATGCGAACACCTCGGCTCCAACTCAAGAAATTAGATCCATTGAAGACGTTAGCAACCAATTGAGCGTCTGGATGAGATCGGAGTTCGACAGACACAAAGGATCATTCATGCTGTTGCTGTTGCCGAGATCGCCATGAACTTGATGAGCTTGAGGTTGTGCATCCATTTTTCAGAAATTGAACAGTTGCGCGACTTCGGATCTTATCCGTGTCGCTCTGATACCATGAGAAGAAACCGAAATGTGAGCTTCACCAATCTTAATCAAGCTTCAATAATGGAGGTTTCTTAGTTTTCTGTTTTGGAGTTTGTTAGGAAGAAAGAACTTTCTGTTATTTCATCTTCTGTATTGTAAAATGTATGTTCAGTTTACATCATGAAGCTGCTATTTATACAATAGGCTTCTATACGGAATTACAAAACTACCCTTCCTCTTCCTTTCTAATTACTGTCATCGTTATCATCCTCATTAGAATGACTTACCCGAGATGGGCAATTTGTAAGCTTGTTATCAAGGTAGGAATTTGGCACTTTGGCTGATTCCCACTAAATATCACATATTGGATACCCAAATATGTTTGTTTGTTTTTTTTTTCTTTTTTTTTAAATTAGAAAAAAATTCAGTCAGGACGCGCCTAACCGATAGCATTCTAACGGATGAGGTCTATGAGACCTAAATTATTGGCTATACCAACACCCTTGGTAGAGCGGAAAAGGTGTGCAACCTTGTCCACCACTCTATTACCACTACGGGGTACATGAGAGAAAGAGACCTCTCGCATATTTTGTAGGAGTAGTTTAATGTCGGACATTATCAATTCAATTTCTCAAGGATAATGTTTTTCGAACTTTAGGTGGTTTATAATTATCAACGAGTCACCTTCAATGCCCTTTTTTACTTAATTTACGTGGTAACCTTGAGTTTTTACATTTTGTTGCACAATGCCCTTTTTTTAAAGTTTTTGGGCAAAAAAGTTATGTTTTAAACTTTCAAGGAGCACAATTGGGATTGTGCACGATACCGGAGGAGGAGCAAGCACACTTGCTCGACGCCTTGACCATTGCAAAGGTCTTTCGACACCTTCTCCCTCTCCATTGACCTCCTATTATCTCTAGGGATGAATTTGTCATCGTCAATCTCTGCTACCTACACATGAGCAGTGGCGAAGCCAGGGCAACATTAAGGGGTGGGCGAGATTTAAAGAACCCGAAAGCATAAATTGATATACAAATTTTACACCAGCAAAATCATTGTAAAAAGTGTTCAGACAGTCAATTTACAATCTAGTGAACTAATTAGTGTTTTTCTTTTTGTCAAGAGTGAACTAATTAGTAAAACGAACAACTATTTTCAAAACTTAAAAGAACAACTCAATACAAAATTATTCTAAATTATCGAATAACATAAAAGAATAAGCTCATATTTTCTGATATATATATCTCCAATCACTAATAGTGGCAAGCCAAGAATGCTTTTTTACAAAACATCGGGCTAATGTGGGGACTAAGGGACAATTTCAACACATTTATCATAACAAGCATGAAAACTAGTTAGGATTTAAAGGGAATGGAAGCAAAAAACTAATTAGGGTTTGAAGGAATGGGAGCAAAAAATAAAAAACAAAAAATAAAAACGGAAATTTCACGAGGTACCCCGAGGTATCGCTTAATTCACGTAGTGACCAATTTTTTTACACCTTTCACGTGGTGCCCCTGAGGTTATATATCCTTTCACCCCGTGCCCTTATCCCTATTTTTTTAACACTTCCGTTAGTTGAAAATTAAAAAAAAATCAATTGAATTACAGAGTAAAAGAAGGGGGAAAGAAGAAGAACTGAAGATGCACAGAAGGTTGAACAGAAAATCAAACCACCAGTCCATCACCACAAACCAGGTGGAGTTCAAATTAAAAAAAAAACTAGGGAGGCAGGCTGTTGGTGGCCGAAGAAGGTCAGACAGGGAGGAAAACGCACAGTAGAAGTGGGGCTACTGTGGGCGGAGCTACTGGTCGCCGGCATCGGTTCTGGTGGGGACTCGGGGGAGGCAATGCTGACCATGGACTCGTCAACTTTGATTCTTTGAAAAGGCGAATCTCAATTCGATTTTCAGATTTTACCGAAAATTAGGGTTTAGGTATGATGTTTTGTGCAAAAATTTGGTATGCAGGTACAGGGAATCGCAACCCCATACCTCTCAATTTCCCTAATGCGGCGTCGAATTCTTCAATTGAGGCTGTCAATTTCTTCTTCCAGTTCGAAGGATGAACAATGGAGGAAAGTAAATGGAGAAATTAATGCTCTTTGTTCGACGAGGATGACGATGAGATGCGGGGTTAAGGTTCAATTTGGGAGGATGAAGGGTGAGCAAGCAGGGAATTAGGGCCAGGGTTAGGGTTCGAAATGAACCAGACAAAGGTTAGGGACGATGAAAATGGATGCGGGGACGGAGCCGTGGTGCTGCCAAACGTTTCGATAAAAGACTAGCTCAATGGGAGATGGAGTCGTTGGCCAAGGTTTGACTAAAAGCCATATAGCCAAAGACTTTTTATTTAGTTCTTATGTGTATAGCAATTTTGAACAGCTTTTGTGAAGTGTTCTTTTGGTGTGGGTGGGGTTTCATTTGGTACACCATGGATGAGAAGATGGATCGTTCTTCTGTTGGTTTGTGGTGATGGACTGTCTACTTCTTTCCCCTTTTTTTACTTCGTAATTCAATTGATTTTTTTTTAATTTTCAACTAACGGAAGTGTTAAAAAACAGGAACAAGGGCACGGGGTGAAAGGATATGTAACCTTAGGGGCACCACGTGAAAGGTGCAAAACAATTGGTCACCACGTGAATTAAGCGACACCTCGGGGGTGCCTCGTGAAATTTCCGAAATAAAAATTTCATTTTTTTTTGGGTGGGCTGGGGCCCATACCAGCCCACCCCGTGAGGAGGCAGGTAAAAAGGTGAAATAAATTGAATGTGTTGTCAACACTTGAGAATCGAAGGTTGTCTCACTTGTCTCTACCGCTTCAGTAACCATTACATCAACTAACACTTTGTTTAACTTTACATTATATTTAATATCTACTAAAATTATTTAATAGAAAATTTGTCAATGGCAACACTAGGTACGAAACCATAAATTAAAATTCGGGTGGGCTAATAAAACCCTTAATTTAATAACTAAGGTTGTGTTTGGTAAGATTTTTTTTTTATTAGGTAATAATTCGGATGAGAAAACCCTATCCGAAAGCATCCTGTCGGATGAGGTCAAGAAGACCTGTGTCATTGTATAAATTCGGTCCCCTGGTAGAGTAGCAAAGGTGTGCAACCCTATCTGCTACCCGGTTACCAGCACGGGGAATGTGGGAGACTCCAATATTTCTTATACCTAGGAGAATGGCTTGGACGTCCGACATTACTAATTCTATTTCCCAGGGGCAGTTAGTATGGGTACGTAAAAAGTCTGTAATAATCTTTGAATCCCCTTCTATGATTAGGTCGTTGATCTGTAGGTCTCTGGCCTTTTCCACTCCCAGTCTTAGGGCAAGTGCTTCCGCCATAATAGGAGACTGGCCACCAATAACCTTACCCCCGATGCTAATGGGATTGCCTATCCAATCCCGAATAATGTAACCTATAGAACTTTGTGAGGCCGATATAAATGATTCATCAAAGTTTAATTTGTACTTACCCAAGGGAGGTCTTTTCCAGTAGTTGGTATTTTTGGTGTTTCTAGAATGGTTTTTCCCCCACTATGGATAGAGGGATCTCCCTCCCCATTTTTATTCGAGTTCAACTTACATGCTCTTTTCCAGTTTCCGATATTTTCCATTACTAACTTCTTAAGACCCTCGAAAGAAGGGATGTTGGCATTTCTGAAAATAATTTGGTTCCGGACAAACCAAACTGTCCACCATCTGAATATTATGTTTTGTTTATTTTCTTTCGAGAGAGAAGTGCCTAGTAGCTGTAGTATTTGCTCCATGTCTCTGTTTTGTGATAGAAGAGTGTTGATTTTTGTGGATATTTCCCTAGGAAATTGCTGCTGAAAGTTATTGAGGGGGCATTCTAAAAAAAGGTGAATATCATCTTCCGAGGGGTGATTGCAAAAAATACATGTTGTAGGTACAGCAACACCCTTTTGGGATAAGCGTGTAGCTGTGGGTAAGCCTTGTTGTTTAATTCTCCATAAGAAGTTTTGGATTTTAGGTGGAGCGTCGATTTTCCAAATCCAGTTAAAGTCATCAGATGTTATCTGTGGGTTGTAAGTAATAAAGTTATAGGCACTCGTCGTTGTAAACCAACCCTTTTTAGCATGGTGTTTGATGGGAGGTGTGGACGGGGGGTCAGGAGATGCGAGTTGTGTTTATTCCCTAAAATTGAAACCTTGAGCCCCCGAGGTTTAGGAAGTTTTGCTTGAGGTTTGTTCCAAATTGCCCTCCATCTTGCCCTTGCATCCATCTCGCTCTCGCCTTGAAACTTGTCATCCATGGCTGCTGTCAGTTTGCCCTCGCCACCGTCTCACCCTCCTCGCGTTCGCTCTTGCTCTTGCTGTGTTTTCTACTCGATGCCGAAGGTGCTCCCTGTGAGCTTTCTGCCGGCTGTGGTGATGACCAAGGGCAGTAAAGCGGCCACTATTGGCTCCGATCCTCTATTTAATTGTAGCGATTTCACCTTGTTTGATGACAGAGGGAATCTGGTCTACCGTGTTGATAACTACCTCGCCAACAACAAAGGCGAGATTGATTGATTTTGTGAGAAACAGATTCAAATTCGACTTCGAATTTGGAATTGAAATTGTTGAAATTGGTAATGTTGATTCTACCTTGATGATATGCATATATATATGTGATATATTTTTATATGATGGAAGACAAATAATATCAATCTGTTTATATATGCGAATATATTTATTGGGATTTATATTTAAATTAGTTGTTGGAGATTTGTGCAGGATTTGATTTGGTTATTGGAGATTTGGGGTTGACTTTCTAGAAGATTCTTTGAGGATTTTGTGGAGCAATCTTCAAATTCAAAAGATTGTTGGTTTGTTGAGATCTTTAAGAGATTTAGTTGAACCAATCTCCATCTGCCTTTAACGTTTCAAAACAAATCATCAGTACCAAAACAGAGTCAAGGCCTTACTGAAAGGCAAAACCATGGTTTCCAGGTTTTGGTAAGGCCTTACCAATACCGACTCAAATTTTACACGAGCTCAGTTTTAATGGGCTTATTATTTCGACCTTATTTGGACCAATATGTTATTGGGCTTAGATTTATTTTATGGACATGTTATTTGCTCAGGTTTTGTTTTTAGTTGCTTTTGGTTGATTTGCTTTGAGATTTTATTTACTAACCTACGTAGATATTAATTTGTTTGTTGAGATCTTCAAGGGATTTGATTTGACCAAGCCTTCAGCCTTCAACGTTTCAAATCAGATCAAATCCCAGGCGTTTCTCTTCGATGTTATAGGAACTGATTCGGCGCCTATCACTCTGAAGTTCAAACGTTCAAATCAATTCAAAATTCGGATGGATGGGCTGGCCTTTATAAGGAGATAAAGAGGATGGCAGAATACAAGCTTCACCCTCTGCGCATACAAGTTCTCCTGCAATCTCTTGTCTCCTATAACAATCGATCTCACATCTCTCTGTGCTTTGAGCGTTGATATTTGTTTGAGTGTGTGAGGTTTCCATTGAGCTTTATCGTACAATTCATTAGGATTATACTAAGGGTACATCTCTACCCAAACGTATGAGATACTTCGGTATCGGTAGAACTTTGTTTCAATGGTGTGTTTGGGTTGCTAGACAGGAAGTTAGTTTAGAAGAGGGAAACTCTTCTAAAGGTTGTATCTAGAACTCATAGGAAGAATTGAAATAAAGTTGTGTTGAATCCTACGGGTTGGACAACCCTAGGCGGGGACGTAGGCAAGTTGAGCCGAACCTCGTTAACTGTTCTTTATTTTCTGTCCTTTGCATTGCTTTCTATTCGCTATTCTTGTCTTAACTCGTTTCTGTTTTTCAGATAAGGTCTTATCTTTGGTGGTAAGGTCTTACAGTTTTTCATATTGCGAAAAGTTGTCATACTCTATTCATCCCCCCCCCCTCCCTCTAGAGTATTTGTCTACTATTTATTTGCCTATTCCGCACTTCAGCTATTCGGAAATTGTTTGTTAACAAGCAAAGATTGAGCAAATGGACGATGAAGCTTCGGGAAGAAGAAGGCCATGGACAATGAAGCTTGGTGGTGCTGCTGTTTCGATTGGCATTGATATGGGGAATCGACTGATTGTGGAGAATGGAAGCAAGGAGGGGTAAAACAATAGAGGGTATTTTTGTCATTTTCATAACAAATACATCTTCCAAACCGCCTAACAATCAAACATCATTCATATTTTTTACAAGATTATTTTTTAAAAGAATCTTCACCTTCCACATCTCCATAATCTAGAAAAAAAAATACCCCACCTCTAAAAACACCTCTACATAAAAAAACATTTTTACCAAACATAACCTAAATGTACAATTTTTATTAATTTTCCTTAAATTTTTTACATATTATTTTATTTTTTTTAAATGGGTGGGCTGAAGCAGACCCCGACACCCAGCATGCCCCTCGGTCTAAGCGTGACCACTACCTCGTGTGTATTCACCCTCACCGACCACTTTCTCCATATCCAAACCACCTTAAATTTGATTAGTCCCACAGGATATCCTAGAGGGGTGGGTGGCATGAAATCTTTGTTTCAAAGAAAATTATAATTTTCTTTGAAACAAAGAAAATATGTGTAACATTAGCATAATTTTTGTTTCGTGCAAGTTGTAGGCGTACGCCTACAACTTTACAAAAGGTGGTTTGGATATGTGTAGCATAATTTTCTGCAACGCCTACAACCTTACAAAAGATTATAATTTTCTGCAATACTTACAACCTTACAAAAGATTATAATTTTCTGCAACATGTACAACACCGATCACGTTCAAGGTTGTAGGTGTTGCAGTGCCATCCTCTACAACACTTTTGTATCCGACCAAAAAAAAAATGAATACTTTTGTAAAAAAAAATTAAAAGAAAATTATAATTTTTTTAAATGTGATTTCTAATTGGGAAAATAAATTCTAATTGAAAAAAAAATTGCAAGAATAAAAATTAATAGATTTTTTTTTTAAATGTTCTCAAATCCATCGACCATCATACCTAATTCAAGAACCCTAACCCTAATTATAACAAAATCGAACATCAAAAGTGGCAATTGACACATCATAAATCAGTTATTCATTAGTTTAAGCTTAATCAAATTCAGGCGGTTCGAATTCAACAAAAAATGAGAGATAAAAATGTAGAGCAAAAGAGTTAGACGCCTTGCTATATACACCCCAAATCATGCACGTCCTTAAGGACGTGCATGGTTAAAAGGGGTTAATTAATTTTTTTTAAAGGTTAATTAGTCACAAGCCTTGCACGTCCTTAAGGACGTGCAAATCCTTAACCCGGATTTGCGGTGTATATATCAACACCCAGAGTTAGATGAAGTGGACGCATAGAGAAAGAAGTAAAGAAAGGGTGTGTTCAATTTCTACTTTTATTTTTGAGTAAATTACACATAACCACCCTTAAATTATGGCACTTTTTACATAACCACCCATAAAAACTTAAATTACAGTAAACCACCCATAAATTTGACTTGTTTTTATAAGACCACCCACACATTAAACCTCTATTTGTTTTGTTTAAAACGACTAAAATACCCCTAATTCAAACTTATTTGTTTCTATTTTGTAAAGGAAAGATGTTGCATGTATATAAGGGCCTGTTTGGATTCCCAAGTGATTATGCTTATAAGCATAATCACTTTAAAAGTGTTTGACTACAAAAATTATAAGGTATTTAAAATAATGGAATTTTAAAATAAAATACCTTATAAATTGTGTCAATTAATTATATTAAGTTTATAAGGTAATTACAAACTTAACACAATATTTAGTATTTTATTTATACAATCTATGTAATATTTTATTTTAAAATTACGTTATTTTAAATATCTTATAATTTTTTTTAACCAAACACTTTAAAAGTGATTATGCTTATAATTAGCATAATGCATTGGGAATCCAAACACACCCAATATAATTAATTGACATAATTTATAAGGTATTTTATTTTAAAATTCTATTATTTTAAATACCTTATAATTTTTTTAGCCAAACACTTTTAAAGTGATTATGCTTATAAGCATAATCACTTGGGAATCCAAACAGACTCAAGTGTTTGGATTCCGACTGTATTATGTTTATAATGCAACATAGACAAGGTCGTCTTTGGTAGACAAAAAATTTAAGGTAAATTAAGGGTGGGTGTGGATTCCACAATTTATTAATTATATATAATGTAATAGTTTATCCCGATGTATGTGATTATTTGGTTAAATTACTATTTTACCTCAGTTTTATGAGATTTTTAGCTATACAACCAACGGCTCACATAAACCGAGGTAAATAATTGACTTAAAATTAAAATGGAATGGAATTCAAACCCACCCTAAATACTCCAACCAATATATATCTAAATTGGATTTGCAATGTTTAGAGTCGATACTTGCAATACCTCCTAACACTCTCCCCTGCTTCAAATGTTGAATAAGATAGGGTAAATTAGCTCATATCTTAAATAACAAACCATATCATTGAAAAAATAAGCTAAGCTTTTTTTTGGTAAACAAAAATAAGCTAAGCTTCTACATATCATTTGACAAATTAGCCGAACATGAATAATTTTATTATAATTTATCATTTTTTAAAATAAAAGTAAAATCGGATTATTTAACAAATGGGAAGTTTTATGAAAATAAATCATTGCATTAAATACAAATAAGCTTGAATTAAGGGTATTTTAATCCTTTTAAACAAAACAAATAGAGGTTTAATGGATGGGTGGTCTTATGAAAAGATAACTAATTTATGAGTGGTTTATTGTAATTTAAGTTTTTATGAGTGGTTATGTGAAAAGTACTATAATTTACGGATGGTTATATGTAATTTACTCTTTATTTTTTTCCCTAATTTGTCAAAAAAGTTTTAGTTTTTTTTTTTTTTTTTTTGGGTTCAAAACCTACTGTTTTATCATACTCGGGAATGTTTGATGGAAGGTGAGATAAATCAGTAAAATAACTCTTGTACCTTAACCAGAGATCTCGAGGTTAAACACTAAGATAAATCATGTCTTACAATTTTATGATGTAGGGAGTGGGTCATTAGTGATTTCGATGCAGCAAATTGTACATGATAGAATAAGGCATTTGACAAAACAAAAGCTCGCCATAACAAGATCGGGCATTCGTTGGCTCTCCATGTCATGTTTGACACTCCCGCCCTGAACAAAACTGAGACTTAGCTGCCATCCGGCTCTGATCAATCAGAGACGTCGACAATGTCATCATCTTTCATGTACTTCTCCTGCACTGCTGCCACTGTGGAAGATTTCGTTAAGGAGCGTAAAAAACGGACAGTAATTCTCAATGTGAAAACGAAATGAAGATAAAGACATGTCATAGATAAGGATATCTGTAATAATCCCAATCAGTTTGACGAACTGCAATTTTGCTGAATTCCACCGCGCTTGCATCTATGTCAGCGAAGATATACCCATTGGTCTTGTCGATCAGCTTGACCAGATTTCCCACACTCTCTTTATCCTGGAAATTTACGAAAAAAGCTAAGAATCTTCCATATACAGAGAGATTAAAGAAGAGGTAGAAGGCCAACGTGCCTGGATATCAAGTGTCGTGAAATCCACTAGACTGTAATCTTCTATAACCTCACATAGCTCCTTAGTAAGCTTCCTAAAAAAAAGAGATTTGGTTTTTATTACAATTACTAAGGCATGTGGTTTTTATTAACATAAAGGAAGCTTAACCATACCTGTATTTTGCAGCTCGGGGATCTTGATCAAGGCAATTTTGCAAGTACGACAAATCTTGGGCATCCGTATAGAAATCAAGGTTGAAAGCTGTAATAAGAGGGCAATCGTCAGTAGCAAGTAATAAAAAAGAAGATGTTTTTAAGCTGTTGAATTAAGTGGAATGTCAAGAACTCACCCAGCTTTCCGTAGCTCTCAATGAGATCAATCTTGGACAGGACATTTACATGGGGAAGCTCTAAATGAAGCATGGTTGATAAGGAGAGCATCAAAGCACTTACATACTTTCCAGCGTCACTGCAGAGATGAGCATCCACTAAATGTACAGCAGTCAACTGCATAAATACGAAAGAAAATCGGCATGCATCTTAAGGGTCAAGCAAGCAATATACCAAAATGTGTTAGGTGATACACAATTTGACATACCCTAAGGTTCAACTTTTTTATGAGCTTCATTATAACTTTCTTGGCACTTTCATGAAGGAAAAACAGTTCAACTTGGCCGGGAAAATCAAAGAGCAGATAATGATCTGCACAAAATATAAAACATTAGCTGAACAACAGCAACACCGTAAATGACAAAAGAAAGAAAACATGAAGCTTCCCAAACCAATTATAAAAAGGCAATGTTCCAACATCCACACAAAGGGCTGGTTAAAATCATTGATCAGTGCAAAGTAAATTATGTTCCAGATGATCATGAAAAGCTATTTCCAGTTAGCATAAGCTATTCAGGACAACGTTTATCTTTAACCGTCTGTTGTTGTTGTCAGAAGGATAGAGACAGTGCGATAAATGAACAAAGACAGCATTCATATATGCAGAAATGATATGCTATTGCTACAAGTACTGTAAGCGAACCTCTAATTAGTGGTTCCAGTTTGGACTCCAACCAATCAACATTCTTTTCCAGGTAATCCATACAATATACAAGACCTGTAACCAAAAAAAAATACACAAAACAGTATGAAAAGGATGAATTGCACAAGATTAAAGAAAGTAAAACACAAGAATGAAGAATCCATTCATGAACTACATAAGAAGTTGCTAAGGCAGTTTCACAAGTCTCCGGTAAGATTTGCGACAAGAAGCTTCAGTACAGCTCACAGCATAGACTACATTCTTATCTACATATTCAATGATTCCCTCTAATAACTGAAAAGTTCTTACAAAGTAAACTGAATTGAGTTGATGCTATGAACAAAATGATCAATTCCAGCAATTTCAATGTGCTTGAATAGAATTGGGAGGGGGGCAAGCTGACCTCCATTAGGGCCAAGTGAATGCTCAATCATCACATCACTAAGCTTGATCAAGTCCTCTATATTCACAGCACAGTCATACCTATTTAACATCTTAAGGAGAAATAATAATTTAAATCATCCAAAACATAACCAAAACTAAGCAGGAAAAAAAGGATACGGTAATGAATCATTGGCAGGATCCAGGTTGATAATAGCTACTTTCCTGCAGATCAATGGAGTTATCCATAAAATCATTCAAAATTTCATTCCAACAAACCACAAAAAATTCTAAATTACAGAAAAGGAATTAGTTAGAGATCTACCGGCCGATTAGATTGAGAAACTGAGACATGCCATTGCAATAAGTGGTCTTACCGGACCCTGGCGGCCCAATCACTATCTGGCCAAAAACCATCCTCCTTACGAATTCTTACCCCTCTTTTTATGCTTGTACTTTCCGGGGCTGTCCTCAAGCTAAAAGATGCGATTTCGCTGGTATGTTTAAACAAAGGTGTGAGCTTCACCTCGATCAAATCTCAGAAAAGTTGTTCAAGTGAGTGGAAAGAGGAATTAACAGATGGAGAGAAAATGAACCCTAGTGGATTGCTATCGTTTGTGCGATTGAGTGGAGTGGGTCGGCTGAGCGGCCGTAGGTGGTGATCGCCGGCGGCGATGGAGGGATAAGTGGTGGTTCGATTGACGTTTAGTGCTCAACTGGCACGGGGAGAGGGAAATTAAGGCTAGGGTTTTACGTTTCTTTTTCGGTGATGAAATTTAGGTAAATTACGGGTGGTAGACAGTATTTTACAGTTTTGTTATTTAGTTTTGGAAATTCTACCAAAATTACTTGTATAAATTATAAAATTTGTACAAAATCCCTCAATTTTTATATTTTTTAAAAAATTACTTGCATATTTTTTCAATATTTTACTTGGCTAAATTATAAGGAAGTTAATAGTTTTCAACAAACACATGTATATTTTGTTATATCAACTTTTACTTATACTGGTTGTTTTACCGCATTTTTTCGCCTGTCGAAGGATAATAGTCAAGTTTATGTGTGTTTTCTTACTGATTTTAGAGAAAAGAGAAGCAAACACAAAGAAGGCTTTATGCTCTGTAAATAGTAAAAAGTGATTATAGATATAGTTAAAGACAAACGTTTAACATTAGACAAAATTGCATCAAAACCTTTCATAAGAAAATGGAAAGCATGCATACAATCAGTCCCTATTTACAATTAAATTTGATGTGTAGGCAGTAGGTTCATGTTAATTTGCAGGAGTCTTTTGATGTTACGATGGTTCATTGTGAATTTTTTTGGTTAAATGGAAGTATATTTCATTCTCTTTATCTATTTATTTGATTTATTATTTGTTGTCAGCTCAATAAGTATGCTCTCTATTGAAAACCCAAAACCAACTACTAAACTGAAAGTTAAGGAAAAACTTCGAAAGTGAGAAAGGTAACTTCAAATACATGTATTTATGCTTTAGATCCATTATCTTAAATACTAAATGAATAGTCTTATTTAGTATTTAAGAGGTCAAGCAAATTCCTTAGAGCACCCACAATGAACATACTCCATTGGGTGTCTTACTTTAAAAAAAACTGCAACCTGACATATCAAGTTTCTTGCAGTAGAAACTAAAGGTTAAAATTAAGACATTCACCCTGCCACACACAAAAGTTTTTCTGACTTTTTTTTTTAATCTAAGATACCCAACATATAGCTAATGTGGATGCTCTTAGTCCTTTTATTTGGGATGGAGAGTTTGTGCAATCATTACTTAGCACTAAAGAGAAATAGTATGCACAACCAATTGAGTTTTGAGCTCGCATCTTTCATTCAAAGGCGAATATTTGGTTATTTTTCCTAAACCTCCAACATATTTTCTTATACCCCATGCTATAGTCGACAATCTACATGAAAAAATGATCTAAAAGTAAGTTATGTCCTTGATTATTATATTTTCTATCTCAATATCAGCAGGTAACAACTATAGCTCACTTCACATGATGTATACCAATATCCTTTTTGATTCTAACATCATAGTTAATCACAACTTTCCATTTTCATTCTATACAGTCAGATAAATTTCAAGGCACATCTTTCGAACATTAACTCACAGATTCACCGTTTTAAGAATATGTTACTTCATTAATTTAAGCTTTTTTCATGAAATATAATTAGGAAAGTCATAGAATAGTTACATTGTTGATGGGTAATGTCACACAACAAGATGCTAGTAATTTACAACGCTAAGGTTGGTGCCAGTTAAAGAAACAAAAAGAAGTTCGATGAATATCTCCTACAACTTTCAAGGTAGAATTGAGATTTTAGAAGTGCGGGTGTTATTTGTTAAGAGATCCAGCTTCAATGCATATCACCATCCTCCATTCCCAGTTACAATAGAAAAGAATAATAAGGGCTTGGTGTTATCATAAAGATAACTAATGAAAATAACTATGCGTTTGAAAAGGTGAAAAAAAAAACGGAATTGCTATGTGCACGGGCAATTTATCGCAAGGTGTACGGAAAGCGTTCGCAAACACGTAGAACGGATGCGCGTAGGTGGGTCCCAGACGCAACCGCACAGTGCACGTCCGTGGATGCTAGCAACAGATGCGCGAAGGTGGGTCCCACGCAACGGCGCAGTGCGCGTCCGCGGATAGGCCGCAATCCGCGGTTGCAATTTTTTTTATTTCCGCAACCGCAGACTGTGAGTTTGCGGATTTCCGCAAACTCACAATCCGCGATTGCGTTTTTTTTTAATTTTTAATTCGATTACGATAATACGGATAAATATTCTCTATGATTACGGATAAATATTAACGATATTTGACCGTATCGCGTTGATCTAAATTTTAGATATGCGATAAGATATCGCGTTTTAAAGATAATTTAGGATAGATATATTTGGATATAAATATATTTTATTTCCTAGAATATTTATCGACGATCTCTATATATAACCTGCGTGTTTAGAGCACAAGTATCTCAACAATTTAACCTTTCTCACGAAGAGATTGGTAGATCATCTTCATCTGACGAAGACATAGGGAGAAATTTAGGATATTGGAAATATTCGCTTCGCGAGAAAGGTTAAATTGTTGAGATACTTGTGCTCTAAACACGTAGGGTATCGTAATCGAATTAAAAATTAAAAAAAAACCCGCAATCGCGGATTGTGAGTTTGCGAAAATCCGCAAACTCACAGTCTGCGGTTGCGGAAATAAAAAAAATTGCAACCGCGGACTCGTAATTCGCGGTTGCGAAAATTTTAAAAAAAAAATAATAAAGCGCGGACTCGTAATCTGCGATTGCCGTTAACTACCGTGTATTGGGCGATATATTGACCGTGTGCATAGTAGCCCAAAAAAAAATAAAGTAAGAACATGGACCTAATCGGGGGTTTGTTCTACAAGAAGCCTTTTCCTATAAAAAAAAAAGAAAAAGAA
This sequence comes from Persicaria maculosa, assembly GCA_963922045.1. NCBI lineage: Eukaryota > Viridiplantae > Streptophyta > Magnoliopsida > Caryophyllales > Polygonaceae > Persicaria > Persicaria maculosa. The sequence continues at coordinate 41,659,443 of OY998269.1, forward strand.
AGCATTGGCATTGAAATATATCAATACTACCACGGTAATCATTCATCAACTTATTCAACATTGTCCCAATACATAAATCCCTAATAAATACCTAAAATAAATATACGAATTTTTTTTCAAAATATTCATAAAAAAATAAATATTTACGATAATATTCACATGTCTAAACTATTTACAAAAATATTCATTTTTTACAGGTTAGACAGAGACATGCGGTATGAAACCGTGTTTCATTCAAAAGCCCCTTAAATTTAAAACCGAAAGAAAAGCAAAAAAAATAAGTTAAAGAAACGTGGTTTGAAACCGCGTTTTATAACCAATTTTAAATAAAACGCGACTTCAAACCGTGTTTATATCACATTATATTTTTAAATATAAAAAAATTATAAAAAAAAACAAAGAATAGTAAAACGCGGCTTCAAGCCGCGTTTTACTTTCACAAAAAAAAGAAGAAGAAAGAAGCCTGAGATGCAGGAACTCTTCATCTTCCCCAAATTGGAGGGTAACAACCCGCACCACCACCGACCAGGCGACCACCACTACTTCCCCCTACAAGCCCGCCCGCTCACCCACCACCATTCCACACCACCGCATCCCCTCGCTGCCACCCACCGCCGACTATTCACTACGAAGGACCACGTACACGCTGGAGGACGAGAAACGAGAGCGACGTACGCCGTCGGGGAGGAGGACGAGAGCGACGCCAACGGGGAGCTTCTGGTCGGTGGTGGTGCGGGCTGTTACCCTCCAATTTGGGGAAGAAGAAGAGTTCCCACAGATGCAGGCTTCCTTTTTTTTTTGGTGAAACTATTTTTTTTTAATTTTTTATATTTAAAAATATAATGTGATATAAACGCGGTTTGAATTCGCGTTTTAAATTTGAGGGGCTTTTGAATGAAACACAGTCTCAGACCGCATTTCTCTGTCTAACCTGCAAAAAATGAATATTTTTTTAAATAGTTCAGACGTGTGAATATTATCGTAAATATTTATTTTTTTATGAATATTTTGGAAAAAAAAATCTAAATATACAACTACTCAAACTTAAATCTTTCTCGTATCATTTTTTACACCAAATAGAAAAAATATCGTGAAGAGAGTAGATAAAAAAGACGTTACCTAGATGACAGGAGAAACATAGAGATACGGGAGTCGCAAACCCGATGAGAGAAAACCCCCAATTCCCTGACGCTTCAGTTGAAAGGAACCCTAAAACACAAATTGCTTCCAAATCCCGTCAAATTGACAGGAAAACTCATAAATTCCACACAAATTCTGTTGTTCCTCTGCAAAGGATTAAGAATGATTCGGAAAATCTCCGAGGTAGTAAATGCAAGAGTATGGGAAGAGGAGGAAAAGTACGAAGTTGGTGGCTACAGGGCCGGTTGAACAGGACGAGGAAATGTAGAGTTGTGCTTTGTGAAAGGAGTTCCCAGTGGTTTAGTGGCCTTCGAAGAGACTGGTGGTGGTGGGCTGTGGTTTGGTTTCTTCCGCCACAAGGAAAAATTAAATTCGAAGGGTGTTCTTCGACTGATTGTAAGCGTGGGGGTGTGATTCGGAATCTGTACGGGTGGGTTTTGATTTGCTCACCGAGTGAAGGCCGATTGCAAAGGTACGACTGCTTGCTATATACTGTCAGATTTCAATACCTTCGATTCATCTATAAAAGGAGTGACAAAGTGAATGTTTGGCACCACAATCTTTCCCCTTTTCTTTCAATCTCTTTCCAAAATAACCTCTGTTGCTTGTCTTGTCGAGGAAAAATGGTGGATAGGGCCCAACTGAAGGGCAAACAGAAAGTGACGGAAGACCCAGTGGTGGAGGGCTCGGGTGGGAGTCCTGATGCTGCTCCGATACCAAAGCCCACGGCTTCCAACAAACACTCCAAAGGGGGACCTGGCCCTGCGGAGAAGGGGTCACACCCTGCTTCTAAATCTGGGAAAGGGAAGACCAAGCTGCCCTTTGATGTGGCTAAATACAAGGCTCGTCTGGCCGGAGTGCGCGAGAATATTATCAACCTTCGGAGCACCACCTTGTACGCTACTATCATTGGTGACCCGCTGGACATAAGAGAGATACGCAAGAAAATCAGGTTCGACTGGAAGTTTCTGGAAGGAAGCTTTCAGATAATACCCATGGCGAACAACTGGTTCGAAATCAAATTTGGCCTCCCTCAAGACCGAGATCGGGTATGGAATGGTAGGCCATTCCATATTCAAAGCCAATTGCTGCTGCTTAAAGAATGGCGTCAGGGATTCGATCCCATGTCTGAGCCGATCACAATCTTGGACATGTGGATCCGTATTCCTGGCCTTCCAGCCGAGTATATAAGCGAGGAAGTCCTGACTTCCATTATCGAAGAAAATGGCCTTGGAAGTGTACTCAAGTTGGATGCTTTTACAGCTAAAAGGAAGCGGGTTCGCTATCCGAGAATTTGCATCACAGTTGATATCACCAAAATCCCCAACAAATGCGTGCCGGTGCCAAATGAGCATGATCAACTTGTGGAATTCCCGGTATGGTTCGAGGAATTTCCGAAAGGGTGTGGCAGTTGCGGCGGCCAGGACCACTTCTTTACAGACTGTCCCCAGCGGAGGGGTCCTCCTTCCACTCCTGCACCGCCCACTTCGCAGCCAAACGCGGATGCTCCTGGTGGGGTGGATGCTGTCCCAGTCGACGATGACCCTAAGGACTGGATCCATGTTGCATCTAGGCACAAGAAAAATGCCCCCGCTGATATGAAGATAGGCAATTCAAAGTCTGAGCTGTTTAAATGTGTCGGAATCAATGCGGTTCGAACTGATTCTTCATCTTCTCGGCAGTCTGTACATTCGGGGAGTCACTCCTCCTCCCGAATTGGTGGTCCACTTGCGCCTGGTCAGACTTCTATTCTTGGCATTGGGGAAATCATCCCTGTTCCGCCCCAGTCACTGCCGCCAATGCCTGCGCTCCCAGATGATGAGTCCCTTAAGGAGCTACTCGCAACCCCGGAGCAACCCTTTCTATTTTCCGATAATGATGAGGATCCCATGCTCTTTGAGGAATATGTTGAAGAGCCTCCGTTGGAGGGCTTTGATCCCGTGCTCGCATACACTCAAGAGGAATATGAAGTCTTCCTGCAGGATATTCCTCCTGGTCAGGAATTCGAGCTACCCGATCTAAGCAACCCGGAGGCCCTTGCAGCATCCATTAGAGCTACCCCAGGTCTATTCTCGTCAACCTCTGCTGCTGCAAAACAAATGGAAAATCTTGAAGTTATCACTAATTCTAACTCTGAATCAAGCAAAAGGAAGGGAGGATCCGGGGACGGCGACACTGCTTCATCACCTCTGATGGGAGGCAGCGTCAAGAAATCTCGCCATGTGTAAATCAACGGAATGTGGGCTTGTGATGGTACTAGGGGAGCTACCACTCACCCTGAAGCCCAAGTATGCAGTATCCCCTATAATATTAACATTTTGGGTTTGGGAAAAGCTTGTTTCCAGTGTGCTTCTCCCACCCTCGGCATTTATAATGAAGCAGCAGCATTTGTGTATGCAACTAGTAGTTGTAAGGTGTTTGTATGATATGACTGTTAGTCTGGTTATGTATGTATGTAATCCGAATGCTAGATGTATCCATGGAACTACGAGTGTCCCTCGTTTGCTGTCGTCACGGGGGCTGCTCAACAACAACAACAACAACAACAACAACAACAACAACAACAACAAGCCCAGTATATCCCGCTCAAAGAGCAGGGTCTGGGGGGTCGAATTGTACGCACCCTTTCCCCGACTAGGTCGAGATGGTGCTGCTCATATTGTATTATATTGCAATGAATATCAAATGGTGTGTATGATAATCAATGTCTTCTATGGCTTCTACTTTCCTTTTATTGCTTATGCTTGGAGGAATGTTGAATATATGCATCTTGTCAATCTGGCCTCTTTGTTACGGGGGGGATTTAGTTGGAAATCTGTGGAGCTCCATTTCTTACTTGCTAGGGTGGGTTTGGTCCTCTGCAGCCGGTTACTCGCTTCTTGCCAAGTTCGCTTCTTGTGCCGCGGGGATCTGCCGGCTCTGCAGTTGATGGTCCTGTCGCTAGCCTTTGCTCCCCATGAGCAAGGTTTCTCCCATGAGTGGTTCTTTTATCCCACTAATACAACCATTAGATTAAATACCCTCTACACCTCCTACTTCCGAGAAGGTAAACAAATTGTGCTTGTTATGGGTAAGCTGCCAAAACTATGGATTATAGGAGGCACACACATGTATACAAATGTTGGCAATCATACAACCTGGGGGTGTACACATACATCTCTCATTAACAAGATACAACCCAAACTCACCCAAGTAAGGAGAATTAGTACATCATACAAAGATAAGAGACATCAATCCAAGCAAATGGTATTAAAGCTGTTGTGCCAACAATCGTTTCAAACCAGCCTACCACATGTTATCACCCATCTTATACTGCGGAAGGTTACCCTAACCGACCCAGTTATTGAACTAAAGCTATGAAGATCAGTTATTGGAATTGCAGGGGTATTGGTAGAAGGACATTCTGGATTGATATCAACATGCGGTGCAAAATGGAACACATTCAGATGTTGGCCTTAGCAGAGACAAAAACTGAAACCATTCCTGACGAAAATGTCTGGAAGCGAGCTGGGTTTGATAAGTCAGTCTGGTGTCCGGCTGTGGGGCGAGCTGGTGGATTAGGACTACTGTGGAAAGAAAATGCCCTATTACATATATCCATTGATGTTGTGATCCAGCTTCCCAGAGTAATAGCAGTTAAGTATACCAACCTCATGAAGAACTTCTCTTGTCTAATCTGGTTTATATATGCCCCCCCACAAGAACAGGATAAAGATGATTTCTGGAATTGGCTCACACAAGCAATTTGCCAAGCAACGCTCCCATGTATGGTGATGGGAGACATGAATGAAATCGCCTGCTTCTCTGAAAAGGTTGGTGGTGCACAACCAAGCTCCGGCCGACTACGCCGCCTAACAAATTTTAAACACTCTTGTTCCCTACTAGAAATTCCTTCTTGGGGGAATACTTATACATGGAGGAAAAAACAGGGAGATGATAACAACATTCACGAGAAACTGGACAGAGTACTTGTCCAACATACAATCCTCCAAGAATTCCCTCTTCTTTCTACAAAAAATGGGGCCTTCTCCCACTCCGACCACTGTCCTATATCCATAGAGTTAACGACAGACTTACTATTTAAACCCCCACCATTTAAGTTTGAAAATTTTTGGATTCATCGGAAAGATTTCAAAAACATTGTTAAACAATCATGGCGGCTTGATTGCCCAGGGTCTGCGATGTTTAAATTGATGCGGAAAACGCGACTGCTTAAACAAAAAGCGAAAGATTGGAATAAACGTACATTTGGTAATATTTTTAGACAACTCGTGGAGGTTGATGATCAGCTCCTGTCTATCCAAAAAGCACAAGCACGAACACATAATTTGGCAATGCAAGCAAAGGAAAGAAAATTAGTTAATAAGAAGGAAAAGCTTCTGATGTTTCAAAAATCTTATTGGAATCAAAGGGCAAAAACAAAACACATTAGATTAACTGATGCGAACACTGCCTATTTCCATCGAGTGGCTTCAGGAAAACGAAATAGAAAATTGATACGGAACATTACCACAGCCGAAGGAACCCAAATCGTCGGGGATTTAAATGTCAACAACGAAATCCGAAACGACTTCCAAACCAGATTCCGCAAACAACCCATTAACAAGGATAAATTAGAAGAGTATCTTCAACTAATAAGAGTTCAAATTTCTGATGATGAGAATAACATGTTGATCACCACCCCAACTAATGGCGAAATTAAAAAAGCGGTATTTTACCTTGGAAAGAATAAGTCACCAGGCCCTGATGGGATGACAGTTGAGTTCTACAAATCGTATTGGGATATTGTAGGCCCATCAGTTATCCGTGCGGTGAAAAGTTTCTTTCACTCAGGTAAAATTTTAAAACAAATAAATCATATTTTCATCACATTATTACCTAAATGTGATAATCCTACGACAACTGCGCATTACAGGCCTATCAGTCTATGCTCGACCATATACAAAATTATTTCCAAAACGAGAAAAGGTAAAGAGGGATGGATAGCGATAAAACTAGACATGGAAAAGGCTTACGATAGAGTGGACTGGGAATTCACTGAACAGATCCTACGGAAATTTGGGTTTCACAACACTTTTATCCAATGGATAATGGAATGCATAACAACAGTTTCTTTCTCGATTCTTGTTAATAATGGACCCACTGACGTCTTCTACCCTTCAAGAGGGTTACGACAAGGCGACCCATTATCCCCGTTCCTGTTTATCTTAGGAGCAGAAATTCTTGCCCGCAGACTTGCGACTGAGTCCACGTCCCCTGGCAAACTCATCGGTTTTCCATTCGGCAGGACTGGTCCTACTATTCTATTTCTGGCCTTCGCAGATGATATCCTTATCTTCACAAAAGGTAACGTTTCTGCGTGCAAACGTACTAAGGCTAGTCTTGATGACTACTGCCAATTATCAGGACAAAAAATTAACTACCACAAGTCAGCATTTCAAGTTACGACCGGGATTGATCGGACTCGGATAACTGAACTGGAAAACGCTCTTGGTGTTTCACAGGTAAAATCGATTGAAAAATATTTAGGGTGTCCTATAATCGACGGCAGGGTAAATAGGGATACTTTCTCTGAGGTGGTGTGTAAATCAAGAGAACAACTATGCAAGTGGCGTGCCGACACTCTCTCCCAACAAGGCCGTACTGTTCTTATTGCCTCAAACCTAACGGCAAAACCATTATACACCATGCAGAGCTTTATGCTACCATCCTCGATACACAAGGAGCTGGACCAGGTTAATCGCAGGTTTTTTTGGAACAAAGACGCACAACATACACCCCTTATTGGGTGGGACAGGATTTGTAAGCCAAAGTCGGTTTGTGGCCTAGGAATTCAGAAATTAAAAGAAATGAATGAATCTCTGCAAATGAAACTGCTTTGAAAAATCATGGCTGACCCAAATAATAGTTGGGTCCAAATAATTAAACACAAATATCTGAAAACAACGGACTTGCTGCAATACAGGAAAATAAGGAATTCCTCCTGGCAATGGTCCAAGTTGGTAATGTTGTTACCCCAGTTCAAAACAGGTCTCATCTGGTCTATTGGAAATGGCAGGTCAGTCAAATTCTGGTCTGACAATTGGATTTCTACACAACCACTTACTAACCAACAACAATGCCCCCTTATGGTCAACGCAGACGAGATGGTTAGTGACTATATAAATGGAGGGGTTTGGTGGAAAGAAAAGCTGCAGTCGGTACTGCCCCCTAACATTGTAGAAGAAATCCTTTCTATACCTCTGCCCATTAACCCCATAGAAGACAGGCTGTATTGGTGGCCGGATAGAGAAGGATGGTTTACAACTGCATCAGCATATAAGCTGCTAACTCATGTACCTGTTGGGTTAGCTAACGAAAATGCTTGGATATGGAAACTTAATGTCCCCCCTAAAATAAAATTTTTCTTATGGAAAGTAAGCCAATCTGGGTTGCCCACTAAGGTGCGTCTCACAAATCGAGGTGTTCACGTGCCTACCACCTGCGAGATCTGCAATAGCTATGTAGAAGATGATACCCATGTTTTGTTAGAATGCAGAAGTGTTCCGGCAAACCATTATCTCAATTCAGATGAAAGCCACAAGCTGAAACAACTAATTACCATCTCGAGAGATTTCCGACCAATCTGGGCCTGGTTAGGCTCGACATTGTCCAAAGGAAAACAAGAACAACTTGCCTTTGTCTGGTGGGCAACATGGTATTTCCGCAATCAAGTTATCTTCAGACAACGAAAGATCCCAACTGATAAAGAAATATTGGAGTTCATCAACAAACTGCGGGAAAATTGGACACGTGCAGTCCGATCCCACGACAACACCCACCATAACTTCCCTACTACATCAAACAATCAACGGAGAGGTACCCCGTCCAAAAGTCAGAGGCATGTCCGCTGGTCTAAACCCCCCGTCGGATTGTTCAAACTAAATTTTGATGGGTCAACACTACGAAACAAGGAAAGTGCTTCCGGGATTATCATTCGTGACTGGAAGGGCCGACCAATTACTGTAGCCTTCCAAAAACTTGGTCTCTCTTCTCCCCTCATGGCTGAAGCGTTGGCCTTGAGGCTGGGGGTGGTGGAGGCAACCAAATTACACATTAACTGCCTGAATATAGAAGGCGATTCAAAAATACTCATTGACCATCTACTGAACAAGACTAAATGCCCTTGGGACGTTGAGTTAGTCATGTCGGACATCAAACTTTCCCTAAGCCGCATGAGAGAAGTTAGTTTCTCTCATGTTCCCCGTCTAGGTAACAGAGTGGCTGACAAGGTTGCACACCTTGGCCATTCGGTTCAGGGGAATACTATTATGCTAAACTCAGATCTTCTTGATCTCATCCGAAAGGATGCCATTGGCTAGGGTCTCCCTACCCAAATCCTTAATCAAAAAAAAAATAGAGATACGAGAGTCGGTGGCTTTGATTCCTCAAAGCAAACATATATCTTACTGGCTTCATAGCAAACTTCGACTCGAGCTCTTTCGTTTTCTAAATGAGCGGAATATGAGCACATTTTTAAGCTCGAGTTCAAATTTAGGCTCAGCTCGAGCTCAGTTCATTACTAAACGAGTTTAATATGAACAAACAATGTTCGGCTCAAATAGCAACCCTATATAGAAGATATATAGATTTGCTCAAAACCTAAGGTAAGGGAACGCTGTAAAAAAAAAGGCAAAATACATGAAAATTGAAAACCATGTTTACCAGGCGAAATTTTCTTTTTTCTTTTTCCTTTTCTTTGTAGCAACGATTCTGAACCTCAACAGTCAACATGAATGCACGCTGCTAGACTTGTATTGAATTGCCATACTCCGATGAACAAATAAAATCCATCTTCACAGAACCACCACCCAAAGATAAAAGGAAAAGTCCCGACTTTACAAATGCCACTAATGTATTCCAACACAAAATCTGCCTACCATAACTTCATCCTTACCTGCTCCGGTTGCCCTCTTTTACTATCAGGAGTGAAAGTGACACTTGGACAATTGGGCGAGGTCTAACTACACAGATTCTTAAACATCAGTTGACCAGTAGCCATCTTCAACTTCAAGTCCCTAGCAACCCAAACGAAATATGCAAAATGATGAAGCATATGATAATGTAAACATATTTCTAACCATTCTATTCTTCTACCATGGTACGTTTAGGTATATATAGACCTCTCTATCTATTCCTCCAGATGCTGAAGATGCTATCTGCAAAACTTTTCAGATTACTCCATAAAGATGGTTTCTCCTGCAGATGAATATCATTGGCACTCTCCACCGACTTGTCCCTGGAAAAGTATCATTTTTGGTGTCAAAATGACATAAATATAATTAATCAGCACCAACAATTACCAGAGTGAAGAATATGAATAAGAGAGTTTCCAGGCATCAAGTAGAATCAGATCATATACTGCATAACCAAGCCGCTAAGAGGAGCACATATTAAAACCAGTTTTGTTGCTATAGTCCATCTGCCCAACCGTGCGTAATAAACGACAAATAAAAAGGGATGGAGTACGTAATTATGATGTTATAAGTAGTGATAGAGTCTTAAGGAAAAAAGAAAAAATTTGACATATCATGATAAAGACAAATGATAATGGAGGAACAAAGTTTTTAACATAATGAAGAGGAACACATAGAGAGGTATAACCAGCTAAGTGTGATAAATGCAAAAGAAACATTTTGCAAATATCTCTCCAAGCTCTAAGGATCCCATTGTGAAAATGGGAAAGCTTGGTAAGTTCATCGATATCCTTGTAACCTTGTGAAAAGGGGAAAGCTTCAAATCTGACGATAAGGACCACTTTAGGCAAAAGGATAACAAGTTTGGATAACCAGGGAAGTATTAGCTCTAATTGGCAGCCTTTTTCAATTACAGAAATTTAAAGCACTATTCTATCCATTGAGGCTCTGCAGCCCCTGATTCAAGGAAATTCAAGGAATTAATCGAGGGAAGGAAGGAAGACTAAAATAATAAATTACTTGATGCAAACTTACCTAACACCATCATAAGTAGGAGATTTCTTATCAACAATCGGCTTTGAAGTTGAAATGTTAGGTTTGACAAAACCTTGAGAAGACGTGGCATCCTTCTCATTGACTAAAACTGGTTCTCCTGTACGAGGGATGGTACTTCTCCCTTCTGATTGCAAAGAAATAGATGTAGTACATAACTCGTCTTTGTGTTCCTACATGCATAAAGAAAATGCATCATAACTCAGGTAAAAAAATTTCTGGTAAACTCAAATGCAGAAAACCAAGTAGACAAAAAAGGAAAAAGTTTACTTCCTTCTTCGACCCCCTTACAAGTCCCAAGTGCCAACCACTAAGACTATTGACATATGCTCACCATAGATACCAATTTAACAATCTTAGACGAGCCGGTGAACAAAGGTCATTCATAAAGTCACAAAAATTGTAGAATGTGACATCTCTAACTTGCACTGATCTTTGAATAAAAAATGAATTAAGGTGTGCAAGTGTGAAAAATTTTACTCTCTGAAGTTGGTGCAAAGGTGCTGGTGAAATGCCACTACCATTCTACCAGACTACCAATACTTTTGTCATTAGTTTCCAAAAAGGTTGCTGAGGAAAGATCTGTTTTTTACTCAGATTGATGTTACTTGCAGAATACTTGTGTCCATCAGGCATTCAAGTGGCCACAAAAAGATTTGGTTCTTGACCAATAATGCTAAACAACCACCACTGTAGATTTAACAGAGATCTAATTGATATTCAACACTTTTTTATTTTGTAGCTCCAGGCACATTTCACAGTCACAATACTCACCATAACTGGCAAAAAGAGGGAGTTAATTGTTGATCTAAACATGAGGGGAAAACAATAAAAGTACTGCCAGAGATAGATACCTTGCTTTTAGGATCTGATGTGTCATCCAACAAAGTATTCTCGCTGAAAGTTGCCATTCCTAACACTTCTCTACTTTCAGAATGCTTCTTAATATTATCACTCGGGAGATGATCAGCATGTTCAGTGAAAGAATTTCTCTGAGCTTTTTCACATATAGACTTTTCATCAGTTGAGAGATCTCCAGTCGTACCTACAAAATCCGTTGACAGAGGCTGCTCATAAAGTTCTTTAGCGCCAGTTGGCTTTCTCTCAACCTCTGCATCAACTATCTTCTCCACTTTAGCTTCAACTTTGTCTGCCAAAACCTGCATGTTGCTTTTACATGCCTTTTCTTCTGTATCTGGGACCTTTTCAACTTCAACCAAGTGTCTCTCCATTTGTATATCTGCTCGATTATGACTACAGGATGGTTCTTCACCATGTGAAAATTCTTGTTCATGTACAATTTTACTTTCAGCACCTTCCTTTTCTACCAATGAATTCCCAGTTATCTCATGAATGGGATTATGCACAAAATTGTACTGCAGCTCCTGAATAATTTCTCTAATAATGTAGTAACTTCCACCTACTTCTCGTTGAGCAACAGATATAGATGGGAACTTTCCTGCATTAAGAGTTCTGTACCTGAACAATATGATGGGAGATTTCTCAACTATTGCAGTAATAATAAGAAAACAATGATAACAGAAGATTCTGAAGCTACCCGAATTCATCATAATTCAATTCCCTCCACTTGGATTATTTAATTCCTTTTCAAATACACTAACTCTTTTTTTTTAGACCTTCCAATAAACAAACTTGAAAAAATCAAAGGATATGACCACACAGATGAACAAGAGTTTGGTGGAGGGGGCAAAGGAGAATTAGAAACAAAAAAACGTGAGAGAAACACAAAAACACTCAAAAGAAACTTTAAAGTCTTCAACTATGTTGGCAACACACTTTATCACTGCTGCTGGAAACCATAGATATATTGTTCCATTGCATTAGGTTCTCTACAATTACATTAGTGTACTCTGCAATGACCCTGAAAGAGATGAAGAGGGATCTTCTACAGTCATTTTTTAGGGTACAGGCCAGGGTTCACATCTAAGACAGAGGTGGGGACCAAGTAGGTGCACCTAAGTGGGAGGAGTTCTTCCATTGCCAATGACTAGATAATCTATTGCAAAAATGGTTAAGGACATACCCGTCATTGCCAATATGCACTGGCTATAAATTATAAATGGATTGGACATTCTTAAGCCAACTGTGCCTAGATACACTCATTGGCGAAATAGTTCATGTGTTTGTTGCATACTGGTTAAATTCGCAAGGCGGAGCACCGAGCACCACTCTTTAGTTAATTCTGAGGTGAGACCAGCATTCACATTCTTTAATGCTTTTATAATCATCTATCAGGACCTTGTGTTTGCTATGTATGCAAGTTAAGACGCAATACCCCTTCTCTAATTGACTTTTTTCCCCTACTTAATTAAGGAAAACAACATATGATGATATGAGACAGTACAACAGACTCAAAATTGATAAATGATAACAACAAGATCATGAATGTTTTAAGCAAAAAATAAAATCGAGCAAAATTCATTGAGAAAATGAGAAGACGAACTTGTTCACAAATGATTCCACCATAACCCTCCTATCTTGCTTTGAAACCCTCCTTGGACTTCTCTTAATACTTTTTGCATCATCAGAAGCAGCGGCTGCAGTGGAGAAGAGCCTCCCACAGCGGTGCGATGAGATTTGGCCGGCGCCACGCCCTTCGCGTACCTCACCAACCACTGGAGCACAGATCACGAAATCAACAGTATGTATTTCACGTCTTAGCGAACAGAAAAGCGAGTTCTGCAATCCGATAAATCCAAACCCCTCACAAAACATCAAATCGACGAAAACCACGAGATTTCTCCGTTGAAACGAGAAATCAAGAGAGGAACTCAGTCCGCCGAACCAAATCGACGATAACGAAGACGAAGAAGAAGAGAGCACTTACAGGAACGAAGCAGTTTGCGGAGGCCATGGTTGGGTAGAAATTGAGCTCGAGCAATCCTCATAGAAGAAGAAACAGAGATGTAGAAATGGGGCTGGGGCTACCGCTTACTAGGGCTTTACGCAGATTTAACTGATGCAGTTTTGGTGGCAGAAAGCCATTGCAATTAGTAGGGCTTCTGCCTTGATTGTTGCTGCCGCTTGCTTATAGACTTGCAAATTGCGACTGCAGGTTTTTTTTTACTACGGAGTAGCTTACAAATTAAGAAGATTACATTTTCAAGAAATAACAAGTAAATAGACTTTCAATTTTATGTCATTAACTATTTTGATTGAAGGTGATAGTCTTTCGGTGGTCAATTTAGTATCTGGTGTGCGGTATTGTTCATGGCAGATTGAGATGATTATTTCGAACGGACGTTCGGCACCTTATGCAATGCTTTGAGGAAGCTCATGTCAACATGTATTCCATGAAGTGAATTGAGTTGCGGACTTAGTGGCTAGGCTCAAACATACGATATGATGGACCTTAGAGCTTTCACTTCACATCAGGAGTTTCTTGTCCTGGACCATAAGGATGCGATTGGGTGGTGGGTCAACAGAGTCTTGACATGACCCAAAACCTTAAGCTCCTCAACATTTTGAATGCATGGTCTATGATATAAGGCAAAAGCAATCCCAATTTGTCACTAGTTTAACTCCAATGTCTTCTCAGTTTTCTTTTCTTTGCTCCCTTCTTTTGTACTGTTAAAGCATCCATGTCATACAACGCTCCTCCCCTCATTTATGTTCTTGTAGTTTCCTTTCTGATTTAAATTGTGTTTTTCATTTATTAAAGTTTCTCTCATAAAATTGATCTTTAGGCCCTTTGTAATCCTGTTTTTATTTTTCTTTTATTATTATGAAACTCGTAGTGTCTTTTGCTTTTTTTACCATCTGTCTACTGCACAGTGCACCCCCCATCCCCCAAGTTTTTTATATACTTTTAAAATGATAAGGATCAATTATTTTTATGAATATAAACTAGAGTGGTTGTTAGATGGCAAATAGGTGAATAGAAAGAATAAGGTCGTCTCTTATGAGGGGGTACTTATAGGGTTTTGATAGTGTCACATGACTGTTAGGCAAGTGTTAGTGACAACCCATGGAGTATAAATGAGGGAATAACCCTCAATATTAGTTATCCAATTATTTTTTTTAAGTGTTAGTGACCCTCACATAAAATTCACATAATTATATGAAAATGTTTTTTCTAACATCAGAATCAATGAAGACATGCTCTGGTCATGGTCAGTTGCAATTAGATTACATCAATGACTCTAGAGATATTGATGAAATGTGCCCAAAAAAAGTCAAGTGGATATTCTAAGTATATAATACACTTTGGTGCATTTTACTAAAAAATGACCTTTTGAAGGATCAAGTGGATAGTAATGACCTTTTGAAGAATCAAGTGGATAATCTAAGTGATGTCCCTTGATATTAATATCATAATGAAATTTTTTTTCTCTCCAAAAAGTACTATTTATAGGAGATATTAGCATTTTATTTTCTGGTTTGTAATAAATACTAAAAAGTTTTGGTGCATCTTGTAAATTATTACGGAGTATTATTTTTTCAAAGATAGAAGTTGCATTTCTGATATTGTCATTATGAATTGTGTCTGTCTAAAATCTCAAGCCTTTATAAAGTACAACAAAAATTATTTGATTTTTACATTTGTGCGAAATCACATAGGGTCATTGACTCCTTTGTGGTGACAAAGATCATGGCACTATCACTACAATAGTCTTTTAGTTGATAGCTACAATAGAGCAGTAATATGAAATAGTTTTTGTTATTTTAATTTCAGTCTGATATTGTCTCGTTTCTTTTCAGATCCCGAATGGTGTTGTTAGTCATTATCTTTTACTCGATATTGTAGAATTGGTTGAAGTTAATACTAATTCATTTGTGTACTTTCACAGCCTATATATATGGCTTTTGATAAGCCAACGTTATTTACACCACAAAATTTACTATTTACACCACATATCTCACTTTTTATATTTTTTTTAAAATACACTCTGCTCCTCTTGAGTCACACACCTGCCCCTCAAGAGGCGCATGAGGGGCAGGATATTTTAAGTAAAATATCCGCGCCTCTTGAGGGGTAGGTGTGTGACTCAAGAGGAGAAGGGGTGTAATTCAAGAGGCGTAGGTGTGGTACATATAGTAAAATTTATGGGTGTAAATATTATCACCCCTTTTGATATTGCTACATGTATTGGCATTGGCAACCTTTATGTATAAAACTTATTCCTACTAAGAAACGCCTAAAACCCTCACCTGCGTTACTTCGAAGCCCGAAGTCTTGAAGATGAGATGACCTTCTCCATTTTCAAATCCGTCGCTAAACGATCTCTTTTTCCCTATGGCGGCGGCAACGCTGCCGGCGGCGGGGCGATTGTTCCGCTTGACCGCCGGCGACTGACATCTATCATTCCTCTGTTTTATCCTTTCTCTACTTCTGCAGCTTCCGGCCTCCCAGTCGAGGGATCGGCTTCGGCCTCTTCTCATCAATCTCAAGGTTCTCTCTCTGTCTCTCACATCCTTTATGTGTTATCTGTGTTTTTGGATCCCTACTGATTTGTTGCGGCGATCGCCAGAGAAAAAGAGAGGGATATGGTCAAAATTGTTCCTGTTCATTCCTGGAGCTATGACCTTTGGTCTTGGGACCTGGCAGATCTTTCGCAGACAAGATAAGGTTTGTGATTTTATATTAAATCCTGCGTCTTTATACATTACTAGTTCTTCGGTTTAATCGTCATTGAAGATAGTCACCTTAATTAGCCGGATCTCAACTACACTCGTGTGATTTCAATTGTGTTATTATATTGAGATGAACTTGGCTGGATTTTATGTATGATAGTGTTCTTTTGCAGCTTTTGATCTGTTCTATTTTTGCAACCGCTTCCATTTGACTACTTGAGAGTTTTTGCCAGACTATCATTTTCCATAGGCGTTTAAAGAAATAGAATGAGAATAGATTCTTTTATTGTATTAAAGGCATTATTGGTTCATATGCCACAATCTAGTTCACCTGATATGAAGCATGTCTTATTGAATTATACTATGCTAAGTGAGTAAAGAGCATTGCAGTGGATGTTGATTTGTCAAAACGGTACATTTCTTTTTCATGGACAAGATGAGTGTTAATTGTTTTGTCCAAAAAAGAAGTATTGAAGAAATATTGGCATGACATTGCAAAATTCATTGTAGACTTGCAGGGATCTAATTTCCAATAAAAAAAAAATCCAAAACTGGGCATATTTGACTAGCATTCTATTGGCAAATTACATTTCTGTGAAACTTGCATCTTAAAATATTGACATCTACATGTTCTTTATTCTTATGCTTGCTACGTTTACTAGCATGAAAATACGTGATGTATTAACATAGCAAGTAGCAACATTTTTTTAAAATCGTTCATATAAAATCAAATAGATTTTGTGTTTTCCTATATATATATATATGAGTGCTTATTTAAATCTTCATTTTTTTTAGTTTTAGGTGATGTTTGGATATTGTTGATAAAGAAACAAATGCCTATTGTGTAGATACATTTCATCAGGTTTTAATACAATTTAGCGATTGTTCTAAAAGAAACAATCATCATATGTAATTTGTTCTGTAGATTGAATAAAATGTTGTTATTTAGTAGTTGTTCTAGCTTTAGGGCGTGTTTGTTTGTAGAGCAGGGAATGGAAATGAAAAGAATCTAATTTTACATGTAAAATGTATATTATCATCTTTTTTTTTGTGAGTGCAGAGGAGGAAGGAGGGAAATTATTAGGGCATAATATGGTATATAGTTACCCTATGCTAAAATTAGGGAATGGAATTGGGGAAGGGAAACAAATTTTTTATGAAAAATAAGAGGGTAATGTTTAGAATTTTGATCAATGATTTAAACTTAAATATGGACTAGATTCATGGGGTTAACCATAACATTTCCATACTAAAAAACAATCAGGGGGGTAGTCTTTATATACAGTTATGGTTGATAAATTATTTGTATTCTAATATACATCCTCCTAGTTTATTTTTTATAGGTCAAGATGTTGGAATATAGGCAAATGAGATTAGAAATGCAGCCTATGAATTTGACTGGTATCTCAACTGTTGACAATCCACAATCTTTGGAGTTCAGGCGGGTGGTATGCAAAGGAGTTTTTGATGAGAAAAGGTCAATATTTGTGGGTCCACGATCTAGGAGTATCTCAGGTGTGACAGAGAATGGGTACTACATAATTACACCCCTTAAGCCCGTTTCTGGTGATCCTCGGAGGTGAGTGTATAAAGCTTTATTGTATGAACTTATAACTTAATTTTGGTTAGTCCTTGAAATATGAATCTGTTACATTTGACATTGAGAAAAGAATGGTTTGTATTGTTGACATTCACTCTTCAGCGTTTTAGGGTCTATTTGTGTTTCATATAATTTATTTTGCTTCTATTAGTGTGTGCGACTTGTTCTTCTCATTTGGTTTAATCATACATGTGATCTTTCTTGAGTATTTCTTCAACCTGAAGTGCTTTTCTCTTGGAATTTTGAATTGTATAAGAGTATACGTTGCCTTATTTTAGGTAAACTTCTCTGATAATAAAATACTGTTTTATTAAGAAAAATTGTCATTTGTGTTTTTATTCATAGTGGTATCAAAATTTTGTATTTAGCTCTTATCCAAGTCCTTTTCAAATCATTTTAGCTTCTGCATTTTGAACCACAATGCTAGCCAAGTTTCACAAAACCAAACAAATCAATTTTGATGGAAATGTATGATCATTATTAGCTGGAGGAAATGTGCTAGGCTTCAAACTTTAGGGCTTAGCTACTTTAGAACTCATGCTTTTGCTTATTTGCACTTGAGTTTGGGCTGTAAACATTTTGAGTGCCTTATGCACGGTGCACATTAGCTTGTTTCATGTATCCTTCCAGCTTATAACTTCTGCCCTTTCAGTGTTCAGTTACCTGTTCTAGTCAATAGAGGATGGGTCCCACGCAGTTGGAGAGACAAGTGTTTGGAAGATAATAAAGATGCTCAGCAACCAACAGAGCCCCAAACCTCTACCTTACAGGTGGAGAGAAGTCCTAGGTGGAAATTTTGGTCCAAGAAGTCTGAGAGCAATGAGGTAGTCTTATCTATTCAACTGTTATTGCTTTTCTGCACAATTCTTTGAAGCTGGAACAGCAATTTTCAAACTTCTTTATCGGTCTATATCTAAAGCGGGAAGAAGCTCCTCAAGCAGCAACTCTAACAGAAGTTGTCGGGGTGGTCCGTGGAAGTGAGAAGCCTAGCATTTTTGTTCCACCTAACGATCCTAGCTCCGGTCAGTGGTTTTACGTTGATGTTCCTTCTATTGCCGATGCTTCTGGACTTCCTCAGAACACTATCTATATCGAGGAATCTGATAGCAATGCCAATCTTAGCAATCCATATCCTGTTCCAAAGGATGTTAATACCCTGATTCGCAGCTCAGTGATGCCACAGGACCACCTAAATTATACTCTAACATGGTAAGCTTACTCATTTCATAACTTTTATATGTAATGTTGCATGAATTGGGATTCCAAAAAAAAACTATTGGTGTCAATGACTATACCTTAACAGTAACTCCCTGAGTCCCCTCTTCCATCACTGTCTCACATGTTCATATATTGTGGGAGGACTCAGATGTTCTCTTCATGTATTGGGTCAACGCTATGCTTGGTTGGATGCTCTCATTCTCATTCAGAATTTGTGATTCCCGTTTTGATTAGACACTTTATCTTGTTCGTTTCTTGTTGTTTATGGCTTTTGTGGGGTTTTGGGGGTGGAATGGTGGATGGTGATTAGATGGAGCTCGTATAGACGAAGTTTGATCAATCGTGACTTTTAAGTTGGACATTTTTGTCATGCCATTTTGCACGAGACCCTTGGTATGGTCACGTATTGCTTAATCTCTATATTGTTATTGCAATATATTTACCGCTTCAGCATAATATATGCAATGCATGTATTCTTGCTTCTTCTATCTGATATACTTTGTATGTTCTGTCTTCTTGTTTCTGTGTGTATGTAAACAATTGGCTAACATATTTACATTGTCAATGTTCATCTTGAACTAGTTTGCTTATAGAATCAAAATACTAATAATATATACTTTTCCGGTCCCTTCAGGTACTCTCTTTCAGCAGCGGTAACTTTCATGGCTTACAAGAGATTGAAGACGAAAAAAAAGCGTTTTTAGATACTGCTCCAAAAAAATCCGACCTCCAGGCACGTTGGCTGTCTTCTCCTTCCATGCCACAGGGCAAAGTTTTCAGTATAGCAGTTCTCCACATGACTTCAATGATCTTGGGCTATAAGGGATGCCAATTTGCTTTAACTTTTGCTCATCTTTGAAGTTGCTTTTCATTGATATGTGGTGAAAAGCATGTACTTTTTTTTTAGTGCCATTGCGCTGGTAGATTTAAGAGGACAAAGACCCTGCATATAGTACAATTTGTACCCTTGCCATTTTAACGTTTACGGGGCTTTTCTTGATTTATCAAAACTCAGAAGCATAATAATAATAATCGCCTTTGAATTTTGTACTTTAGCAGAGGATGTCTAACACGCTTGGATCTTTTGCAATTCAGCAGTTGGATGTACAGTTTGATTGGATCCTATTCCTACTGAAGTTCAAACAATCATAAAACTTCTGTAAATAAAAAACGGTTTTTTCTATCCTATGCTCAAGGGGGAATACTTTTCTTAGATACTTCCGATTAGCTAATTTTTAAATTAGATTATGGGGTTTACCTATTTTTTTTAGGGTTTTCTTTCCCAATGAGGTATCCTTATCCTATACCCTTAGACACGCAATAGACAAACCGAAAAGGAAAA
Source organism: Persicaria maculosa (assembly GCA_963922045.1). Taxonomy (NCBI): domain Eukaryota; kingdom Viridiplantae; phylum Streptophyta; class Magnoliopsida; order Caryophyllales; family Polygonaceae; genus Persicaria; species Persicaria maculosa. The sequence continues at coordinate 41,679,346 of OY998269.1, forward strand.
AAAAGAATGAAAGAATATAAGTATAACCCTTTGCTTTACACACGACGCTCCCACAAAACACCTGTAAACACAAATGGATGTGTATGTTTCGTGGTAATTGCGCCTTTTTTCTTTTCATCTATTTTCGGTTTTATTGTATGTTTGACGGTTCACCCGTCTGCCGACTTGTCGGCCTCTCGAGTTTCAGATGTGTTTAAACTCGAATTATTGGTTAATTAAAAAAAACAAATGGATGTGCATGTTTCCAACAAGACTAGATTCATAATACGGAGTAATTAACAAGGTAGAATGTACAAAACCAAGTGACATTTTTTTTGCAAACCGACACAAATGGATTCAAACCAAGATGTTTAACAGCCTAACAACAATCATTACACCAAGGATTTTACAGAAACAAAAAAGATGCAAAAATTCCCTTATCACTGGATATATCTCATATGTACAGCTTGCAAACAAAAAAAAAACAAAAGAATGCAAAAAACCAAAAGAAAAATTGGCTCGCCAAACACACTGAATGGATAATACAAAGGAAATGAAAAGAATAAATTGAATATGAAAACAAACAGAAGTTTATCTACCCTTTACTATGATACACATTTTATAGACAAAGCAGGGGTGGCCGTTTCCGCATGGATAGCCTTCAACAATGACACGAAATTGTAGAAAGCTGCTTCGGACATCCACTTGAATCTCCAAGTCTTTGATTGTGATGGGTTTTTTCCTCTCTCAGCCCCTTTATCAAATTTTATAAGGTTGGTTAAACCAGAAATGCATGACACTGATTGATGCGGTTCCAGCTTTAAAGTAACAGAATAACTCCCCTTCCCTTCAATCACCTGAAAAGCTCCGTTATGAGAATCATCTTGAAGTCGCAATAATCCATGCACATTATTTCTCACGTCATAACAAATTTATGTCAATCATATTTGGAGACGAGAGAACAATAGTGGGGTCACAACAATAATGATGAATGATGAGAAAGAGGGAAGTAACTTCAAGACGGGAGCAGACATACCAGCTCAGAAACATCAGCAATGCAGCAAACTGAATCAAGCATGAAGTAGTCAGCAGGAGCTGCATCTGTGGAAAGAGAACTGAAATGCTGAACATCCTCAATGCACACAAACAAGTGTCTTTGGCATACAAATAGTGATCTTGAGATCCATTGCCCATCTGTGGATTACAAATTAAATTATTCTTCATGTAAATAACATACAAATAAACTAGCCAAAGACTAACATGTCTTATCAGCCCTATTTTATACGGAGAATAATATAACTATACTCTGTGTATCTACATCAAACATCATAGCACCACAGCACTACATTTAGCAAAATATAATCGATCAACTTTAGTGATATTCCACCCAACTGTCTAGTCTAGTGGATAAAATACGGATCTAATAATACAATATTGACAGTTTCAAAGAAAAAATAACACATTGAATAAACCGATACATTAAACTGGTCAAGTTCAGGTAGGGTGATCTTCCAAGTCTATTAATAATAACATTATGAGCTACTCCATAAATTGTATTAAAAAGTGCATTGAATAGCAAAAGTTCGGGTGTCTAGTGAAAATAACATCTATTGGTGAAAAATAACATCAACATCACAATTCTCTTTCATGCTCTCTTGATGTAGTATATCCAGTGGAAGGTAACATCTTTCTGAACATGCATTGATATTTCATTAGAACTAATGAGGGTCCATGATAAGCTTTCAATGTGAGATAACTTGTCTTCTCTGAAAAAACTGTGTCAAATACAACATCAAGATACTATTAGCAGTTTATTTACGTTTCTGTAACCTGTTCTAATCAATACTTCCCCAGAAGAGAAGGCATCCTGGCTAATCACCTAAAGAGAAGCAGTTTAGCCAGTAAATTTACTTCACATACTCCCTAACACTATATCAATCAATTCGATTTCTCTGCAATGTTAATCCAGGTTTCAATGACCTTTCCTAGCTTACTCCACTGTCCTGGCACTTGCCTCTCTAAGGGTTATCTCCTTACCAAGTGTTAAATTATACTATGTAAACCTTAAGCTGATTCTCCAAATATCCAGAATCCGGAAGAAACAACTTTTCCAACGCCCATCTCATAGCTGGAAGTTGCCACTTGGTTGAACCACTAAACCCACCTTTCCATTTGCAGGCTACTAGGATTCAATGACTCCTCTCAACCAAATTTTACTGTTGATTGGCAAATAACCAATTCCCCTTTAACAACATTGTTAGCCACCTTCCAAAACATCACACCCAACAACTCCAGCCCCCAAGAAATTAAATTGTGATGCTCTATCAACCGTATTAACATACAGAATATTATTAATAACTTCTTTTCAAGTTGCTCATGTACAATCAATCAATAAATAAAGATTGGATTTATGTATCATGTCAAGTCCTGTGATCTTAGGTATGACTGTTATCCAATATTGAATTGTGAGGAGGAACATTTCATGCTTATATTGGATGGACTATATGGTGACCTAGTTGCATGTTCTCATAAAATAAAATAAAACGAAGCCTTTAGTCAGATTACTAACAAGGCGGGTTCTATCACCGCTAACAAGGTTTGTGGAAGAACCATTACCCCCTTAATCATTTCAACCTCTTAACAAACTCGATTTTTCGAGATGTACTTCTGCACAACAGAGAATTTAAGAAAACTGCCAAACAATTATCGTTTCTTTGGTAACATAATATAATAGAAATCCTAGTCGCCAGTCATAACTGTTCCTCAACCTTGACCTTAGAAAAGCTTATGACACTCTCTCATGGAAGTTTATTGAACAAATGCTAACTCACTTGAACTTCCCCACTGTGTTTATTCATTGGGTTTTGGAATGCATCTGCTCTACTACTTTTTCTATTAATGTCAATGGTAACATGCAGGGTTTCTTCAATGGCAAGAGAGGATTAAGACAAGGGGATCCAATATCCCCCCTAATTTTTGTATTGTCTACTGATTATCTGTCTAGAATATTGAATTGCAGGTCTAGGCTCCCAAGCTTTAAATTTCACCCCAAGTGTGGACTTCTGCAGATAACTCACCTGGCTTATGCAGATGACTTAATCCTACTCTCTAGAGGAGATACGGGCTCGATGAAAGTGCTACTAGACTCATTAGAACTCTTTACTGCTGCTTCTGGACTTGAAGTAAACCCCACAAAATCCACCTTCTTAGCTGGTGTCAAAGATGAAGATAGAGACTACCTAATTTCCAGAACAGGCTTCAATCAAGGGAGTTTTCCTTTCAAATACCTAGGGATTCCTATCTCCTCAGGGAGGCTTACTGTATCCCAATTCTCTCCTTTCCTGGACAAGCTTTTGGCTAATATCAGTTATTGGAATGCAAAGACCCTATCTTATGCAGGAAAGGTGGAACTAATCAGAGCTGTCCTTCAAGGAATTCAGGCGTTTTGGTTTTCAATTCTTCCCTCTCCTTCAACCTTAATAAATAAAGTAAACAGCTTATGTGCCAAATTTTTATGGAAATCCCACAGGGTTAAATGGAAGGATGTGTGCTTACCAAAGAATGAAGGAGGGCTGGGATTGAAGGATCTCAAAATATGGAACATAGCTTTCCTCTCAAGGCTCCTTTGGGATATCTTGCAGAGTTGGAATGCTCACGGAATAAATGACTCCCCCCTCATAAAGAAAATTCTGTCTATCAAAAATGAAATCCTAACTTGTACAGGTTCTGAAGAAAGGGCCTCACAGCTGCTTACAACATGGTACCAAGGTGGGAAGTTCAGAGTTGGAGCTGTGTATGAATTCTTCAGAAAGAAAGCCCCCAAACCTCCATGGAGTTCAGTGGTGTGGGATGGCGCCATAATTCCCAAACATTCATTTATTTTATGGTTGGCTGCAAAGAAAAGGCTTGCAACCAAAGTTCTTATCAAGACAAGGGAAGTAGAGCTCACTTGCTGTTTTTGTGACCAAGCTACTGAAACACACGAGCACATCTTTTTTGCGTGTAATTTTTCTTCAAATATTTGGATGCAGGTTAAAAGTTGGCTGTGTATTTGGAGAGGAATGAGCTCCCTCCAAGGTGCCCTCAAATGGGTGAAGAAAGAGGCTAAAGGACGGAGCTCGCAATCCAAGGCAAAAAGAGTGGGATTAGCAACAACAACGTACTTCATCTGGAAAGCAAGAAATGATAAAGTCTTTGAGAGCAAAGCTTGGAGTTCTGAGGAGCTGTTACACCTTATAAAAATTCATGTTTACAAGGTCCTCAGTCAAGCCTTCTCCTTGCACTTCACCTCGGCTGCCACTCTCCAAGAAGGGCTTATTCAGGCTCAATAGCAAATTTCGGATTTGTGGTGTCCTGCCAAGGCAGATGGACTGTCTCAGCTGGTTCCAACCATTTTGCTTGCTGAACAGAAGCCAGAAGGACCTAATATTGCTCAGGAAGCAACTTAAGGAAAACCTCGTAACATGGGCTGCTTAGGGGTAACGTTTTGATCTTATTACCCTTGGATGACTTGGACTGAAACTTTTGTAATCTACTCGCTCATGGCTCTGTTATAACTATTGGTCTGCCTTAATAGGTAAAAAGGGGTTCAAAGTACTAGGTTGTGGCTACCTTGATGGCCGAGCCGAAGGGGTGGCTTCAACCTAGTACTTTGAGGTGTTTGTCCGACTTCTGATAGCCGTGGCTTGAGGAGACTGGATCTGCACATGGGCCTTGACCCTTCCACCCTTATTGGCCGCATTAGGATGTGAGTCTCACTCACTTATAAGGCTTCAATAGGGGGCAGCCTCGTTTTGTAGCCTATGGTCCTCTATAAACTAGTTTGTAAATATCTCAATTTCCTAATATATTTTTACCTTAAAATCAAAAAAATAAAAGGTTTGCAAAATCTAAAACTTGTGTTTAGTGAAGCATTTGCAAACCTGTCTCACAAAACCTATGAACTTTCTGACTTGAGAAAGTTCCCATTGCTCCCACTCTTACCCGATCACCAGACAGTTCACTTTGAGCAATTTACAGTGGGGTATATTCCCAGACTGACAACTCCAGCAATTTACAGCTCATGACAGAACAAATATACCCAAACAGAAAATTAAATACTAGCAAAACAAGAGCTTCATGTGATAGCTACTTCTACAAATATCCAATTTATCATTTTCACATACTCTTATCTCACTATTTCTTTCCTTATAATTCAAATTTGTAGTTCAGTTCTGCTTTTCAGGAGAAATGAAGTATTTTGCCAATATTTTTCCACATAACGCACACCCAAAATTTTTACAGTGAGCACAGCAGATAGTTGAATGCTAGGTTTCTCCTTCATTCTATATATTGGGTTGATGAAAATGGAGATGACTTCTGCAATAACATAATAAGGGTTTTGACATTTAGAAGAAAAAAAAAGTACCTTCACTATCATTGCACGTGAAAAGCACCATGGAATACTGATAGATGCCTACTTTTGAATGTCCACATATCTTTTTGTGAAACCAATCAATTTGAATACACTCCAAGCTGCCAAACAAAAGAAACAAAAGCTGGTTTCATTAGGAAAACGTTCATAACCATGAGAAAATCAGGAAATTGAAATTCCCATAATCTTAACGAAGACAGCTGAACATGCATAATAAATAAATCATATATCTAACCTCCTCAGGTAGTTAAGGTGGCTAGCTTCATCAGAATTGAAGGCTTCCAACATGCCAAGAAAACACCTTGATTTTTCAGCACTCTTTGTTATGTACATGAATGCTTCATACCCAGAAACATAAACCCTGTATGAAGAAGTAAGTCGATGTAAAATAAAATTGCAGAAAAAGCTAGCCAGAATGAGTTAATCATGATAAAATATGAAAGATTGCTCAGAATCGCCTAGAATCACTGACCTCACAACCTGAAGCCCCAATCCGACCAAAATGTCGTTTATATCTTCTACTTTATAGGAACTTAACAGACCAGCATCCTTTCCTTGAAAAGGACCCAAAGTGGAAATATTTCAGTCACAGGTTCAGAAATAACAAGGCAAAGGCAATCAGGGGGAAAAATCTTGACAAGAGTTCATACCAACCACAAATCTAACCTGACCAATAAAATATGGCATTAGCAAGTATTGAATATAGCTTCCCTTCACTGCTCAGCACCACGAAAACCTCCCTGTGGATTAAGTAGAGAGGAAAAAACAATTTTACTAGCCGAATTTACAAATCAGGTAAAGAGCATCATGCTGACTCGAAGTTCTAAACATGAGTGAGAAATCATCCATTAATTTGAAGAATTGGGTATTATGTAAGAAGATACAAAATAAAAATGATAGGAGACTTGGATAATAAAATAGACAAAAGCAATATGATTAGCTAGAACGAAGAGATAGATCTACATGTTAAACAAATTTACAATTAAAAGACTCTCAAAAAGGGGAAAAACATCCTTAACAGCAATCTTTCTAGGGAAGTAACCTTGCCAACTCTCTATTAATATCATGATTCTCAATGTAAGCCATTTTATTAGGAAATCTATAGTAAATTCCTCTGCAATCAACTTCACCTACAAGAGTCCTAAAAGAAAACTGTACAAGAATGAAACGAGCCTCTGTCAAAACTGTTCTCAAAGATTGAAGAGAATGTCGAGTTAAGTCACACGAAACTCAATGTAATACTCCCTCCGTTCGGCAAAACTTGTCATTTTAGAGTGTTATTTTTGTTCAAAAAAACTTGTCATTGTAGGTATTTTACCCTTCACTTTACAAAAATGCCCTTGATATGATTGATAGTTTGTTAGTTGTAGTTTTCGATAAAGTAAAAAAGGAGGGTAATAATTGAGGGTAAATTAGTACATTTGTTAATTGTCTTAAAACTTGTGAAAAAAGCTAAAATGACAAGTTTTGCCGAACGGAGGGAGTAGTAAAAAGACATCTTTTTTTAATGTGTCACATCTCTAGTGTGAACTATAAAATAGATAAATTTTAAGTGATGTGTGGTAAGAGAATCATAAGCAGCATACCTTTCTTCATTCTGCATCTCTTGTTCAACTATGCAACTGCAAAGAATAAAATCCTTGCACATCTCATGAACTCCAGAGTCTGCAATGACTGAGTTGAAATAATGTTCAACACAGTTCTCTAGCTCCTTACCATGAGGATGAGCATGGACAGGAACAGCTTGGTCATCCAACGGGAATGTATTTCTGCACATCTTTCCACACTCATTGTTGATCATGTCAGGCCTATGTCCTATTATTTCATCTCTGTGTCCCTGTCTGGATAAACCTGTACTCATACCTTCCAAGTGGTAAGATTCTGTCTCACAAGCTACCCTATTTTTTGATACATAATCCTCATCTAACAGCGGAACAACTCTTTTTTCCACATCTATTTTATGTTTCATCTGCATTTCCAGGGAACATTCTGGCCCAAGAAGTACATGATCACAAACTTGTTCAGAATGTAGATCTAAAGAACACCCACATGCTTTTTCTGCCTTTGAATGTTGAATAGTATAACATGATGAATCTCCATCAGTATCTTGGCCCTGCAAAACTTGCTCCAATCTCAGTTTGTTGTGGCATTGTGGCACATGCTCAAATGTTTCATCTTCATTAGAGCTTGTATCACTATCAGAAGACACTACAGAAAAAGAATCAGCTGACAGTTGCAAAATTTCTTCCTCCAAGTCATGGAGGCGGTGCAGAATATCCTCTTGAAAGTGAGGAGGTGACTTGGGATCATTAGATGGTTCTGAATTCTCCAAAATATCATTGACAACATTCACCAGTCTGACATTCACAGCTTTGTTCACTTTTGTGGCACCTAATAAATCATTACGGGAGCTATACTTGGCAGTTGATTGATTCTTCTTCATATTTACATAGCTCTGATGAGCCTCTGCTAGGGAATGACCAGGATTAGAAGAGGGTGTTTCTTTAGCAGGGGCAGAAATATGATGGTGATTATGATGATCACCCACCCCAGGAAAATAATTTCCAGATTCCAGAATGTTTGATACACGGTCATTTGAAGCTGAATCATACTTTTGGCCAGCCTTTATTTTCATACCGTTTCCTCCATTGGTAATTGGTATCTGATTACCATATTTACTTCCATTTAATAGATTCTCAGCTGGAAGATCCATCCGGTTTTCCGAATCCCGCAATTGATGAATAGAGGACTCTTTCTTCATGTTCTCATATCTGTTGATCACACCCGCAACTTCAGGTTCATCAACAGAAGCAACCTTCTCCTCTCCACTGAAAATCTCATTGCCAGATGACATAGAGTCTTGATCAGAATATCTCTTGTGTTCTTGACTCTCAATGGATGCCAGGCGAGATGATTTCTTCTGAAAATGAAAGTAAAGGACTTCAGCACATAAACTAAAAGAAAATAGGGAAGGAAAGAAGGAAAAATTAATAGTTGTCTTGTAAAAGAAACATAATCTTAGATTAATAAATTCAAGAAAGAATATGATAACTTGCCGTTTTTCTGCTCAATAGTCCCTCTTCTTCTGTATCTTCTCTTGCAGGAGAGTAAAATCCATAGCTAGCTGGTCTAGTCTGCCTTCTGGCGATAACAATTTGTCGTTTCCAAAACTCTTTAGTGTTGATGTCTTTATCATCTAATTTTAACTGACTCAAAAATCAAGATACAAATTATATTAAAAAGAAGACGTAACATAGGATATTTCATGGCCTCAAATGTCGCAAAATAAATGTATTGAGTAAATCCAATATGATGAAGAATTTCTATAATAAGGTATATTAAGATGGATGCCAGAAAAAACCTACTTTCTCTGGATAAGGGAAATAGCTGAACACTTGTGGCCGATACCATCGAGCACAGCAAAAAGGATTTCCTTCCAGCCACAAGTTTCTTAAAGATGGAAAAGCTGAAAGGATTTCCAACTCTGGAAAATTGGAGATAATATTGTATGACAGATCAAGCTCCTCAAGAGACTTCAGATTCTCAATCCCTTGTAATGTAGTCAAAGAGTTATTCCTCAACACGAGTTTTACAATATTGCAGGTTATCTGCATCATGGAAACAGGAGCTGTCAACTTGAAACTCAGAAGTTCAAGATAAGAGATGCATGCATTACCCAAGTCATTGAAAGTTAAAAATCTCTAAGATGTCAAGTATCAACTAGATTTTAATGGACAGATATGTTGGTTTTGAATCATTGCTAAGTTAACATAAGAGAAGGTACAAATTACAGACAAAATAGATAGTGCTGTTAAAGTGTGTTGAGAACTATTGTATAATACATATATACATATATATACGGATATACATACATATTATATATATGTGTGTATGTATGTATATGTATATATGTATTATACAATTATATAATAGAAGCTTAAAAAAATACATCAATTTTAGGTTAATATTAAAATTAAAACAAGATGCGTTCAAATAAATATAACGGGAGATCACCATACAATGATACAAATAAATCCAGGCCCCCCAGACTTGGCCCTCCCCTTGGGGTTGGGCTGACAATCCCTATCCTAGGCGGTTGGTTGTTGTATCACCATACAAATCAAAGAAGCCTACACCTGATGGGCCAAATATCTAAGGAATTAAAGACACAACAACAAATTATCTCCAACTAAAGATTTCAGAAAGTACCAGAAAAGACAAGGTTTGCCAAGAAAGACTTCAGAAAAGTCAGCAAACTCTGCCAAAAAAATTCAATAGGAACTTCGTCCTACTCCCACTCATGAGAACCACTATCTAGTAAAAAAACATACACGCATCAACAAGTATATTCACCATTTGACATGTTTTATTTGCTTCCTTCCAGCTCATATTTGTGTGTTCCTTACTTCCTTCTTAAAGGAACCCATGTTATAATGGCTTGGACTTCTTATTGCTATTGATTATATTTAACTTTTCCTGTCTATAGCGAGGAGATGGGGGAAAGGAAGAAAAAAGCACAGGATCGCAACTGGAAAGGGAAATGGAATCCAAAAAAGGTGAAAAGAGCATAACCAAAAAGAAAAAAGAAAAAAGTGTGTCCTTGTTCAAGAGTAAGTGGGTAACATGAGAGAAATGCCATTGTGTTTGGGTCATGTGAGGGGGATGTTAGCACACATCAGAGCCTCTGAAGACTTTGGTATAACCAATCAAAGCATATGCTTTCAGTTGCTGGAGAAGGATACTTGGCTAGCTGCCTGGCTCAAATCATTAACAAGCATTGCGTTTTTATTCATTTTGGCCATGAGTTCACTTGGGCAGCCTGAGAAGAAAAGAACACAGAGTTGAGCCAGATTAGGTCATGAGGACCCATTGAGGATGGCAGCCCAAAGGGTCTATCTCACCACCTTTAGCACACACTCTTCTAGCCTGGAACTTGAATGAAACATGAGGCATTCGATAAATGGTTCAATAATTGGTTTCTATGGGATTCAGGAAACCAGCAAATAGGGTGGTTTCACTAATTTGACGAACATAAGTCCATCTACACAACTTCTCCATGCGCAGCCAGTTCAACCTACTTTGGCCAATGGGTGATGAGCATAATCAACTTCGGCAAAGCAAAAACTCCACAAATGCTTCGTGAATCAAAATGACTTTCAGTCAAAAACGGTCCTAATGTTTTAAATGATGTCTTCTTAACAAGAAAAGCAACAAATCTGTGATGAGCTCTAATTTCTTTATGAGTTAGTGATACACTCCTATCATTCAATGCCTCCTGGATACTATCAAGACTCTCACCCAAGGAGCAACAGGTTTTTTCCAGGAAGAAAGAAACAAGATAAAATGCAATTGATATAGAGAATTCTCTCTGCATCTAAAGCTCTATAACAAATTTTTGTGGTTAGCATCATTGTGCTACAAATACCCCATCATCTTAAAGCAAAAGGAATGCTGATGCGACCAAATTATCGAATAAAGTCAGGACACGGACTCTTAAATCTCTATTTCATACAATGATAATAATATAAAATGAATATACATTACCTCTCGAAAAGGTGCAATTGATCTGAGCTGATTGAACCCTAGATCCAAATGTGCAAGTTTTGCACATTTACGAAGATTATCCACCTTAGCAAACTTGTTCCGGCTCAGATCAAGGATTTCAACAGCCGGCAGCAACTGCAGGGACTCGTCCATGAGGACCAACTGATTACATGCACAAGAGACAAATGATAGGTGGTTCCACTGCGGCGAGTCCTTTATTTCAGAGATTCTACTAGCAAATATATGCCGCAGAGCATCCTATTGCCAAAAAAGTAAGTGCACTGTTAGTCAAAGGAATGGCATGAGCACATGGTGATTATTTTTTGGTAAACAAGATAAAACTGGGGCAGGAAACCCCACAGATTCTATCAAATAAAAAAAAACGAAAGCAAATACAATCTCCCAAGGCTTTTACTATAATCAGCTCTGCATGCACACAAGCAATTATAACAAATACGCTCGTATGGCCTTCCTTACATTTCCTCTCTACCTCCTCCACTCAGCATATGTACACAACTATTAGAATTTGATATCTCCATATCATTGCAATATTGAACTTTCATGCTGCTAAATCATTACCGGTGTTTGTCATCTCTTAAAATGTCGCTATAGCCACACAGATATAGAAATGCTAAGCTAGGAATGAATTGATTTGAATTGAGGGTAACTCCTCCACTACCACACAATCAAATAGATTTGAAGTGGTTTCATTTAGACCATCTATTTAAGCTTCTCGTTCAAAGAATAACACCAGTGAGCAGAAGACTAGAATCAACAGCACAAAAACTTCAGCACTATATCTAGGTAACTGATCATCAACTGTTGCAGCAGACAACACAGGCAACAAATACAAAATGATTGCTCGTTGAACTGCCTACACAGGGGCACAGGCCACAGGTAACACAATTAACGCCCCCACAAACGGAAGGAAGCAAAAATGTAAACACACAGTATATGAAATTGAGTTAAAATAGGCATAAACAGAAGCTTAATTTTAGGCAACTAACAGTTGAATTGAGACAAACAAGCTTCTCCAGAGTATGACATAGCTCGAGAAGTCCCTTAGCTGCTGAAGTTGAGAGATCGCATCCACGAAGCTCCAAAACCTTCAATCGGCCAAAAGGAAGCAAATAAAGGGGCGTCGGATCCCTGGCTGGAGGTGGTAACACGGAAACGACTGTCAACGAAGTCAGGCGGCAGAGAATCCGGCGAAGCTGCTCAATCGCACGATGATCACCGAGGTCGGAGATGTACGCTCGAAGATAATCAACTGGCGCACCAGAAATCAGCCTTTCCAGTTCGTTCAGAGCTTCAACCCGCGAATACACGTAGTGCAGCCCCACCGGATTAAGCTTCAATACCATGGAGCCCTCGATCAGCTGCCCGACATTCTTCTCCACGAACTTCACCAGAGATTCAAGATAACGATCTCCGGTGACAACCTCCATCTCCTTGCCCTCAATTTGAGTTGAAACCCTCAGATTAGGGTTTTCTCAATTAATAACCGATTCCAAGTCGCCATCGCACATAACTTGGAAGAAAGAAACATTGCAGACTCGCCAACTCGTTCCGAATTCCAAATCCAATTCAAAACCATCAGAGGAAGGGCGAAATTCCGCAATCCCCTCCCCCTGCAACCAAAACTAAACTAGGGTTCCTGAGATTGAAATCAATCGGAAATCTCAAAGAGTAAACAGGCGAATTTTGCATGCACAATTTCCGCTCTCCACGTTTACATCAAATTCAACCAAGCGATTCACGGGAAAAGGAGAGGGGAGCTTGAGAACCCTACAGAAATGAAGCGCCGAAGCAAAAAGGTAGGGAAATCCAACAAACAATCGCCGAGCTGTAAGAAGTTGGACGCAGCGGGTTACAAGGATTGAGAGAGAGAGGGGGGGAAGGAGGAGAGAGAAATTATTATTTTTTTGATCCAAAGAGAGAGAAATTATTGGAAGGAGGTGTGTTTGGGCAAATTAAGCCGCGTCTAATGATTGATTGCTGGCGTGAATACTTCGCTGGAAATATTTGTGATTATAATATAAAAATCGGCTTATAATGATCTTCTAAGATATCTCATCAAAAAAAATGTTCAAAAATACATGTTCTTTTAATGTTTATGTACATTTTTTTAGGAGCTAAAAAGTAAAGGACATGTATTTTTGGAAGGAGGGAGTACCTCCTACGTTCGGTAAAATAGGCCGTTTACTATTCGCACGTTTTTTATAATAAAATATTTATTCTTTTTATAATTTTTTTAACAAGTTTGTACTTATTAATAATAACTACAAAATTGTTAAAAAAATTATTAAAAAACTAAATATTTTATATAGTTTTTATCCCCTAAAAAAGCGTGCGTAAATAGTAAAGTGACACCTATAAGCTCAACTTTGACGTCTCTCCTAATTTGAATCATGATAGCGCTTGTGGTTTTATCATTAGAGATTAGTTTGGTAACCTCGTGACTATTGGGCACTAGTTGGTCGGGCATCAAACTCTGATTAATTTATGGCTGAAGCGCTTGCTCTTCGCTTAGGAGTTTAGAAGGATAAATAATTACAGATTAGTGACCTTCAAATTGAAGGTGATTCATTTATTAGAATACAACATTTACTGGACAACTCTCATTGTCCTGGAAAATCGAACTTATTATGTTCAACATCAAACTATCTCTTCAAGAGATTCGCATAACATTTTTTCTCATGTGCCCCGTAATGGCAATAGAGTGGTTGATAAGGTTGCACACCTTAGCCGACTTGCCACAGACCCTAAGATTCCCAATGACCCAGTTCTTAGAGACTTCATCTGTAAGGATGCCTTCGGGTAAGCTCTTGCCCCGAATTCTTGCCTATTAAAAAAAATGGAGGAAGGGTGATTTTGGACTCCGATATCAAAGAGATCATTACTTAATCTATATATACTGACATTTAAGTAGAAACAATGTTAGTATAAATATTACTCCATATGTCTTGAAATATAAGTCGTTTTAGAAATATTACTCCTTCCGTCTCAAAATATAAGTCGTTTTAGAAATTTATGCGGTTTTTAAGTAAATGTGAAAGGTAAACATATTTGCATTTAAGAGCATCCATAACGCTCATTCCGGGTGTCTTCCACCAAAAAATAAAAAAGAAGGGGAAAAGTAATCACCGACATTTTGTGTCAGAAAAAAGCAGAGAAGAGTGTCTTGGTTGAGTGGAAAGTATACCGCATAAGACATTATTGTGTCAAGCAAAGAAACCGAGTGTCTTATTTTTCTTGACATTTTAGTAATATAAAACTTTTTTCCTTCACCTCGATTTCATAAATATGAAAATAACACATTTTACATTCTTTTTTTATTAGGAAAAAATTCGAGACCAGACATACCTGGACCTCGATGGCTGACAAGTCGGCAGACGAAAAACCGTCAATAAACAAATAAAAAATACAATGATGGTGCAACATACAGGCAAACATGTTCTACAAAGCAAAACAAAACACTACTAATCTGAACAAGACGAGGACGTAGATGAAGGACAAGGCCAAGCACTACCCTGGAGCAGCACTGTAGGCCAGCGACACATCAGGATTCACTTGTAGGCAGTGAAGACGAACCTATAAGGAACCATTCTTCCGGAAAAAGGAGACTCCTCGATACACACTACCACGACCCCAGCCTATCCCGATTCCGACTGCCAGAACCCCATCAAGCGGAAAAGAAAGTCCAGTCACGCCAAACGAAGAGTCACACGACACCTGACCCTAAAACGCACCAGGAACCCCGCCGGGATTTACGCAAACCCCACAGGGAATTATTTATATATAGTAAATTATTATAATTTACTACATTTAATATCATTTAAAGAAACGATTTAATTTTAATTCTTCTCTTTTTTTTCATCATTCTATGATTCCCACCCTTCGGGCCAACAAAGCCTTGGGCCCAAAGAACTTGAATCGGGGCTCCTGAAGGAGATTTGGGGCTCCCTAAAGGGAGAGTTTACTTAACACATTTTTACATTTGGTTGTTGGTAGTTGTGTCTCATGTCCTCGACTTTTTTGTATGCATATGTTTTTCAATAAATTATTCAAGTATTTTCCTAATCTTTGTACTACTCCTGTTCTATTTACGTACTTTTGGAATTTAGGGTTGCTTATTTCTTGTTTCGAATCTCTTGTATGTCGACGTGGTTGAATATCTGTATGATACAAGAGTTCTACCTTTTCGGTTTTCAAGTTAGGACGGCGGATCTAAAAGAGCTAGTTGACATGAGTAGATGCCTCTTAAAACCTCGGGCCTTACAAATAATATAAGAGCCGACTTTGAATATGCTCCACCTATAGGGCAATCTCATGGACTTAGCGTGTGGTTGGCAGTGTATTTAGAGGATTTTGGGGGTTCAATAAACGGCCTTGGCAGCCGCCAAGACGCTTGGCAAACTCACACCATCTTGAATTCAACCTTGATGGGGTAGCTTCCCGGTGTTTTAGACCCAGGACCCGAAATCGACCCGAACCCAAATTACCCGGGACTTTTAGGGTCAAGACCCGGTGACCCGGTGGGTCAAAATCAACCCGGTGAGTCAGCACAATCTTGATGCCACACAAGCACCAGATTGACCCCACACAAATTCGTCATGCAATTGTATTCATTAAAGTCACTCATAAGTTAAATAACTTATATATATTTTATAATTATAGTATGTTTGGAACATTTATTTATATAAATATGATTTTGATGCTTTAAATATTAATAAAATATTATAATAATAATAATAATATAAATTTAATTATAATAATATTATTTAATTTAATTTGAAATATTTATTTTACAATTTAATTTTGATACTCCCTCCGTTCGGCAAAAATTGTCATTTTAGCTTATTTCACAAGTTTTAAGACAAACAACAAATGTACTAATTTACCCTCAATTATTACCCTCCTTTTTTACTTTATCGAAAACTACAACTAACAAACTATCAATCATATCAAGGGCATTTTTGTAAAGTGAAGGGCAAAATACCTATAATGACAAATTTTTTTGAACAAAAATAACACCCTAAAATGACAAGTTTTGCCGAACGGAGGGAGTATTATTTTAATATTTTTAAAAAGTCTTCAAAAAGTTCGAGGTTTTTGACCCGGTGGGTCGACCCGAACCCGGGAAAAACCCGGTTTGGCTCGACCCGGAATGGCCGGTAACCCGATTGATGCGAAACCTGATTTACCCGGGACCCGAATGACCCGAACCCGAACCCGACCCGAATGACCCATTTGACAAGTCTAGTTGTAGTAATCTTAGGCTCCCTATGCACGCCAATGGAAATGAGATATGATATATATTTTTTTTTGATAAGGTAATAATTCGAAGGTCAGACAGTCCTGACTCATCGAGAGGCCGACAAAGTCGGCAGACGGCGAACCGTCAAACATACAACCTAAAAAGACAGAAATACATATAACAAGCGAAATGAAACAAGCAGAAATAAACTCTACATCAAAACGACCCTAGAAGATCAACTCCCAAGAAAGCTGAGGACGCCGACAAAGAACGAAGCCAAGCACCACCGAACAGTGGTACCGCGGGCCAGCGGTACAGCAGGACCCTAACTCCTGTGGGTAGTGTAGACGAACTCCAGGAAGCTCAATCCCGGAAACGGAGTCGCCCTGAGCGCACTACCACGACCCCAGCCAGTCCCGACTCCAGACTCCAAGCCCCCCAACCAAGCAGAAGACCTCCTAGAAACGTCAGAAGCAGAGCCGCACGCTGCTCGAATAAAGCACCAAACAAGATTTCACCTACAAGAATTTAGTCAAGCCCTTGTGGGATTTGGTCAAACCCTTTTGGGATTTTATCGAGACTCTTTCGGGATTTTGATCAAGCCCTTTCGGGGTTTAGAAAAAAACAAATATATATATTAAAGAAGACAAAACATATATATTTGTCATATTTTAGATAAATGTAAACAAATGTATGCGTAAAAAATACACTATATATATATATTTTTTCCTTTCTCTTTTCCCCCTTTTTTTATTATGTCCGGGCTGTGTTTCGGGCCCAAGAAAAAACCTTGGGCCCAAAGCACAAGAGAAAGGATAGCCTCGGGCCCAACCTTAGGGCCCAAGGTAGAAGAGGATGCACAACGTACAACACCACCACCGAAGGCAATCGCCGACTAGGAGGGCCACCAGCGCCGACGACCAACCCGGGGGAGCACCGCCGGAGCAGGCCGAGGACACCACCGGCCGCCGACGAACACCAGGAGCAATGAGGGCCAGGCAAAGAGGAGACGAGGGTTTGCAAACAAACCGAGATGACGCCAGCGAAGGGTAGACGACGACGCCGACAAGGGTTAGACAGAGCTTGGGGAAGAAGACGAGGTGTGCCAGGGTGAGGGAGCGTCGACTCTCTAGTGGCTGCGTAAGCCGTTAGATACCAGAGGAGAGAAGGAGCGAAGCTCCGAAACACCCAGAACGACGAGATGCTTCGAAGGCCAAAAACCCCGAAACTCCCAAATTGACATCAGATTTAGATTAGACGAAAGATGGAGCCTTGAAATCAGCCTAAGACCAGGCTGTTTGATGCACAACAAAGGATAAATTGAAGAAGAAAGATGCACAAAGAAGAGTTGGATTCCAAAATGGGGGTTTTCTCAAGAGGGAGTTTCTCCACTGTACGTTAATAGTCTAGTAATGCTTAAATGAGATATGATATGAATATCTTATTTGTAATGCTAAGAGCACTTTTATCAGTGCACTATTCATGATGCTTAATGGGAAAATATTAGTAAAATATTGAAGGAGGGGGGAGAGGGATGTTTGATCGATGCTAATTAAGTATCGATGCTTCCGGGCATAATAAATGGTGGGGGGGACACGTGTCATGCTTTCACCGGCGGTGGGAAGGAGCGGCTGATATTAAAGAGAAGCAACGACTGGGATTTAATCTGGCACATTTTAATTACATTCAAATAATGGCATTTTCTCTATTTAAAATGTAAAAAAAAAATTAAAAAAATTATCATAATACTAGATTCATTTTTCTCTACACATAGACATCAATTTTGAATATGTTTCGACATATTTAAAAAAATGAATTCTTTCGATATAATTATATTGTAATTTTCCTCGATAAATTGGATCTTGGGCGTTAGGTGTCCGATTGCTTATTAATAAATCTTAGCAAAGATTTGGATCCACACGTGGAGTCAATTAGATTTCGCAAATTTCGTATTATGTTTGTTATGTTGGAATTTAGTTTATTTATATTTTGTGTAATTTTCTTTTGTTTAATCAATAGAGTTGCTATTTTATTTTAAATCTCAAAAGTCGATCGTATATACTGTTACTTATGCATTTTATAAGTGATCTAAATTTTATAATTACATTTTAGTAATTAAATACTAATATAATATTATAATCACATTATAAACATGTTGGAAATAATTGTTATAGAAGGGTATATTCGTAAATTGAATTGGTAAAAAAAGATAGATTGTGGGATGCTAGAAAAACTATTGTTAAAGTGGAAAAAGTGAGTAAGATATGCTATGCTGATGTGGCGGAGAGAGATGAATAAAAAAATACTCCCTCCGATCCAAAATAAGTGTCGTTTTAACTAAACGCACAAGATTTAAGAAATGATTGGTTATGTAATTCATCCGATCTGAAGAAATTAATGCTCCATAACAAAATGTGTTTTACACTTGTGTTCACACTTGAAAAAGCCATAAGCTACCCATTAATTGTGATGAACTCCAAAAGCCATCTCTACCCATGGAGGGGATTTGCCCAACAAACAAAAAAAGTACGGAGAGAATACACATGGAGCCATAATCTGCCCACCAATGAACGTTAATTATAGGAGTAAATGCAATTGGTAATGGAGTGTTAAAAGCCAAAACGTTAATTATGAGATATATTTAATTCTCTAACACAAAAAGTACAGTAACTTAAATTGGATCAAACACCCCAAGTCAAAATGACAGTCATTGTGGATCAGAGGAAATAGTAATTTTAGTATCTTGAATAGTAACTGATAAACATGGTCTTACCCTATATCCCAAGCATCGATACTTAATAAGTGCCCAAGTATCCCAAACCCCCTTTCCTTCATTTTTTTATTAAAAAAAATTATAAGCATCGATGCCCTATACTACCGATAAAAAATACTATTAAGGGTTTTGTCAAACAAAGTTTTATCCACTTTTTTTTTGTGATAGTTTTATCCACTTTCTAAAACCATGTTTTATTCACTTTCAGGAGCTTTTAATTTGCTAGATGCCAAGAGCTATTCAAGATTTTCTCCATGGGATCACATGAAATGCGTCATTGATGTAAAACTTGTACTAATTTATGTTTGTCCTCTCATAAAAATTCTACACTACAGTAAAAGTACTATTGTAATCAAATCTTCTTTACAAAAAAAAAATAAAAAAATTCTTGGAGTTGATTCAGAAATTTTGGCCAAATTTGGGGGGTTTTGTTTGAGCTGTAGCCTGTATCAATTTGCAAACCCTTGTCCCGATCTCTTCTGATCTCCTCTCTCAAGCGGAAAGCCAGAGAGAGTGACGGAGATCCTTGTCGTTCTTTTGTTCTTCGCCTGCTCTCTGTAAGTCGTTCTTCTCCCTCCTTAGATCTCTGTTCTTTTTCTTCCTCTTTGTTTTCTTCTCGCCGCAACGATGTCGGTTCGATGTTCCCGTAACGGAAAACTTTAGGGCGTACCACGAATCCAACTTTAGTGATTGGTACCACACGGAGTTTCTGAAAGAGCGACGGTGATTGTTAGATTAAAGTTTAGTCAAGATCCTCAGAACACATCTCAGTGCTCCTGTATATGGCCCTTGGTTACAGATTTGGTCCCTTTTTCATTGCTCAAATCTGAATGCTAACTCACACCCATTTTCTTGATCCGTATTCTTTCAGAATTCCCACTCCCAGGCCTCCTGGGATATGGTGACTCATAAATTCATAATAAATTGCAATTCATACCTATCTAGAATTTGAGATGTTGCTTGGAATTCTATGTCCGAAGGCTTGAGTCCTAGTTCTGGATCCAAATGCACTGTAATTTTGAATTTAAGGGTTGTTTGATTTTATGTAGTGGATACGGGCCTTAGGTCATCCCTCAAGGCGAAGATGGCTGATAAGTCCAAGCTCAGAATGTCAACCATATATTTTTATATACCCAATATTATTGGTGAGTTCAGCAATATCTTTTTGCAGCCATGAATTCCAATTCACCATTGAATCATATTACTAATAAATGCAGTTTCTCTAGGGCTTGTGATTTTAATGTTTTTCCTTGAATTGCATGTCTCTTATGCAGGTTACATCAGAGTACTAATGAACTGTTATGGTTTTGCAATATGCTTCTCTCAGAAAGAGCTTTTTGTTGTTCTATACTTTATAAGGTGATTGGTCTGATATTTGGAGCATTTCTCGTCTTTACGCTGACTACTAACTATCTATTTGCTGATATGATTTTGTGTGCAATGTAATTTGGGGGCTGTTCTGTTGCAGCTTTGTTTGTGATGGACTAGATGGATGGTTTGCCCGTAAGTTCAATCAAGGTATACAATTTTTTAGCACCGTTTTTATTTTCCTGAAAAGATAAAAATAGACTGCTGTCACTTGCATCTTGTTCTGCATGGGTAAATGTTTAAAGCTCATAAACTTCTAACAGTAGCATTGGCCAAAACGCATATTGGGTTTGTAGGTTTGTGTGTGTGTGGTGTGGCATGCATTCCTTAAGAGAAACTGTAAAATCAGTATTCTAGAGGCCACATTAATTCTGTTGCTTACTCCCATACATTGTTCACGACTTCAAAGCACTAGAGAGTCGGGATGGTGGAATTATTACAGAGGCATCATATGTTCATGTCATAAACAGCTTGAACATCATATGTTTTCTTCTATTTCTATAAATAAAAAACTAGTAGTGCCCATTAAATCTATATCATGAGTGTGAATGTAGAACTTTTGTTGAGATATAATCATCCACATGGAGGAATATGTTTACTGCTACACAAGTGGAAAATTGCCCTAATTACTGATGTGGAAATAAATTTTATGGTAAATCAAGCTTCAATCTTAGTTTAAACACTTTTGTTTGTGTCATATCCAGTATCAACCTTTGGAGCTGTTCTGGACATGGTGACAGATAGGTTTGCCTCTCACTTTCTCCATCAAGGATTAAATACATGCTATATTTCTTTGAGTACATATCTCATTTCAATTAAATGTTATTTTTTTGCCAGGATTAGCACTGCCTGTCTTCTTGTGGTACTTTCCCAAGTATACAGGTCACTTTTTAGCCTAATTTAGGAGTATTTGCGTGCTATTGTATATGTACATCTCTGATGCTTGTCTTAGGGATTATTTGCAGGCCTGGTTTGATTTTCTTATCATTACTTGCTTTGGACATCAGCAGCCATTGGTTACAAATGTACAGGTATACCAATATGTTTATAATTCGATCTAACTAACTGTTACTCAAGTTTATTTTCCCTCTCAAAGTCTCAAGAGCTTTTGTGGTTAGTGGTTATGTAAAGGAAATGCCGGATTTTGATTACATAATTTACATTTGCTCAATGTAGCACTGTTTTTCAAAATCTGACATGTTTACATCATGTCATGTTTTATTTCAGTACTTTCTTATCAGGCAAGGCTAGTCACAAAGATGTAAAGGATAGTACTAATTGGCTTTTCAAGGCGTACTATGGAAATCGGATGTTTATGGCTTACTGCTGTGTGGCATGTGAGGTAATTAGTATGATTGTAAAGATGATAATGTCTAATTAAGCTGGTTGCTTTAGGTGAAACTAATGTTTGAATGATGGCAGGTGTTGTACATAATCCTTTTTCTTCTTGCAAAGACCCAGAACGAAGAAGTGATTAATGTATGATTTGATTTGAAGTACAACATTTTTCTCATTAATATGATTAGCTCACTAGCTCAGGGGGTTAAGTCATGTCATGTTTCATGTTGTCTTTTTGTGTAGGTTCTTGTGACATCCGGGAAACAAAATTTGTTGCTCTGTCCTCTGCTAGCTTTGTCTCTGTTTGGATGGACCATTAAGCAAATCATAAACGTTATACAGGTAAATAATATGGTTTTCCTCTCTAGCTTATTTGCATAGGTATGCTGCTTACATCTTATAAAGCTAAGAGCTACTTCCCGATCAAAGCCACCTTCCATTTCCCTAACCTTTCTTGTAAAGAACGTATTCAACCATAACATATTATGAGGAAAAGAAGGGTATAGTTCACCTTGTCGTGCCCTGCATTTCAAGGCATTATCTTGATATATATAGTCCCTTCAATTCACAAGTTAATATTATATCTGAAGTAATCTTCTTTCTTAATTATTTCACTCTTTTAAAGATTCTTTCTCTTCATTTCCCGTTTGCAGCTCAAGACTGCTGCAGATGCCTGTGTGCTTTACGACATCAACAAAAAGCAGTAGCTCAAATGTGACCTTCCGTATCGTGGGTATGGTCTGTGTGAAAATGGGGCGGTATTCCTTCACAAAGGAGCGCTGGTTGTAAAAGTCGACAATTGAAAAAAAAAACAGAGGATGTTGCTTGTGTTGATGACTCTGCCCCTTGAAGATGTTTAACGTCACTTCTCCAGTTTGGGCACGAAATTTCCACCTTTTTTCTGGGACGCAATTTGGTAATTGGCAATTGGCAATTGTTTCTGTAATTTCGTATACAGATGGAGTATGAGAATTTTTGGTGCCTTGCTTCTGACATACACTGTTTGTAGGTGTAAAAACTCTGGTGTATTCAATTTCTCAAAATGGATTGGGTTCTTGGTGTTTTGGTTGATTCATTTATTGTCATGTTTTACCAATTCAGGTTCCCTTGTGTTGCTTGAATCTTGGGATGACTACCGGGTACTTTTAAGACTAAGCGAAGTATCATATGCTAAACAAATCCGGATATGGAAAATGCAACATCAGGAAATGAGTCAAATCACACAATGGGATATGAATTATTCACTGTGAAATTGGTATAGGAAAGAAATAGTTTCCATCGACATTTACAACAAAATCTTACTTAACAATTCAAGAGAATATCATTCTATAAGAGAAATTCCAACTGCTCCTGTAAAATAGAGAATATTGAAAAAATTAGAGAAAATAGGGTTTTTTTTTTTAGGTCCAACAACTTCTTTATACTCGTCTCTAGAATAGTGAAACCTTATGAGAGAAAAAATTTCTCTAAATTTAGACGAAGATAGCAAAAACTCCAAAATTTAATTCTCCTTAATATCAATGCAAATTCATTGAAATTCATCAACAATTGGATAGGTTTTCTATTTATACAAAAATTAAGTTAGGAGCTTTTGTTATAATTAAATTAAATTGGATGTTTTGTTATAATTAACTCGATGTTTAATTTAAACATGTTAGTTTTAAGTTATGTTAGAACTCATGTTATACGTACATGTTAAACTTACACTAATTTACATTTTAAGTTATGTTAAGCTTAAATGTTAAACTTCACGTTTTACTTAAAACTTGTTTAAGTTTGTTAAAATTTTAACTTAAAATTCATGGTCATCTAATTGTATTAAATTATTTTACAATTTGCATAAAGTTTATGGATAGTTAAAATTAACATTGTTTTTACATTAAAAAAATTAAAATTATTTTAAATAGAGAGTATATAGTATGTAATAAATGTATAAATTTATAAAATAGAGAAGCTGTTGGAGTTGAAGTATAATTTTTTTTAGAGATTTAATTTTGATATTTGTTTCTCTATTTTAAAGAACCTTTAGAGGACTGATTGGAGATGTTCTAGCTGACCTATACTATGTGGGTGGAGTCATTATATAATTGACTAGTGTTCCACTGCACCTTCCAAGTACTTGATTTGGGCGTCTTCTTCGGGTGGTTTAGGTAATTATGGGTTTTTTCTAGTGTGGTATTGTGGTGGTCAGGGATTTTCATGTCAGGATCACCCATCTTGGCAATTCAAGGAACTATGCTTATTTGACATTGCAATATGTGACTTGTGCTCTTTTAGAGAATTTACTATAGTCACTCATTTTGGAATCAAGAATTTTATCATTGAAGGGAATATACTCAAGGAATTTTGAAAATGTCATGAAAATATGAAATAAAGGAAGCATTATTGAAAATGATACAATCTACATCAAATAATGAGATTTGTGCTCTTTTAGAGAATTTACTATAGTCACTCATTTTGGAATCAAGAATTACATCATCGAAGGGGATATACTCAAGGAATTTGGAAAATGTCATGGGAATATGAAATAAAGGAAGCATTATTGAAAACTCCATAATACAATCTACATCAAATAATGAGACTTGTGCCCTTTTAGAGAATTTACTATAGTCATTCATTTTGGAATAAAAAATTTCATCATTGAAGAGGATATACTCAAAGAATTTGGAAAATGTCATGAAAATATGAAATAAAGAAAGCATTATTGAAAATGCTACAATCTACATCAAATAATGATGAATTTTAGAAGATTGTTTAGGAGATGCTTTAAGTTTATATTAATCGAAGCCAAAATGGATGCACTTAGTTAGATGAGCGTACTGATTCTAACCCAATAAATTTATATCACCACTACTATAATGGTATGAATATGTTGAACTAATAGAATTTTCCATTAGAATTTATTTAATTATTTTAATTTTGTCAAAATTTCCAATTTGCCTTTATAAATTATTCTCTTTAACTTATATATGATTGATCTTTTTTTTTTAATTTTTATAGGGGCTTACTATTTGCACCGGGATTATTTCGCAATTTACACGGTTGAATTTGCAAACTCAAAATGCGCGGTTGCGCTTTTTTAAAAAAAAATTGCGACCTCGTAATGTGAATGCGCGAATTGCTTAAAAAAAATTGAATTGCAATTAATTTGAGTTTGTGAAACGATAGCGTTGATTATAAGACTTAATTATACATTGCAATTAATGTGACATTCAACCAAATTGTAATTAATTTGACATTCAAACAAATTGTGGAACAATTTGGTGTGGGACAGCAGCTCCATTGCCGCCAGGGCTGATGGCCGGGCGAATTCACAGGCGGGACTGGTGTGGGACGGCGGCGACGTTGCCACCAGGCCTTGCTGCTCCTCCTGGGCATGGCGAGGAAGAAAGGAAAGAATAATGGGACCGCTTGTGGTGAGGTCGAGGAGCTTAATTACTTCGATCTGTGGTGCGGGGTCCCGTCTATCCCGTCGGCCATGGTGGAGCCGCTTCTGGTGAGTGTGAGCTTGATGAGGCGGTGGAGGGAAAGGTTGGGGATGACGGCAAGGGAGAAGTCGTGCACCCGTAGTGCGCAGTTGCAATTCTGGAATCTATGATGCGCGCTTGCAGGCGGGCCCCACCCTATTCGCGCAATCGCACTACGCAATCGCGGTCCTCTACTGTGTAACGGGCGAGAATTTGACCGTGTATATATCATTTCCGTTTTTATATTTTTTTAGGAACAAGTACTTTTTATCCATAAAGGTTTGAATTTCAATTTTTTTTCTTTTCCATGTCTTTTTATGTCTGTTTTAAAATTATACGTTCAATTTTTCATCAAATCCACCCCATTTTATGTTTTAAACTAAATTAACAAAATTATTCTTATAAATAAATAAATTACCTTTTTGTTAGCTAAACAATAAAATTGAACACAAAACAATAATCTAATGACAATAAATAGTTTTTTTTTAAATGTCATTATTATTAAAATTAGATTATGCGTTTTTGTTGCTCAAATTGATTTCCTTGTAAATTTGTACAGAGATATAAAAAACAACTTGCACAATAAAAATACCTCACATGCACATAGTAATATGAAATGTTAAAGTAACTAAATTTAACTTTACGGGTCTATGGTTTTTCTAACTCTGTGACCTCTTCATTCCCTGTAAACTCGACATACTATTTTTCAATATGAAAAACTATACAATCGTCAACAAACTAATCTCCTATCTTATTTTTTGGTTTAATTTTTGATGATGTTCATAGCGGAAAATGCCCTTATTTGAACATGTTGTAGCACAAATTAGCAAGGTGGGTTCCGATTTTTGAAAATTTTGATCAAGTCGTATATCATTTCATAAAATGCACACTTTGAATGAAAAATAAACATTTGTGTTTGTGAGTGGATTATTTTTTAGGGGATTGATATTATTTTTAGGGGTGGAGGCGATGAAAATTATTTTTAGAGATGGACATAATGAAGATTATTTTTAGAAAATAATCCCCTAGGTATTTGGTTGAATAAAGATTAGTTGTTTGATTGAATAAAGTGAAAAGACATATATACTCTTATTTACCGACCCTCTTCTACTCTTTTTGCCAAGGCCGAGATAACCCTCTTCTAAAAGAAATCATCTTCTCCAAACACATCATCGTCGTCTTCTCTGCTCCACTATGCAATTTCCAACTTTCATAATCAATTTTTTCTATATTTTTTAATGTAAAAAAGATAGACAATTTCTATCCTCCCCGTGGGCATCATCGTCGTTTGGCCGTCCTTGACAATGACGACGTTGTTGGTCAAGGTGCGGGGAAGAGAGTCGACGAATGCACCCCAATAGACGATGCGGAAGTCGATTGCACGATTGGAAGGTCGCTTCAGAGATCTACGCGATCAGAACATGAAATTGAGATCAGTACGTACAGGGCGAAATTGTGGGCAATTGTTGTTTCCATAATCGATTTTGCAGACACGATGGCTCGAAATCGGGGGCAATGGGGATGCGGTGGTGCTAGAAATCGGGGACAATGGACCTCTAATGCATTGGAGTACCTAGAGACAATTTTGGTCCGTCTCGTCCACTCTTATACCCTAAGAAGGAGAAAATCCCCATTTTCCACCCCTCCATCTCCACCCCTTCCGTCCTATGCCAAACAGTCAAACACTCCACGTCTCGCTCCCCAAAAAATAACCTCACCCTATGTCAAACATACCATAAAAGACAAGCACAAATCTAAAAAAATGTATGCGAGATGATCCACAAATCCTCAGATTAACATATTGGATTAGACTTATATATTGTAGATTAACAATTGATGATAAGGGCCGGGGTGGATAAAATATACTCGCTGAATTTGGTAGAATTTTGGAACTCAAGTTTGTCGACGTGGTAGAACTTGATTGGTTGATCTAACATAATATACGTGGCAAACATAAGGAGTATACTATTAAGACAAAATATAATATAATGCCAACCGAATTCTGGAGAGACTTTTCACATTATTATCGAATTTATAAATAAAATAAAAAAGCAAGGCAGACAGAGACATGCGACTCCGGCGACGATCGACACCGCCACAGCCACCGAGCAACAACCACTTCCTCCTCTTCTCTCTCCTCCTTCTCTCCTTCTCTCTCCTCCCGATATCCGCTGTCTCCCGCCCCTTCGTCCTCATACTCTCCCAAGACGACCTTCGCGACTCCGCCACACCTCCCGCCGACGACTCCGAATCAGCCGCCGCAGACGGCGGCGGGGACTCCTCCGATTGGGACGAGTTCGGTGACGCTGACTCCAAATCTGAGGAGGAGCTTGACCCTGGGACATGGCGACCCGTACTGGAGATCGAACCGAGCTCCAATTTCCAGCCGAAGACTCATGTGGAGGCACTGTACTATTCGGGAGTGTCGAAGATGGTGGAGGCTGTGAGCTCGGGTGATCCGAGGATGATGGAAGAAGCTGGTTCGGAGATCGAGGAAGCGGCAATGGCCGGTTATCCGAACGCGAGATCTGTGCTAGGGTTTTTCTACCGGATGGGGATTGGAAGGGAGAGGAATAAGGCAAAGGCCTTTCTTTATCATCATTTCGCAGCCGAAGGAGGGAATTTGCAGTCTAAGATGGCCATGGCCCACACCTACGCTAGGCAAGATGTATGTAATTACTAATTGTTTCCATCTTCTCTTTGAGTACGTTTCCAGTTTCTGGCAAATTTAGAACATTTGCTGCTTAATTTGGCGTTGAGGTAAATGATTACTTAGTCGTCTTGTGTGTTGCCTTTTTAGGATTAGTGCGGAGCTTTCCTCTTTGAGAAAGTATTAGTTACAGGCATATACAGCTTGAAATCGCTCAGTGTCAATTCAATTCTTCACTTTTTTCCTCGTTGAAATGGTCATGGATGAGAGGATTTTTAGTTGGTGAATGTTGATAGCAATGCTTGTTTTTATTGATCACTTTGGCAAAATTCATCTTCAATTAGTGATTTTGGATTCCGTTGGGGCAGTTCTTACAATTGACGACGCCATCATTCATCAAACAGATCTTTTCAAATGTGAACTTATTACATTTAGGGCCTGTTTGGAATAGAAGTCTTGTTATGTACCATGTGTTGGCTTTTGGTTTGACTGGGTATGAGTATGAAACTCATAACAGGTATGAGTGACATCCATACCTTCATACCACCAAAAAAAGTAATGGTATCACTTATTCCATGGTAGTTAGTTATGCCATACCTCCTACCTAAATCCTAACCAAACACCACATCTCAAAGATCCATACCTATATCAATATCAATACTGATATGGTACCTCATACTTGGGGTATGGATACCAAACAGGCCCTAGTGTTTTATTCAATATTTGAATGGATTTGGCCTTTTGATCTTGTTTCTATTAAAGTTACGGAGGAAGATTTTGTTCATGTCTTCTGTTTGCAGAGTTTTTATTATTTTATTATTTGGATGGCTGCAGATGTATGAGAAAGCAGTGAAATTGTATGCTGAATTAGCAGAAGTAGCTGTGAGTAGCTTTTTAATTTCGAAGGACTCCCCTGTAGTTGAACCTGTTAGGATTCATCTGGGTGCAGAGGAGAATAAGGAAGCTTTGAGAAAGTCACGTGGAGAAGAAGATGAGGATTTTCAGATATTAGAGTACCAGGCTCAAAAAGGAAATGCTGCAGCTATGTACAAAGTTGGCATTTTTCATTACTATGGTCTGAGAGGATTAAGACGCGATCCTTTAAAGGCTCTGTCGTGGTTCCTGAAAGCAGTGGAAAAAGGAGAACCTAGGTCCATGGAACTGCTTGGTGAGATATATGTGAGAGGAACTGGTGTTGAAAGGAATTACACGAAAGCTCTTGAGTGGCTTCTTCTTGCTGCCAAACAACAGCTTTTTTCTGCGTATAATGGCATTGGCTATTTGTATGTGAAGGGCTATGGAGTGGATGAGAAGAATTACACCAGAGTAAGATCTCTCTGCCTTTCTCAGCTATTTACTTGGGGATTACTATGCTGCTCAAATTGTCTTTGATCCTGTATATATGCAAATATCTTTAATTTATTGCATTTTTTGTATGTAAATTTTGTCTCCATACAATTATCGTGGGATGAAAGACTTATACTTGTTCTGGTACTGCAAAGAGTCTCTCAGTTGTGAATGATTTGTTAATAATGGACAGCTTTTTACTGCATTTTAAGCAAACCCATCAGCTATGGTTTTACAAATTGTTGCAAAGAAAGTATAGGTTGGGAGCTTCTAATCTGGTTAAAGAACCTGCTTAACTTCCATTCCCATTCCCTGATAACTGATTTGGTGATGGACTGATGGATTTATTTGTATACAGATTCTGCCACAGAATACGTTATAATTTGAGGGTGTAGTCATCATCCCTTTACACTTTAAAAGATTAATATTATTTTTTTAAAATTTATTTTATATGAGTTAATGGTGAAGGAAGATACTAGATTCGGTGATAAAGGTCTTGAAGAGGACTGTCTGTAAGCATTTCTCAGTTTTTCAGTCTCTCTGAATAAATCTGTGGGACAAATGCTCTTGTGACTGTTGCAACTTCATATGCGCTAATAAAAAGAGAGACTGGGAGGGGATAGGTAGTTGTAGGTTGGCGGAGGATTTGGAAGGGGATGGACATCTTATTAATAGAAGTTTGTGTGATGAGCTAAATGTCATAGCTGCAATGATAAGACTCACTTACTATTGATGAAACAAGTGTAGTGACAAATAATCAGGAGATAATTTCTATAATATCTTGATGAGAGTCTTCATGTAAGTCCTTTTGATTGGATAAGCTCTGTTAGATCAGTCCATATTTTTATTTATTTATCTTCGTTTCATCTTTCCGTTTTATCAGGCTAAGGAATTATTTGAAAAGGCTGCAAATAATGAGGATCCAGGAGGTTACTACAATCTTGGGGTGTTGTATCTGAAAGGGATTGGAGTCAAGAGAGATGTGAAGCTGGCTTGTAAGCATTTTATAATGGCTGCTAATGCGGGTCAACCTAAGGCATTTTATCAGTTAGCCAAGATGTTTCACACCGGAGTTGGCTTGAAAAAAGATATTCAAATGGTAAGTTTTTTTTTTTTTTTTTTTGCCTTTTATCCTTTCCTTTATCGTGATTCTATGTGAGCTTCCGATGAGCCCTATTTACATCTCTTATTGTAACCCTGTGTAGATTAGGGCAATTTTCATACTGGGCTGCATAGTTGTAGACACAACACAATGGCACAATTTTAGGTACCAAATGAGTATCCATAAAATAAAATCACAAGACTAGAGCAAGGGCCTGCTGTTGTCCTGCTAGCTGTCTAGATTGTTTTTACTTGTTTAATTTTGCCCTAAACATAAATTATGGGTCATATGGGATGAAAATGATTGAATATCTTATGAGAGAATCACATTTAATTGTGTACAGTATATTGTTATGGTACCTTTTCTGACTAGACTTTTCATCAATATTCTTACTTCTACATTTGGAAATTTATGTTTGACTTTTCAGATCCTCTAACCCCTCCCTTCATGTCTCTTTCTTGTGTCTGAGTTGACAAAAATGAACTAATAATAAAAGTTTTATAAATATGTAAAATTTCCTTCTTCCTAGCTTTATGATATTTTTGTCAACTTATCTTACTTGGCAATTTAATATACTAATATGGATGATATTTGTAACTTTTTCTTTCTAGATACTTGTAATTACATGATGCCTTGATATGCAGTGTAAAATATGTTTAAAAAAAGATCTACAGTGTTAAATAAATTACAAAGCTTCATGTTCTTTCATCGATGAATTATACTTCAAAGTATAATTTGTAAAATAAGTACAGTATAGAATAAATTGATTAGTACGTAGGTTTAATAAATTCATATCTAAAAATATGTACAACTTCGTCTAATTGCTCTCTCTTCTTGTTCTATAGGCAACTGCGTTGTACAAATTAGTTGCAGAGAGGGGACCATGGTCTTCTTTGTTTAGGTGGGCATTGGAGGCCTACTTGAAAGGTGACGTGGGTAAAGCACTTCTTTTGTATTCTAGGATGGCAGAGCTGGGATATGAGGTTGCACAAAGTAATGCTGCCTGGATTCTTGACAAATATGGAGAACGTAGTATGTGCATGGGAGCATCCGGTTTTTGCACTGATGCTGAGATGCATCAGCGAGCACATTCTTTATGGTGGCAGGCATCTAAACAGGGCAATGAACACGCTGCCTTGCTTATAGGGGATGCTTATTACTATGGGAGGGTATGTAATAATTGTAGAGGAGTTTTACCTTTTCATTTGTCTTAAAATGAATTTTAGGGTTTGTCATCCTGAATAGTATTGTGTTTGCTTATCTGACTATAGTCTTATATCATCATTTCTCTTTGACAGGGAACTGAAAGAGACTATGATCGTGCAGCCGAGGCATATATGCATGCAAAAGCTCAGTCAAATGCCCAAGCAATATTTAATCTTGGTTACATGCACGAACATGGTCAAGGGCTTCCATTCGATTTGCATCTTGCCAAGCGTTATTATGATCAAGCTCTAGAGATTGATCCTGCTGCAAAGTTGCCTGTAACATTGGCTCTCACAAGCTTATGGTTACGAAAAAACCATGCTGAAAGTATCATGGTTAGTCTCCTTTAATGCCGGAAGTATTTTGGGGCCAGAAAGAATGAAACCTTATAGTTTACCAGCAACATATGCTATTACTTGTTCTTTGGAAGCAAGGTTTTTCAGTCTCACATCCTTGTTTCAAGTTTCAACTCACTGAATGCACCCCACTTTTTTCACTTTTCCAGGTACGCTTCATAGATTCCTTGCCAGAACTCTATCCCAAGGTGGACGCCTGGATAGAGAATGTGATCATGGAAGAGGGGAACGCGACAATTCTCACGCTCTTTGTCTGCCTTCTTACTGTCCTCTACCTTCGCGAGCGGCAACGCAGGAATGCTGGTGCAGCTGATGTTGCAGTCGTGCATCCTGATGCTCTTGTTGTACCACCTGTTAATTAGCATACGCTGCCTGATGGTCAGGGTACACGAATAGGGGTCGTTATCGTATGGTGAGGAGTTGTGAGGTATTGCCTGCTTGCTTGCTCTCTGATGTGGGTTTCAATGTATTTTTCTTAAGATAGAGGGAAAGTGTTACTTAGCCAACTAGATGATGATACAGGTTGACTCTGCGTACATGACTCACTCTGATCTCAATATAGGATATTGATGGATAGTAAAAATCTGTGAATTGTGATCTAAAGTTTGTTGACATACTATGAACTGTTGGTTCATTAGTGTCAGTTTTGTCCCAAGGATGATTCTTTCATCAATCCAAAATGGCAAGGAAATTGTCAAACTCCAAACTGTTAGCTGAGCCATTCTGCATTCTCTTGGTTTATGGCAGCATGTTATGTGCTCTTTTCTTCTGTTTGTTTGGCTGTGGCTGTGGGTTTTTGGTCCATAAAGTTTGGTCTGTTTTGGTTTCAAGTTATCTCAGGTTTAGTTATCTCGGATTTACTATTGCAAGTGTCAATTATTGAGACATGTCAAGTTTTTATTATTTTGGGTTTGGATCATTTGGGTTTTCTGTGAATACATACGAGCATATTCAAGTATATATGTTTTTATAGTAGGTTTTGGGTCAAGTAGGTCTGGGTCGAGCAGGGGCTATGGCAGAGGAGATTGAATTTGAGTTTGGCAGATATTTGAGTTCAGTGTGATCATTAGAGATTTTGGATATGATCACGTCTTGTACTGGTTTCGGCTTGATTAAGTACGTAGTAGTAGTTAAACTTCACAATGTAGACAACTTGATATCGTAACGGGCAGACAATTTTAATATTGAATCTTTCAGATTTTGGCCTTTTCGGATCAATGGTGTTATGGAAACTCATTGGAACCATCTCCAAGCAAGCAGGTCCTGTTCAAAGTCAGGAACATTAACTTTTATTGTGCGTCCGTGTCAAGGCAGAAAACATTAGAACAAGTCCTAAAGTCATTCTCGATGGAAAAAAATAGTATTCCAACTGCAGCTTCTTGACAGCGATAATCTCGTTCTCAATAGTAATCAGTTTCCCTTCTAGATGAGATTAGTCTATAGCTCCTGTGAGTAATTGTGAAGGAAGAAGCGATTTGTCGGTGAATCATATAGCTCTGCCAAACTACAGATTCCGATGAGTTACTATTGAGAACGAGATTACCGCTGTCAAGAAGCTGCAGTTGGAAACTAACTGGGTGAATGGGTGATCATTGTGCTTGTGCAGGAGCTGATTTGGCATGCTTTAGTGGGTTGTTCGGCTACTGATTCGGTTTGGCAAGAATCGTCGTTGTTGCCCTGGGCTCATGAGCTTGACTTTCCGATCATGGCTGATGTGATTCGTGTTCTTTGCTTGCAACATGGGGCTGGTGGATAGAAAGACTTTTGTCTTGGAATGAATCGCTTGGTCTTGGAGGAATCATGTGTTGTTTTAAGCAATGATGCTTAATGTTGCCATGCTTTGGCAAGGATTCACCAAGCAGCGCAACCGCAGCCGCATTTGTTCTATGCTTGGTATTTCATTTTAGATGACAATTTAGCGTTTGTTCTTTTCATTCGTTAGTATGCTTTAAGCATGTAAGCAAGTCTGCTACTTCTGTTGCCCACCGGGTCGACAGGTGTTCTTGATCTTGCTCAGGGATGGATTCACCATAATGTTGCCTGATTACCTTTCAAAGCTATCAAGTTTTTTGTTTTCTCCCCTAAAAAGAACAACATAAATGAAAGAGTATACAATGATGAAGAGGCATACCCTTTCCCCTTGCAGTATCAATTATTTACCTTTGACAAAAAAAAATGTAATTGCATACAAATATACTATCGCTCGTCAATGGCATTGATCTATGGATAAATACACTATATATATCGGTATAATTACAATACATGTTATTCAAATCGCTCTATTTGAAAGGCATACTTTGGCCAGCATAGGTATATTTTGGATAAATTATTATGCTACATCAAGTATCATATATGTTCATAAAAAAAATTGTCAATGGCAAGGCTAATGATTTGCAAGTAAGTAGAGAACACATACCTTTAGTTGATCAAAGGCATCTGGAAACTAGATTCGCCACCAGCTTGCCCATCGCGCATCAGCGACAGCTCCTTTGGAGGCAGAATGCCCAGTTCCGAGTAGACGAGTTGAGTGATTTTGGCCGTCACAGCTCCAAATGACATTTTGTTCAATGTAATTGCAATGGCAAACCTGTTTGATATGTCACAGAACCCGGTTGATCCGCCCATTCCTGAGTGCCCAAAACCTATTAATGCTCCATCGTTGGACTTGATTCTCTTGAATCCTAACCCGAAATCCCCATTTGGGGTTGCCATGTGCTCGTATTCGCCGACACCTAAAAATGCATCATGAATTTTTGGGTTATGAAACATTTTCCTGGTGGTGTTGTGTTCACGAGTTTCAACAATCACATCACTGCTACTCCCGCCACAAGAAGTGCCTTCGCCAATGCTAATTTCGGTATTCTCATCAGGTGGGACAGCTGTATAGGCTTGAGTGTGACTGTCCTTCTTGGTATCCTTCTTATAATTGAAGTTCTCCGACATCATTGTTTTGCACAATGAAGGAACACTTAGTTTTTTCTTCCTCCTACCCTTTTCCTTTGGGGCATTCTCAATCGAGAATTTGGGGACATGGGTGTGGCTTCCTAGGGGTGGCATTGAAGAAGATGAATGCCGTGAGGGAACGACACCACAATCAACTAGGGATGCATAGTAGCGTGCAAGGGCACGGGCTGAACAATGTCCATTAGCAGCAGGAATGATAGCTCGTCGGACAAAGAGCGAGTTGAATAAAGCAGGAAGAGCCGTAGCAGTTTCAGCTATTTGACTAGGCTGGAAGGTGGAAGGAAGGTCTGAACGGTTACCAAGTTCAGCTAGTTTGCCTAGATCATCAGTATCAACAGTTAATGATGCAAGCCGAGCCTCAACTCCTGCAAAATCATAATCCAATCAGCAATTGTTGCTCGTAGCAGAGTAAGTGAGCTGCTGAGAGCAAAGACCAACGGTTTTATGAGCAAAATATAAAAGTAGAACTTGCCTGGAGGAATTCCAATATATAGTTCGCCTTCCACATTAAGCGGACGTATCAAAGCTTCCTCGAGAACTTCTTGGAATTTCTTCCCTGAGGCACGCTGTAAAAACCAAACTAATTAAAAGGGATGCATTTATTTGCTTTTACCTTTACCCATGAAGTACTCCCAGTTTCATCGAGCAAAGAATAAGGGATGCAGCTACGTTGGGTCAAACTCGCTAGTTCACGATTGTAGGCTGAAAGTGTAATATGAGATATCTGCTTACTGACTTAATACGAGCACAAACCTCAATAATTCCACCACAGAGCCAGCCAAATGAAAGGTAATGGTAAAATTGTTGAGTCCCAGGTTCAGTCTCGGGAGATGACTTGGCAATTCGCTCTAAACATTCATTCCAATCAGATAGCACCATAGGACTCTCCTTCATCAGATTAGCCAATGCATTGTGAAGGCCGGATGTGTGATTGAGGATATGACGGACCTAAAAAGAAAGATATGAATATGAAATGATCGAAGAAGTAATCCAACCGGTAACCGCCTGACCATTAGCAGGAAACAATACCTTTATCACATCCTTCCCATTTGATGCAAACTCGGGCCAAATATTTGCAACATTTTCCTCATAACTCAATTTCCTGCCAATATACGTTAATTTTACTATTAAATCAACTTAGTTCCTCATAGCAAATACCCAATACTGATATCAAGACTTCGCTTCACATTATACGTACAGTGTTACTCTTATAGGAGTCAAGTTCCATGAAGGCCCTGGACAAATATCTCTATTGATAGATTGATTGACATTTTTTTTATAAAAGGAAAATATTCGAGAGGCCGACGTATCGACTAACCGTTATGAAACATAGATTGATCGACAATGTTCAAGGACATTAGGAAAGAATGATTTAATATGATTTTTCAACATTTTTTTTGTATACATTTACTAATAGTTGTTTGAAATATACATATAATTTTTGTAATTTTTTAAATATAGATTTATAACCTAAAGAATTATTGAATTAAGTGTAATATAGATAGATTTATAAACATATTGATGCAAAATCTGAGGTCAACCCCACAAAAGCAGAAAATGTTACAAAAATTAAATTAAATTGGCAATTTCCATGATAACCAATGTCCATGGCTTATGTTCCACCAAAATGTCCTGGCCTCATAAAAAGTTTCACATTTCAATTATTATAAAAAAACAGAGCAGACCACCAAAAAGCTAATTCTTGCTGATTAAAATTAGGCCAAATGACATAAAACCACCCTTTATTCACTCTTATTCTCAACTAACCACCCTTTATTCAAAAAATTTCACCTAACCACCCTTTATAGTATATCTATTGTAACTAACCACCCATTTTCTCTTTTCTCTATTTAAAAGACCAAAATGGCCCCAATATTAATTACTACTCCCTCCGATCCAAAATATATGACATTTTACTTTTTAACACGTATTTTAAGGAGCTAAAAACTATATAATATATTAACTTTTGTTTTTTTAATTTAATACTTATTACTAACAAATATAAAGTTATTTAAAAATTTAATAAAAAAGTTGATATTTTATATAATTTTTACCTTCTTAAACTACGTGTTGAAAAGTCAAACGACATATATATATATTTTGGATCAGAGGAAGTAATGTTTATTTATTTATTTATTATTATTTTGGTAGAGTTATTTTTTCTTATTAAATCTAAAGTACATGTTTTATAATGGAGCTAACTGTCAAGTCCTCACCCACCTCCTTCTACTAACGTAAATTTATCAACTATCAAACATTTTCCACAGTTCCAACCAATGTTGTTAAAATCCCAATCCGGTTCAACAATTCTAACGATAAAAAAATGGCAGAACAATCCCAATCTTTTTTTTTGCGATACTAACAATTCTAAAAAATGTCTATTATACGAAATTTCTAACATTCACAGTTTAAACATAAGAATATTTTAATATAATTGGTTAGTCTATATTGTATTTAGATTACTTTAAAATTTTTAAAACCTATATGAATATTTTTTTATGATTTAACATAATACTTAACTAATATAAAACATATTAACTTCATTTTTAAAAAATTCATCCATGCGGTGGGATCTTACGTTCAAAACCCATAGCCATGAATTTTAAAACCGAATATATTTTAGTATAGACATAAAAAAGTTTTAAAATTTTAAAAGTAAGTTAAATATAATATAGAATCTACCAAAACATTTACTTGAGATTTAATAATAAAAAACAACTCTACCAAAATAATAATCATAAATAAATAAACATTAGTAATTAATTTTGGGGGCATTTTGGTCTTTTAAATAGATAAAAGAGAAAATGGGTGGTTAATTGCAATAGACATGCTATAAAGGGTGGTTAAGTGAAAATTTTTGAATAAGGGGTGGTTAGTTGAAAAGAAGAGTGAATAAAGGGTGGTTTTATGCAATTTGGCCTTAAAATTAATACATGTTATAGCCATCAGTAATATATATAGTGAACTATTTCATTAAATAGCAATACTTTCAACTTACAAACAAGAGAATGAATAA
Organism: Persicaria maculosa; assembly: GCA_963922045.1. NCBI lineage: Eukaryota > Viridiplantae > Streptophyta > Magnoliopsida > Caryophyllales > Polygonaceae > Persicaria > Persicaria maculosa. Next base: position 41,717,129 of record OY998269.1, read on the forward strand.
ATGTTGCAAATATCACTGAAAAGTTACAAGACAAATTTTAAATAATTAAGCTAATGGAAAAAGACAATGTTAGAATTTTTTTTTTAAACGGATCATAATGTCTTACTACAAGGACTGCTCAAGCATGAATGGTTGTACAAAAAAAATCAGAGTTATCCACATACATCTTTATAAGACATTTCAAGTGCATATAAGTAGTATATAACAGAATAATTTACTTGTTCATATACAATCCCTTTAAATAAGCAACTCGGATAACTACTTTCCACAGAGACATCCATAACTCAGAAGAAAACAGGCAAAATAATGTATGGATGTTATGTAATATGCAGTTCATTGATAAAAATCTTACCCTTGATCAACGAGCCAATGTAGCATTCCTGTTGTTATGCCCTTTGACACAGAAAACACAGAGAAGAGGCTATCAGGTTGCACTGGACGTGGGTCATACTTTCCAAGAACTCCAGCAGCAGTGTCAATTATGACTTCTCCGTCTTTATAGGCACACACCTAAGTTCAAAAGGCATAAAAGAGAAGGAATTTTTTTAATATCACTTAATTAGCAAAAATGAAAAGCCGAAAAGGTGTGCATGACTCAATTATAGTAACTTACAAATTGTAAAGCACAACTATACAAGAGCAAAAATGCTCGGGTGAAAAATTGAACTCAAAGATAGTTTTTTGGAAGATCAAGAGATGACTCGTATGAAAAGAACAAACACATCAACTTCTTGGGGGTTTTGATGTTTAGATTTATAACACAAGGATGAATTGGAACTCAATTGCCACTGAATAAATGTACACGGATTATGGAGACATATGAAGTATATGATATACGATGGACGAATGTTGAGCGATCATTCCATGGGGGTGATGAGAAGTTAAATTTATGTTCTATTAACAAACTCCTAGTTGAATGTACCTGAATGCCAAGTATCTTGTTAGCATTTCCCAGATCAATCAGGAGTTTCCTCAACTTAGATTCCACATCAGACAACACAGGTGTGTCATGAATCCATGACATATTTACTGATGGCCCTCTTGCGATACTTCTACGAAAGATGAGATCAGTTTAAATAAATAATATCAACCAACAAAAAGTACCAGTATTGAGTTCCAAGGAAACTCACCCTCCAAGAACAGACTCTGCAAATGGTCTCATGATGTCAAAGTAATTAATACGAAGATTCATAGTAGATGAAAGACCTGAAATAACATGGGTAAATCATATGAAAGTCAGAAATGTTTATATCTTTGATAGGAATCTAAATAGATGATTAATCATTGATATTGTACCAATCACATACCTCTTAGAAGATTAAGGACACGAGAAAAAATTACAATATCTCCTGGAAAGGCATCAACCTAGAATTACACCATATGAGGTTTCCTGATGTCAATGTGATAGAAATACAATTGAACTTAAAAGTAATTACTGATAAGATGTTTTTCTTATCAGCCAGAAGATAACTTACAGGATTGAATCGCTTTACTTCCTTTTCATTGAGTTTCATCTTCTCTTGTATGACTTTCATGTTTTTGGCCCTTTTCTCCTTGAAGGACTTCATGGATTCCTAAATGGAGGAAAACAAACATATGAAAACCAATGCTGCTAGAAATTTGTGTAACATAAACAGAATACTACTTTACTACTTACTAGAGCTTCATCTGCTGGTTTGGAAGTACGAAAGAAGATAGTTGTAACTTCCATAGCCTGTTCAGGTAAATCCATCCGTAACTTGAGTCCCATTTCGGCAAATGCAGACAAAAGCGCAACATGGTCCCCCTGTCACAGATGTCGTTTGTCACAACTCGAAAAATGGAGCACATGCATTACTACATTTTCTTTTCTTCAGGGTCTGAACCAAACAGCATTGCTCAAAACAATATAGGAAAAAAAGGAAAAGAAAAGAAAAAAGTTCAAAAGAGTTAACATGTATGACTGAAAATGCAGACAAAAGTGCAACATGGTCCCCTGACACAGGTGTAGTTTGTCACTACTTAAATATATGGAGTACATTAGAATTCGTTAGTACATTTCTCTTCTTCAGGGTCTGAACCATAGGGCATTTTTCAAAACAAAATGGGTCACATATGCCAACCAAGACAATAAGAGGAAATATGTGTTACAGTATGTGGCAAAACAGAACTAGTTAAAGAACAATCATACTGATAAGCAAAAAGGTGGAGACGGTACAGCTTAATGTGTAAATAAAAAGGCCATAAGCAACTAAGCATGAATGATCAATTGGTAAAACACCAAAAGGTCCTGCAAGTTCCAACTCAGCACAAATAAATCATGCATGCACACAGTCAAATGCATGACATGACAACAAAATAAATATATGTAGCTCAAAAACCATCCTCCCAATAAGAGTTCCAAAATTTACTTATCAGTACTTATAATAATAGGATGAAATACAGATCTGATAGCTTTTCAAAGTGAAATAATGGCCATATTCATGAATTTCTATATGTTCTAAAACACTAGACACCGTTGTCCCAAAGACCCAAACTGAATATTGTGACTTAGATTATAACTTCATGCTTGTTTAATAACCCATCAGAGTCTGCTCACGTACGATGGCTTTTTACAACTGTATATAAGATGAAGTACATGAGAATTGATAATGAAGCACATGCAAGTATGGTTAAGATGTTCAACATTCAGGAGTGAACTCGATCTTAGGACAAAACCGTTCATAAACACTGGATTACTGGAATGGAACATGCAATGCCTGTCATGATGATTCTCTCCTAGACGAAAAAAGTGAATTTATTTTATAGGGGACAATTCATGTGAGGATGGTCGCCTAGGTGAGAATGTGAGTATGATGCACATTTCATTTTGGCCTAAATGTGCATCATCCTCACATGAGCCGCCATCCACACCGGACAACTCCCCTATATGTATATTGATGATCATCCGACAAAAGAAACTATCACAAATACCATGAACAACTTACTTCTGCAGATGCCAAAAGCATCTTTGCCAATGCCTGTTTTGTAGTATGTGGAAGAGACTTAGTCAAACCAAAATCCAACAGAATTGGTTGATGTAGAGGAGTCTTGCTGACAAGAAAATTTCCTTGCAAGAAATAAGATAAAGTTGCATGGCCCAATTTAGATATTCTCATAAAAAAATATGTTAGCCTTTTACTATTAAAAATGCTAATTACGTCAATCAAAAAGATGCTTTTAAAAGTAATAAAAAAGATGAATCAACTATTAGCATATTAGCACATTTGATGACACCTATGTGAAATCCTAAAATAATTCCAATAAGAAAGTAGAAAATTGATTAAGCATGAATAGCAGGCCAAGTTCTTTAACAAATACTGAAATGGTACAAGCAATCAACTTGTTTAACCATCCAATTAAACTGATAAACATTATGCATCAATGAGGAAACGATGTAGAAAGATGGGCTTTGAATACCAGGATGAGGGTCTCCGTTGAAGAAACCGTCCACATAAATTTGGTGGGCATAAGCACGAGTTATCTCTTCTACCAGCCTATGTTTATCAACTCCCATTGCATCCAATGATTCAATGTCATTCAAGCGGACTCCATCCATATACTCCAACATGATTACTTTTTCAGCTGACTGTCATTATGCACAAGTGAAAGATGAAGTAAATAAAAAGAACAGAAAAAAGATCGAAACCGCATTAGACCAAAAGTTTAACATCAACAAGGACCAAGGATAAGGAAAGAAGATGCTCTTTCAAGAGTATTTCAATCTCTGATTTTCATGATCTAGTTGCATAGTGGGCATTAGCACTTCCTAGTTTCATCAGGTACTTTATAGGGCCCTATTTCACCAGAATTAGAATTTCATTTTTATTTTTTTAAAAAAAGGTATTGAAAGGCGGTTCTCTGGATAAGTATCTTTTTATCCAAAAAAGAACAGAAACCACTTCAAATCTATTTAAAAGAAAACAACTTGGCATTACCATTCGGACTCTGATGAGAACTTATTAAAGGCAAATAGTGGGAATCCTACCTCGATAACTTCTGGAACCTGCACATCAACATGAGTAACATGTCGACCGTCTTTGGCTCGACTGGAGCCAAGATTTCTAGCCACTCTTCTAGTATTCTCTGCATCAAAGTGAGATAGGGTGGTTAGACTAAATAGCTATAATAGCACATAGCTTGCTTTGAACAAATATCACCGAAAAAATATTAGCATAATAGAATAGTATTATTGAAGATAGATACCAGCTTCAATATTGAAATCAAGTTCTCTGGGTGCTTCCTTGCACCATTCATCTATCATTGGGTTGAAATCATATTGTGGCTCTGCCCACGCTATCCACTCAACAATTGATTTCGCATTCTTCAAATCCTGTAAAAATTATATAGAACAAATATGTGTTAGACTGCAAGTTTTAGGTTTCACATTTCCAAAACATGGAAGACGAGTAACTAAACCTCCAAGATGACACGCTTGATACCCTCATGCTGAACCTTTACAACCACCTCTTGCCCATTTTTAAGTGTAGCACGATGTACTTGTGCAATCTGCATTAGAAATTATGTCAAGAGAAAAATGTGGAAATTAAGTGAAGGGACTCTAAGAAGCTTTTATAATAGCTGAAAGCCCAAAATGAGCAGACACCCTAATTTAACTAGCTAGATTGGTAAAATGGAGAGGACCATGAAATCCACTATTTACTAATTACCCCATGAAATAAAGATATAACCTGCTGGTCCTGTTCTTATTGTAAGAAACCAGGACCCTTTCTGCAATTATTAATTTTACACCATCAACTTGGTTATATTAAAAAAAGACCATGCTCAATAAATGTGAGAAAATTGAGCTAAAAAATTTACTGGTCAAGGATGAAGAGGTAAAGACGTTGTGCTGATATATATTTTCATAAGAGAAAATTTCGTGAAACAAATAATGCATAAAAGGTGTGAGCCTGATTGGTGCAAATGTGCAAAGAAACTCTTCCATCTTCAGCCCTTCATCTTCCAGTAAATATCACTTGATTCGCTTCCACATAATCTATTTCCATGTGGTCAAAATTCTATCCCAGGACTATTTTAATGTTCCAAATCATTACAAATAAGCTACACTGAATGAGAAGATCTAATGAAACAAAACAGCTGCACTAGTGAAGTTTTTAGAGCTCCTCTTTGATCTAAACTATGCCATAATGATTCTTGAAGGGGGGTGGAATTTATAAGCATATCGTACCGATGCTGTTGCAAGTGGTATCTCAACAAAATTTGAGAAGAGATCCTCTATTGACTTCCCCAGCTCTTGCTCTATACTACGGCATACCTGAGTGAACATCAATAATCACGATGATAGACTTCAGTATTAAGAAATCCCAGTAAGGTAAGGAAAAAAAACCTGAAAGACCAAAGCCTAGGAGCTCATATTTCCAAACACAATACTATTAGCAATCTCCTCACTTCATGAATGGCTTAGTTACAGAGCCTTGCCGTATACTTGCTTTTTTATTAAAGTAACGTATCAAATATAGCAAACAAATATGCAATGAAGAAAAGAAAGATGGATCTAAATATCTAATGGACCAAACAAATGTGGATTACTGGAGAATGATACACTAATATCAACAGTTTTTAGTGAACAAAACAGGACGACAATTAATCAAAGGCATTAATAATTTTATCGATAAAGCATAGATGGCATTTAATTCATCAAAAGAAGGTTTATCCACTTGCAGCACCAACCTCTTGTAACGGGCGAGGAGGAAGGGAATCCTGCAGCTGTTTAAGAAGATTTATATAAGGCCCTGGAAGAACATCAGCCCGTGTTGATAAATATTGTCCAAGTTTCACCCATAAACCTTCCAACTCTAACATCAGATCAAGAACACGCCTGGCATTGCGTTCATGGGCCTTCTGCCATAAAGCAGCCTCCTTTGATTTGCTGCGAATCCATTTCCCTCTCTGCTGTAAAGCCTACAGAAAATCATGGATGATAAAATCAGAAAATATAAAAGAGGGAAATGTATCTTAATGGCAGAGAGATGCATTAGCTAAAATACCTTGTAATCCATATAAACGACCAAAGCTAATCCAAACACTTTCATCCGCCTCCGATATATGTTTCCCCATCCCATTAGGATCTTCCCATATAGAAGAGAATGATACACATCAGTCACAGCACAATTTGTAAATAGGAAAGTACATGGACACAAAAGAAACAGTGAATTTCATTAGAAGATGATGAGACGGCCTCTTATGAAACAATTAGTATCATACGAAGAAGAAAATACAGCTCCCAGTCATAAGCAAATTCCAAAGAACAACTAATCCATACTGGATAAAAATAGGTGAGCCCCCTTGAATATGTACATACAACTAAAATACAAGACGGCAAGAAATTCCACTTTATCGAATCTGAGCCAAAAACTACTCTCTCCATCCAAAAAAAAAGATGTTGTTTTAGCCCCTTATTCCTATTCAATTCAATAAAAGATGTTATTTCAAGTTTTCTAGGCAAGTAATTATTGAGAGTTATGAGGTTTGTAATGTTGAATTGCATATATTGAGACTTTTTTTTATGCAAACTATGTCCCTTCATTGGCTCACCATTAGGTTTGGAACTAAATTTAGGAATACTTTAGGATTATTTTAATTGAATTAAAAGCTTTCTTAGTATTTAGTAAGTGTGTCAAAGACTAGAATGACATCTTTTTTTTTAACAGACGAAGTAATAACAGAAAGTACTAGCACTATATCCAAGCAAATGCACCAAACTTCAATTGGCAATGATAACTGAATTCAGTATTCACAACATTTTGATAATAGATAGTTTCTTAACCAAAGAGCATTTTTAACCAACATGTAAAGTGCCAGGGTCGAGAAAGAATGCACAGGTTTACAGTCTACACGGCACAGCTAATTACTGCAGCCCATTTTATAACACGTTTTTCAATCAACATGCTAAATAAGAAAACTATTATCAGCAAATCGAAATTCTTTTCCATTTATAAGTAACTTGATCACTGTCCCTGAGTAGTGTTAGCATTTTTCATTTTCCCAAAAAGTTTATGAATTTGATCTATATTTCGAAATATAACAATTTTTTTTTACCATAATCCGCACCTCCGCAACCATAACTAATCAGAATATCAGTAAATAAAGCAGCGATTTACAGAGAACGAGCACACTAATAACTTGATAACTGTCGTGCAGAAATTGTCACAATCGCGCAAAATTAAACCATTCAACTACTTTTCAAGGACTCGATCAACTTCCTCCCGATTCGAATCATCAAACACTGAATTCAGGCATTGATGACACAGATGATCACTGATTCGCCAGGCAAAACGTAGTAAAACTCAATTCAATCAACGACTCCACTAATCCAACATAATAAGATCAAAAATAAAAACTCGCATCCCAGCAACAACAAATACAACTATGCACAAAAACCATCAGGAAACGGAAACTCTGCACATTCTGAGCTCCCGATTAGGAAAATCCACGAAGCACCGCCAAAAAACGAGCCTGAAAGAGCAGAGGAGAGTGAAGCAAGAGGCGGTGGAGTGAGGAGACTGACCTGTTCGATTCAGAGAGCGAATCGCCGATGGAGAACGAGGGGGAAGCGCAGATCTGAGGGGGAAGCAGCAAATTCCAGAGATGAAATTCGATGAGGTAGGCGTATGTGTGATGTGCGGGTGGTAATAAAAGATTACCTAACTGGGGAGGGTGACGTCATATATATCATTTATATTTTTTATTAAAATGTGGGACAGGGGCCGGATACTTTTCCTCCCGTGTGAATTCTGCAAATTGTTCTTCGATTTATTCAACTTTTTAATTTAATTTATTGCTGATGATTTTACTCCATTTAGTTGTAAATTAAAAATGAGAGGTTCTTTTTTTTGGTCAAAAAAAATGAGAGGTTCTGTATACAACGTGCTCGAAAGCGAATGGGATCCCTGTACCAAAAACCTGAATTTGACTCCTCATTGCTGGAATTAAACAAAAATAATAATAATTAAAAAAATTAAAAAAATTTAAGAAAAAGAGCAAGGATGGGTAGATTGTGAGAGGAGAGGGGATAGGGACGAAAAAGGAGATTAGAGACCGTTGATCTTCACCAGTAAAGATCTCTTATAATATCGGACGGGATCATATGTTTCTAAAGAGATAGAGTTTTATGCTTTTTCTCATCCCCAAGATTAAAAAAATAATAACAAAGGGGAATTTTGTGAGGATGAACAGGGAGACAGGAAAGAGTTTGATACAGTGGATCCGCTCTGCTATAATACACCATGTATCAATCGGTGTGCTACAAAACAAAATTAGTTTATACTACGTATAACATTATTGTTAAAAAAAATTCAAAATTATAAAAATATTGAATTTGATAATTCATACACATTTGTAAAAAAAATATTTTGAATAATTATAGTAAGAAAATTTTTGCTAAAATGTTGTTATTTTGTGACTTTTACTTACATGTATTTTTTAGAAAAATATTTTTATGATCTTTAAAAAAAAATTTATAGATGTGAATGAATTATCTAATATAATATTGTAATAATTTTTAAATTTTTTTTACAATAATTTTTATATAAATTAATTTTGTGATGCACCGAGTCATATACAGTGTTGTTGGTGATCTCCAATCCAACAGATCTTCACCTTGAGAGCTGGCAAACTTGAAAAATCATCTCCCACTTCTGACTCCTCTAAACAAATAAAATAAAATAATAATTATAATTATAATGTAATAATTTAAAGTGTATTTAGTGGGGTATCTATTTTGTCGAAAAACAAATAGATATTTTTAAAGTGTTGGACTTGGAGTAGTCGAATATATGGAGTATTTTGTTACAGCATATGCCAAATATATGGAGTATTTTGTTATACGTTAAGCTTAAAAAATTTCTGGTTCTAATAATATTCTCTTTTAACGAAATAATTAATTTTTAGTTTTATTATTATCTCTCTCTTTTTTTACTGATTAACTGCACTGATCTAGACCGATTATTACTCCGTATAATTTATAGATTCAAATATTTACGAGGTACGTTGATAGAAAGTTTGTTTAATTTTAGCAAAAGAGGGCTGAAGAACTACTAGCAAATTTTTAATTTAAAATTATGATTATAATATATGTATCTTGGTTAAATATAAACTTTTTTTTTACAGTAGGCAAAAATTAGGTGGGTCTTACAAATGTAAGTTGCCACCATGATCATCCAGCCGGATAATGTTACAAAGATCCCTGAAATTAGGGAGGTTGGAAAATGTACAGATACTCCTAGTATTAGCTATGTAATCCGCTGCCTTGTTCGCCTCCCATACAAATTAAATCATCATATATCATAATCAAACAAATGTCCAGATTCGAAGCGATTTCTGTGTACTTTCCATTGGATAGTTTTTTTTTTGTCCAAATGGTGGGATTTTAAATCCCTATATTAGGTTGAAAGATTACAAACATATAGAGCGTGGGAACGAAATCCCTCTTATATCGTCGTAAAGTAGATTACAACAACCTTGAGGGGTATTCTAGCAAAACTATACTAGGAGGCAAAAGGGTATTGTAGTTGGTAAGGAAGTCGGCCACTCTATTGGCCTCACGGAACACATGTCGAAACCGAATATGCCAGTCCCTACGAGTTTACGTGCATAAATGACTAATGTCATAAACCAATTGAAGGCCCATGGATTTGAAACAATAAGACAAGGGAGGCGTTCAACGGAAAAAATATAAATAGCAACAATATAAGAAATGATTAGAAAAAGATGTCTTTTAGAGTATAGAAATATGTACATTTTTTTTAGACATCTGAGTAAAATCACTAGTACAAAAGGGGGATCAGAGCACGCTTTTTTTTTTATGCATGGGAGCACACTTCTCGTACTTGCTTATAGTGGGTGCGCTCCCAAACAAGCACGCTTATTATTTAACCGTGATCCCATATTTTAAGCACGGTTTTGTGTTGAAGCGTTCTTAAAATTGTCATACACACATTATCCGTTCTTGAATTATAAGAACGCTTCAATTGAAGTGGGCTAAAAAAAAAGTTTTAGCACACTTTTTTTTCAAACCGTGCTTAATAATAAGCACACTTTAAATAAAAAGTGTGCTCTTTCATATATCTCTCAAACGGATATATCCATCTCAACACTGGTCCAATGCAATACCTTACCTCTCGAACCAAGAGTTGAACCCACAACCTCTTGCACCCTCATACCGAATTCGTCCGCTTCACACGTCTACCACCTGAGCTACGGAATTTTGTTGTAACTTTGTGCATTTACTTAATCTAATTACTAAAAAAAACTCTAAATATAAAAAAAAATAATTTTTTCGAGAACGGTTTATAAGAATAAATGAGAATGCTTTAAAAGAAAAATGTGTTCCGACTAGTTAAATTTGGTTTTGGGAAGACACTTTTCTTATAAAACCGTGTTCGTTTTAATTTTTTTTAAGCACGCTTTACATAAAAACCAAGCTAATTATTCCTTTAGAAACAAACGAGAATGGTTCTATAGAAAAGCGTGTTGATTTTAGTTAAAGTTGGTTTTGGGAACACACTTGTAAAATGAAACCTTGCTCGTTTTAATTTATTTGTAAGCACAATTTACATAAAAACTGGGCTTAATAGTTTTTAGAAATAAACGAGAACGTTTTTATAGAAAAACGTGTTCGTTTTAGTTAAATTTGGTTTTGGGAACACACTTTGAGAATTAAACCGTGTTTGTTGTAATTTTTTTAAGCACGCTTTACACGAAAACCGGGTTAAATTTTTTTTACAAATAAACGAGAACGGTTTTATAGTAAAGCGTGTTTGTTTTAGTCAAATTTGGTTTTGGGAACACACTTTGAAAATTAAACCGTGTTCGTTTTAAGTTTTTTAAGCACATTTTACACGAAAACCGGTCTAAATAATTTTTTTAGAAATAAACGAGAACGATTTTATGATAAAGCGTGTTGCTTTAGTTGAATTTGGGGTTGGGAACACACTTTTAATATAAAACTGTGCTTAAAATAAAAAAAATAAGCACGCTTGTCAAAAACCGTACCCAACTTACCGTGCTCCACCCCCTATATTTGTACTAGTGAATGTTAGGAATGCTTAAAATTTAAGGTATATTGATCACATTAATTTTATTTTAATAAATTATAATTCTTTTATATTTTACTTAGATTGAAATTCATATATTATGATTAATCTCGAGAGGTTCAAAATCATATGTTATATTACTTATTTCGGCAATTAAATAAGAAGTCACGTAAATTTATTTAAAAAAATATATTTGGTTATGCAATATTGCATGTTAAGAGTATAAAATGACATCGTTTCCTATCATTTACTATCCTTATTTTATTAGTTTTATTTTTTGCGACTGTTTCATTTATTTATTTATATTTTTTAACGGAAAAAATGACGGCGCATTTTTTTTATCATAGATCAAAGATGTGTTATTATAAAATGACATCATTTATTATTATATATAGAGATCTTTATACTGTTTTAACCTAAACAATGTACACTGAATATATAAAATTGTGCCCCTCCAAAAAAAGTATATTGTTTTATGAGAAGATTATATGTTTTATGTGATTCTACAAGTCTATATAATGTTAATGTTTAAATAATAATAATAATAATTGTAACGGCCCGGAAAATAAGGATCTTCTTTCCCCTATTTGCCCTCCCTTGGGCCTAGGCAAGAAAACCTAATTATCCGGGTTACGTTTAAGAAGGCAAGGTTACCTTCCAACTAGATCTTACAACCCGAGTACGAGTCACGAGTTTTCGCAATAAAAAGAAGTAAGGTTTAAATCAAAATACAATCCAAAAGAGCGCCACGACTGAGCCGGGTCAAAACGATGCAAAATATTTTAAAAGAGAGAAAGTTTAGTGGTCTCTCAAGCTCTCGATCTAACGCCAAAAGTCTGAACCCGCCAAGCATCCATATGAGCAAAGATAGCGGCTAACGGTTACCTGAATCTAAAAAAAAAAAAAGGGATCTGGGTCAATCATCGGGTCACTCTTGCGCGTGTGTAAACACTCTGAGAGGCATATAATAAGCATCCTATTCCTAAGATGAAATGCGTAATGCAAAACGGAATTTAAACAGATAAGCATGCGGATAAGTAAATGCAGAAATAAATAAAGAAGCGCGCCAATTACAAGAAATGCCAAAAAGCATGTCCCTCTGGGCTCCTAAGAAATCCTATAGCAACTCACCATCAAAGGAGCTACCTCACCCTACGGTGCAGGCCAACCCCACGCAATGAGCCTACTAACTATGAAAGGAAGGCAAGCAATGACACTTATTTAGGGCCTAAGGCTCTAGGAGTCCTAATGCACTTACTAGAAAGCCTATCGCATCGTCGAGTGCAAGCAACTTTCTATACCAAAAGCCTACCGCATCATCGAGTGCAAGCAACTTTCTATATAAGCGCCAACTAGGATGACAAAATAAATAAAAAGGTCTCAACCAATAAACACCTATAACGGCCGTTTTCTAGCAAAGACAGATAGCAAGTCATATGGTTTCCGTTTTACATCCTAAGCTTGATTCTATGTCGTATGGTGCATGAACACTAGCCTACTATATAACACCCAGTGCATAAAGCGCCCATCATGAGTAAGTTCAAGGAACTTACCTGGAGAAGCGCAGAATCCAAGCAATACAGTAATCAAGCAAATCAAGACAGATCAGAGATCACCTAGAAGTAGGGCTGGCCTTCCGGTCTGATCCAAGACCGGTGGACCGTAATCTCCAAGAACTTGGACCGTGGATCGGATCGAGACCGGAACTTATGGTCCCGGTCTTTACGGTCCGCGGACCGTAAAGACCGGTTGGACCGAAACTTTACAACAACTCTTTTGCAGTAGCCCATGTTTGCCCTTTTACAGCAGCCGCTGTTCATATTTTGTGTTAAATCAAACACCTGTAAATTAAAAATTCATTCATTCATGATTGGATTTCATTCATACGTGCTTCATGCATGATCAAAGCGATATTAATTTGTCAAAATACACAAAAAAATCTAGATCTAAAAAAGTGAAAAGAGGGAGGGATGTAACTACTCATTGGCGTCGGTTTGAACGGTGAGATGGTGGCTACTCTCGCGGGTGAGCATGCAATGAAAGAGAGGCGGAGAGCACAGTAGGTGAGGTCGTGAGGGTACTGTCGTCGGAAGTGAAGGAGTAAGAGAGATGCGAGCGAGAGGCGGCTTGGAGTAGAGGAGGGTGAGGGACTGAGGTTACTCAAATGCGTACACACGGGGAAAAACTTTAAAAAAGGGCACGCTCTTTTTTTTTTGAAAGATAAAGGGAATGCTCTCGACTTTTTTTTAAAATAATAGAGTTTACGGTCCAATACCGGTCCGGACCGGAAATTCCGGTCTGGTCCCGGTCTTGGACCGTAAACCGGAAATAGAAAATTCTTGGACCGGGGACCGGACCGTAATATTTCGGTCCGATCCAAAGACCGTAATTTCCGGTCCGATTACGGTCCGATCCAAAATTTGCCCAGCCCTACCTAGAAGATAAGTAACATAATAATTAAGTCTAAGTCTAACTTACACAAAGCATATCAAATAGCACACATAAAATTCACATAAAACATATACTCTCTCCGTTCGGAAATAAATGATGTTTGACTTTTATGCACGTAGTTTTATGAGCTAAAAACTATATAAAATCTTATTTATTTTAATTAATTTTTTTCACAATTTAATACTTATTACTAATAGATATTAAACTATGAAAAAAATTAATTAAAATAAATAAGATTTTATATAGTTTTTAGCTCATAAAACTACGTGCACAAAAGTAAAACATCATTTATTTCCGAACGGAGGGAGTATAAGTTAATCATCCCATCATCATCATTAACATTAATGTCCCAATTCAATTTCCCATCTCGTTTCCACAACTTGGGCATATTTCCATCATCGTCAACATCATCTCAACTCATCATGTCTCATATCCTTTCATAATAAATCATCATATAACATTTCATATATCATTTCATCATCCTCCATAATCATTTCCATGAATTAACTCGAAATTCCAAAATATCAAATCATCCGGTCAACTCAAGTAAATCAATTCAAAGTTTCTCCAAAAGCCCTTAAATTTCCAAGAAGTCAATTTAATAGTCAAACAATTCTTTTAAAATCATACTTAGCCAAAATCCCGATATTAAACATTTGAATCCTTAAACCAATTTCCCAAAACCTAAATCTTAAAATTTTAATAATTTCTGACTCTTGCCAAATATTTCAATAATCTACATGTTCCAAAACTAACCATTTAAAACGACAATACTTAAGAATTAAATTATTTTAATAAATAATTCTCATCAATCAGATTAAATAAAACATCTAAATAAATCAAAGTATATGCTTAAATAATTTAATGAATAATAATTAATAACGAGTTAATAAATCAAGGAACTATTTTAATAATACTATCATCCTCAAATCAATATATATATATATTATATAAAAATTAAATAAACCCTCAATCAAATCCAATTAAATAACTAAATAAATATTTTAGAAAATATAAGCAATTTAATAAAAGTAAGGAATCAACAAATTCATGGATTACTTGAATATCACCCACAACATCAAAACAACATCAATAAACAATTAGATAAACACTTAAAATCAGATTTTTTAATTAAATTAAAATAGATAATAAGGAATAATTAAATAACTAAATAACTCAAAATAATTTTAATTATAATTAACTAACAATTTTATAAATAATTATATAACATATGTAAAGTAAGTAAATAAAACAAATAAACACAATTAATCCAGTCCGGCCCAAACCAAACCAAAACTCAGCCCAATCCAAAACCAATTGCCCAGACCCGGCCCAAGAAATCTCAGCCCATCCCCTTACCCGGAAACAAACCCGACCGAGCCCAGTCCTAAGCCCAAACACGAAGGACAAAGGCCCAAACCCGAAGCCCAATCTCGGCCCAACCCGGGTTCTCAAACCAAACCCAAACCTGATTTTTACTGTTCATCGCCTCTACCAACGCTAGTTCAAAAAAATCTGGAAAAGGGACGGAGGAAAAGGAGCTCTGCCGGCGTTGATTCCGAGCTCCGACCACCCAAGGGTTCAAAATCGACACAGAGAGGGGAGAGGAAGGAAGTGCTCACCGAGGTCCTTGTATCGCCGGAAAGAGACTCGGGGAACGAGTGCGTCGGGGCTGGGTCTTGAGCGAGGTGCCCGATCGGGAATGAAGAAAACAGAGGAAGAGGAGCGAAGGTGACGGCGGAAGCTCCAGCTACTGCTGCTCGTGGGTGCTCGGGATCCTCGGAAAAGCGGAGGCAGAGTGCTCTGGTGGCTTGGGGCTGCTGCTCGGCGCGTCGGACTGGGTCAAAACGAGCTCGACTAGATTTCTTGAAGGAAACAAGGGTCACAAGCAGCTTCGAGGGCTCCTGGGCTTGGCGTCGGAGCTTCGACGGGGCTCCTGCGGTTAGGACGGAGGATGGATTGTTGGTGGTGAAGAGGAGGGATGAGGCAGTAATGGTGCTGAAGGAGAACGAGAGGGAGTAGGACAGTAGGGTGAGGGTGGTGTTGAGCTGTTGAAGGAGCTGAAAAAGTGAAGGAAAGAGGATGGATGAGATGGAGGAGTGAAGAGATGAGGGATGGTGTGAGTGTGCAGATGGTTTAGTTTCTAGCTACAAGCCTACAAGTATAGGAGAGGGGAGAGGGATGGTTAGAGAGATTGAGGGTAGGAGTGAGTATAAATTAAAGTCAAATTAATACCCGGAATAAACCCCGAAATCTGCTTTTCTACCTTAATCCAACGCGACTAAAATAAATTTAAAATAACCAATCTAACCCGAATAAATAACGAAACCCAAAAATTCGTTTTCAAATCGGATAACAAGGTCTACCAGAATTTGTCTCGAAGGAATAAAATAAATCGTTTGCTCGAGGACAAAATTATTCAAAATTTTCCGAATCCTTAGAATTCAAATCCCAATTAAATCAATATTAAATCAAAATAAATTCTTAGTTTATAAAATAATATCTTAAAATTCCGAGTCTTTACAATAATAATAATAATAATAATAATAATAAATAGAGTTGGTTTTACTATTCAGAAAGGCGTTGGAGCCCAATTTGTTACAAGGCTTCCAACCAACTTTGTGTAGTATGTTTTTACTATAATAATTAGTATAATAATAATATTAATTATAATAATAATAACAATAAACTACTAGTACACTCCCCGCGCCATGGCGCGTATTTTTTTATTTAAAAAATATAATATAAAATTTTGTAAGTTTAAAAAATGACTATTATAAAATTAAATAAACCATTACCAAATGTTAATATAAAATAGAAAAAAGTAGATTTGATAAAGTAAGTAAAAAATAATAATATTTATGAAAAATGTGTAAATATTACACGTGTTTAAGATTTAAGTAGATTAGGTTGATTGGGTGAAAATCACAAAACAAAAAATGGTTATAAAACCTAATAAAATATTCTTATGATTTATTAGATATAGCTAGATTAATTAAAGAAGCTTGTACAAATGTCACTAGTTAGATTTTTTTTTTCTACGTTGAGTTGATTGGGAGAAAATCGTAAAATTAAGATGATTATGACTTCTAAGCAAACATGTTTCTCATTTAATAGTTAGAATAGATAAATCACATTGGTTAAAAATGTTTAAAAAATTTATCATTTGAAGTTTTATGTAAATTAGGTTGGTTGGGTGAAAATTCAAAACTTAAGGTTATTATAAAAAACAAAAATAGTTTTTATTATATATATATAGATTGGTTGCTCCAAAAAAATCATATATTTGGAATTAACTATATATATTTTTTAAAAAAATGGTTTTGAATTCATCCCATTGTTTAAAAAAATAGATTGAAATGATATTGTGTAATTAATATAGAATGAAATAATAGTGTATAGTTAATATTGACTTTATTTTTTTAAAAAAAGTTTTGAATTAATCGCATCATTAAAAAAATAAAAAGCAATTAATGAACATGATATAAATAGACATGATATATAAGAAAAAATAAAAAGGAATTGCCTAAAATAACTTCGCGCGAGAAAAAGACATGTGGCGGAAAGTGCTTTGGTTTTAATATATATACTAGTACAGTCCCCGCGCCATGGCACGTAATTTTTTTAAAAAATAAATAAAAAAATTTTTAAGTATAAAAAATAACTACAATATTATAAAATTAAACAAACTATTACCAAACATTAATATAAAGTAGAAAAAAATAGTTTTGATAAAGTAAGTAAAAATAATAATAATATTTATGAAAAATATGTAAAAATTACATGAGTTTAAGATTTAAGTAAAATAGGTTGATTGGGTGAAAATCGATCCCAATATAAAAGTGGTTATAACACCTGATAAAAAAAATCTTTATGGTTTATTAGTTAGATATAGCTAGATTAAATAAATAACTTGTACGTACAAATGTTATTAGTTGGATTTTTTCTCCTAGGTTAAGTTGATTGGGAGGAAATCATAAAATTAAGGTGATTATGACATCTAAGCAAAAATGTTTCTCATTACATATATTAGATTGGGAGGAAATCATTAAAAAAATGTTTAAAATTTTTATCATTTAAAATTTTATGTAGATTGGTTGGGTGAAAATCCAAATTTTAAGTTTATTATAAAAACTAAAAAAGTGTTTATTATATATATAGATTGGCTGCTCCAAAAAATCATATATTTGGAACTATATATTTTTTTTATAAAAAAATGTTTTTGAATTCATCCATTTAAAAAAATAGATTGAAATGATATTGTGTAATTAATATAGAATGAAGTATCTTCATCTCAAAACCCCAAATGACAAAAAGAACTCAGTACATTTAAATCAATTTTTCTAAAATAAATTTACAAAATTATAATTGTATTCTAAATTTAATTAAAATAAAAAAACTAATGCAATAGAAATATTTTTAATAAAGTCTAATATTCTAATTCATTGGCCTCATAAATGCGTACATCATTACTCCCATATTATATCAATTTAAATTGTAAAATCAATTCCTTGAATTAAAAAACAATGACTATCTTTTCATCTTCCAATGTATATTTAATAATTTAAGTTTTTTTCATTAAATTGAATGTCTTTAATTAAAAAAACGATTCTCTTTTCATCTTTCAATTGATTAAATTTCAAATTCTTTGGATTCTAAATAGTAATCTTCACCTCATAAATTTCATATGTTATTCAAAAGTATATATACTCGATCTTATGTCATATCCTATATATAAATTATTTCATTTCTAGATAACCATGTATATTTGACATAGGTTGATTATGAGGAACAACAATATGAGAATAGGGACAAATTATTAGAGAAAAAGCATCCATTGAGAAGAAAAAGGTAGAAAAAATTAATATTTTATAACCTTTTTTAAAAAAAAATAACATATACAAAATTTGATATTTTTTTATTCAAAAAAACAATGTTCTATTTTTTGTCTGATGTTTGTTAATATTATTGTAGAGAAGCATTATTGATGAAAAATATGAGAATAAACATCAATCGAGAAGAAAAAGGTATACAAAATAATTGCATTCAGTTAAAACTAAAAGAATTAATTTCAAATAAATGTAGAATTTGTTCCACAAGACAAAAATTGTGGGGGAAAAATAATTATTTACATGATATTTAGTTCTTAGATCAGATATAAAATTATATTATTTTTGAATACACGATAATTTCAATCCCATTCAATTTCATCGCATGAGATTTTGATCTTTATTTCCGTTAATAAGAATAAAGTATATCGAAATTTAATACAACATGATTCTATTTTACTAAATGAACAAACAATGTGACTTAAACGTGTCCCGTGCATCGCACGGGCATGCCCACTAGTAAATATTGAAAAAAAGATATTTTAAATTATAAAATTATAATAAATATATATATAATAGATGTTGCCAAAAATATCGGTGCGCGAGGAGACGACATGTGACACAAATGCTTTGCTTTAAGTAATATATATATAGAGGTGGTTCCAGAGTGCACACCCCTTATAGTGTACCTTGTGCACAAATCTTGACCTTTAATTAAGAGTTGATGAATGGTTAAGATTAATTGGGAGTTTTTGTTATTTTTTAAATTAAAAAATGTGGGACCCACCAAAACAATTACTTACCTCCTTAATCCGGCGCGCGTAGTGACCCATCTCTCATTTTTTTCTACGGCATGATTGAAATCTTTCTCTCTCTCTTTTTTTTTTGTAAATTGCCATTCCTTTTTTTTTTCAAGTTCGCAAATCTTTCTCTCTCTCATTTTTTTTTGTAAATTGCCATTCTTTTTCTTTTTTTTTTTCAAATTCGCATATGAGTGATTTTTTTTTCATCCAATTTAGATGAAAGATTACTTATTCCACTGAATAATTTGTCATATGCTACCGAATAATGTTTATTTTTTTGTTCATTCATTTCAAATAAAAAAACCTCAATTCCCTAAACAATACCTACGATTTATACGAATAACGTTTTATATTTTCACTGAATAATGTGTTATATTTCACCGAAAAATGCTCATGTGATGAAGGGTTTTTATATTGTTTGTCAAACCGAAGACTCCATTACTAACGAATAATAAATCAGATTTCATCGAATAATTTACTAATTCATTGCCACTAGTATTTGAAATTCGACACATACGTCTGAATAATTTACGACTAATTAATCAAATTATGCATCTCAAAAATCATACACTAAATACAACACATACGTCCGAATAATTCTTCGTTTTCCCCCGAATAATACGGGTTTATTAAATAAAAACTTCTCCGATTACGTCGGTACCTTACACAAACCCAAACCTCAAACCACCCCACCCACCCCGCCCACCCAACCACCCCACCTTGCCTTCCCTACCCAACCCCATCCCGGATCACCCAATCACGCCGTCGAACACCCGGCGGCGGCGCTGACGCTCGATCGCGCCTCCGGAGACCTCGACACCGACTCAATTATCGAAGCGGTGTTGATCTGGATATCGATCCGATTCGGATTAAACATCAGCCCAATCACCGAATCACCCAATCACACCGTCGAACACCCGGCGGCGGCGCTGACGCTCGATCGCGCCTTCGGAGACCTCGACACCGACTCAATTATCGAAGCGGTGTTGATCTGGATATCGATCCGATTCGGATTAAACATCAGCCCAATCAAGAACGAGACACGATCCGGATCGGAGGCGACGGGTTCGCAGTCGAAATAGGTCAATTGAAAGAGGGAGAGGAGGGCAGGTTCGCAACAAGGAACACCACTTCTATCCTTAGAATTTCATGCATATTCCAAGCATCAACCCAGTAGATCTTGAACATGTTCAATCAATCAGGAATAGTTGGAGACTAGGAATTAAATTGATAGTGAACATACCGCCAATTATATTTCCTAACTTGAACTCTCCTTTCTATCGGGAATTAAATTAAATGAGGACAGAATCGGGATCGGAAAAGAGGATATGTAGGAGGGTAGCCTCTGTTTTCCGTGAACCACGGCGCCGTGAACCACCAACGCAGACGGGAGTCGGGAGGAAAGAGATGAAGGCTGCACACGCGCAGGCTAATGTGGTTTTCAGAAAAATGGGTGCGGGACCCGCTTGTTTTTTATTAAAAAAAAGAAAGAAAACTCTCTTTAATCTCCTCCATCCATCACAATCAATCCAAGGGTTCACAATTGTGCACAAGGTACACCCTAAGAGGTGTGCACAATTGATCTATACTATATATATATATAGGGGATGGATCTATTGTGCACACCCCTTAGGGTGTACTTTGTGCACAGATCTGAACCCTTGATCGGAATGAAATGGATGGACAGGATTTCGCCATGTGTCCCATGAGATAAAAAAAAATCAAAACTACTCTACAACTAGGTGCGTGGGCGCGTGTGTGGTGAAGTGGAATTAAAACCCTCAATCCCTAGTTTAGTTATCGTCTTCTTCATTCATTGCTCAAAAAAATATCGTCTTCTTCATTCGAAATCCAAATATCCCAAGTTGTTGTCTTCCTTTGCACGCTTGGAGTCGGTGAGGAATCGAGGATGTTTGTTCCTGGCGAGGATTTCGAGGCAAAGGTGAAGCGGTGGGGCAAGGTGGAGGTGATGCGGTGAGGCAAGGCGGAGACGAGGAGAGTTGGATCGGAGGCGAAGATCGACGGCGGCGATGGTCGAGGAGGAGCCGGCGATGGCGGTTCTCAGATCCGGGAGCGACGGCGGCGAAGTCTGGCAATTCGTGGGCAATCGACGGCGGCGAAAGCTGGCGAAGACGATGGAGGCGACGGTGGTTTGGGTTTGTGTTAGGGTATCCATTTACGGGAGTTGAAGGTCGTCTTGGATTCGATTCACCTTTCTTCATTTGGTTCGATTTTGATGAGCGCTCCAAAATCCTCAAGGATGGCTGTGAATTGCATTGTTCAATAGAATTGAGGTAATTTCGAAAAACCCCCAATTTCTAGGGTTTGCTTATTTGTTAGATTAGTAGATTTTAGGCGTTTGGTTGAATTAGGAACTTGTTTATTGTGATTTTGTTAGATTGGTAGATTTGTTTGGTTGAATTTCATAAATTTATGTTGTATTCATTTTCATTCTTCAACTTACCTATATGCTGTATTTTCTTATTTCTACAGAGATGGATTGCATATCTTGGATTTGCAGGTCGGAAAGTGATAAGAAAAATAAAGATGGGGAGTCTATACTTCAAGAACCTTAGATTGCATCCCTTGGATTTGCATTCCTTGGATTTTTCTTATTTCAGGCCTTATCTGGAGGAATATATATGCTGGCTTCAAGTCCTTAATGGTAAGAAAAGTAAGATGACAGTGTTAGTACTAGCCATACATGAAGCATTTTTGTTTCCCTTATGCATAGAAAGATACTAGAAGTTCCGCTAGTAGAGATTGTTCAGATGGAGATAGTTGTTTGCAATTTCATGTTACGTGTTGCTACTAGTATTGTTGGTTGGATGAAATTAAAGGGAAAACTTTCCTTATAGTACGTATTTTCTTCAATCTCCCTGCTTGTATTTGATCATATTGTTTCATATTTGGATGCATTCTCATGGACAAATGTACATGTGATTATATTGCGGAACTAGAAGTTTTTCTAGTGGGGGTGAAATGATTAAAAAGAAATACACAATTAATATCAAAAGAGAGACCACTCACGAACGAAAACATGGTCATCAAATCATCAATAGTGGGGCAAATTGCCAGACAAAAAAAAAATTAGTGGGGCAAATTTGCTAGGGTATTGGCGAAATCGGATTGATTATGGCTGAAATTTATTGCTTAATCAAGATGTGATTTTTGCAATATTCGGGGAAAATGAAGAATTATTCAGATGTATGTATCAAATTTAGTGTAGAGTTTTCGAGATGCATAATTTGAATCGTCAATTATTCAGACGTATATGTCGATTTTTGGTTACTAGTGGTAATAAGTTAGTCAATTATTCGATGAAATCTGATTCATTGTTAGTCAGTATATGAAGTTTTCAGTTTGATGACCAACATAAAAAAACATTCATCGGACGAGTATAATTACACAACTAAACATTATTCGGTGAAATATGAAGCATTATTCTTATATATCATAATTATTGTTTAGAGATTTTGAGTTTCTTTTATCTGAAATTGATGAATAAAAAAATCATTATTCGGTAGCATGTGATAAATTATTCAATCGAATTTGTAAATTTTAATGTGAACTGGATGGAAAAAGATAAAATAACATTATTCGGTAGCATGTAATACATTATTCGATGGAATTGTCAAATTTTTAAAACGCACGAAATCAAGTAAAAAAAAGTAATATATATCAATTGTTTAAAAAAAAGGACTCATAAAAAAATTGATTTTATTTTATGTTGTGGTCAACAATCTCCACCAACCTTTTTTTTTTTAAAAAAAGCATGTGAGTTGTGTTTTTATTTTAAACTAGTACTTTTCCCGTACTTTGTACGGGTAAGTATTTTTATTGAAATTTACCGCTTTAGTTCTCCTAAATACCATGAATATATTTCATTTCATTTGAATTGTTGTCATGTTATCAATAACAATCCCTGTTATGATACAATTACACTTACAATCACAAACAAAAGTCTCATAATTTCGGTCAAGTTTGATATCTTAAACAAAATATTCGACACATTAATTTTCTACTAACATATTGCTCTTTCTTCTTGTCATGTTGTTCTTCGAAATCTTTGATTATCATGATGAAGTACTTTTATTCTTGAGACAATCGATACTTCAAAATCCCACCGGGACCGGGACGGGACGGGATATGCGGGATTTGGACGGGTCGTCCCGCGTCCTGTCCCGCATAATTTTTGTGGGACGGGACCAGGACGGGATTCACTATTTTTTTTCGAAATCCCACCGGGATCGGGACGGGACCGGGACGGGCTCGGGACGGGACCGGGATTTGCGGGATTGGTGCCCATCCCTAGAAAAGGCGTCTCAAAACTGCAAAGGGAAGGAGAACGTGGTATGGAGAAACCACTAACAAAGGGAAAGAGGTGGTTTTTTACCTTTGCTTAGAGAAGGACACGTGGCGCAATATCTTACAAAGACATTGCTTCTGAAGTTATAAGTATTAGGGGTGGATAAAACTTGCAAATGGAGAGAGGAATTGATTGTTTTTTTCAACCGAGCCATATATTTTGAAAAAAAAAAAGAAAACGAAAGAAAAAGCAAGGGTGGAGGGGGAGGATTTGGGTAACACGCATCAATTGTGAGGATTTTTTTGGCAATGTGGGTCCCATTATATTAAAAATGAAAAAAATGAAAATCTCTTTTAATCATAACCTTCAATCTTCTTTTAATCAAAGGCTCAAATTTGTGTACAAGGTACATCTTAAGGGATGTGATTTATTATTTGTCAGGACTCAGGAGTTTTTAGTTTGACAAACAATATAAAAACCCTTCATCACACGAGCATTTTTCGGTGAAATATATAATATTATTCGTATAAATCGTAAGTATTATTTAGGGAATTGGGGTTTCTTTTATTTGAAATTTATTAATAGAAATAAAACATTATTCGGTAATATGTGACAAATTATTCAGTAGAATTGATAATTTTTCATCTAAACTGGATAAAAAAAATAAAATAACATTATTAGGTAGTATATCTGTATATGAAATATTATAGCCAATGTTATTTACACCACAAAATTTACTATTTACACCACATATCTCACTTTTTATATATTTTTTTTAAAATACACCCTGCTCCTCTTGAGTCACATACCTGCCCCTCAAGAGGCGCATGGTATTTTACATTAAAATACCTTGCGCCTCTTGAGGGGCAGGTGTGTGACTCAAGAGGAGCAGGGGTGTGATTCAAGAGGCGTAGGTGTGGTGTATATAGTAAAATTTATGGGTGTAAATATTATCACCCTAAATATAATTACCAATAGAAAGTGTTGCTTCTTCGACCAAAAAAGAAGAAAGTATTGCTTCCCTCTGCACATCATCATTGTGATCACTGATCACCATACGCAATGATGCCGCGTTTCATTCATTCCCCCTTTTTTTATTAATATATATGTATATATACTTCTTACTTTAAAATAAAAATTGAAAGGCTCGAAAAGGGAGAGGGGGTGCTTGTGATGCCGAGGTGAAAGGTGGTGAAACCACAGGTGAAATGGGGCGGATTTGAAGGAGATAAGAGGAGGAGAGATGGAGAATGGGTTGTATGTGTGATAAAGGGGCTGAGTTTGGCTTGGGATTCGCAGGATCAATGGGCTGTGATTTTGAAGACAAGGGAGAGGGGGTGCTTGTGATGCTGCTGCTACTGTCGGACAGAGAAGAGAAGAGGAGTGCAGGCTTGGCGTGGGAGTTGCAGGCAAGAGGACAAGTGGTGAGCTGCTCTTGCTGTTGCTTCTCATAGAATGGGAGTTCTGTGGGTCTGAGGAGGAAGAGGACAAACCAAAGGAAAGGAGACAAGTGGTCCCAACAAAATCAAAATACCCGAAAACAAATCCCGAAACTCACTCACTCGACCTTATCCCGACTCAATCGAAATTTCTAATCCGAAATAATAAACCTCGTTGATCAACAAAATAATTGAATAGAACTTCGGAAAATATTTTCAAGTCTCGAACTAAAATTAGCGGAATAAAATCCGCTTTTTAAATCTAATTCGAAAGTATGCCGGAATTCGCTCCAAAAGACTTAAAATAAAGTTATTCTGCTCGAGGACGAAATTTTCAAAATTTTCCAAAATCTTATAATTCAATTTCAAATTAATTCAATATTAAATCAAAATTAATTCTTAATTTATAAAATAATATTTCAAAATCCCGATTCTTTACACGAGCCGACCCGACCCGTCCGCCCGTTATTTTGGCGGGTATGGATAAGGGGCAAAGTCCAAGCAGACCGCTATGTCCGGCTCACCCTCACATCAGGTACGAAATCGAGAAAACAAATATACCTCTTACGGGCCTAACGATCCGTGACGAATACCCGCTATTTTTATATTTATTTATTTAGAACAAACAAAATAGCTTCTCCCCTCTTAACCTGTACCGATGGGACATAGCCCAAAAAAACAAGATTTTTATTTTTTTACTTAAATTAGCTACAGTATTTTGATAATTGTGTCAAAATTTTAAGGCCAGAAATCAGCTATAGCGCGCAAAGGGAAAGACTTGCCGTATAACATTTGAACTCTTCCTCGAAAGCTAACACTCCCTGCCGAGTCACCACTGACCGGAGGTTAGACTGGAGTTCAGCAAAAAAGAAACAGATTCACTCCCATGGCGAGATCCAGATCACTGAAATTCTCCGTCAGGAGGCGGGAGCCGGAGCTCGTACCGCCGGCAAGGCCGACCCCCCGAGAGCTCAAGCCTCTCTCCGACATCGACGACCAAGAGGCCTTCCGCTTCCACATGCCTATCTTCCTCATCTACCGGAAACCGCCCCGCGACATCGGCGATCCGGTGGAGCTGATTAGGAAGGCATTGTCAGAGGCGCTCGCGTATTACTACCCGCTGGCCGGGCGCTTGAGGGAGGCCCCCGGGAGGAGGCTTTTGGTTGATTGCACCGGCGAGGGGGTGATGCTCGTCGCGGCGGATGCTGACGTCACCTTGGCCGAGTTTGAAGACCACGATTTCTTCCCTCCGTTTCCTTGCTGGCGGGAGCTGCTCTTCGACGTCCCTGGCGCCTCTGATGTTCTTCACTCCCCTCTTCTAGTCTTTCAGGTCGATCTGACTACTTCGATTTTATTTTTTTTTACATCCAATCTCAATTTCGGATTGTGAAATTCGTTCGCACAAACTAAGCAGATCAATTTCGATCCGAAATCTGCTTTATCAGATGAAGAGGTTAAACTGAATTCGCAATGTTGACGACACTTAGGTCACGCGCCTCCTCTGCGGAGGACTCATCGTGGCCATCCGCCTCAATCACGTCATCAGCGACGCCACAGGCGTGCTGCAATTCATCAACGCGGCAGCGGAGATAGCGCGGGGCGCGTCTCAGCCTTCAATCCGGCCCGTCTGGAAGCGAGAGATTCTGAGCGCCAGAGTCCCGCCGCGCGTGACTTCGACACACCGTGAGTACGAAGATCTGGCGGTCGCTACGACCCCTGCTGTTCCCGTCGATGAGTTGCAGTGTCGCAGTTTCTTCTTCGGCCCCAGAGAGATCTCTTCCCTCCGCAAGCTCGTCTCCCTGCATTTCCATGGCGGCTACTCCACCTTCGATCTGCTCACTGCTTCAATTTGGCGATGCCGCACTATCGCTCTCCAATTGGACCCCAACGAAGAGGTAAATCCAAATCCTCGTTTTTAACTCTTTCATTACGGCGCAGTGCAAATCGGATTCAGAAACCAATTCTTAACTCAGGGCCAGTCTGATTAAAATTAGCATTTGAATTCCAATTTCTCAAGAATTGATTCGATTTGATTAACCTGGCAATAGGTGCGAGCAGTCCTCACAGTCAATGTGCGGTCGAAGATGACGCTATTGCCAGCGGGCTACTACGGCAACGCATTCGGCTACGCAGGGGCAGTGTCAACAGCGAAGAAGATCGCGCACAGCCCGATTGGCTATGCGGTGGAGCTCCTGAAGGAGGCTAAGGCCGTCATAACGGAGGAGCACATGAAATCCGTGGCGGATCTGATGGTGATCCGAGGGCGGCCCGGGTTCACTGCAGTCCAGCCGCAGTGCTTCCTTGTTTCCGATGCGCGGGCTGGCTTCGACAAGGTGGACTTGGGCTGGGGAAAGCCGGTGTATGGTGGCCCGGCGAATGCCCGAGTTTCTAGCTTCTTAATGACCTATGTGAGTAGTAAGGGGGAGAGCGGGATCGTGGCTACGGTTTGTTTACCACCAGATGCCTTGCAAAGGTTTGGCATGGTGCTCCACGACTTGCTAAAGGAGGCAGATGGGCAACAATTGATGGCGAGTAGGAAGAGTCCGAACTCCTCATTGTAATTGTGGACATTGGAGAAGCTGAAGATGGAGATTTGATGAAGCTGCAGGATCAGCTTAGTGGCGAACCTGTGATGATGAAGAACAATGTGACACAAATACACTTAACACGAATAGTTCTGATTAGTTTTTATTCAGGAGTGAACGCCACAGGTTTATAAAGCTTCCTGACCTTTGAAGGCTTTAAACCCTCCTCATGGTGAAGTCAGAAGTTTCATGATCCATATTTGTAAGTCCAATTTTTGAGATGGTGGGTGTGTTGTGTTTCAATCTTTTAGAGAGGTTGTAAATTAATTGTAATTACTTGATTTTTCCATCCAAGAGAAATGACAGATGCAAGATCGAAACCCTGCGCATTATTGCATTTTTATTTTGTGGATTGCGCTTGAATTTTGTTTTTTTTTTATAGGAAAGGATTCAGAAGGCTTCAATTGACTAAGTTCGTTGTCTTTCTAGAGCATTTTAAGGATGAGGTTAACAGCATTTTCTCGGGTTGGTGGCAAAGATGTGTAATCTTGTCTGTCACCACATTCCCTTTCTGAATTGCAAAAAAAAAATATATTGAAAAAAATAATCGTAAATTTGTGATTTAAATAGTTATGTTAAGTAAAAATAACTAAGATATATTTTTCATGAGAATTTTTTTCTATGTATAAATAAATAAGATTTTTAATTCATTAGAAGGAATATTAAATTTGTAATTTAAATAATAATTTTAAATGATAAAAAATAAGAGAAACAAAAATTATATAAAAAAAGAAACTAATGGGATTTAACCCAATGACCTCATGGTTTAAACATTCACTCTATACGAACTAAGTTCAATTGTCTTAATAATTAATTGTTTTTTTTGTACTCTTTTACCCCTAAAATTAACAAAAATATATATATAAAGTTTATTCCCTTCAAATTAGGCTTCAACCACCCGAATTCCCTAAATCCTTGTATCCTTATTTGAATGAGATAGATTAGATTATTGCTTTTTTTAGGGCTCGTTTGGTTGAATGCGGGAAGTACAATTCCCGAGAACTTACTTCCCATGAATTGAATTCCCGTGAAATCCACTTCCCATGAATTGAAAAAAGTTGTTTGGTTGAATTTTAGTTTTTAGTAATATAAATAGGAAAATAAATAAATTCACATTAAAAAGTGTGGAAGTTGAACTTACCTAGTCCCCCTAGGTAAGTGAACTTCCTACAATTTGAAGGAATTGAAATTCCTGGGAAGTTAAATTCCTGTATTATTCTGTAAACCAAACACAGGAATATATCTTACTTCCTGGGTATTTTAACTTTCTGTGTTTTTAACTGACTAACCAAACGAGGCCTTATTGTGCTTGAATATCATATGCATTTTATTTGAGGTGGAAGCAAAACTCGTACGTGAATACAGATGTTCTCATTTGGACCTTATTGTTATTCACATTGTTACCTTTTATTGTTGTTGATCGATGTTATTTTGCATACGCTATTGCATTATGGTAATATTTGCAGGAAATTAGTGGGTGTATTAATGTATTATTATTTGGGTCAAATCTATTTATAATCTTTGAACTTTGACAAAATGTTCAAACAAGTCCTATGCTTTGTTTTTGTTTATTAAAATCCCTAAACTTTGAAAGTTTATACACATTGGTGATTTTGTTTGTAAATCCATCAAATAAGCATTTAATAATGTCATGACATCAACATGGCTTTGTATTAATGACACGAGTTACGTTTGCTCGGTATTTGTTTTACCAAAGTAAAAATTTGTTTTTTTTTCTTACACCTTATATAATAGAGTTTTTTTTTTTGTCTTTCTATAGAATAAGACTCTAAATTGGCAAATATTCTCTAACAAAAAAATAATAGACATTAAAAATCTAATTAAAATAAAAGCTAAATTAATTAAAATTTGAAAACTATTTATAAATTAGTACTCTTATTCTGGGTATAAAATAGAAAAAACGTTGTTTTTTTAACAAAACACTTTTTCTAAAAAATACCTTTTTTAATTTTTAAACATTTTTAATATATGATTTTTTAAAATAAAAGTTTATGAACATATAAAACTAGATGTTTGAAATATGAATATAATTTTTATATATTTTTTTGAGATTAAATAAATGTGAAAATAATTTAGTGACGTAGACAGAGTAAGGAATGAAGTAGGCCGGTTCACCCTCTTTTTTTACCATCGGGTCTAGCTGGTTGGCGCAAGCCGATTTACCTGATGTGCGACTCTTGCCGGTTGGGTCACGTGCCCAGAGTTTACCATCAAAGGTGGGTTAACCTCGTTATTAAAAAAAAAAAAAGTAGGCCGGAGATTTTGATTGGCCGGAAAATTGGGCAATTCTGTCCAATTTCTTTTTATACTAGCAGTTTTGTAAAAGATAATCTACCTTACGGGTAATTTGTGCAATTTAACCTAAAAATAGGTGAAGCAAAAGCCCCAATATATATTCTTTGTTTTTATATGCGGTTCGAGGTTCAATCTATCCATCCATCCATCCCAAAACCCCCAAACCCCCAAAACCACCACCACCAGCCCTCCTCCATCGAATCCGCCTTCCTCTCTTCCGCCATCCGCAAGCTCATCCATGGCGTCTTCGTCTGCTAATCTGTGGGTCCTTCTAGGGTTGGGATTGGCTGGTAGTATTCTCCTCATGACCAGAAAACTCAAGAAGGCGTTGAGGGAGGACTTCGGCGCCTTCATTGAGCGGCTTCAGCTGCTTCCTCCCCCTCAGCCGGCCCCTCCCAAAGCTCCTCACCCTCTCACCGGCTTCTCCTTCGCCGTTTCCGACATGTCAGTTTCTTCGCGACCTTTTGTTTGCGTGTTCGCCTTTTCCGCTCTTAATTGTGTATGCGGTTGTGCTTTGAAGATTATTTATTGTGTATTAACTTGATTATTTCTGCTAATGTTCCCTACTTTGTGGCTTCTTCGAAAATTCGGCGTTGAGTAATTGAATAATTCAGTGTCGGCTACTTCTGTGCCTTTTGGGATAGTTGGTGATGAGTTCCGAACACCTAATTGCATCCTATAATTTCCACTATATCTGTTTAGTGCCTCAAAAGTTAACTTTCTGCAGTTTTTAGTTTTCTTGTGCTATTGTTGGTTAAATTAAGATTTTTTTCAGCATTAGGTTATTTTATCTTGCTTTATCGTTTGTAAGTAGCAGTTATGCAAGTACAACATAATTCCTTGGATTTTGAGTCAAATCTTTAAGTTACTCCCCCTCACATTTTGGATCCTCATCGGGCAATTTTAGGCGAATAGTTATTCTTATTGTTTACATTGAGAGCACTCTTGAATGTGATTTTTTTTGAACTGCTGGTATTCATTAAGCTACTTGGCTTGCTCTGAATTAAAGCGTCGTCTGGCGTTGGGGGGCCTATACATTATAACTACCTTATCTGCACAAATAGGTATTAATGACTTTAAAAAGCACAGATTAGTACCTAACCAACAATCAGTTGACTGTGCCAAACAAACCCTAATTCAATGAGGTCTAGAAAATATGTAAAGGCTTTTTTGTCTTGAGCTGGTTCTCTTGCTAATTGCTATCGTCATAGCCCCATTATTGAATTGATACTGGACTGGCAATTGGATTTTGGTTTATTTGTTGTACTCTTGTTTTCTTATGATATATATTATCACATGTAACACCTAGAAAATTATTTCGTTGTAAGCCTTTTTGGTAATTAATGCGCTTGTTTTTTTATTTACAGATTTGACATTGATGGTTATGTGACTGGGTTTGGGAGTCTTGATTGGGCAAGGACCCATGAGGCTGCTTCTGGAACTGCTTCTGCTGTATTAGCTCTGGTAGAAGGCGGTGCAACTTGCGTTGGCAAAACTGTTGTTGATGAGATGGCTTTTAGGTTCATACCCTTATCTTAGCTGTTTCTAATTATAATCCAATAGTCTGTATAAAGGACCTGATATATCATTTATTTCAGCATTGTTGGAGAAAATAAGCATTTTGGTACACCTTCAAATCCTGCTTCTCCTGCTAAAGTGCCTGGAGGATCCTCAAGTGGATCTGCTGTAGCTGCTGCTGGTGGTCTTGTTGATTTCTCTTTGGGCAAGTTCTCTCTCTCTCAAGCGATATTTATTTTTTTCCCCAAGAGGTGTTGAGACATTTAAATGCAATCTATAGAAACTCAGTTTTATTTTGAAGGCCAATATCATTGATACTAAATTTATTACCGACTTTAAGTAACTTTATGAAACATATACGAGTCAACTTTTAACAACCAAATGTGTGACATAACCAACAATATCATTCTTCCATTAGTTTGTGCAGGAAAAGTGAATCAGTAGAGCTTTCTTCAAGTTGTCCTTATGCTACCTTTAGTTCATAACATCATGTTTTAATACTAAAATTGTCTTCATGTTTTCATTTGTATGTTATATCAATAGATGGAGTTTGTGGTGAAAACATGCAGGTGTTGATACTATTGGTGGTGTGAGGCTGCCCGCTGGATTTTGCAGTGTTATTGGATTTAGATCATCTCACGGTTTAGTTTCATCTTCTGGGTTTATTCCTGTTTCAGCAAGTCTAGATGCTATTGGTATGTGTTTTGTTTTATTTTATTTTCGATGCGTTTCGTTTAACAAGTCAGTGAATTTCATGCTTGATCTTTTTCGATATAAATGGAAGAGTAGGTGTGATCAGAAAATAATTTTTGATGCAGATTGAGTATTTGGAATTTTGGATACATGTACTCATAGGCTTCACAGAAAAAGGTGTAATGGGCATAAATAACCCTTGATGCCTGCCTTAAGTTTGTTATAGATATCAAACGCCCCATCTTTTATGAATATTTATTGTTTTGTTTCATTGAAAAGCATTGTTAAGTTAACACTCAATTGGAACACGCATGGGCCATGTGTGTTACTATTAAGTGTGGAACTTTGCGCCATGTGTTTTATAACATGCCTCTTCTACCAAAAGTAATGGAAAGAGATCAAGCTTTGTGGAACATTCTCACAAATCAAATGACTGCCAGCATCCAACCCCTATTGTATTTTAAGACTTGATGCAGTGCTTGGTTATTACATCATAGCCTCATCTAGTATGATCTCCTGTTGCCAACTCCATCTCGTATTGTCTACCTTATTGTATTTTAGGTTGTCTTAGAACACTAGAACACCTCTAAAGGGTAGAATATGGAGTGACCTCATGTGGACTTGTTAAAGTTCCAAAACTTCCAATTGGTCCTACTTTGCTCTCCCTAATTTATTTCGTATGTAATTTAGTTTGCCAACCAATCTCACCTATGGGTCTAGTTTAGCTTCTTTTTCTTACATAGGTTATCTTAGACTACTAGTTTTTGAGGAGACAAGAATGAATTAAATGGAAACATGTTCTTCATGCTACTTGCCATTTGCCAATATGTCTCTTTCTCTCTCTATCTCTAAGGAGAAGAGGACGAGTTTCTCCACATTCATTATCATCTTTTCTCTAATCAGTTTTTTTTCCTTTTCCAGCCCCTAACAGACCT
The DNA here is from genome assembly GCA_963922045.1 of Persicaria maculosa. NCBI lineage: Eukaryota > Viridiplantae > Streptophyta > Magnoliopsida > Caryophyllales > Polygonaceae > Persicaria > Persicaria maculosa. Next base: position 41,750,082 of record OY998269.1, read on the forward strand.
GCTCTTGTGGCCATTTTTGTAGTTTTCTAGTATGCACCATTTTCCTAGTTTATTAGGTTGGCTATGTATGCAAGTTGCATGATGAGGGTGGTAGATTAAGTAGTTTGTGGTCTTTATTTGTGCAGTTTATGTTGAGGGTTTGTTTTGTATTATTGGATTTTATTGAAGGCTTATTTTGTCTTTGTGGATGTGTTTGCTCATGCTTTTAAGTTTGGGAAGTGAAAAGTTGAGGATGATCAGCTCATTTGCCAATTTGCAACTGTGCTTTAGGTTGTTTTGCAAAGGATCCAAATGTACTCCGACGTGCAGTTCATGTTCTCCTTCAACTTCAATTTGCGGCTTCTAGAAATCCAAGACAATTCTTCATTGCCAATGACTGTTTTGAGCTGAATGGAATTCCTTCTGATCGGGTGGCCCAGCCAGTCATCAAATCAATCGAGAAGCTATTTGGAAGTATGTTATCTATCTATTTGTTTGTTTTAAAACAACTCAACCTATACCTGGTCATTTTTGTTTTGTTTATAGTCACATTTTTTGCCTTTCATTCATTATCCTAGCTTGACTCTTACAATTTTTTTTTTGGATCTAATACTTCTTACCTTAACATATGGCATTTTATCTTCTTGCTATTCTTACTAGAAAATGTGATTAAAAATGTTTCAGGGCAAACATTGAAGCATGAGAATCTTGGTAACTATATCAATGCAAAAGTCCCAAGTTTGAAGGCATTTGCTAGCAATAGAAGGAATGGTGAAGTGAAGACTTCTTCACTTGGATCATTGGCTGAAGCAATGCTGGTTCTTCTGAGGTGAGATTCTTGGCCATAATGCCAAGTGATACTGTCTCAAAACAAATAAAAGGTGCAGGCTTTTAATTTGCATTGAGACCAACAAGCTATTCTCTTTTTAACAAGACCTCATTTGTTTGCTATATTAGGCAGGAAGAAAAACGGTTGAAGCACTAATAATCCCTTTCCTGTTGTTTCTTCCCTATTATGTATATGAGGTTTTACTCACCCATAGTTTAACTCTCTGCACGAGAACATAATAATACACTTTTACACTTGAAAGTGTTAACTTAGAATCCACCAGTAATTGCAAATAGCACCAGGAAGCAGTGGCAGAATTCTCAGATATTTATTTCAACACAAGAATGGATGGATTTGGGTGTCTACTGGTTATATTTATAGGGATCTAGGTTATAAACATATATATAGCATTCTCAAGACAATATGATAAATCAGGAAGTTTTCATGATTATTTAGCATGTTCATTTAGAGGTGAATTAAGGTTTGGGGCCTTTGGGCTGTACAAAAATAGGTGGTGGTAATTATTGGAAAGAGAGTATAATCCAAAATCAAATGTTAGTATAACTAGCTTAAAAATGAAGAATAGCGCCTTTGGGAATTAGGCTTATAAAAATATAAAATCATGAAAAATCTGAACTAATTATGCCACTTTACTTTAGCTTATTTGACTTATCATTGTACTTTTGGTGGTCTATAGAATTTCCCTTCAGTGATTCTTGTTTTTTTTTTCCCAATTACCGATCTCATAATTTAATTATCATTTGAAAAATACCTTAGAATTGTTTAACTTATACAGGCATGAGTTTAAGCAGAACCATGATGAATGGATAAACTCTGTGAAGCCTAGTCTGGATCCTTTCATAAAATCTCACTTAGGCAAAGTACAAGAGATGAGTGACGTAGAGATCCAAAAGCTCCACATGGTTAGGAATGAAGTTCGTTCAGCACTGAACATGTTGCTGAAGGTATGATTACTTGTTTTTTACATCAAATATGCATAATGTACATTTCATGAATTTCATTTACAATCCTTTTATTCTATGTAGAACCAATGTAAAGGTGCTAGGTCTATGAGAAGTTTCATCTTGGGCATCAGGGCTCAGCTCAATTACTTTATTGCAAAAAATAATAAAAAATGCAATAGGCATAACACATGAGTTTAAAGTAACTGGATTGACTTCACTTTTATGACAAAATTACCGTTGTAGACTTATTAATGACTACTTCCAACAAACAAGTCTAACTTGTGTTCAAAAAGCTGAGGAGAATTTTGAAAGCAAAACAGTAAATACCCAGTAGTATTTCAGATAATGGAGCTTTTCTGAAACATATTAAAATAGGAAATGGTAAAAAAAAAAAGGACCAGAGAGACTACTTATTTGCATAAAAAGTTCTGTGGTCCCTTACATGTTTGCTTGCATTATTAGTCTTAAATTTTGGTAAGAATGTCTGAAGCAAGTAATCTGATATGTTTTCTGATTATAGCATGGAAACTTGATGCTCCTTGTCTTGTAGACAGAGGAACAAAACTTACCTTGCTTTGTGGACTTGGCCAATAATGGTTTTTGTCATCTTTCTTATTCTGTCTTTCTATTATCCTTGTTAGTCATGCTTTTTTATTGTGTAGGATGATGGAATTCTGGTCATTCCGACGTTTTCTGACCCCCCTCCAAAACTTGGTGGGAAGGATATGCTGTCGGAGGACTACCAGATCAGATTGTTTAGCCTTTTGAGTGTTGCTAGCATGTCCGGTTGCTGTCAGGTTAACAAACCACTCTTTTCCTCTCCTTTTCTTGCCTGGCCTCTGCCGATTTCACTGGATTTCTTCTCTGTAACAATATTTTAAATAATTTTCATTTGATGCAGGTCACTGTACCGCTTGGATATCATGACAAAAGTCCTGTTTCTGTCTCATTTATTGCTAGGCATGGTGGTGATCGATTTTTGGTTGATGTATTGCAAACAATGTTTGTATCTCTGCAAGAGGAAGGAGATTTGGCTTCTAAGTCAAAGTTGCTAGGCAACTTGGTCAGTAAGGAAACATCTGCAGAGATTGCCAAGGAGAAGGTATCGCTGTGTTTCCCATTAACTGCCTTGCTTCTAGTTTGTATTCATAACCTCATTATACTCCTATAGGATGTTTGTTGTCAAAGAGTAGTTTGTATCATTTTGGCTGTTTTGAATGGTTGGAATGATCCTTTATTCACACACTCTAGTCAGTCATCTGCGGTTTCTTGTTGTCTCAGAATGTGCTCATATATTATCTTTCAAGAGGCTGGTATGTTTTGTTTTTTTTTTTTCTTTTCTTTTCTTCGGGACAAACGCTGATTCCTCGCATGTCAGTTATTCAGATTAATAATAAATGTTTTGGCTATTCCTTCTACAAAGTGGGTCTTTGCTTTTAAGCTTCCTCAGTGGGAATCTCTCTCCTTCATTTATCACATAAATTTATTTTATGATCAAATTATGGGTTTGCTGTTTGAACTTGTGCAAATGGAACAACTATAGAAATCATTTTGAATGGCTGGAGGCATATAGTTGGCTCTTCTTATCCTTGGGTTGAAGGCTAGAATAAGTATTTAATATGTAAGATGAGATTCTTATCGCAAATCCTTTGGAATTATGCGTACATTTTATGGCATTAGATGTCATATGTAATCTTTGTAGCTATAATTAGATCATTATGTTCTTAAAGATAATTTATTGATAATACGCATTATTTTATTTTATTTTAATTTAGGGTAATCAAGCATACAAAGAAAAACAATGGCAGAAAGCTATCAGCTTTTATACAGAAGCTATCAAACTGAATGAAAGTAATGCAACATATTACGGTAATAGGGCTGCAGCTCTTTTAGAGCTAGGAAGGTACTGTTTCCCTTGTTTATATCCTCTTGTCCTTTCTTTACCTAGTATACAGACTTGATTTCAACATTCTGTTCATCATATGATCCTCCAGCTTTCAACAAGCAGAATCAGATTGCACTCAAGCCATCAGTCTTGATAAAAAGGTATGTGGAAGACTAGCATCTTTTATTCTTTGATGAGTGATGACTTGGGATGGTAAAATAAGGGATTCTTGTTTGGTTGCCCTTTGCACTCCGAAAGAATGGGAGCATTTAAATTACGTTGCATGCTTTTGAAGTTTGAACTAAAAGATTCTAGAGGTGTGCAGTAAGATATTAAGGTCTCAGCTTCCGGATTGCTTGTAGGAAATAATGCTGAAACACGGATATATTGATGTAGAATATCGTTTCATAATATGGTTATCCTTGCCCTTTAGGAAAATTCTCGTTAGGAGTTAGCAGGTCCAGATCCTCTGCTGGCTTTCTGACCAATGCCAGTTGTCAAAATTGAAAAGAGATGGTGCCCAAGTAGTCAAGAATCTATTGAACAATTCTCGATGCTCAACAGTGATGAGCAATTGAGATTTTGGATTAAATCACAGTTTTATGACTTGATTTATATACTCAGCTTATCTACCCCGGCTGTTGTCTCCACGTTACTTTGTTGGATTTTACGATCGTTTGATTTGAACTGTCCCCAGAATGTGAAGGCTTATCTACGTCGAGGAACAGCAAGAGAGGCGCTTGGCCACTATAAGGAGGCAATTGAAGGTATGGCTATCTGCGCTTTGCTGCAGTCCGAATGACTAGGGATAAGAATCTGTTCAATCATTTAGGAATACATTATGCAGGTAGATAAGTTACTTGTATAGTTTCATTTCATGACGCTTGCATGTCACGTGCAATATGACGATATTTGCAGTATGAAATTAGCTGTCACGGGCTAGAAATATCTTACCTTTATTGGTTACCACTTATCTATACCATTTGTTAACATGCACGGAGTGAGTCTGCTTGTGCGTAGGGTGTAAGAAGTGCCTAAATTGCAGGGAGGGTAGATCTCTCACTCATGCTAAATCACTTTGTGAGCAAACGAAAGGGTGGGTATGTTAGGGTTTGGGATGGTTAGGGATTTGCTTAAAGTTCATCTCGAATTGAAGCTGCTTACATTCACCTAGGTTAGCTCCGTCTATTGTAAATGAACATATATTGGGATGCAGGTCCTATTTGTTTACAAAGTATTAGAAGCTATCAATACTGGTACTATGATTAAGCCACTTTAAGAAGCATGATAGTGATAATTATATTGGGCGCCTTGGCTTTTTCCTGTTCCATACTTCCATGATGCAATACGTAAGATGACCTTGAACAAGATTTATTCTACAAGCTTTGTGCCTCTGTTCTATATTCTTGGGGGTAATGTCCAATAAAGGTTTCAGTCACTCTCGTGCTATATTTTTGGAGATTAGCAATGTATGGTTGTCCAACACTATGTTTTTTGGGGAAATGTCCAACAAATGTTTGAAATTCTTATTATGCACACTTCCGTTGTAATTCCCTGCAGATTTCAGTTATGCTCTCGTGCTCGAGCCAACCAACAAAAGGGCATCTTCAACTGTTGCTCGATTGAGACGATTATTCTAAACTCCTTCAGAAGCTTTTGCCAGGCTGTCTGTGATGGTGGCTCCAGACTGTCCTCTACACCTCCTTAGCGGTTGATCAGTACAGCAGAATCAGAGATTTATCTTATCATGGAAGATGTTGAAAGAGCAATGTGGATGTTGTAGAGGTTCGAAACTCAATTTTGACATGGACTGCTGCTTCAATCGTATTTATGTTCTTGGAGAATGAAGGAGAATACAGGAGATTTTGTTTCCGATCAAGAAATCGGTTTTGACCTTAACGTTGTAATTTCCTAGAACGCAGTGGGGTGGGGTGGGGGAGATTGATGGATCACAATTAAAATTTATCTTATGATGTGCAAATGATTTTTTTACAGTTGCAGGTAATCGAGATATGCCAAGATGGTAATGATCAATGGGTGATCTTTGATACAACTGGAAATGGGTAATTCATGTTGGTTGATGGATGAGATCCCAACCAGGATTTAAGGTTACAAATCTCCCAACTCTTATTTATTTGAAATTTCTAGAATAAGATCAAACAAGGGATAGTAGGAATTTGATTTGCTTTTGTTTACATTTTCAACTAATTAATCGCTTATATAAGACCCATGGCTCAAAATCTATCCTCGTAAATGTGTTGAGATCGAGTAACACACTTACGAGGATAGGCCCATGGCTCCTTAACAAAAGATCTCGAGTTCGAGTTGTGTGAATGAAATATCAACAAAAAGCATGCGACTGTCATAAAATCATAATGCTTGTACACCCAAAAGTTCAAATACAAAAATACATTATTTCTAGTATATATTTATATCTAAAATTCATGTCACAAGAAACATTTGCCCCCCATTGTGAAGAAAATAATTGACTAGATAATTGCTTCATTTGGTTGGATGTGGAAAACTTTTAGTGTAAAAATAATTTATATATTTATTCTTAATCCTCAATAGATCTATGAGGGAAAAATACATTTCACAATCAACCAAAGGGAAGGAGTTGGGGCTTGTGGGTGTAAGAATCTTCTTAGCATGTTTTGGGATAGGAATGGAAAGAGGGTCAAATAGCAGTGTTTGTTTGTATAAAGGTGTCAAAATTAATTGGTAAAAAGTAAAAGATCTGCAAAAGGCCTTGCTTTTTGAGTACAAAGGAGGAGACAGAAACATAGACAGCCCATCTACAACCCATTGAGGCCATAAAAGCGAATCCAAGAAGAAAGAAAGAAAGAAAGAAAGAAAGAAAGATAGATGTGTAAATTATAAAAGGGATGGATGCAAGTTCATGTCAAGTTACCTCCTTCAAAACAAACTACTTGAGGACACACTCCCTCACCCACCATTGCATTAGCCATACAACTCTCAACTGCATGGCCTCTTGTGACGGTTCAATCCGTCCAATCGGAGAAGTTTTTCGAGTTAAGTTAGGACGTGTTTGGTTTATCAAGCGGTAGTTGTAGCACTTTTGATAGCGATAGTGACAATGATAGCGTTCTAAACCGCTTTATTTGATCATGGTTCATTATGTCGAATCCTCAATGCTTAGCAAGTTAGCTCTTTAAGTTTAAAGTTATAGTCGGGTTTGTTTCAATTTGTCGAACCTAATTTTTTTTTTATGGTAACTAATCAGATTTTGAACTCTATGTTTGTATTATGTTGAGTAGGCTTAATAAAGGTAAAAAGTTCTATAATTATTAATTTCACTAATCTAACTCAATACCTTAACTAAGAAAAAAAAAATCATCTACCAACTCATCCGATCACTTTAAATAAAACTATAATATAGGCTAGATGCATGCCTTCTTGTTCATTTATATTGACTACTTAACTTGAAACAAGTAGGGATTGGAGGCTAATCAGTCCTTTTAACTTTAAACTAGTGACTAACTTTTCAAGTGAAACATAATTTGTGAGACAAGATATCAATCCGAATCAAGCACCAGCCTCCAAACTATCTACTTTTTGCCTAAAACCTCTTTTTTGCAGTTACCATGCCTTGCCATTTCCCACACCCCTCTCTTCCTTCCACATTCATCCCCTTCCATGTTTTGAACAATGAGCCTTTCCCATTCCAATGTCCTCACTCCTCAACTTAACCCCTTTTCATAACTTATGGTTTATCCATCTAATAATAAATTCAGTAAAAAAGTAGAGATGTAAACGTGACATCTATTTATTCTCTATTTTTCTTACGGTTTTTCTATTGTGTGTCCATGGATACACATCAGACCCTCAAAATAGGAAAGAAATTTTTTTTTTTTTTTGGTGAACGGAAAGAAAATTATAGTTTCAATGCATTGATCCTAAGGGTTAATGCATTCACTTTAGGAGTTTAATGCATTGCAACTAAGAAAATGTATATTTTTTTTATAAATGAATTTTTTTGGCTACTTATTGTGTACCAATGGGCCACACATTAGAAAATCCCTTTCTCTTATACATGGATAACAGTAGGAAGAATATTTCCTTAGACCAAAAAAGGGAAGAATATTTCATGTGTAAAAGTGACCATATGGAGAGGATATTCCCTCTCCTATCCCCATCTCTCTACATTACATTGCTAAGTTCAGTCACAATATTTCTCCTACTGCTTGTATATTGGAGACTTATATAAAATTTGTGTTATTGTCTGTAAGAGTGTTATTTGATGACTTCTGTAATTTTCTATCGCGATCTAGTCTTTTCGCAATTAAAATTAAAAAAATGTTATTTTGTTGATAAATTAGTACTGAGATTCATGATAATAAAGTGAACTAAAAATTATCAAAAAAAAAAAAGAAGTATTCTTATTAAGGGCTTTGAACGTCACTAAAATGAAGGTAAACCAAGTATAAAGACTTCTAGCTCTGAAGTTCCATTATGATTCTATGACTACTCTAATAAAAACATGCTTAACTTGGAATTTTTTCTATCCTCATTTGAATAAATAGTTGGTATAATTCTGCCTCAATGCAATATATACATTTGTAAATCTTTTTTAAAATTGTTAATCATGCCTTGTAGATTTTAAAGTTTTCTCATTTTCAACATTCAAACTCAAATATCCGGTTAATAAAAAAGATATCTTTACCAACTCACACTAGCTAGTAGCTACATATGAATAATATTCTTGGAACTCTTTTTATAAACGGTAAATTGTTGCCTTATAAATTTTAAAGCCTTTTAACGTTCATTGAACTCAAATATTTTAATAATAGAGAAGAATTCGATCTTTGGAATACACCACAACTCAATGTGGGGTATATTTTTGTAGCTCTAAGAGTAGGTCTAATAAAATCAGTAGCTCATTTTAGAACTACCTATACAAAAATGGAACCAATTTGTTTTTTTTTTTGAAAAATGAAATAATACGAGTTGAAACTATAATGATGCCAATGAATAATCACTTCAAAATTGTGTAAAAATGTAAATCCATTCCTTTCATTTTCCGCTTTCATAATATTCAACCAAACAAACCCTTAAATTCAGTTCACCTCAAATTAGCAAAATTACCCTATGCTTAATTACTTAAACATTCACCCACCCACTTCACCTTTTTCCCATTACTTTTATACAATCCATGTCTATTTCCCTAACCCCAATTCATTTTTATACAACCCATGTCTCCCAATCCAAACCGCTCAAAACAAAGTGCACAAGTTTCCTTTTTCCCAAAAAGAAAATACATTTTTTTAACACTTAAATTACTAAAATATCATACAAAAAGATGTATATAAAGACGAACCCCCCACACTCCCCCAAAACCCACTTCCACTCCTTGCTTTGATCTCCCCAAAACCCCCCCACTCTTTGCTCCTCTCAATACCCTTGCTTTGTGCTACCCAACACCCCCAAAACCCATAAAATTATTCATTCCCCCCCATATATTTTAAAACAAAAAAAATATACCCCTCACCCCCTAAACCCCAAAAATAAAACCCACATGCCCCCCTCTCCATACTTCACTTGCTATACTTTGCATCAGTTGTCATCCTACTAAGAAAAGAAAAGCCGCGAAGGCGAAATCAAAACAATCGATCAAAGATGATAACGGGGGCGGACTTCTACCACGTGATGACGGCGATGGTGCCGCTGTACGTGGCGATGATCCTGGCTTACGGGTCGGTGCGGTGGTGGAAGATCTTCACGCCGGACCAGTGCAGCGGGATAAACCGGTTCGTGGCGCTGTTCGCGGTGCCGCTCCTCTCCTTCCACTTCATCGCCAGCAACAACCCTTACAAGATGAACATCCGTTTCTTGGCCGCGGACACCCTCCAGAAGCTGATCGTCCTGGCCGCGCTCGCGGTGTGGGCTCGACTCTCCCGCCGCGGCTCCCTCGACTGGGCCATCACCATGTTCTCCCTCTCCACCCTCCCCAACACCCTCGTCATGGGGATTCCCCTCCTCAAGGGCATGTACGGCGACTTCTCCGGCTCCCTCATGGTCCAGATCGTCGTCCTCCAGTGCATCATTTGGTACCCTTTTCTTTCCTTTTTTTCAATTCACACTTATCTACATTTTTGTTAATCCGAAATTTGTGTAATGTGATGTTAATGATTGATTAGTAAAATAAATAGGCCAAGTTAAGGTACATTAAGTGTGTGTGTTTTTTTTTTAAATAAATAGGCTTAATTAAGGATATTTTTGTAATGGGAGTACTTATTTTTCTTCAATTTTGGGGTTAATGTTTTTTAACCTCAATAGAGAATGTTTTAGTTTACCAATCTTGGGTCTTGACTTTATTATATTTTTTTTGCCAAATTGAATTTTTAGAACCTGATTAAGTATGTTGGTGTCCCTTTGTAGTGTTTTGTTTTATTTTGTTTTTGGTGGATGATTTTTTTTTTGGAAAATGCCTTGTTTATTTACAGAATGTTTTTGTTTAACAATCTCATTTTAATATTGTTAACAAATTTTTTTTTGTTTGACAAATTCAATTCTTAGAAGTATGTTAGATTGATAAGGAATTTTTAAATTGGGGAAGAGTTTGTTGGAATAATACGGCGTAGTTAACGGCCGGATTCTACCCGAATAAAACGGGACGTGACGTCATATCAGGTACACGCTGATGCTGTTCCTGTTCGAGTACCGGGCGGCGAGGCTCTTGATATCGGAGCAGTTCCCGGACACGGCCGGATCGATCGTGTCCATCCACGTGGACTCCGACGTGGTCTCATTGGACGGCCGGATGCAGCCGCTGGAGACAGAGGCGCAGTTGAAAGAGGACGGGAAGCTCCACGTCACCGTACGGAAGTCCAACGCCTCCCGCTCCGACATCTTCTCCCGGCGCTCCCACGGCTTCTCCTCCACCACGCCGCGCCCCTCCAACCTAACCAATGCTGAGATCTACTCCCTCCAGTCCTCCCGGAACCCCACGCCGCGCGGATCCAGCTTCAACCACTCCGATTTCTACTCCATGGTCGGCGCCGGCGCCGGCGCCCGCGGCTCCAACTTCGGCCCCGCCGACGTCTTCGGCCCTCCGGCGCGCCCCTCCAACTTCGAGGACGAGGTCGCCGCCAGCAAAGTCCAGGCCGCGCGCGCAGCCGCCGCGAATTACCCGGCGCCGAACCCCGGGATGTTCTCGCCGAGCAAGGGGAGCGGGAAGAAAGAAGGCGCCGGCGGCCAGAAGGACCTCCACATGTTCGTTTGGAGCTCCAGCAATTCCCCTGTCTCCGACGTTTTCGGCGGGGCCGGTGGCGCTCTCGGCGGCGCCGGCAACCATGATTACGGCGTGCCCGATCAGTCCATCAAGGAAGTCAGAATGGCAGTCTCTCCTGGCAAAGGTAGTTCCGTTAACTAACGCTTATCCGTTTCCGTTTACTTTCTTGATTTTCCAATTTAGCCTTAAAACTTTTTACAAATTACATAAAATCGCCCTATGTTTATACTTGTTAATGTTTTGCCAGTGGAAGGGCAGGAAGGAGGAAACATGGAGAGGGACGACTTCAGCTTCGGAAACAGAGTAGACAACCAAGAAGCCGGCGGAGTTGGCGGCTCCGGCGACGGAAAAGCTAGCAAAACAGCGTTGCCGCCGGCGAGCGTGATGACGAGGCTGATACTGATAATGGTGTGGAGGAAGCTCATCAGGAACCCAAACACTTACTCCAGCTTGATCGGTCTCACCTGGTCACTCGTCTCCTTCAGGTTGGGGGGCCCCACATTTCCCTCATTTTTCCACTTAATTTAATTAACTATTTTTTACATTTATGATTACAAATCTTAAATCGGTTATCTATGTTGGGTGTTTGGTGGGTGGTATGATGCCTGCTTTTTAATGAAATAATTAATGTGTGTTTAATGCTTAATTAATCAATTAATTGTGTCCGTAATGAAATTAATTAATGATGATGGGTGGTGTTTGGTGCGTTGGCTTGTTTTTAGGTGGAATTTGGAGATGCCTGCCATTATAGCAAAGTCCATCTCCATACTGTCGGATGCAGGCCTTGGCATGGCCATGTTCAGTCTTGGTCAGTTCTCCCTTTTTCTCTCTCTCTGACATTATGTTTCCTTTGTGTTAATTGTGACCGATTATCTTGTCAATGGGTCGGATGGTGGGTCAATATCCATTCTATCAACGAATCAAGTTAGAGGGTGATAGCCGATTCGTCTAATTTTTGAGAGTCGGATGAATCGGATACCCGAGTCGAATGTGGTTGGCTTTCTTTGTATCTGTTGTGAGATTCTCTGTGTAACTGACATGCTTTGATTACTATAAAGAAATGGTATATATAGAGTGAGCATGCACTTAAGGAGGTGAGGTAGCCAAAAAAAAAAACCAGTGTTGGTCATCATATATGACAGTGGGTCTTCTGCACACTTTGTTTTCATGTTTAACATCTCCCCACTGCACACATATATATATTGCTCCCCTTTGTTTATTCTCTTTGTTTATTCAGCAAGTACTTTCTGTGGATTATTCTATTTTTATTCATGTAATTGTGTTGATTCCCAAAAATTCCACCCACCTTTCCTTTTCTCACTTTTCAGTATCCTTTGCATAACAAAATGCAATATAGTTTTGATTAAAAAAAAAGAAAGTAACTATCTAGCTAGATAGCTAAGTAGATATATATATATGGATCTAGGTCGAGGGCTCGAGCCTTTTCGGAGGCGCTACGCACCCACGAAAAAGGCGGGTAATGGGCCCGGCCCATCGCCATTAGATCGATGGTTAAAAGTAGTAGTTTGGTGAGGACATAAGATGATGAAAGGCCAAATCAAACCTAATGAATGATTGTATATGAATGAATGTACTAGCTAGCTAGCAAGTGTGCTTTGTGTTAGGGAGATAGTAACGTATGTGGATGGGATGGGTGAATGGGGGTACATGGTATGGTGGGTGGGGTCATGGACTTCATATAATAATATGACACCATGACATGGATTGACAATGACATACATGATGGTATGCTGTTGCAGTAACATGCTATAGGAGCTTTGATTAAATTTTATCATAAAAAAAAAAAGGAAAAGAAAAAGATGAATAATGAGTGGGAGTGGAACTTGGTGTGCAGGGTTGTTCATGGCATTGCAGCCAAAAATCATAGCATGTGGGAACTCAGTGGCAACTTTTGCCATGGCAGTCAGGTTCCTCACTGGTCCAGCTGTCATGGCCGCTGCCTCCATCGCCGTTGGCCTCCGCGACGTCCTCTTACACGTCGCCATTGTCCAGGTCACTATACATATATAAACATCTGATTCATATTCAGACAACATAATATTCATTTGTTTCAGCGTTTCACTAATATGTTCATTTGTGACAGGCTGCCCTGCCACAAGGAATTGTGCCTTTTGTCTTCGCCAAGGAGTACGGTGTCCACCCTGATATTCTCAGCACAGCGTGAGTGATTTATCATTGATTTCGACTAAAGATGAAAGTATATATATATATATATAGATTGTGGTTTATAACAATAATCAATGTTCGTTTTATCTTGCAGGGTTATATTCGGGATGTTGATCGCGTTACCTATAACCCTAGTGTACTACATTTTGTTGGGGCTGTGAGAGTGTTGAAGAAGATTACGCGGTTGCATAGGATTTCGTAGTTGTCGTGGCGACATCCTCTAATGCGAAGAGCGACAGAAATTGCGTACCCGGAGACGAGTTATGGTTATAGAAATACCCGGGTTTCTGTCTTTTGGTTCGTAAGATTGTAAAATTATGTTTGTAGTGATCGATTTTAATTATCGATAGAAGAAAATGCATCTCGATTCGAATATTTATTTCTTCTTAGAGCACGCACATTAAATGTTGTACTTGTGCACAAAATGTTCTAAACCTTGATCGGTATTAATATAATCAAGTACTCCTAGGAAGCTAATACAAACCCTAGGATCTAATGCTTGCAAGTTCAAATACTATTTATTTGTTGTTTATTTAAACACCTTCAAATATAATATAAACGATTAACAACAAAATAATAACAAAACTAATTCAGTATATACACATGAAACAATAATTACAGATCTAAAAACCTTAACTCTAATGAAGTTTTCTAACGAGCCCATGAAATTTTGGGTTGGCCAATAAAGTTTGTAATTTTCCCCAAATCTTAGTTTAAAAATAAACTGAAGGCTCTTTTTTGGTGGGAAAAAATGAGAGGGTTCCGTTATATCAAGACTCATTCATGGTCTATGAAGTTTTTTTTTCCTATTTTTTCTATAGGATAGCAATTTGAATTGGTTCAAGATCTGCTTGATTAATATTTAAGGACAATCATACGAATAAAATGTTGGGAATGAAATGTTTTGAAAATATCACAAAATATAAGGAGAGGTTAATTTTATATACAATGAGTTAAGTCTTTATATTTGAATGATAGATCTCGACCTTATAATTACTAAAAATAAATTCAATATTGTAGAATACTAGATCTCCATGGAAGAAGATCAAGAACACCGAAGGAAAGAGAGGAAACTTTGATCAGAAGACAAAATCTGTTACAACTAACTCAAGTTGCAGAGATACAGAGGAAGCCCTTTATATGGGCGAGCATACTTGAAAACGACGACGTTTAGAAGCTATTTACTCCATCCGTTCGGTAAAACTTGTCATTTTGGGGTTTTATTTTTGTTCAAAAAAACTTGTCATTGTAGGTATTTTGCACTTCACTTTACAAAAATGCCGCTGACATGATTGATGATTTGTTAGTTGTAATTTTTGATAAAGTAAAAATGAGGTTAATAATTGAGGGTAAATTAGTACATTTGTTAATTGCCTTAAAACTTGTGAAAGAAGTTAAAATGACATATTTTACCGAACGGAGGGAGTATTAAGTATTTACACAAAATGACCCAAAGTTCAACATACTTACAAATACTACTCTTATTTTCACACGATTCGACCGGAACATAAAAACACACTGTTAAAGTATCAAAGATAAATGAGTAAGCATGTCCTAAAATGTGATTGTTTTGATCACCTTTCTATCATATTGGAAAAAAAGGCAAAATGATCTACACATAACATTAAGGGTGCATAGGTAATTTTTCCAAAATATATGCTCCTTTCATTTCATTATATTTATCGTTTATTTTTAATAAGTTAAAAATTATATAAAATATTATTTTATTATTACTATTTTTATAATTTCATATTTATTAATTATAAATATAAAATTATAAAAAAATTTAAAAAGTGTGTAAAAAGTCAAATAACTTAAGTATATATAATAAAATGAAGGAAATTTTGACAACGATAAAAATATCAAATAAAAATATAGGCTTCGGTGAGTAAATTAAGGATGGAATAGTTGATTAATTTACATGGATTTAATTACAATCACACGAAGGGTTAGTCAAGGGAGACAACGGGGAACATGGCGAGAGAGAAACGAGAAACAAATAAACAAATTACAGTGTGAGTTCCACTAAATTAAGATAGATGGAATATTACAATGATGAAATGGATCTGTAGTGTACGTGTGTGATAGGGGATTAGGGGGGGATGGGGGAGGGCGTGTAACTTGTTTAATTAAGCAAGCTAGTTGACGACTCGGAACTCTCAAAATAATCTTAATCGAACCCCTCAAAATCCTATATATAACCAAAGCACTTGCTGCTTATTCCTTTGTATCATTTGTTAATTTTGCACTCTTTCTCAAGCTCATTTCGGATTTGTCGTTTTCCACCTTCACAAAATACTTAAGTCCGTTGGGACTCGGGATCGGGGTTATGTGCACACGTGCGTCCTTGCGCTAATAGACTAGCACATAAGCCGAACGGGGTTTCATCCTAAAACCAATTGACATTAGGTGGGGTAGCCCACTAGGTTATATACTAAGGCTTATTTGTTCATATTATCAATGTGGAACTCTTTTGATCTCTTCACATTTGTTCATCCTCTCAACAATACACCTAGTTCATCTATTGCATTTTCCAGTACGTGGGACCCCCTTTTTTTTTTCCTGTTACAGAAATAAGTATAATTCGTTATACAACGACTATATACCTATACCAAACATAATACAGGGTAATCCCCTTGAAAAGGAGAAATTAATTAAGAGAAGTGGTTTTTCTTCTTTTGGAAAGGACAGAAATGAAATTTGAGTAGGCCACATACATTTTAGATATTAGTCAATTTAAGAATCTTTATGAACGAGAACAGAAAATGATTCAGTTGTATTAATCACTTCGTCACA